>VDFB02373365.1:41259457-41297541 GCA_007258455.2 Sequoia sempervirens
TAAACTTATGACTCCATTTAAGCATTTAATTGATTTTTTTGAATCAAAGCAAAAACATAGACACACAATTGAACAAATTCTCAAAAGAAGAATGACAACATCATTAAAATTTCATTCAAAATTCACTCAAATCCACATAAGGAGAGAAAATATGTTAGAATTATATGTTTATTCGTGCTTATAAGTCATATCTACATACAATTTAAGATAATTTGCATATATTCATCCAAAACACAAAACAGGCTATCTATTATATTCCTATCTTTCTACCCATATATTCAACTCAAAACCTAGATAGAGCTTTCATCAGTTCTCTCCCTACAAATGAGCCTTGAATTCCCTTTTATATGACAAGGGAGCAGCAACAAGCTTCGGGCTCAAATATAATTTCACCACAAATTTTCATTTGAAAAAAATCTCCATTACATTTGACTTTCATTTCAAAACTTCCCACACATTGAATCTACAAAACATAATGCAATTGGGGAAAGCTAAAGTTGTAACTACCATAAAAAAAGGGAACAAAAATTGTCATCAAAATCCCCTTTGTCGCTATCCATGCAAAAAAACCAGGCAACCAAATTTCCATGAAGGCACACAATTAACATCAAAATGTGCCACACATGCAGAACCAACACCACCAACAACAACAATATCATCAACAGAAAATTTTACATCCCACACAACAACTTTTTATTTACCCGTCACCCTACCCTTACCAACACTCAGACCCATGTATACACACCCGCTTCTAGTTGTTGCTAGAGGAGGAGAGGAAACCTTAGCCTCCTCTTCTTTCTTATCCTTTCCCAATACGGTTTTAGTCCATCGGCTTAGGGTTTTAACCACCAATGGCACCACAGATTTCACTTCCTCATCAGAGAGAAGACCGTGATTCAAGAGAGCTAAATACCGACAGTAGTCAGATTAGGTCTTAGTTACACCATCAGAAGTTTTGCTCATAAGGTCAATGGGCCTTATTTTCCTACTAACACTAGTAATAGAGCACACTGATTGCTTGCCTTTTTCATCTACCAGTTGAGCAGCAACGTCCTGGAATTGCAACTTTCTACTGCATCTAGTGGGCATAATCCTAGGCTTGTCAACCAAAGCACCTTCTTGAATAGCAGGACCGAGCTTTTGTGAGCTCAAATCAACAGACCTCCTTACTGACTTACTCATTTTCTCTTGTCATACAAACACTCAAACTTGATTAGACTCGGCCCAAAAAGTGCTCTAACTGCTACAAGAATGACACAATTAGCAGTTAATTCATCTTGTATTTATTGTGTGAGGTAATGGAAACCTTCATCAATGCTTAGTAAAAATGCATGTGCAAACATGGAAATTTGGTGGTGTATGTACTGTCACCGTTTAACTTGAGCTACATGAGAATCCATAGATCACTCTTCATGATTGCCAACAACAACATCTTCACACAAATTGAGCTCGACATGACTACAAATGAAAGGAATAATTCATTAATGCTTCACCAGTTGTAGGATAAAATGACCACCATGTGCCATTTTCCAACTTTGAATACTGCCTGCTGATCTCCTGAAGAGTTGGCAGATCAAATGGTTTATCTCGGGCTAACTCAGTTTGACATCCAACGAAGCATCGTTGACCTTTCTCATGACCAATAACAATAATCCATCTTGAAAACCAACTACCATGTTCTTAGGTCCTATGCACTTTGCTAACTGAATGGCTGGAGCTACGTGTCGCAATCTCGTTGACCTCACAGCTTTTAACCAACCTTCATCTTCCTCTTGCGAGCTAGCGGGGAATGACAAAGATTTACATTAGCTTTTGATCTTGGTTGTCGATCTAAAACCACAGGTTATGAGCTCAATAGTGGAGATTGGGCCCCACATTCCATACAGGACACACATTTTCCTTTTGTTAACCTCACGCCAAATAACAGGCTAACACCTTAGTTCTACGAGCTAGCGAGGTATGATCGAGATCTTCTCCCATATATTTGAATCTAAAAAACCTACACATTGCACAATTAGTATTTAATGAAAGGCTTTGGCTAAGCCATCGACGACATGACCATTGGGGTTAATTCCTTAGGCTTACATCACCAGATTAAAATTAAAACCCAACTTTAGGATCAAACCATGGTAGTAGATGTCATGGATGCCATTAAAGCTTACTCCTGCACTGTATGAATGGCTCAAATCACATATGATGCAAATTCAAATATTAGCTATTGATCCTTCACCTTGGTCAGATCATCGGATAGCTTCCTTCAAAGCAAACTGACATAGTATCCATCATGGCAATAAGGGACCCACCATACTACTCATTGCCAAGGAGATCCATGTGGCACCCACCTGTGATATCACAATCAATAAAGACCTCACAACTTTTGATCATGCGATGGTGGGCAACTGTGGATCTCAACCATCGGCAATCCTATTCGTTCAACATAGTCGCCAGCCTTGTTATTAACCATCGAGCACCTTTCTACTGAGATTATAACATCTTCATTGATTTAAAACACATGCATCTTATAACTCCTTTAGTAACCCATGGCATAATGTATTAAAGACGCATCAAAGTATTTATCATTCCTTCGGCTTCATCGGATGAGACATGTGGCGCTCACCTATGATATCGTGATCAACAAAGATAGTGTGGTGGGGTCATCGTGGGATGGTGGGGAATGGCTGAGATCACACAACAATTGATCTATGGCCATGCAAACTTGTCCCTCTACAAAATAAAAAACACTTATTAGGGGTGAGGGCTTGTTGTGCAGTTTTTCGCACACACACCCCGCTAAAAGCAGGGACCCTCTTTCTCTTTGGTTTTGGTGTTTTGACCCTTTCTTTTGGGGTGTCGTCTTACTTTAGGAAAATTCTTAAATGTTTATTTTTATTTCCTAAGTGTTCCCCTGGTTATTCATTGAAAATCTTAAGTCCTAGATGATTTCAGACTTTTTCCCTAATTCGGGATCTTCTGCCCTGGTCGAACTTTCTCAGATCCTGTTTGGACTCTGGTTGTGCATCATGATTCAGAAAGTTTGGGTCTTCGTGGATTTTCGCATGATCTAAATTTTCCTAGATTCTACCCTATTGTCGATTTCTCAGATTCCCTTCTCTGGTTGTCTTGTCTATTGCATTAATGGCTTCGTATACACTTTGAAGGCTGGTTTATACTTGATTTCTGAGATCTTTTGTGTCATTGTGCTTACTATTTGCCATCGTTTGAAGTTGAGAAGTGTTTTTCTACAGTTAATTGGCTTCATTATGGGGATTTCAGTTTTGACTTGATTGATTTGGTGGTGGTTTCTTGTGTGTCTTGGCCTGTGTTTGTTGTGGACACCCTTGAGCTTTGCGTTTGCCGTCTCTAGATCAATTTTCATTTCATAATGGTATGTGCCTGATTGCTCTACTTTGAATTGAATTATGATTGGCATGTTGGTATTGTGAGGGCTTGTGGGATTTGGCTTCCTGTGTGTTTGTCTATTTGGTGCTAGGGGTTGTTCATTGTTGCATCCTTGTCGTCTCCCAAGCGAGTTTTGAGTTCATATGTCCATCTGCATTCTGATGAATCTTGCCTGAGAGTAATTCGTAAACCCTAGCTGTGACTTAACAGTTGAAACACTAAATTTTGAAAATGCTCGTGCACTTTGGCAGATGGTGAGGTTTGAAACCTAGGGCAGGGCCGTGTCTAGTTATTTCATCTTAAAGCGGGCCCACAATACAAAGAAAACTCATGAAGGGCCCATTTCTAGCTTGCCCTAGTTTTAACTTTTTGAAATCCTCAGTGGGATTAGTGTCTGGGTGAAATCGTGCCTTAGCATCCCATTTCGGGATGATCCATCCCTTCTAAAATCTCTTCTCTATGACCTTTCATCATCGGCGAGACCTTGTGTCGATCACCCTGTGTTCTACTAAGAGGCCCTCTTAATTTTGTGCCTTGTCGCTGTGACACTATCATTTTTACATCGAGAATCTTGTATGCCCATCAGTCCGTGAAACCTTTATCTTTCACCAGGACCTCACCCCATGAAGAGATCTCTCATCAACATGCTTGTTCATGTTCACCTTCGGCAAGATAGACCCTTAGTCGCCAGGAGGTCATGGTAGGATTCAATGGCTTTATCAATGTTTGTTTGCTTCGCCAGGACATTCATCCTTCAGAGAGACCTCCCGCCAAGCATGTTCGCTTTCACTACGCTGTATTCGTTTCTATCGCCAGGACATTCATCTTTTACTAAGAGATCTCTGTGAGGTTCCAACTCCTACTGATACGTTCCCTTCACTGTGACTATCACAGTTTGCCAAGACATTGTGGTGATGCCTCCTTTTCTTAGCGAGCCTGGATCTTTTCACTGAGACCTCTGGCTCAATTCAAACCAGGCCTTAATTGGCAGAGCATCGCAACTTCACCAGAACTTCATATCGATAAACTATTATCTGGCCAAAGTGATTATTTAAACCCATCGGTCAGTGAGACATGAAACTTTTTCCAAGACCTTACGGTGACTCCTTCCTTTGTTAGCGAAGCTTTGTGTAGTCGCTGGGACCTCTAGCCGAACTTAGAACTTATACTAATATTCACCCAATTCACCGTGACTCCCCTTTGTCATTGAGACCTTACCCCGACCACCCTTGGCTCATACCAATATGTTTGCTATGTCCCTTTTCGCCAGTACATCACACCGAGACCACCATGTCTTGGTGAAGACCTTTTCTAATAGCATCTTTTAGTGTAACTTCACGCCTTCACCAAGACTTCTCCGCAAATTCCAAACTTTTGTCGAAGCTTTCACTCCGTAATCTCCTTTGGTCTAGAAATTTTCCCTACCCGTGGATGTCCTTCAGGTTCGTATTTCTCTAAAATCTGCTATTCCCCTAATTTCCCAAAAATCCTATTTGGCTTGTTCTTCGCGGAAATCCATCCCTCACGGACTTCCCCGAAATCTAACAAAATGTAAAGGAATATTGAATAACATGACATGTTGGTGATTTTCAATGCATTTTCTGGTTTATTCATGCTACATTTGGATCTCCCACGTGGTTTACTGATGAAAAATGATCAAATTTAAGGGTTAAGTAGGTGTTTCTTGGTTGTTCCATTGGAATCCAAGCAGATTGGAATTTCCCGAAATTCCTCTCTGGCTTAGATTTCGCGAAGTGGCCTTGAAACCTAAAATTTGCTATGGTTATTTTATGTGAATTTTAACAACACCTTGACTATATGAGATGCATTCTAATGGTGTTTTGATGGATTAACCTTGCTTTCTAATGGTTTTGTTTCCGAACACCAACTGGATGATGCAGCCACCTACCTCGTAGTTATTGATAAGTATGTGACGTACAAGGTAGATTGGGATAGGTTGGTCAAGCACTCAAGGGATGAGATTGTGTCCATTGAAAGGTGACTTAGGGTTCTACTAGTACCACCTGTAGCTGACTTAGATGGAGCGTTATTGAAGCTACATGAAGAGTTAGATCGGTGCGAGGATAATAGGGAAAAGAGCTGATGATAGGCTACGGCGAAACTTGTGCTTCCCCATTATCTTCCTGTGCGTCATCCAATCTGCATCATAGATCCTGGGCCGACCTTGATGGGATGTGCATTTATTTCCTATTTGACCCATTTTGAAGACTCTCTTGGTCGGGTGGTTATGCCGAGTTATTGCTGTGAAACCCTTGCCTGGCCAACGGATTTCTTAGGAGTTTCTATATATTGGGCATTTAGGCCTCTTTGTAAAGGGTTAGATAGTTAGAAAATAGTTAGAAGATCAAAATTCATAGCTAGAAAGTAGAACATGGCTAGTTAGAAGTAGATGAAAATTAGCAAGTAGTTGCTCTCAAGCAAATATTGTAACAAAAAGCTAGAATTGTTGCTACAGTGGATAATTCGAATATAAGTAATGTCATTGTGATTTGGTGCCATATTGGTATTCTCTTCTCTTGCATGGTTTGTTCTTTCCATCTTTAAAATTGCTTTGAGGAGGTTAATATTTAGATTAAATCTGATTCAATAATGTTGGTAGTTTGATACTCGAATGTTGCAGCAATCCTTCAATCCATACTTTTTGCAACCAACTGATTGTTAGTTGCTTTGCAAAGTTAGCCTAGACTTTATATTCCTTATGCTTAGTTCAATCATGAATTTTGTTCATTTTAACTACAATAGGGTTATTTGAATGCATGTTCATGGTTTGAAAATCTTAAGAGCCTTAGAAGATTGCACTGTTTCTACAAGATTGCAGATTTATCTGGGTTGAGCAGAAATTAGTTTTGAAGGATTGGTCCATTTTGGGTATTGGTTACTTTCATTGTTAATCCTAGGAGTAATATTAGATTTAGAAATCTCTTTGAAACCCTCAACCTTTTTCTATTTCTTTGATTATCTGGTAAAATTCAGGATTGGAGCATCACCAGTTTGTTAAATCTGATATAATCAATCCAGTAATCTGCTTGTAGTGAGGTCCCATTGTGATTACCAGCAATTTGACATTTCACTAAGTTGTTTATGCATTGTCAAGACCTGACATAGAGACCTTGGGGTTATCTCTTGAGGCTTGCTGATGGAGATTTACCTTTTAAGAGAGATAGGATATTGCATCTTGTCTATGTTGTTGTGCAGAAAACAGTGATCAACAGTGTTAGTGCTAGAAGGAGGGCCTTGAGTAAGCAAGCTGGATCAATTTTTGAAAGCCATCTCTCTTGAGAGATTTAAAAGAAGGACAAGATCTGCTCTAGGAGAGCAAGAATTTCAAGAGTTACCAGACCCTACTAGGTCAAGAAGGACCAACAGAAGGGGAGAATCATCATCATTCCATCCACCCCCCTCATCTCCATCATCCCCATCTTCATCTACTTTGTCTGAGTCTAAGGCCATTCCCAGTCCACAACCTCAGCCGGTCATAAATCAGCCATTTCCACCCCCACCTCCACCAATGGCTTTCCTAGCAACCAACCCGTCTCCACTGAGCTTTGTTGTCTACAACGTTATGCCAAAAAACCCTGAACACTTCTGTTCAAAGTTCCATATCAATGATCCCAATAGAACTACTGAAGAGCACATTAGAATCTTTCAGACTGATCTTAAAGATAGAGGAATAAACCATGAGGATGTAGCATGTATATTATTTCCTTATTCACTAGGGGAAGATGCATTTTATTGGTATAACCACTTACCTGTCGGGTCTATCCAGCATTGGATTGAGCTAGAAGCTGCTTTTTTACAAAAAAATTGAATACCCATTAGTTCCAATGAGCTCTACCGTCAGTTCACTAATGTGAAGAGAGAGGTCAATGAGCCTATAGGATTGTTCAACAATAGGTTTCATTGTTCTTATACTAGATTACAGGCCCCTTATGTTGTTGATGAACCCACTACCATAGAAGTTTATTATGAGGGACTTGATAGTTTGATAGCCACCTTTATGAAATAGAGTAATAACCCCCTTGAGAGTCTACTAGATGCATATGCAGAAGCTGTTAAAGTTAGCACAAATCTAAGACAACATCTTTATGGGCCTTTACCCTCATTAGGACTTGTTTCTCACCCTGGACAAGTTCCAGCTCTCAACCAGGCTTTTGCTAACCATACTCCAATCATAAATCCCGTGCCTCAGTTGCCTCTGGTCCCTTACCTAGGACCTCCTACAGGACAAGTTTCATCTACAATTAGTTATCCTTAGCAAACGATGAATCAACCTCTACATATCCAGCCTCAGGCTAGTTATCCATCATACCTACAAAATTCTAAAGTTCTAAAATAGTCACTAAATCCCAACGTTATAGCAGGATACACTCAAAATAATGTGGGTCAGCCTCCACATAGTAGTCCTGACAAGGAGAGACTGGATGAGTTGTTTGAACAAATAAAGAAGCTAAATATAGAGGTGACTTATTTAAGGAACCAGAATAGCCAATTTCAAGCTGCTCAGAGGAATATGTAGTCCAATCAGAATAGAGAGAATCCACAAGGACCGCACTTTGATAGAGGGAAATGTCAGGATAGAGGGTATAACAATGATAGAGGATACAACAACGACAGAGGGTATACCAATGATAGAGTTTACAACAATGACAGGGGATATAATAATGAAAGAAGATAGAATGATGATAAGGGATAGTCATCAGGTCAAAACTTTGACTGAGGTGGTGGAAAAGGTTTTGAAAGAAGATAGTATTTAGGACATAATAGAACCTAGAACACAGGGCCCAATAATGGAGGAGTCCCCACCCCACTGAATCAACCAGCTAGTCAACCTATCAATCAGTCTATTAGTCAGCCAATTAATCAAGAGAAGCCTCCTAGTGGTGTATATCTAGCTGAAGTTGCTTTATCAGGGTGGTGTAGGTTCCACAAGACTAGTCAACATTTTGAGCTAGACTGTCAAGAATTCCAAACAGCAGCTTCAATCTTTCAATATGAAGTGGAAAACAATGCAAGTTGTTAGGAAATAGTACCTTCTATTCCTTATGATTCACCAATACTGGTATTAAACCATGCTCCTTTTCTGCAAAGTGAGGATAATGTGCTTGAAGAAGAATCTGACCAGTTGAAGGATGAGGCAGATTAGGTATGCAATGGAGATGAAATGACATAATTGTTTGATGAGATTCAGATGAATGATAATGGTCCTAGAGATGAAGAAGCTTACATTGAAGAGGTATAGACCTTCCAGAGACTTGTCAAGAGGTATGACTTGAGAGAGTTTCCACATAGGTTCCCACAAGCTGGAAGCCCCTTCACTACTTCCATCCCGCCAAATAATTTCAACACGCCTCTGGACCCTAATGCTAGCAACAATCCCTCACTTCCCCTGGTTTCCAGGCAATATTTATCTCAAGATCCAGGACATGTTGATGTACCAAAAGGAAGAAATGTTGATGCAGGTAAAGAAAATATGGTGGAATACCTGAGGGAGACCCCCACTAATTTAAACAAAGAGTAGTTGGCTCTGTATGTTGCAGAATAACTCCAAAAATTGAAGGTAAATCTATATGCATTCGATTTATTAAGAGTTCCATCCATTAGAAATGTAGTCTTAGGTTCTTATGTTGCAAATTCCATGACACAAGATAGACCAGTTAGCAAGAATGTCCATAAAGTATCTAGTTCTCAGCCAATAGGAAGATAAAATCAGTCTCATGATCAAGTCCATATGCCCCCTGAAGACATTAGGAAGGAAAGGGACAAATCTCAAGTTGTTCATGTAGACACCCCCTTGACTCTGTTTCAAGGGAAAACAAATACTCCTCCATTCTTGATTTCTGTCCGCGTGTTTGGTAAGAATCTGCACAATTGTCTACTGGATTCGGGTGCTTCAACCAATGTTATGCCCCTTTTTGTCTATAGAGCTATGGGAATTACTCGTGCTAAATCACAGAAGAAAGTTACACAATTGGATAGGACTGAAGTCAATGTGGTAGGAGAACTAAACATGATTCAAATGCAGATTGCTTCTGATCCTAGGATTCAACAAGTAATCAATATACAGGTAGCTGACATACCTGATGCTTATGGCCTAATCTTGGGAAGGGACTTCACCAGAGCCTTGAATGGATATGTCTCGACTAATCATTCCCATATGTGGCTTCCTTGAAAAGGAGTGCCAAATCAGATCAAAATTGAAAGAGAACCCAGGATGAAATACATGATCACAGAATATCAAAAGACCTCAATAGAAATTATGGTGTCAGGAGTAAGTATGGGTAATTATATGCTTGCAAATCCTCTTGAAGAACTAAATGTGGAGGAGGTTCTTATGTTCCACATAAAGTCTGTTGACCTCACAACAGAGTCTAGTGGTGTTGAAGCCCTAGCGGAACTAGTCAAAGACAATGGTGAACCAGCTGAAAGTGATGATGGTCCAGAAGATAATCAGTTGGCTTTGTTGGATAGTTTTCAAGAGTTAATTCAAAAATGTATTGAAGATCACATTTAGTTAGGAAGAAGAATGAGCTTTGGAGAATTACTTTTTCCCAATTGGTACAGGGTACATAATGCTTCACATTCAGAATTGGATTGCTGCTTATGCCAAGCTGCAGTGGAAAAAATACAGAAACAAACCAACCCCAATCTTGCAGTTAGAATTGATAATATGAATGTCACAGAAGATCCTAAAGGGAATGGAATAATGCCTTCTAAAAGGCCATCCACTAGTAACAGTGCAAGTAATGTAGCAAGAAACTCTACAGTTGTTGGATGCTAGACGTTGAGATTTGATGAGTCCAAATCAAAGCAAGGGGTTGGAGCAAGCTTTGAGCTGATTAGTCCAAGAGGTAAGACATTCTTCACTGCTCATAGGCTCCAATTTCACTGTACAAATAATGTAGCCAAATATGAAGCCCTAGTGCATGGGTTGTTAATGGCCTTGAAGAAGAAGGTTAAGATCTTGCAAGTGTATGGAGATTTTGAACTAGTAGTTAAGCAAGTTAGGAGACAATATTCTTGTCATGACAGGAGAATTACTAACTATAGACACAGAGTATGGGACCTTATTGAAGGATTTTATGCCTTCAACATTCAGTTAATTCCACGAAATAAAAATTAGACAGTTGATTCCTTGGCTTAGGTAGCCAGTACCCTGTAGCCTCTATCTCTTTTTGGGTTGAAGAAATTTACAGTAGAACTGACTCCAGTACCCTCAGTACTTGACAATGTTACCAACTTCTAGGTATTTGAAGATGACAAGCATATCTTAGATCTCATTACTAGTATAGGTGTCTTTGCTTCTGACATCATTGACGAAACTGAGCTCCAAGAAGCAGAGATGGACCTCGAGGGGGTAATCAATTTGAAGACCAACACAATTCCCAGGGGAATGGTACAATTGGAAAGAATCTTTGATCTAGATAAGATCAGAGACCAGGATCAAGACACCAAGAAAGAGTCCATCAATGGATAGTGTGATAAGTATAATGTGGGATCCCAAGAGGATGTAAAAATGTTCTTATTGGCAAAGTGTGCACCATAGAAGAAAGACGGGGAATCATTGATGCATTGCACAAATATCCGGATGTGATAGCCTGGAGTTATGAGGACTTGAAGACTTATGATACATCAGTCATAACCCATACTATCCCTCTCAATCCAAGAGTGAAACCTTTTAGACAGAGGAAAGGACCTATTAATGCTTTGCTAGAACCTGTAATACAGAAGGAAGTGTAGAAGTTGTTGTCTACGAGGATAATATTTCCAGTCAGACACTCTACTTGGGTTGCAAACCCGATTCCTATATGAAAGAAAAATGGAAAAATCAGACTGTGTAGATTTCAAGAACCTAAACAGGGCATCAGAAAAGGATAATTATCCAATACCCTCACTCGATGAAGTACTTCAGATTGTTAACGGATCTCAGATGATGTCCTTCTTGGATGGATATTCAGGGTACAACCAGGTCATGGTGCAATATGAGGATAGACACAAGACTGCCTTCACCACTAAGTGGGGCACTTTCACCTATAGAAGAATGCCTTTTGGCTTGATTAATGTTGGAGCTACACTCCAGAGAGCAATGGACATAGCCTTCAAAGACATAATTGGGAAATGCATAATCATTTACATGGATGATCTGATGGTATTTTCAAGAAACAGAGGTGATCATATCTCAGACTTATGCAAAGTTTTCCAGAAGTGCAGAGAGTTTGGCATATCACTCAATCCCAAGAAATGCATCTTTGGGGTTACAAAAGGTAAGTTATTAGGGCATATTATCTCTGAGAAGGGGATTGTAATTGATCCAAAATATATAGAGGCTATTCTCAAGATTCCACCACCTGCTAGTAAAAAGGAAATGAAATCATTCTTCGGCAAAATCAATTTTGTGAGGGAGTTCATCACTGGGTTCATAGAAATAGTTAAACCACTAAACACGATGCTGAAGCAGGATGCCAAGGTGGAGTGGAATGCAAAAGAAAAGGAAGCATTTGCTGAAGTAAAGAGAGCTATTGTTGAGGCTCTAGTTTTAGTAAGTCCTGATTATGCCAAACCATTCTACATATATTCATTTGCTTCTGACCACTCCTATGCTGCTATATTAATTTAGAAATCTGACAAAGGCAATGAACACCCTATTGCATTTATGAGCACACCATTGGAGGATGCATAACTGAAATATCCAAATGTGGAGAAGCAGGCTTATGCCTTGGTCAGGGTAGTCAAGAAATTTAAACATTATATCCTCAGAAACAAGATCTTTGATATAGTTCTTGATCCTGTAGTCAAGCTGCTATTGATACAAAATGAACTAGGAGAATGAAGAGCCAAGTGGGTAACTATGCTACAAGAATATGATTTGGAAATTCAGCCCATGAAGCTGGTAAGAGGGCAAGGGCTCACAAAGACAATGGCAGAGACCGGCCCTGATCTTATAGCCCAGGCTTATACTTTAGAGGACGTCTCTCCTGGCGAGTGGTATGATGATGTTGTTCATTATCTCCTGACTCAGAGATGCCCTGACCATCTTAATTCAATACAAAGAAGGGCACTGTGCTTAAAGAGTGACAGTTTCATGCTAAAAGGGGCTATTTTATACAAGAAAAATCATGAGGGTGTGTACTTAAGGTGCCTAGGAAGGGCATAATCTGAAAGGATGATGTCGAAATTCCATGATAGATATGGTACAGGCCATGGGTCAGCACCATCTATAGCAAATCAGATTCTTAGAGCTGGTTATTACTAGCCTACATTGTTCAAAGACACCCATAGTCATGTCAGAACTTGTCATGTATGCCAAACTGCCGCTACCAGAGAAAAGTATGTTGCACTCCCACTCCAACTAGTTTTTGAGGTAAAACCTTTCGCACAATGGGGAATGGACTTCATTGGCCCCATCAATCCACCTTCCTTTGATGGCCACAGGTATATTCTCACCATTATTGACTATTTTACACGATGGACAGAAGCTCTTGCATGCAAATAGTGTACTTCTGAGGTAGTAATTAATTTCCTTGAATCTGGTATTCTTAATCATTTTAGATGCCCTATGTCCTTAGTATGTGATAATGGTCCTACGTTTTCATCGTTAAAATTTTCTAATTGGGCTTCTGATCATGGGATCATTATAAAATTTGCATCCAATTACTACCCCCAGGGTAATGGGTTAGTTGAATCATCCAAAAATAATCTCCTGACCGTTATCCGCAAATTGTTAGAACAAAATCCGAAGGATTGGCATACCCAACTCAGATTTTCTCTTTGGGTAGATCGTACGAGACATAAAGCCTCCATAGGGATGTCACATTACCATCTGGTTTATGGTTTAGAACCTGTGTTTCCTATACAACTAAAAATCCCTACCCTTTAGTTTATAAATGACTATTATGATGAGGGAGATAGATGTGAGGCAAGACTTGTCGAACTGTTGCATCTTGAAGAAAAGAGAGACAGCCCTAGACAACTTTGCTAAGCATCAAGGGGTTGTCAAGAGATGGTTTGATAAGAGAGCTAGGGTTAAAGTGTTTAGGATCTCTGACTTGGTTCTTTCCTGGGATAAAGCCCACGACCGTAAGGGAGAGCATGGAAAATTTGATAAACTTTGGCTTGGACCTTACCAGATCTCATAAATTCTGGGAGATAATGCCTTTCATTTGAAAACCCTCACTGGAGAAGATATTCCACTACCTGTCAATGGGTAGTATTTGAAGCATTATTTCCAATCTTGAGTTATTTCCAGCTCTTGTCTTGTGTATAGTTAGATTAGGTTTCCCTTTCTGCTTTGTTGTTGTTTGTTTTGGTTAGTGTAGGTTTGCTTTTGGTTTGTTTTGTTGTTTTTGCTCTACTTTTGCTTTGGGGGTTTTCTCTATTTTCACCTGGGTGTGTTGCACTTACATGGCAGATTTATCTTCTCTAGAATTATTCTGTGTATTTGTCGGTGAACTTTAGTCTTTCATCTTGAAAGGATGGTTGAAATCTTTACTATTGCCAATAGTTTTAATGCTTGATTTATAGAAGATTGAGTCACTGGTGTGGATTTGAATTTGAAGTACTCTGAAAATCTTATATCCATCAAATATCTTAAGAATCTTGTTGTCACTATAGTAATCCTTGTGAAGTCTTATCAAGTGAAAAATCCTATTTCTACTTCAGTGCCACTATGGTTCTCATCCCTGAGGGTGAACTTCATTGTTCAGAAGTTGAAATGAAAGAGACATATAAATAATATCAAAGGAAAGAAAAAATGAAATATCGAATATCAAAAGAATAATTCAACTTATTAGGGGTACCTGAATATCTCTACCGGGGCTATGGATGCCTAGCTAGCAGTAGAGCTATGTTCAAGAGAGTCATAGCAATAACCTCATCGGGGCTATGGATGCCTAACTGGAAGCGAGACCCTATCCAAGTTGCTTATGAAGTTAGAAGCCTTATGTAGCTTGATTTGACTGAACCTGGTTCTCTGTAGTAACTTAAGGAGGGAATGAGCTCATGTGCACACACTTGGATTTTCAGTTTATGGGGGATTTTATCTATCCTTTGGTCCTGATTCTTTATGTCTTGCATTGTGACTTGTTTGTTTGATGGTGAGATTGAAACCAGAGATTCTGGGTTTTTGATTCCTATTCGTCATCAAATGCTCTGGAGCATTTTCCCAGTGGAAGTCACCATTTGTTGTGTAGTTTTTTTCACACACCCCACTGAAACTATGGACCCTCTTTCTCTTCGATTTTGGTGTTTTGACCCTTTCTTTTGGGATGTCATCTTACTTTAGGTAGATGCTTAAATGTTTATTTTTATTGCCTAAGTGTTCCCCTAGTTATTCATTGAAAATCTCAAGTTCTGGATGATTTTGGGCTTTTTCCCTGATTTAGGATTTTCTACCCTAGTCGGACATTCTCGGATCCTATTTGGACTCCGGTTGTGCACTGTGATTCAGAAAGTTTGGGTCTTCGTGGATTTCCGTGTGATCTGGATTTTCCTAGATTCTGCCCTATTGTTGATTTCTTAGATTCCCTTCTCTGGCTATCTTGTCTATTGCATTAATGGATTCATACATGCTTTGAAGGCTAGATTATACTTGATTTCTGAGATCTTTTGTGTCATTATGCTTACTATTTTCCATCGTTTGAAGCTGAGGATTATTTTTTTGTGGTTAATTGACTTCATTTTGGGGATTTCAGTTTTGATTTGATTGATTTGGTGGTGGTTTCTTGTGCGTCTTTTCCTGTGTTTGTTGTGGACACCCTTGAGCTTCGCGTTTGTTGTCTCTGGATCAATTTTTGCTTCATAATGGTATGTGCTTGATTGCTCTACTTTGAATTGAATTATGATTGGAATGTTGGTATTGTGAGGGCTTGTGGGATTTGGCTTCCTGTGTGTTTGTCTATTTTGTGCTAGGGGTTGTTCAGTGTTGCATCCTTGTCATCTCCCAGGAAAGTTTTGAGTTCATATGTCCATTTGCATTCTGATGAATCTTGCCTGAGAGTAATTTGTAAACCCTAGCAGTGACTTAACAATTGAAACACTGAATTCTAAAATAGCCCATGCACTTTGGCAGATGGTGATGTTTGAAACCTAGGGTAGGGCCATGTCTGGTTATTTCATCTTAAAGCGGTCCCATAATACAAAGAAAATTCATGAAGGGCCCATTTCTAGCTTGCCCTAGTTTTAACTTTTTGAAATCCTTAGTGGGTTCAGTGTTTGGGTGTGCGCCGCAATCCAGGATGATCCATCCCTTCCGAAGTCTCTTCGCTGTGACCTTTCATCATCAGCGAGACCTTATGTCGATCACTCTATGTTCTACCAAGAGGCCCTCTTAAGTCTGTGCCTTGTCACTGTGACACTATCATTTTTACACCAAGAATCTTGTATGCCCATCAGTCGGCGAAACCTTTTGCTTTCGCCAGGACCTCACCCCGCGAAGAGATCTCTCATCGACATGCTTGTTCATGTTCGCCTTCAACAAGACAGACCCCTAGTCATTAGGAGGTCATGGTAGGATCCAATGGCTTTATTGATGTTCGTTTGCTTCGCCAGGACATTCGTCCTTCGGCGAGACCTCCCTCCGAGCATGTTCGCTTTCACCGCGCTGTATTCATTTCTGTCGCCAAGACATTCATCTTTTGCTAAGACCTCTTCATGAGGTTCCAACTCCTGCCAATACCTTCCCTTCACTATGACTATCACAGTTTGCCAAGATGTTGTGGTGAGGTCTCCTTTTCTTAGTGAGCCCAGATCTTTTCGCTGAGACCTCTGGCCGAATTCAAACTAGGCCTTAATCAGTAGAGCATCGCAACTTCGCTAGGACTTCATATCGATAAACTATTGTCTGGCTGAAGTGATTATTTAAACCCACTGGTCGGTGAGACATGAAACTTTTGCCAAGAACTTACGGTGACTCCTTCCTTTGTCGGCGAAGCTTTGTGTAGTCGCTGGGACCTCCAGCCGAACTTAGAACTTATACCGATATTCACCCGATTCGCCGTGACTCCCCTTTGTCACTGAGACCTTACCCTGACCACCCTTGGCTCATACCAATATGTTTGCTATGTCCCTTTTCACTGGGACATCACACCAAGACCACCATGTCTTGGCAAAGACCTTTTCTGATAGCATCTTTCGGTGTAACTTCGCGCCTTCGCCAAGACTTCTCCACAAAATCCCAACTTTTTTTGAGCTTTCACTCTGGAATCTCCTTTGGTCTGGAAATTTTCCCTACCCGTGGATGTCCATCAGGTCTAAATTTCTTCAAAATTTGTTGTTCCCCTAATTTCCTGAAAATCCTATTTGGCTTGTTCTTCACAAAAATCTGTCCCTCACGGACTTCCCAGAAATCTGACGAAATGTAAAGGAATATTGAATAGCATGACATGTTGGTGATTTTCAATGCATTTTCTGGTTTATTCATGCTACATTTGGATCTCCTACATTGTTCACTGATGAAAAATGATGAAATTTAAGGGTTAGGTAGGTGTTTCTTGGTTGCTCCATTGGAATCCGAGTAAACTAGAATTTCCCAAAATTTCTCTCTGGTTTAGATTCCGTGAATGGCCTTGAAACTTTAAATTTGATGTGGTCATTTTATGTTAATTTTAACAACACCTCGACTATATGAGATGCATTCTAATGGTGTTTTAATGGATTAACGTTTCTTTCTGATGGTTCTATTTTTGAGCACCAACTGGATGATGCGGCCACCTACCTCGTAGTTATTGATAAGTATGTGACGTACAAGGTAGATTGAGATAGGTCGGTCAAGCGCTCAAGGGACAAGATTGTGTCCATTGAAAGGTGACTTAGGGTTTTTCCAGTAACACATGTAGCCAACTTAGATGGAGCGTTATTGAAGCTACATGAAGAGTTAGATCGGTGCGAGGATAATAGGGAAAAGAGTTGATGATAGGCTGCAATGCAACTTGTGCTTCCGCATTATCTTCCCACATGTCATCTGATCTGCATCATGGATCCTGAGCCGACCTCGATGGGATGTGCATTTATTTCCTGTTTGACCCATTTTGAAGACTCTCTTGGTCGGGTGGTTGTGCCGAGTTATTGCTGCAAAACCCTTGCCTGGTCGACGGATTTCTCAGGAGTTTCTATATATTGGGCATTTGGGCCTCTTTGTAAAGGGTTAGATAGTTAGAAAATAGTTAGAAGATCAGAATTCGTAGCTAGAAAGTAGAACAGGGCTAGTTAGAAGTAGGTGAAAATTAGCAAGTAGTTTCTCTCAAGCAAATATTGTAACAGAAAGCCAGAATTGTTGCTACAGTGGATAATTCGAATATAAGTAATGTCATTGTGATTTGGTGCCATACTGGTATTCTCTTGTCTTGCATGGTTCTTGCTTTCCATCTTTAAAATTGTTTTGAGGAGTAGATTAAATATGATTCAATAATGTTGGTAGTTTGATACTCAAATGTTGCAGCAATCCTTCAATCCATACTTTTCACAACCAACTGATTGTTAGTTGCTTTGCAAAGTTAGCCTGGACATTATATTCCTTGTTCTTAGTTCAATCATGAATGTTCATTTTAACTACAATAGGGTTATTTGAATGCATGTTCATGGTTTGAAAATCTTAAGAGCCTTAGAAGATTGTACTATTTCTACAAGATTGCAGATTTATCTGGGTCGAGCAGAAATTAGTTTTGAAGGATTGGTCTATTTTGGGTATTGGTTACTTTCATTGTTAATCCTAGGAGTAATAATAGATTTAGAAATCTCTTTGAAACCCTCAACCTTTTGCTATTTCTTTGATTATCGGGTAAAATCCAAGATTGGAGCATCACCAGTTTGTTAAATCTGATATAATCGATCTAGTAATCTACTTGTAGTAAGGTCCCATTGTGATTACCAGCAATTTCACATTTATCACTGAGTTGTGTATGCATTGTCAAGACCTGACATAGAGACCTTGGGGTTATCTCTTGAGGCTTGCTAATAGAGATTTACCTTTTAAGAGAGATAGGATATTGCATCTTATCTGTGTTGTTGTTGTTGTGCAGAAAATAGCGATCAACAGGGCCCAGTAGTCATGCGGGGTCCAAGAGTCACACACTCAATCGTGATGATAATACCCAGTCTTACCACATATTTATACTATATATTGTAAATAAACAGTCCAAATTTAAATAAAGAAAAAACCAAATGTTGATAAAAAATGGACCCATACTTCTCAAAAGATCTACCGATGTGGCAAGTTGCATGATGATTCGCACCTCCAAACCTTAGTTATAGATAAATAAGAGACCAGTCTACATTTCAAAAAAAAATGAAGGTTCTATGATATTCTAGTCATTGCTACATGCTGAGAAAGTTATCCTGCATGACTACTGGGCCCTCTCCCCTAAAGGAATAAGGGGACATCACTAGGCAACGACAAACAATGACATAAGTTGTTTTAATGAGGGAACACGGGACCAACAAAAGACTTAGGAAAAATAAAGTCAGGCAAAGGAAATAAAATGATAAAACAAAAGGGGGCCCAACCTAGATGAAGCGATGGGGCTTAAGTCATTTTAAAACCTTCCCAAAAAGTAATGGCCAAATAGATCCCATCCAAGGTGTAAGATGAACACTAGGGTTTTACATGAAGATGAAGGTAAAACCCCAACCTTAGGCTTTTCCCAAACACCATAGATGACCAGAGACACAAGGCAGGATAAAATAGAACACAGAGAACAAAACTTTGAAGTTTCATCACTACCCATAACCCTAAACCCTAAACCATTAACCCTCTACCCTCTCTCTCTCAAGTCTCTCCCTCCTACCCCCTCTCCCTCTCTCAGGTCTCTCTCTCTCACTCCCTCTATCTCTCTCCCCTCTACCCAAAACCCAAAACCCTAAACCCTTAACCCTTAAACTCTAAACCCTTAAACCCTCTGCCTCTCTATTTCTCTCTCCCTCCCTCCTCTCTCTGGACTTGCCCTCCTACCCCCTCTCCCTCTCTTAGTCTCTCTCTCTCACTCACTCTTTTTCCCGTCCTCTTTTTTACCGAGATTGTAGCCGGTTGGTTTCTAATTTACCAATCTTGGCGGGGACCAACTGATGAGGATTTTAAAGACCTCCTACACTTTGGGCTTTACAAGACCCAGGAGGGTGATCCCTTAATGCGTTTACAACCTCTACACCATTATCATAAACAGCATTAACAACAATAGATAATCTAATTTAATAGCTTAACATAATAGCATAATACTGAATAGAATTGGTTGTTCATCAGTAATATCAACTATTTGGAGCACGAGATAACTACAACACATTCTAGTGTAAAATAGTCATTGATTTGCAGTTTGTAGCAAGCACTAGGTAAAGACAAACAAAATATTGAACCATACAAATTAGTACAACTTACATCAGTGCCATATATCCATTGAGGGAGTCAAATTCATAAACATCAATCTAAGGGTTTACAACAGATTTAACACATAACATATAAGATCCTTGAGAAAATTGCTTTACAATTTCATCAACATGTATTCTAACCCAATACTACTTATCAAATCCTTATACATAACATATCCACCTACAATCCCATTCAATCATTTTAATTAATTCCTTGAATTAAAGCCAAAATAGAAATCATACACACCACAAGAGTGAGATGAACGAGACAACCCTTGATTATCTTATTAAAAATTCAAATATGCATGTACAATGGAGAGACATGAGTTTGAATTAATCATTTCAATTCAAATGCCAGTACTGTCATAAAACATCAAATCCCCATGAATTGAAAACCTACTACAAAATGACTGAAAACCTAAATTGTATTTTTATTAAAACCATCAAACTTTACAATTTTCTCTACAACTCTACCTAGACTCAACCAAAAAAATATAACTTGCTAACCCATACTTCTAGCATTGAAATCCTTCTTATAGAAAATGAAGGAGCAAACAAGCATCAGGCCAAAAAGTACCTCTCATTTCACATGCTTTTCTTCACAAAACTCTTGATGACAGCAACTATACCTTCTTTATTTCTCATCCTACTCCCTATTCATGCATCCTACAATTACAACAATATCCATGGGGCCTCTTATGCAAGCTACAATAATCACAAAAAGTGTAAGAGCCCTTTTATATCATGTTTGGACTACAAAACCCTCAAAAATAGGAGTAATCGGGTTGTATGAAAAGAAATGAAGCTTTCTAACTCAAATCAACGCCTTAAGCCCTCAAATAAAATTCAAATCAAAGCTAACACATATCTTCATAACCTGGAATTGATTTCAAATCAAAATATGGCTGCATGTGACCGTATAGTGCTGTATAACAAGAAAAATATATAAATTTTGAAGAAAAACACAAATTTTCTAATGTCAAGAGCTTGTATTTTAAATCCTCAACCATCAACAACCATTACAATGATCACTTTATTCCTTTTAAAGGCCTTTACATTTCAACCACTGAACAACCACCTCTACAACTAACTTTTTAATCTTTTATGATCACATGAAATATAAAACACACTAATTTCAAGGTTGTTAACATCACTATTGCAATGTTTTAATTTTTTGACCTTTCAAACATTAAAAAGTGCATCATTAAATTAATTATGTAATGGAATAAAAATTAAAAACATCATGAATTAATTATGTAACCACATAAGTCAAATATAATTCTATCAATAAATTAATATCAAATAGATAATATAATCGCATAACTCATACATTTCAATGTCATTGATCTTCTTCTTCATCCAACTCTTTGTTTGTATCATATGATCCAGATTTGACATTGTAAGGATTGGTCATATCATCATCATCATCATCGATATCAGTTTCAATAATGTCATCATCCACACAGATATCATCTTCATGAATATTAACTCCTACATTATCATGATCTAGTTCCTCCTCTTCGACATCTTCGTCAGGGACATCAACAACTAACTATTGATCCTGATCATCATCTACATCATCTTCTAGTTCTTCGATATCTTCTTCTTCCACCACATTATACTTTACCATCCTTCCTCTTGGATCATGTCTAACAAAAAATGACTAACCCGGTTTACCTGGAACCTCTGAGTAAAATACCCACTCACATTGGCTTGGAAGAACATAAGGCTCATTTCCAGCTCACTCGATCAACCTTCTATTAACCATAGTAAATCCATTATCATGTTTAATAACAGTTCTCTCAGGATCATTTTCATTCAATCATAGTCTATACCATAAGATGACGAACAAAATTATTCTGAAGGACTTAAAGTCACACTCAAGTATATCATCCAAAATCCCAAAGTATCAATTTTCTAAGACTTTTGGATGTATGTTGCTTCTAGATGAAACATTAGTCACCTAAAAGACTGTAGTTATACCAAAATTACAAGTTTTCTTCATGTCATCCAACATTTTGATTCAAAATTTATGACCATTGCACCACATAGCCTTGTGGTGTTTCACCTGCAATATGTCAAACATGTAAAAATTATTGCAATATTGTCAATTGATAAACATATTTATTCTCGGTCGAATTTATGCAAAAAAACAATCTCAACACATATATATCAATATAATTGAAAATAATTAATAATATGGGTGATTAATATATTTATGCATTCCTGTTTATCTCTTAAACCATATGCTAAATCAATTTCCCTTTGTGTAACATTAGAATCTCCATTACGATGAGCTTCTTTAACCAATGAAGCCACACCTTCCCATGTTAATGCACAACCAAATTGTTGACATCATTCAATCAATATTTTTTGTGATGTACAAATGTAGTGCATCCCACTCTCGACCAATTGTATAAAAAAAAATTGAAATTCACAAACGACGTATAATTAGTTAAATACCACAGTATATGACCTTAATTTATAATTGATGTATATTCAAGATTAAAAATTAAATAAGTACAATATACATAAAAGCTATATGTAAAATGTATTCCAATTAATCTCCATGACCATCTTATAATTACCTCTCACTTTCCTCAATCTACCTTTCCCCATCAGGTACTCCCCTTCGAATTTGTTAATGGAGTTGGGATCCCAAATGTGATCTACATGGATCTTTGCTGCAAACTTAGGAAGATATTCACTAATGTACACCATGGTCTGGTATACCATATATCCCTCCACCATAGAACCCTCAAGATGTGCTCTTTTCCTAACCAAAGCCTTCAAAAATTTCAAGTGCCTCTCAACCATTCACATTGACCTTGTGTGTATAGGTCCACACAATTCAATCTCCTCAACTTGGTGTATGAGGTAGTGTTCTTGTGCATTGAAAATGTCAAAGGTAGACACTTTTTCATTTCACACATTAGACAATAAATTTTTCTCTTCCAATAATTTATATCTTCTTTATGGATTTCTTTAGATGACATCCATCTACAAGTGATTCAAGGTGCAAATATATTAATGATATTTAACAAAAATATACATTATATTACATAACAAGTAAAACAAATGGCAATTATAAGATGTATACATTGAATTGAACAAATATCGCTACTTACCTCATGTATTTTCCAAGATCATATATAACTTGCTTGAGATTTTTGTCAAAGTTGTCTGGGAGAGATAGAGGTAGAACGTACTGCAACAATTATAAAATAATCTTTTCATTATTTTTCCAAAAGTAGTAAACACAATACACTGAAAAGTACATGTATTATACAAGTGTATATAATATACCAGAATAATTACCTTAATGAAGGTATGCCAATCATGCATTTTCATCCCTGACCCAAATTCACCTTTCTTTGTTATTATATTGTTTATGTTCATAGCAAATCCTGTGGGAAATCGAATTTTTCGTATGACTTCTTTTATAGCATTGCTTTGATGCTCTATTAATAACCAAGGAAGGACACTTATATTAATTTGGTCTCCATCACTATTTAATTGAATGGCAATTTTTATTGCATGATTGGCTTCCTGAATGTCACTACAAATTTTGATAATTTTTTCTTTGTCATGCCTTCCATCCAAATTTTTCCATAACATTTATGTTATATTCTTTCTGATATGCATTGTATCAAACAAATGCACAATTTGTAGCTGCTCATAGTAGGGCAACCTACTAAATTATCTGGGATAACTTTTCAGTCCCTGTGGAAGCCGGCCATTAATGCCCTGACAACCTTCATGAAGCATATAAATTAAACAAATTAATAATAACAATCATTGTCAATTACAACATGAGTAAACACAATGTAATATAAAAATATAAATTCAAAACATATCATATATGATAGATAAACAATTTGATTCGATGTATAACCTTGATGATTAATTCTATTATATTCTAAATTCCATAGGCGAGGTGTCATTCTTCATGGTTTTGATGTAGTCTCTTCTTTCCCATTGAAAAGATGGTTTTTAGTAGTTTGATACTTATGATTTGTATGGAGGAAGTGCCTATACTCATCAAAAACCTACTTTCCTAAACTTGTTGAATGATGAGATTTCATCTTTGGACCACAAATTGGACATGTAAATTTTCCCTTTGTTTGAAGACCTACAAGATCATATATAATTGGATTAAATATGTCAATTTTTATAATTATATATAATGAATAGATTATTTTAAGAACATGCATGATATCTACTTCATAAAATTAAATATTGTTAAAGTGCAGTCGAATGTTATAACATACCACAAAAATGTGTTAGCCCTGAGGCATCATGAATTGTCCATACAAAAATTGCATGAAATTGAAATTGTCTTTGTCCTATTGGTCTAGAGACATCATACATAGTGACGCCATTCCATAACTTTAGTAACTCATCAATAAGAGGCTTGATATATACATTCATATCTTTAACTTGGTACTTACCTAGTTGAATGAACATAAACATTACATAATTAATATAACCATTTTACTACAATATATATAAATTAATGTACATGACTATTGAATGAAAAAGATATAAGTCATTATGCAACAAATAAGACAAATGAGATCCTACTACGTTAAAGAAAATTGATGTAAAGAAATACCTGGAACAATCATTAACAACATTATGTGCTCCCTCTTTATTGACATCCATGGAGGAATGTTATTGTTGATAACAAAAATAGGCCACATCGAGTAAATAGATCTCAGCTCTCCAAATGGATTGACACTGTCTGCTCCCTATGAAAGCCTAAGATTATGAGGTTCTTCTTTAAAGTGTGGCCATTTTTCCTCCATAACCCGAAATGCAGAACCATTCGCAGGAATTTGAAGAATGTCATCTCCACTTCTATTCCATGCATTGTAATCCATAAATTGTGCTAAGATTTTGCACCTAAATAATTGTTGCATACGTGGAATAATGGGAATATAACGAAGAACCTTGTGAGGCACCTTTTTTGTTAGTTGATCTGTTTGATATCTATTGATATGACATTTCAGGCATTCTGTTGCAAATTCCTATTATTTATGATATATAATATGATCTTTGGGACATGCATCTATTACTTGATACTCCATTTTGATATCTTTCATAATGCCAGATAAATCTCGGTATTAGCGAGGTAAAATATTTGATGGTGGTAACAAAAATTCACTAATCAATCTACAACAAAAACTAATTTGTTAATATAAAGAATATTAATGGTACATATTTCATCATTTATCTACTAGTGATGAACTAACAACATTTAAAATAGATGAAAAAAGATGACATATATGACATACCTTAACATCTGTGAGATTTCTATGTTTGATAAACCATTTATAACCTTCAAGTTCAATAACAACAATACAACAAAGAGAAGATTTGTTTGGGAGCCTTCATAAAGGGGCTCGTATGCATTCTCAAGTATAGGTAAATCATGAACATCATCAAAGTCATCTCGATCATCATAATTAGCTTTGCCACTAAATGTGTCATGGATCAAAGTATTTGTACCATCATCTTCAACTATGTTTTCTGGTGCATGATCATCTTCTTCCATAGGATCATTAACTTCATCTTCGATATTCACAGCTCCATGTTCGTCTGCTTGCAAAACCACATTCTCTGGGCCGTGATAATCCATATCATCTTCCCTAGGGCACCCCACCTTTATAATAATGATAGACACAAATAAACCATGATCATGATCAACTGATATATATATATATATATATATATATATATATATATATATATATATATATTATAATGTTAAAATGATATAAAAATTTACAAATTCAATAAATATAAACACATATAATGAACAACTTACCAATGGACGATAATCATAACCCATTTCAACATGACCATGCTACCTACAATGTTTCTCAGCTGTTGTGATTAAAAGTCATCTTGTCTTTAAGCCCTTATAATTATTGCAAGGACAATAACATTTCCCATCACCCTTTCTTTTCAATCTATCCCACAATCTATCAAGTGTCTCTTTATTTTGTTCTAGACTAATATTATCTGATATGATTTTTTCTTACCAAGATTGACTATTTAAATCTTCAAAAAATATCAAACTCACACTCCAATAATTTGTATTCATAGACAGGTAACAAAATCTAATAATTTTGATAGTTTACCCCAAAAAAATTTGGCATGCAACCACCCCTTAGTAAAAGCAAGTGACCCATTCCTAAGGAGCGACAAGTCAAAATCATCATTGCTAATATCAATATGGATTTATCTCTTTAGTTAAAGATGTAATGTGTCACTTCTTGTGACGAGCTTATCCCTAGGGCACTCAACATTGAGAGAGCCCTAATCACACAAGAAAGCACACACTAGTAGAATTTGGCAAAAAAATGACTAGGTGACTAAAAATTTTAGTCACAACAACTAAAAATGACTAAATTCTTCTTATTTTTTGCAACTTAGCTATAAATGAGTAAATAAATTACTAGTTTGGTCATTGATTAAAAATTATTTAGTCACACAAATAAAAATGACTAAATAGTTAGTCATTTATTTAGTCACAATCCATTTGAATATTTCATTTAAGGAATCAAGAATATAACCCGCCAAAATACTCTATAACTTTAATAAACATACCCTAAAACTTTTGTCAAAATCTTGTTTTCAGGCATAGCCCACTAGAATGGAGTTTTCATTTTAATAAACATACTCTAAAACCTTCGGCAAAACATTATTTTCAAGAATAGAATGCCAAAATAGAGAAGTGTTTTTTGTAAAGAATGATAGAGAACAGTGAGGAGATGTGTGTGAAAGGAGGCATAGGATTCATTGTTGCTTATCTCATTCCTACTTTGCTCAACAAATCTTACATTGTTCCTGCTACTATTTGTAATCTAGGTATTTACTTGACATATATTTGCATAATCTCAAATTCTTTAGAGGCTTTTGAAGTATCAATGTATCCTATATAGGGTTTAGAATGATTTTTTTTAATTATAAAATTAAATAAATGATGTATTTCCCTGTAATTAGATAATGTGGAGATCTCCTAAATCTTCCCCAACACACTATCCTCTTTGGCACTGTATTCATTACTCCAACTACTAGGGTTTTGCATGTGGCATCTTTAATATCTTCATGACTATGACTTTTAAATAGATCTCAGTCTTTGCTTTAATCCTTTTCATGGTAACCCTTGAGTTCCATAATCCACCTTCAATCTCTTCTAAGAATGGTGTCTTAAGCTAGACTGCATAGTATGCATATAAAGCAAGTCCTTCATACCTTCCATTGTTCCAAACCACCACTCACTGCCTTGCTTAAAATGTTGCCTCCATAAGCACAATAGCATGTTTTAAAATAGCATGTTTTAAAATCATGGTTGCTGATTAACCATTAAGGTCACCACTTTCATCAAGATACAATGAGATTTTTGTCTTCAAACTCAAGGCATTATGCAAGATAACATTGTGAATTGTTTGTTGTGTACGATTTTATTTTCTTGCACATTTACTACTTTGCTAACTTCCTTTAAGACTGGGTATTGCACCCTTAGCTTCAATCTCAAACAGCTCACTCACTATCACTTGAAGATTCCTTTTATGAGCATCCTTCTATAGAGTCAAACTATGCCCTATATACTTCCTATTTACTACGAGGGACTCATTGTTTTATGGTATTGTAGATCTTAAGATCCTTCAACCTTATTGACACTACTTCATAGTCCACAAGGTATTATTCACTATTCTCCCATCTTTGATGAGTCTCAAAACACTGCTCAAACATGCAATCCACTACCTCCATTATACATTAATGGCTAAGAAGAAACATTGAACCTATGATTACCACTGTTACTTCATTCAGACAATCATTCCCTAATTGCATTTGCCTTGTCTAACACTACCAAAAGCATTTGAAAAACCCTTAAGGTTAGCAAGGGGATAAGGAAACTCACTGTTAAAATCTCCACTTTACTATGCAAGGTTTGAGCTTTATTATCTTGTCATTGCTCAACCTCTTTTTGACTATCACATCTCAAGTGAATGTCATTATTCTTACCGTAGATTGCATTTACAAATGTCACTAAGCTACATAGTGTGCTTGTTATTGGCTACAATCTTTAGATTGCAAGATTTTATTATTAGCTACAATGTCTCAATCTTTCTAGTATTGCAACATCACTAATCGGCTAGAGTTATTGTTTATGTTTATATAGAGGCCTAGGGTTTGTACCCTAATCATGCTTTTACCAATTCTTCTATTGGTATTAAAAAAGACATTAAATCTTGGGTCAGAAAAATAGTTGTCTTGACAAAGTTGTGGTATGATCTTGGATTGTATCCTAGAGTGTGTGGGAAGCTTGTGTTTGATCATTAAGGTATATAAACCTGATCAAGGAAATGTATCCTATATAGCATGGGTCTTGCTTTAATATTTTCCATAATGGTTATTAGCAGATCACATTATTATAGTTTGCAGTAACCCAAGATTCATTCAAGTATGTAACAAACTTGGTTTGTAGTTTAAGCTATACACTTTTAAGTAACATTCATAAGGTTTAGAAAATTTTGATTAGTCTCTAGAATAGCCCATTAAACATGGGTTGTGCTTGAATGCACTACATAATTGATATAACACCACTCTGCATATCAAGCAAAGTTATAAGCTCTTTATTACAGCAAGAGGTAATCACTCTTGGATCATGCTATAATTACATCCTAACCTGTTAAACTTGAGACAACCTAAATTCACCCATTGATGATTGACACCAACATTATACAACCTAAATTAACTATATTATATGAGTGCCTCCATTTCTATCACAACATAGGCACATTAAACTTGGGTCACACATGTGTTGGAACTGTAAATTTCTGAATATTTTCAGAAGTTTTCCATAACCCTAAGTTTCCATATGAGTCCTCATCATAAACACATGGGTCTTTTTTCATAACATTCTGCCCATTTCTTGCCATGTGGTCTCATTGTTTCCATCGGGTCTTGCATATTTCACATCATGGTCTGTATTGGCAAGACAATATCTGGGTCTCCCCGACCCATAGTGTACTTCTGCTTATAAACGTCTATGTTGCCTATCAGCAAGATGTTTCTGATGTCTTAGCGATTGGAGTTTGCTTACTGGAAGTTATCGGTGAGACATACACATTGTTTCGGTGATTGAGAAGGATCATATCGGCATAAGTTATACCGTCAGAGTGATGTCTTACCAATTGCATTATTTCTTGCTAACCGGCATGTATGGAGATACGTCGGTAAGAGTTAAAGTTTGCGGCATGTGGTCTTGGCGAGTGTGAATTGTCTTACTAACTGGCAATAAGGGTGGCTTATTGGTGAGAAGTATTTCATCAGTGTAAGTCTTAACGAATTCATAAAGGTCTCACCAACTAACAACAGAAAGATATAGATCTCAGTGAGACTAAAGCATCGGAGTAATGTCTCGGTGAGTGACCTCCGGTCTCGCCGATAATGCACATGGAGACTTTGTCGGCATGAAAATTGGATAGTCACAATGACACACAAGATGAATAAAGTGCTTTTGGTATGACTCAATGAACTCTTTGGGACCTCTCCTCGATTTTGAATTGTCTTGGCGAAGGTGAAGGAGGGATACATCGGTGAGAAACTTTCTTGTGTCTCAGTGATTGGAACAAATATGACAGAAGGGTGACTCTCGGTGAGACATAGGGCGATTTGTATGATGTTTCCCTGACTCCATGGAGTCACAGTGAAAGTGAATAAAACCAAAGGGGGCAACTAAAAGCGATATTATTGCCTTCGGCATACTTACGGGGTTGTCTTAGTGAATGACCAACGAAGATTCAAACACTGTGGCTGATGTGTGAATGCTAAATGCAGTTGTAGGCCAACATGAAATGAGCCCAAATGCTATGGTTGGCCGACATGGGATCTAAATATGATATGTTTTTCTCATACTGGTGTATAAATAGGGATTTTGTGATTGTAAAATGATCATCAATCATTAGATCAAATTTTAGTAGGTAGATTAGGAATGGCTATATTAGAATAAAGTTCTCATATCAGAGACTATGATGCATGTTTTCAAATGGAAATTTCAATGAAAATTAGTCAGTGTGGCAAGTTATTTCTGGTGTCAATTGTATGTTGAGTTTATTGAAAAGTATTGCTAAGCTATCTCCAAGTTGATTCTTTTTGGTTGTTTAAATTGATATAACAAGTTTATTTTCAGTTTATCATTGCACATTTATTGTATCTGTGTGATTAATTGATTGGTTCTTCCAAGGAGAGATTAAATCCTTTTGGTTGATCACAGTAATTGGGGAGATTCATCTGGATTATTAAAGTAGAGCTTAGTAGTCATAATCTTGCATGTTTATACAAGTTATAAATAGAACATATGCCGACAATTTGAGTTTCTGCTAGAATAAGTTGCCCACTTCTATTTCATTTGACTCTGCATACCCAACAAGGCACTGGTCTCTGCATCTCATCAATTGGATTCATTCAGTTTCTTTACATCTATTAATTGAACATTTTAGGATTTAAATCAGAAGATTTTCTATTGCTATTTGTATCAAGTTTGAATTCATTTGTTCACTTCCATCTGCCATTGTGGATAAATCATTGCAAGAAGGATAATCATAAGTCAAGTCTGCTTCATTCAGATAGGTATACCTGCCTAGGTTAAGCAACACCTGAAGAGTAGAAGGTTAAGCTCTCTTGACCTTGTCTGTTACCCTAAAACGTATCAAGATATTGGAAACTTCTTGAGGCATCCTTCCTGTGTTTTTGAGAGCTAACAAATTAGCGACTTTAATAGGGACAAACATCAAAAAATTCAGTTGAAGACCATCATACAGAGTCATTGAAGAAGAAGTTGTAATTTGAGAAGTTTCAGAAAGAGTGATTCCACTGGGAGAAGATCAGAAAGAAATTTTTTCCTACTTTTGGAAAAGTAGGTGGCGACTCTAAAAAAGCTTGATGAAGAATGGAATTTGTGTATGGAACAAATGAATACACAAATGTAGGCAGGAATTGGACCCCTCAAATTCCTGATAGTACAATTGGGAATTTTCACAATGGAGGCAATACATATCATGCACAATAGAATATATACTCACCACAACCACCTCATGGTCAGCAGTATGTGCCACATCATCATACATAATACAATAGTCTGATGTACCAGTATCAGTACCCACCTATCCCTCCCCATCTATGTAGAACAATGATCAAGCAATTCTACCTGACAGGGTTTCAACGGTACCCTTACCCAATGGATATGAATTGGAGAAGCTTCGTCCCTAAGTTTACAGGGAGTAGCGCAATCACTACTAAAGATCATTTGAGGAGCTTCAATGCTTTCATCGAAGGCTTGGATGCATCGTATGAAGATTTACATATGAGTTTATTTATGATGTCACTTATTGAAGATGCTAGGGATTGGTTTAATAGCCTACCGGTAGCTTCTAATATGTCTCTCCAAGGATTCAGGATCAATTTCTTGAGAAATATGGAATTCTGTCTGCACCAATTTCAGCTTCCCGTGGGTTATTGGAGATTCAAGAAAATCAGAATTTGCAGCAATATGTATGCTAGGAGCAGCAATTTGAAGCAGAAGAAGATGAGTGTACTCAAAGCCAGGACTCCATCATAGATGCAAGATGTAGATTTTCCCCCTTGGATGCATTTCTTGACATTAGGAGGTATGAAGGAGAAGATTTGGATTCTTTGTACAATAGAATGAAAAATATTTGTATGTAGGTACCTTCTCATTGTAGGCCAACAAGGGCCATGTTTGTTGAGCAATTTGTAAGAGCATGGGAACCTGAATCAGTTTATTGGCCAGAAAAGCAGCATACCTTTGATCGAGTGAATAAGTTCATCGATGTCATGGAGAGGATAAGGTATGAGAGCACTATCAATGTTAAATCTGATAGTTGTTTTTTTTTTTTTCTGATAAGTATAGGGACATTGATCAGACAATGCATCCAATAGAAGATAAGGCATGTGCAAGTCAATATGATTCCTATGATAGCTTGCATGAGGAAGATGAAGGTATAGGTTATCTCTCTTGCATAATAGATTGTGACATGGAGAGAAATGCATGTTGTGAGGAATCCAGTGAATATTCAGATTCTGATGATGAACTTGAGGACTTTGATCTGCAATCAAGGGATTTTTCTACCTCTTATGAAGATCAGGGTGGAGAGGCAATGGGAAATGTTGATTCATTTGATAGTGAGTATATATTACCTCCAGCTACAAAAGACACATTCGATAAAGAAGAGGTTTGTACATCTGAAAATGGTTTCCAAAATTTTTTAAACCTAGTGTATGATGAAGTGATAAAAGAGGATCAGATGATATTTTGCCAAGGTGTGCCCAAAAATGAATATCAGGTATTTTCAAATCCACTTTATGGCAAAGAGGAGATAATTTCAAACAAGCTAAATGATGGAATAAGTGACTTCACTGGTAATGTTTCTAATTTTTCATTCTCTGATGATCTTGGGCCTCTTTTTGATGATGACAAAAGTGAAGAATATAACTGTAGTGATGAAGATGTTGAGACTTGTTCACTTAGCAGTGAGAAAATTTTGGATTTGCTGACTATTGAATATCTAAGATGTGTACACAAGGATGATTCTAAAGTTCTGTGTCCAATTTACATTTGTTTTGACAGTGAAAGATCTTTGTGTGATGATTCTTATGACTCTCAGTGCATTTCTTGAGTTGATAGAGAAGCCTTTGAAGTTGATCAAAAGTCTATGTCCATTCAGGATGAGGTATGTGATTTTGAAATTTCTAACTCATGTGAAGAAGACTTTTATCTACATACCAAGGATGAAAGAGGTCTAGATTTAATTGGTTCATATATGCCTTATATTGAAGATATGGGTCATAATCCAGTGTTGTATCCAATTGGTAGTGTCAAAGAGGTGCAAAAGGTTGCAGATTTGTTTATTTTAGACAGTATTGATATAACAAAATTTTTTGATTCTCAAGAGAAGTACCTTGATGATGAATTTTCAATACAGTTGGGAGAATGCTTTATAATACACAATAGTGAGAGAGATAATATAAAATTTTGCATTGAATATACATGCATTTTACATATTGAAGATAACAAGGGTTTGTCCCATGATGATGAAGAATTTGAATTGCTAAATGGTGTAGGGATTTTGGGCCAAACCGAGCTTGATGATTCTCTAAAAGCTTGCAATAACGGTGACAAGAAAGATTGCATGAGTATCTTCAAGAAGAATCTAATGAAATCGAGGCAAAACTAGATATTTGATAGGGGAAAGTATGGTTGGAGTTTCAGATTGTAACAGCTCAAGATAGGTGAAGTTAAAACATAGAGGATTGAGGGTTGCCAGTGCATGGACAACTCTTGCTTATCCTCTTTAAAATTCTTTTCCATGCACAATAGATTAGGGTTTTGTTCATCTCCATTTTGCATTCATTCCATCATGCTATTTGTCCATTTCCATTTTGCTCATTTTGTGTCTAGTCTGCTCACCCAAAGATCTAGATCCTTGCAATGATCTGACTATCATTCATCCCCAGACGGAGCCACTGTTGGAACTGTAAATTTTTGAATATTTTCACAAGTTTCCATATGAGTCCTCATCATAAACACATGGGTCTGTTTTCATAACATTCTGCCCATTTCTTGCCATGTGGTCTCATTGTTTCCATCGGGTCTTGCATATTTCACATCATGGTTTGTATCGGCATGACAATATATGGGTCTCCCCGACCCATAGTGTATTTTTTCTTATAAACATCTGTGTTGCCTATCGGCAAGACATTTTTGATGTCTTGGCAATTGTATTTTGCTTACTGGTAGTTATCGGTGAGACATACACATTATCTCGATGACTAAGAAGGATCATATTGGCATGAGTTATGTCGTCAGAGTGATGTCTTACCGATTGCATTATGTCTCACCGACTGGCATGTATGGAGATACGTCGGTAAGAGTTAAAGTTTGTGGCATGTGGTCTTGGCAAGTGTGAATTGTCTTACCGACTGGCGATAAGGATAGCTTATCGGTGAGAAGTATTTCATCGGCATAAGTCTTACCGAATTCATAAAGGTCTCACCGACTGACAACATAAAGATATACATCTCGGTGAGACTAAAGCATCGAAGTAATGTCTCGGCGAGTGACCTACGGTCTCGCCGATAATGCACATGGAGACTTTGTCGGCATGAAAATTGGTTAGTCATAGTGACACACAAGATGAATAAAGGGCTTTTAGTATGACTCAATGAACTCTTTGGGACCTCTCCCCGATTTTGAATTGTCTTGGTGAAGGCGAAGGAGGGATACATTGGTGAGAAACTTTCTTGTGTCTCAGTGATTGGAACAAATATGATAGAAGGGTGACTCTCGGTGAGACATAGGGTGATCTGTATGATGTTTCCCTGACTCCATGGAGTCATAGTGAAAGTGAATAAAACCAAAGGTGGCGATTGACAGCAATATTATTACCTTCGTCATACTTATGGGGTTGTCTTAGTGAATGATCAATGAAGATTCAAACATTGTGGCCGACGTGTGAATGCTAAATGTAGTTGTAGGCCAACATGAAATGAGCCCGAATGCTACGGTTGGCCGACATGGGATCTAAATATGATCTGTTTTTCTCATACTGGTGTATAAATAGGGATTTTGTGATTGTAAAATGATCATCAATCATTAGATCAAATTTTAGTAGGTAGGTTAGGAATGGCTACAGTAAAATAAAGTTCTCATATCAGAGACTATGATGCATGTTTTCAAATGGCGATTTCAATGAAAATCAGTTGGTGTGGAAAGTTATTTCTGGTGTTAATTATATGTTGAGTTTATTGAAAAGTATTGCTAAGCTATCTCCAAGTTGATTCTTTCTGGTTGTTTAAATTGATATAACAAGTTTATTTTTAGTTTATCAGTGCACATTTGTGGTATCTGTGTGATTAATTTATTGGTTCTTTCAAGGAGAGATTAAATTCTTTTGGTTGATCACAATAATCAGGGAGATTCATCTGGATTATTAAAGTAGAGCTTAGTAGTCATAATCTTGCATGTTTATACAAGTTATAAACAGATCATATGTCGACAATTTGAGTTTCTACCAGAATAAGTTTCCCACTTCTGTTTCATTTGACTCTGCATACCCAACAAGGCACTGGTCTCTGCATCTCATCAATTGGATTCATTCAATTTTTTACATCTGTTAATTAAACATTTTAGGATTTAGATCAGAAGATTTGCTATTGCTATTTGTATCAAGTTTGAATTCATTTGTTCACTTCCATCTACCATTGTGGACAAATCATTGCAAGAAGGATAATCATAAGTCAAGTTTGCTTCATTCAGATAGGTATACCCACCTAGGTTAAGCAACACCTGAAGAGTAGAGGGTTAAGCTCTCTTGACCTTGTCTGTTACCCTGAAACATATCAAGATATTGGCAGCCTCTTGAGGAATCCCGCCTGCATTTTTGAGAGCTAACAACATGAATGCATCTTGTATTTGTTATAGGACAACTATGCCACATGAACAATAGAGTTATGGATCACATAATTACAGTCACAACAATATGTTCCTTGGTTGTGATCTTATGGTGATTCCACACAAGAAAATCTAGACATGAAATTCTCAAAACCCTAAACCTCTAAAAATGAAATATGATGAGATGTTGCTTTAAAATATGATTTTCAAACCTAGAACTACAAATATGACTTCACAATTGAATTCTGCAAAAAGACAATAACTATCCTCAACCTGGTGATATCTTCTTGAATTTTTTCTAATTTTTCCCAAGAAAATCATCCTTAGTTCTCCACAAACTATCTCAAGTAGAGCAAAACATTGTCACAATAAATCAGCAAACTCACTTTTCTTTATGTCAGCCACAATTTGATTTTTTTCTTATTTTTCATGTTTGTCAAAATTTTGACGAAACTTATAGTCAAAATTTCGACGAAAATTGGGGATAAACTTTTAAAAATTTGAAAATTACACAGCAAATTTTACAAGCACTTGATGATATATCAAATTATACATATTTTTTTGGACATTTTCATTGGATTTTGTAGTCGAATAAGTTAGTGTGGTAAGTCAAGGCAATCAGGAAGCAAAGACAAGTACAAGTGCAGAAGAAAGATCAGAAGAACCAAAAGCTTAAGAGAATCCTAAAAATTTGAGGTATGTGAAGCTAAATCATTTTGAAAATTAAATTATAGGAGATAAGAATATACATGTGCAAACTAGAAGAAAGATTGCAAAAGATTATTGCTTGATTTCCAAGATTGAGCCTAAAGATGTCAATGAAGCTTGCAATGATGAACACTGAATGGAAGCTATGAAGGAAGAACTGATGCAAATTGAAAAGAATGATACATGGATACTTGTTCCTAGACCTAAAGATAAAAATGTGATTGGTACTAAATGGGTCTTTCTGATGCAGGAGCATCTAGTGGTGTAAGGGCAATCTTGCATCGCCCAAAAATAGTTAAATTTCAAGTTTCTCAGTTTTTAGATGTTTTTACATTTTTAGATACCCTTTTCATCATAATGAAATTCCCAATTTATGGTTTTTATTTTCTATTCCTGGGTTGAAAGATATTGTAGTTTTAGTTTCCCAGATTTGCACCTGAAAATCTTCCAACTTAGATTTGAGGCACTTAGATTTGAGGCACTTATATTTCCTAAAATAGCCCTAAAACTTGTCAAAATAAGCGTAGCTAACATCAAGCACGTTATTGACTTTGAGACCTTTCCAACGGTTCAAACGGTTCACGAATCGGAGTCTCAGATCAAAAGTTATGGCCCCAGGAAGTTGGTGCACTTTCTAGAAGATACAATTGCAAATGTTCTTTTGAAATTTGAACTTCAAGTTGTAATTTTCAGTGCCAAACCGCCTAAACTCAAATTTGAATGTTGTTTTGGCTCCAAACTAAAGAAGAGCCCTATTTATGGGCAGGTTTCTAATTTTTGGGTAGCTTTTTGGGGACAAGCTCGCATATTGCGAAAGGGTTATTTTGTAGCTTTATGTAACTTGCATGTGTTGTAGAACTTGGGGACCTGAGATCCTCTACATGTAAGAAGCTCCATTTTCTGAATAATAAAATTATTCTCTTGTTTGTGGGTTATTTTCTATGTCTTGGGTTGCGCCCTGATCAAGTGGTATCCGAGCGGGTTTTTTTGAGCATGTGGATAGATCGCCAATCGTGAGGAAGTTCACACCATGACCGTGGTTGTGGGTCGAGGTAAAGAAAGATGTCTCCAAGAGTGATGCTTGGTAGGCGTGGTGGTGCCAGAGGTGGTCGAGGCAATAGAAATGCTGGTGAAAGAGATGCACTGGCAGCCCTCCAGAGATAGATTGATGCGTTACAAGAGCAGTTGGGAAGAGGGTTGAACCCAAGGGAGGAAAGTGAGGATGAAGAAGAGGAATAATGTTCAGATGTAGAAGAGGAAGAAGAAGCAATTGATCAAGACCAAATGCATCTAATAAGGGCCATTTCAAAGATCAGGAAAAGACCCAGAGCAGAAGTCCCCAGTTATTCCAGAAGTCTGAACCCGGAAGAGTTGATCGACTGGATAAATGAGCTAGAAGAATATTTTGAGTATGAGGAAATAGAGGACCCAGATCGGGTTAAGTTCACAAAAATGAAGCTGAAAGGCCATGCCAGTATTTGGTGGAAAGAGGTCCAGTTGGAAAGAAATCGAAGAGGAAAAGGAAAGATAACCAGATGGGATCGCATGGTAGAGAAACTGAAGAAGCAGTTCATACCAGTGGACTACGAGTTAGATATGTTGAAGAAATTGCAAGGGTTGAAGCAAAGAAGCAGATTTGTGAAAAAATATACTGAATATTTTCACAAGATAATCATCAGAACGAGTCACACAGAGGCCAATAAGGAGAAGGTAGCCCGATATCTTAATGTGTTATGACCAAGCATTTAGGAGGAGTTAAGCCTAGTCAGAATGACCACCATTGAGAATGTGTATCAATTTTCTCTGAAGGTGGAAGAGAAGCTGAATAAAAGATTTGATGGCAAACAAAAAGGATGAGGAGGTCAAAGTGGAAAGGGCAATGGAAGACCTTCAGGAAGCCAAAATGATGATGAAAAGAAAAGTGAAGATGTGGATACCATCCAAAGCCAAAGGAATGAGAACTTCTACCGCCCTCGTGATCAAAACAGTGGTGATCAAAGAGGTAGAGGATGAGGGAGATATGGACAAGAATCTGGAAGAGGTGGTTTTAGAGGAACATGTTTCTAGTGTGGTGAAGAAGGGCATTGAGCCTATGAATGTCCACAACACCAAGGAAGGG
>VDFB02373365.1:41301664-41323665 GCA_007258455.2 Sequoia sempervirens
TTGCGAAAGGGTTATTCTGTAGCTTTCTGTAATTTGCATGTGTTGTAGAACTTGGGGACCTGAGATCCTCTGCATGTAAGAAGCTCCATTTTCTGAATAATAAAATTATTCTCTTGTTTGTGGGTTATTTTCTATGTCTTGGGCTATGCTCTCATCACTTTCAGAATAAGCTGAATGAACAAGGTGAAGTGGTTGGAATAAAGCAAGACTGGTATGTAAAAGGTATTCACAAATGGAAGGTATTGATTTTGAAGAAACCTTTGCCCCTATTGCCATAATTGAAGCTATAAGGTTATTTCTTGCTTATGTTGCATATAAGAATTATAAAGTCTATCAAATGGATGTGAAGTCAGCTTTTCTGAATGGTGAGCTAGAAGAAGTATATATTGAACAGTCGAATGGATTTCAATTGATTCATAAGGAAGACATGGTTTTTCAAGTGAAGAAAGCTCTATATGGACTCAAGCAAGCCCCTAGAGCTTGGTATGCTAGACTAGAAAAATACTTACTAAAGCTTGGATTCAATAAAGGTACTATTGATAGCAACTTGTATTTCAAATTGGATCATGAAAAAGAGTTAATTATTGAGGTCTTTGTTGATGACATTATTTTTGGAGGAGATGATAGTCTATGTATGAAGTTTGTTGATGAAATGAAGAATGAATTTGAGATGAGTATGATTGGAGAGATGAAGTTCTTTTTGGGATTGCAAGTTACTCAGTTAGATAAGGGTATATTTATATCTCAGTCCAAATATGTGAGAGAGTTACTGAGGAAGTTTGGCATGAATGACTCAAAGCCTGTTGGTACTCCCATGGTAATCAAATGTAAGTTAACACAAAATGATGATTCTCCTAAGGAAAATCAAAAAAGATATGGGTCAATGATTGGTGGATTGCTCTACTTAACTTAGAATAGACCAGACATAATGATTGTTGTATGTATGGTTGCTAGATTTTAGGTTGATCCAAAAGAGTCTCATGTGACTGTTGTAAAGAGAATCTTCAGGTATTTGAAAGGAACAATTGACTTTGGGCTTTGGTATCCCGAGGATGATGATATTACTTTGAATACATACACTAATGTGGATTGGGTAGATGTAGAAGATAGGAAGAGTACTAGTGGTGGTGCCTTCTTCCTAGGGAAGAAGCTAGTGTCATGATCTTAGCTGACGGTGCTTGACCTACATTGAAAATTTATTTGTAAATTTGGGCTGACATTGTAAATATGTTTTATATTTTTGGGTGACTAAGTTGGTGATGTAATTTCATGTTGTGGATATATAAGATCAATTTTTTGAGTGAAGTTATAGTTCAAAAGAGTGGGTGTATGCTAGAGAAAGTGCAAATGTGCGAATAGTGTTCTAATCATTTGATTGCAGATCAGAGTGAGAAGAAGTTTGAGCGAAGTGTGAAGAATGTTTTTTGTGTTTAACTGGAATTGTAATCAGGCTTGTGGAGAAGCTATTTTCTTAGTTCATACCCTGTGGATCTAATCCGTATTGTTGTGCATTGTTGGGCAGTGAGCCCTCTTGTATTTGAGCAGTGAGCTCTAGTAAGTGTACTTGAATGCATGCACATTCCCATTATTTTTCTTATACTTTTAATAGGGTATAATATTGTGGAATAACATCCACTGTGGTTTTCCCCTAACAGGGTTTCCACGTAAAAAAAAATCTTGGTGTTCTTTTTGTTTCTGATGTGTCGATTGTTCATGGTTTACTGTTCATTCATCAAATCTGAGATTAAGTTAAGTAAAGTTTGAAAAGTTTAAATATTTTGTGACAACTGATTCACCCCCCTCTCAGTTGTCTATCCTTGTTTTTCAAACAAGTTTCTCATTGCAACATTCTTCTCTATCTTCTCTTCTATTATAGTAGCGATCCTTTTATTCTTTTGGGTAGTCAGCCCTATTGTATTCGATATTGATATCACTTTATATTGTGAGTTAATCCTCACCATGGTTTTTCCCATCTTGGGTTTTCCACATAAATCTAGTGTTCCTTTGTGTTGTGTCAAATACCTCCTACTTATCAATTGATGAGCTAAAGGGATTCTATAATGAATGGTTCATAAGTCACAACACTAGTTGAAGGTTTTGCAAATGGGGTTGCAAGCTAAGTGGGATTAACCTTTGGACAAAAATGTGTGGTCAAGCACACTTGAGATAGATTAGTACTGGGATGGGTGACCTCAAGAGAAGGCTCAGTGCTTCAACCATGTGACCATCATGTAGATGTAATGAGTTCTAAGTGGACCATTCATTATCATGAGAGATGGGTTCTTGTGAACCACTACTCATGAAACATGGGTCAATGAGTTTAACTCTTAGAACTACATGGTTGAATCCTAGTAGAAATATCATAATTTGACATGCTATGGAAAATACCTCCTACTTATGTCTTGAGACTTAGTAGGTTCAGTACAGGATCATGGGGGTCCAAACTAAGCCCTTAAGTGGCAATGAAAATTCAAAAAAAAAAGAGTTAGGAAACTTGACATAAAAATTTGAATAGGTTCTTAACATATTTTGAAAAATATGTAAGAACAAATTTTTTAGAAAATTGAATGTAGTTTCTTATATACTAGTCTTCTTTTGGAAAAATTTGAATCTATTTGATGAAAATTTGAAATTTCAATATAGTAGTACTAAATTTTCAGGAAAAAAAAAGAAGTGTATATCTAACCAACCTAAGTAAAAGCAATCAAATGGTCTAGAACAAAAAACCCTAATCATGGGCAGCTTGAAATTATCGGGATGCTAATTAGAATAGGCTAGAAATAGTAATAAGCAGTCAAATGGTCTAGAACAAAAAAAGGGTGGTTGATAACAACAAAAATGTTGTATAAGCCCCTCCATATAAACAACAAATTATTAATGAAAAATACTATTTTTTATTCTGTGATAGACTTTTGTATTGCTGGGAGGTCCAATTAGAAAACACTTTTTAATGCATATAAAAAATAAAAGCTAATGTTCCAAAAATCTGCAAATAGTCAATGTTAATCTCATCTAAGAATTTAGTAGTGAATTTTACACTAAAAACAAGATTAGATTGTTGTTTGTTAGCAGGGTATAAAAGCTATTGCAACCCACCACAAAGGACTTGCACAACATTAGTCCAACAAAGAAGATAGATTAAGGGGTACCCTAAGGGTCATGTCTCTATAAGAGACTAAGCATAATGGGTGATATATTAGGAAGATCAAATAAGATAGGAATAGAGAGAGGGACTATAAAGAGACAAAGACCTAATAATGTAATGGTATATATATATATATATAGTTTTGGTCTTTCTTTTAGTTTCTGAAACCTCATTGAACTTCAAAGTGGTTGCCATAACCTTACTTTTGGAAATAGGGGCGAAAGACTAATCAAACAGTCTAGTAGCTGGTTTCCTTCGAAGTTTCCCTCAGGATAGCTAGAGCTCATGTGCGAGTTTCTAATTAGCATCCCGATAATTTCAAGCTGTCGATGATTAGGGTTTTTTGTTCTAGACCATTTGACTGCTTATTACTATTTCTAGCCTATTCTAATTAGCATCCTGATAATTTGGAGGGTTTTTTGTTTAAAACACAAAATCATCCAACAACCTCTATGGCCAAGACAACATACGGTTCCATTATAGATAAACCAATAAGATCTAAACCAACTAACCCAAATGGCCACAAAAGTGAAGAAAAATTCTAGGGAGTAGGCTTCCAAAGTAAAATGCACCATTGAACATCTTCCTAACCACATAAAATGTTGGACGAAATTGTCTAATTTCTCCCTCTATAGTCTGTAGTGTCTTAACATTAGAATCTGCCAAATCTTCTATTGTGTTGTTTTAGCTATTTCCTTTGAGGTATGTTCACAAGATTAGAAGTTTCTTTTTACTGTCATTGTTGGTAGTTTGTCTGCATCTATTTAAATAGTAGTTGTAGCCATTTTGGCATGAATCAAGTTAATGAATAAAAAGTTTGTTTTTCTGTTGTAGCAATTTGTTTATGTTTTATATTTTCTCTTTGCTCTTTCTATCAAATTGGTACTAGAGCTAGATGATTAGAGATGAATATTTTAGAAGGTTGAAAGTTGCTAATAAAGAGAAGCCAAATGTGTGATCATTGTTGTAGCTATTGAGTGTGTTGAAGTTGTTAAGTATTGAAGTCATTTATATTTCTTTTTTTATTTTCATGAAACTCTTTTATGGATTTGATATAAAGAAATGAATTAAAAGGTTTTATTGTTGAAAAATAAGATAAGTGCATATCAGGAAGGAGAGATAACATCATGGCATCCAGTAGTAATTTAACTCAACCTCAAATTCCAATATTTATATGTAAAAATTATGATACATGGGCAATAAAAATGAAGACATTGTTTTGTTCACAAGATTTATGAGAGTTTATTCAAACATTTGGGTTTGTAGAATGGCAAGATTTGTCTACTTTAACACAAACACAAAAAGATGATCTTAAGGAAAAGAAAAAGAAAGATTCTAAAGCTTTGTTTCTTATTCAACAAGCAATGGATGAACCTTTGTTTTCTAGAATTTCTACTGCAATTAGTTCGAAGCGAGCTTGAGAAATCTTAGAAAATTCATACCAAGAGACAACTAAAGTAAAAGTTGGGTATGTGCAGGATTATGATGGGCCAAAAAGTGGCAATATGATGGGTATTTGTAGGGTATGTGGCTGGCGACTTTTATTTTACCCAAAAATTGATGAAATGAAAAGGGTTTTTAAAGGAGATTCTCATCTTTCCACCAATATAAATTATGCTTTACTTTGAATTTAATAAATAATTATTATTCATTTTCTATTTAAATTATGACTAAAGTGTTGATTGATAGGCTGATTGAAAAACATCTATATTTTTCAAACGGTATCAAATTTTATGAATCCAAAGCATGCATCACATTCTATGCTTCACATACTATAGGATTAAAAAAAATGAATTTCATGAAGTTTTGGGTGGTCAGACATACAAATTTTTATATTTTTTAAAATTTGTAATAAAAAATTCATAATTAATTATTTACTTGGAAAAAATTACAAAAAAATATGCATCACATTTGGACATGATTCCTCTAGTTATGTCTAAAATCTTATAAAAAAATATTATCATTTTATTGTGATTAGGGTGGTCAGATAGACATCTACTTCTTATTTTTTCCTTGAAATCTAAGTACTATTGCATTAAAATTTTAAATTTTCACCAAATAAATTTTATTTTATTTAGTAAACACAGTAGTTTAGAAACTACATTCAATTTTCTACAAATTCTATTCTTACATATTTTTGAAATAATATAGATAACTTATTCAAATTTTTACGTCAAGTTGCTTAACTCTGATTTTTTTGAATTTTTTGCCACTTAAGGGCTTGTTTTTTCCATGATGATCCTGCATACCCAGTTGCAAAATTATAGATTTTAAGAAGGAATTTTGAAAATCTTCAAATGAGTTCATAAAAATTTGTAGATCAATTTTTCTGTAATGTAATGAATATTGTAAATCAAATGAAGATACATGGTGAAAATATATTTGATCAAAATGTGATAGAAAAGGTTCTTAGAAGCCTTCCTAATAAATTTGATGCTATAGTTGTTACAATTGAAGAATCAAAAGACTTATCTCAATTGTCAATAGATGAATTGATGGGATCCTTGCTTTCCCATGAAACTAGAATGAATCGAAATAACAATTCTTCTTTGGAGAATGCTTTCAAAACACATGTATCATTTGGAAGAGGAAGAGGAAGATCAAACTTTAGAGGAAGAGGAAGAGGAAAAAGTGAACACACAAGTTCAAATCAAGGAGAGAGAAGCAATTTGTCTTATCAAAATTTCAGCAATAGAGGATATGGAAGAAATCAATTTCAATCATTAAGGTATAATAAGTCCCACATACAATGTCATTATTGTAAGAAATTTGGCCATATTGCAAATGAATGTATATTAATCAAACAAGCTGAAGTGGATAAGCAAGAGACAAATTACACAGATGTATCTCATAATAATTCTGGAAGTTTACTCATAAGTTGTAATGTGGCTCAAGAAAGCTCTAATGATGTATGGTTTTTACATAGTGGTTGTAGCAACCATATGACAGGAAACAAAAATTTATTTGCTAGTTTGGATGATTCTATAAATTCAAAAGTAAAATTGAGAAATAATAGTATAGTATCTGTAACTAGGAAATGAATCATTAATATCATGACTAAGAATGGTGAAAAGAGACATATTGATGATACTTCTTTGTACCTGGTTTAAAACATAACTTGTTGAGTGTTGGTCAATTAATGAGAAAAGGGTACAAAGTTCACTTTAAAAATGATGAATGCATAATTCTGGATAGAAATCCTAATGATAGATTAATTGCAAGGGTCAAAATGATGCAAAATAGAATGTCCCCCCTCCAAATTAATTGTATTCAAGGAAAGGAGGAAATTAATTTCAAAACATTGTACTTAGATTAGACATGGCTTTGGCTTTTAAGGTATGGTCACCTTTATTTTGGAGGTTTGAGTTTATTGTAAAAAAAAATATGGTGAGAGGTTTACCAGTTATAGATCATCCAACTAGTACATGTGAAAGTCGTATCTTAGCAAAACATCATAGAGAAAGTTTTCCAGTAAAAAGTTCATACAAAGCAAAGACACCAATAGAATTAGTTCACACCAATATATGTGGGCCAATGCAAACTCCATCTTTAGGAGGAAATTTATATTTCCTAACATTTATTATCATTTCAACAGGAAGACATGGATATACTTTCTCAAGCAGAAGTCTGAAGCATTTGATAAATTCAAGGAGTTTAAAGCTTTGACAGAAAAACAAAGTGGATTCTACATTAAGGTACTCAGATCTAATAGGTGTGGTGAGTTCAGTTCTAATGATTTTTTTGGATTTTTATAGATATCATGGAATTAAGAAATAGTTTACAACAAGATATACACCACAGTAGAATGGAGTAGCCGAAAGGAAGAACATAACTATAATGGATATGGCCAGGAGCATGATGAAGGCCAAAAATTTATCTAGTGATTTGTAGGTAGAAGCAGTGGCATGTGTTGTGTACATTCTGAATAGAAGTCCTACAAAGAGTGTGAGGGATAAAATCCCCCAAGAAGCATAGTATCTTTCATTTTAGAATTTTTGGGTGTGTTGGTTATTCTCTTGTGCCATCTAAACTAAGGAAATTGGATGATAAGAGTGAAAGGTATATTTTCATTGGTTATGATGAGCAATCAAAAGCTTACCGGTTGTATAATCCAATTACAAAGAAATTGATCATTAGTAGAGATGTTGAATTTAAGGAAGAATAATCATGAGATTCAAATGTTAAAAAAAGTCACAGGTGGAGCACCTATACATGATAGTGAGTAAGAACCAAAAGAAATAGGTAGTCAAACACCACCAAGTACTCCACCAAGAAATATTGTGTAAGGTATATCATCATCCCATTCAAATTTAAGTGATGAATCAAATCCAACACTTGCTTCATTAAGGAAAAGGTGAAAAGGAAAGAAAACAAAAAGCTTTAAAAAAATATATGATAAAGGAGATGAAAATGTGAATTCAAATTTTGCTTTATTTGCTAGTGATCCTATTTATTTTGAAGAAGCAGTAAAAGATAATTGGATTAAGGCAATGCATGAAGAAATAGACTCTATTGAAAGAAATAAAACATGGGAGTTAGTATATTTACCTGAAGGTAAATATTGCATAGGAGTTAAATTGGTTTATAAAACTAAATTTAATGTTGAAGCTCAAATTGTAAAACATAAAGCAAGATTAGTTGCAAAAGGGTTTTCATAGCAGTATGTGATTGACTATAATGAAACTTTTGCTCTAGTTGCAAGGTTGGACACAATTAGAATTGTTCTAGCAGTAGTTGCACATAATAATTGGAATATTTTTCAAATGGATGTGAAATCAACTTTCTTAAATGGTTTTCTTGATGAAGAGGTTTATGTTTTACAACCCCTTGGTTATGAAGTTCATGGTCATGAAAATAAAGTTTATAAATTAAGAAAAAACACTTTATGGATTGAAACAACCACTGAGGGCTTGGTATAGTAGAATTGATTCATATTTGATAAGTAATGGATTCAAAAGAAGCAATAGTGAGCCTACATTGTATATAAAGACTAATGATGAAAGCCAAATTTTGATTGTATGTCTATATGTTGATGATTTGATTTTTCAGTGGAAATTTGTTTGTGTACATATTTAAGTCAGATATGATGAAAGAGTTTGAAATGCCAAATTTGGGCTTGATGAGATATTTTTTGGGTATTGAAGTTGTTCAAACAAATAAGGGAATTTTTATTTGTCAGTCCAAATATACCAATGATGTATTAAGAAGATTTAAAATGTTGAATTGTAATCTTGCACCAACTCCAATTGTCACAGGAACAAAATTGAGTAAAGAGGATAAGGGGTCAAATGTTGATCCAACCAAATTTGAAAAACTTGTTGGTAGTTTAATGTATCTTATAGCTATAAGGCCTGATATCATGTATGGTGTAAGTTTGATTTCAAAGTTCATGGATTCACCTCAGAATTCTCACTGGCAAGATGGGAAGAGAATACTTAGATATGTTGCAAGAACAACGGGATATGGAATTCTATATTTCAAAACTAACAATTTTGATTTGGTTGGTTATACTGATAGTGATTTTGCAGGTAGCATAAATGACAGGAAAAGTACATCAGGACATATATTTCATATTAGATCTGGAGTTGTCTCATGGGCATCAAAGAAGCAACCTATAGTGACAATTTCTTCAGCCAAAGTAGAATATGTAGCTACTGACTGCTATAGCATGTCAAGCAATTTGGATGCACCGAATTTTGTTAGATTTGTTGCATAATCAAGATGAACCAACACTAATCTTTTGTGATAACAAGTAAGCCATTGCATTGTCCAAGAATCATGTATTTCACAAAAGGAGCAAGCATATTGATATGAGATACCACTTCATCAGAGAATTGGCCAACAATGGTGAAATCTATCTTGAATTTTGTAGATCTGAAGATCAGCTGACAAACAGTTTTACCAAGGCATTATCAAAGAATAGCTTTGAATATCTAAGACAAAATTTAGGAGTTGTTGATGGTTGAAATTAAGGAGTGTTGCAAGAAAGTTTCTAATTTCTCGCTCTGTAGTCTTAGTGTCTGGCATTAGAATCTGCCAAATCTTCTATTGTGTTGTTTTAGCTATTTCCTTTGTGGACTGTTCGCAAGATTAGAAGTTTCTTTTTACTGTCATTGTTGGCAGTTTGTTTGCATCTATTTAAACAGCAGCTGTAGCCATTTTGGCATGAATCAAGTTAATGAATAAAAAGTTTGTTTTTCTGTTGTAGCAATTTCTTTCTGTTTTATATGCAACAATGAAAAGCTGTAACACCATAAATTTTAAGACAGACTTTAGATTGATAAGCGTTAATCGAGATTCTTTGAGGTAAGGAAATTGCAACTTCTCTTGAAACAGGGGATTAACTTCCATAAGTTTTTGAGTTTAAATACATAATCTTAAGATTTCACAACATTGCGCTGTTCTAGTTAAGCTATCTCAGCATTATAATCATTCACCTGTGGCACAAACGTTCTGCATTTCGGTTTACCAAGCAACTATACTTCACAAAAATTGAATTTCTTTCGCAATGGAATAGCACGAATAAGTTCAGCCCAAAATAATCAAGAATTTGGACAAAGTTAGTCCTGTTTTAAGCTATCTATACATATTCAACGGATTAAAGCCTTTTGAATTCTCCGCAAAAAGGAGGTACAGTACCCAGTATTTTCTGCTAAGCTTGCCTCCCACGGAATAACTCTGCAGTTAAAAGTACTCAATTTGCAAATATTTAGCTCAGATTCCAAATAGATATTAAACAATGATACTGAAAAGTAATAATATAGTTAAGACAATTTACCTGTCTTGGTTCTAGTACTAAGTCCCACAGGCCCCGCAGGGAGACCAAGATGAGCCACTGGCAGGATTAACCATCCAACTTGCAAGGCACTAAATGGATTGCTAGGCTTTAGGTGGAATGGCTGGTGATCAAGGCACTGAATGGATTGCTAGCTGTTAGTTGGAATGGGTGGATTTATGTCAGGAGTAGGCCTTGGATTTTGGCAGAGCTGATGCTGCCAATTCAAAATACATAAATTGACCAAGAAAAACAAACCAAGAAAATTAAGTTACAAATACTGTAAGATGCCTACGGAGCCCGAGTCTGGGAAAAACTGAAAAATCATACAGATTAAATGAAGGTCAATAATGTGCAACTGTGACAGTGTGTTCCATATATGAAAGTAGCATAAGAAATTAAAGGAAGAAAAACAAATTTTCTGTATTCTGGTATTACCAAACTAAACTAACACTAAAAAACTAACACCCTAAATTATAAGACAGACCTTTGATTCATAAATGTCAGCAATCAAGACACTTTAAGCCCTGGAAATTGCAACTTCTCTGAAAACAGGGGATTATCTTCTATAAGTTTTTGAGTTCTTATACATAATACATAATCTTAAGAATTGATTGCCTTTGATCAGAATTATTCTTCAAAACTGTATCACTTTGAGCTAGCATACAAATGGTTGAACGAGGATAAATATCATCTAGCAGGAGCTGCCTGCTGCATGTCTGCACTATTATTTGCCAAACATTACATTGGCAGAATGTCTACCATTTGTCTCACACCCACCTAAGATTTATTCTCAGCACATACAGATATCTCTTAGAAATATGAGATACATATACTTTGTACTTGTAAATTGGCATTAATTAGAAAGGAGGATTTAATGGTTGTATGTGATTGTTTAAAACATTGTAATTATGTAGTTAAGTTCTTGATCAATGATAAAAGTGGATTTTTGAAAAGATCCAAATGTTGAAGCCTAGCGCGAAAAAAAGAAAGAAACAATCAACATAGTCTAGCAAAAAAAAGGAAACAATCTAACATGTGACTGACAGAACTAAAGCTGCTTTACAACAGCTAACAAACAGGAAAGATCAAATGGGAAAACCACCCACATACCATGGGAGAACAACTGAATCAGGGTGGCTTAAAACCAAACAACACTAAGGAGCTTTGGACAGCCTCAACCATCTTATTCTTGGTGCAGAGAACTTTCTTGGCTGAATACCCTTTTTAATCATTTCACAAACCAGACATGCCACAGCAAACAGTCCCTTTTGCAGCTGAAGGAACTAGTGAGCTCCTGAAAGCGTTACCCTTAACAGATGGTGGCAGATTGAATGAGTGCACCTTATGCACCACAGAGGTCTGCTGGTTCTTATGGAAACATCCAGCGCTGATCACGGAAATCCCAGATTCTCCGGATGATCTCATTGCAGACGGAAAGAGTCTTCTTCTTTAGAAACTCTGTTTTTGCTGTTTCTATTTTCAGTAGATGATTCTATTTCCACTCTCTGTAACTATTATTATTTAAAACCCCTTTACCCAACGTTCTGGGTATGGGAGAATACACAGAGCATTTTAAGATTTCTCATGGTATCAGAGCAACGATCCTCTGCGTTGCTGTTTGCCCATCTCCCCTCCCCTCTGCGTTGCAGCCTGCACACTCTGTTCTTCCCGCAACTCGCCCTGCATTCTGTTTGTTCTTCCTGTCATGACCCCCCTACCCGAGTTGAGTCTGCTCCCCCCACCTCAGTGATCTCGGCCCCACCATCTCCTAGCCGTGACCCCCCTTCCTCCCCTTTGCCGTTACCTTCGCCAAGCTCGATGGTTCCTCCTACGAATGTGCATCCAATGGTCACAAGGTCCAAACATGGCATTTTTCGGCCCAAGGCATACAGTGCTACTAAGCACCCCTTATCTCCTGATGATATTGATGAGCCCACATGTTTTTCCCAAGCCAAAGTGGACCCACAGTGGCGCTTGGCTATGGATAATGAAATTAATGCTCTTCTCCAGAATGGGACATGGAGCCTAGTCCCACCCAAGCCCCACTTAAATGTTGTTGGGTGCAAATGGGTTTTTAAATTGAAAAAGAAAGCAGATGGCTCAATTGATCGCTACAAAGCACGACTAGTTGCCAAGGGGTTCAATCAGCAGGAAGGAGAGCGCTGGATGTTTCCATAGTTCTCTAGCCAGAGGTCCATTAGTTTCACCTCTTCCTCATCATCCAAAGGATAGCTTTAATCATCCAGAAGATCGCTGCCTGAATCAATAGCAACATCCCCATCCTCATCATCCAAAGGATAGCTTTAATCATCCAGAAGATCGCTGCCTGAATCAATAGCAACATCCCCATCCTCATCTTTATCCTCACTACTATCCTCTGCAGCAGTTGGAAAGCTGTTTTTGCGTAAAAAAATTCACTCTCCTACTCGTTCCCATTTGAAAAGCTGTTTTTTCATAAAAATAACTCCCTCGTCTAGTTAAGTTAGAAATGAGGATTCAAAACATTGCACTTATCTGTTTAAATTATCTTAGCATTATTAGCATTCACCTCTAGCACATCATTCTACATTCTGGATCACCGATCAATTATACTTCCAAAATTGAATTTCTCTTGCAATGAAATAGAACCAACGAGCTCAACCCAAAATAATCAAGAACTTAGACAATTTTTATCCTGTTTTTAACTATCTTCACTTCTTCAAGGGATCAAGTCTCTTGGATTCTCCAAAATAGAAGGTACACTACATAGTATTTTCTGCCAAGCTTGCCTCCCACAGAATAACTATGCAGTTAAAAGCACTTCAATTTGCTAACATTTAGCTCATACTTTACATGTATTTTTGTTGTCACACGAGTCCTACAAGTTCTCCACTGGATATTAATTGGAAAAATTCATTTCAATATAGAATACTTAAGAGACAGATAAGTTACTTATCAAATGCCTCTAAATATTTTGCTTCTTGATTTCAATTTTTTTTTTCATGTAACACTGATTAATGTCAACTTTGGTGAATCCAGAAGGATATCTCTCAAGATCATCCCTCTGCCCTCTGATGACCTGGTTCTCAAAATACCTCATGTTGAAGAATAATCCCTATTCCTGCTCCGGCAGCCGGAGCAGAAATTTATACAAAAGCTCGGAAAACTAACAGCAATCAATAAATTAAGTATAACTTTGAGACTTACACAAGCAAACATTTTTGGCTTATATGTAGAATTAACCGTGTTTTATCATCTTTTTAGTTTCTTAAAAAGCAAGGTAAAATAGAAACGTACACACGATTTATTCGTGAAAACTATAACAAAAGTAAAAGCAGTAACAAAAATTTACTCACGTGCGAACAATTCCCTTGCATTTCTCGTCATCCAGAAACTGCAGAACAAGAAAGTCGAGCTCTCTGCTAAGCGAGTTCTTTGCTGCCGCAATATTTTGTGCCTAGATAAGAAATTAAATTATTTTTATTCCAGCAAAAAGAGTGAAAATTATCTTTACATAGTTTAAGAGGGACATTATATTCCTTTTTCCATTAGAAATGCTACAAGCACAGTCAGTATCAGGAACATATGAAACCCCTTAAATTCGCCGAAATCTTTCATTTGGCCTGAGCCTTAAAAAAGCTCCTCGTAAAAAAGGGCCGCAAGCCCAAAACACCTTTAAGTCACAGATCTAGAGCCACAAAGATCGATCAAACAGCTACAAGCATATGATCAGTACTCTGTAAACTTTGACACAAGAACAGCGGAAGAAAAGCCTAACAAAAACACACTAGAAACAAAGCCTCGACAGAAAGACAACACGAAAAAAACTCATCCAATAGGGTTTCAACTTTTTGAGCTCAAAACTTTTTTCATTCACACATTCAAAACCTCAAACACGATAAAGATGTAAAGGAAGATTGTGTTTGGAATCCAACCCTTTCATAAGCCTCACAGTTTCTGGTAATCTGAGGTTTGCAGTAAAGATATATAATTAGGCAAATTGGTCAATGGGTAAAACAGAGGTTCACTGCAAATGGCATCTATAGCCCTGTATTCGTAGAAACTCTTATTTTTTCGACTAACAAGAAAGAACAAGGTAAAAACTGAAATCTAGATTTTCCATAAATCATAATTTTAAGCATTTTTGAATTCATGATCAGTCTATGATAAATAAAATTATATTTTATGAAAATTTAGATTGTAATGACAATTGAACACTACTCAATTGGGAAAAAACGAATTCATTTTTTATAAGCAAAAAGTATATTTCATCTATAATATTAAATATTTTGATTAAAGATATATTTTTTCTTTTAATCCATAAAATGGAAATTTTCAACTTGAATAGTCTAACAATGTTCAAAATCAGTGAGCAATCAATCCAGCAAGGGTTTGGGACATGAAGGTATGGACACAAATGTCCATAGTTTCAATACGAAGGTTCAAATCTGCCAACATATTAGATTAGAAGACCCAAAACCATCACAATTTTTATTAAAATTATTTGTATTTTACAGTTAAAAATAAAAAATTGAAAATTATTATTAGAAAGTATATAAATCAAGCTCCTACTAACAGTTTAGAAATAAATCACAACTTATAAAATATATAAGTATTAATTTTTGTTGTACTTTGCCATCCATATATATCTCATAAAATTACGATTATGAATTTAATAAAAAGTCTAGAGATCCAACAATTACATATAATGTACATAAATATCTGTTTACATACAATTAAGAAAATTACCCCAGATTTTGATCATTAAAAATTCTGTTACATTTATTCGTAAAATAAGAGCCCATGTCGCCAGAGTTTGACTATAACCATCTCTCTTTAAATAGCATAAAGTTTGTAACCTTTGAAAGGTATAGTAAAATATAACGGCACATTAGAAAACTAAACGTACATAGAAGAAGAAAGTATCTTCAATATAAGAAGAAACAAAAGAAAATCTGCACCTAAACAAGTGTAAGCAACACTAGTGGCAACGAAGTAAATAGAACACATTTTAGCAAGCGAGACGCTTGCAGCAAATGAAAATAATAATAAGCGAGAAACTTGTTAATCCTACCAAAAGCCCAGCCCTTGTGGCGCACCACCATCCTATAGAAATCTCCCCTCTAAGATTCAGTACCATTTGCATGGTACGTAAAGAGTTGAGAAGAGAAGTGTCAACCCTCATCAGCTCTTGGCTTTCAATGCACTCCGCATCAACAAACCTATTAAGCTCTTGGATAAGAGGTTGCCGATCAACTAATGCTCCAAACTGGCTGTAGACCTTCAAAACGATTGCCGTAATTATCCCACTAGATGCAATAGCTGCTAGAACAGGCACAGTCCACCAGGTAGCACAATGCATTTTCCTCTCTACTATTTGAACAGTAAATATTGTAGAGAGGATTGCCCCCACAATAACAGCATAAAAGTTCAACAACTTATCGATTTTCAGTTGCTGTTCTGAGATGAATTCTCCCATCACTAAAATCATTTCCCGAACAAAGAGAGCCTGCAAATAAAACATGTCAGCCGAATTTCTATTTTGTTGTACAAATGCAAGATTGCGCGATTCAGAGACTGACAAGATTTCCGCCATCATTTACTAGCTAAGTACCAAATAATATGTAGCAATTCCAACAATGTGTGTTTCGTGGAGGAGGAAAAGCTATTTATAAAGAATTTTGAGGGAAATCATCACGTTACCTGTTGTAAATTGATTCACAAGACTATCACAATTCCGCGTCAATGGTTAGGTTAGTTCTGCCATGTTGTGACCATCCGATGGCAGACGCAGAATTGTGACCGTCCGATTATATTCTTGTTTTGTCTTTTTGCAACAAGGACAGAGAAGAACTGTGACCATCCGATGGCAGAGGCAGAATCGAGACCGTCCGATTATATCCTTTTCTCTGTCTTCTAGCAACAAGGAACCGTGACCATCCGATGGCAGAGGCAGAATCGAGACCGTCCGATTATATCCTTTTCTCTGTCTTTTAGCAACAAGGAACTGTGACCATCCGATGGCAGAAGCAGAATTGAGACCGTCCGATTATATACTTTTCTCTGTCTTCTAGCAACAAGGGCAGAGAAGAAGTGTGACCATCCGATGGCAGACGCAGAATTGTGACCGTCCGATTATATTCTTGTTTTGTCTTTTTTGAAAAAGGACAGAGAAGAACTTTGACCATCCGATGGCAGACGCAGAATTGTGGCCGTCCGATTAGAATTGTGATTCTTCTCTGGCCTTGCTTGGACAACTAAATAAATAGTTCCGGTCAGAAAACTGATCCTTCCTGTTGCAAATGTTGCACGAGTCGACCACTGGAAGCTTCCGTAAGTGGGTAGAAGCAAGGCAGAACGAAATTCAGAGTGGTTTTAGGCTATTGTTTATCTAATTTTATTTAATAGATATTTATTTATTTATTTATTTTTAAATAATGGTTTTATAAAAAATATTTATTTTAAATAATTATTTAATTATATTGTTAATAAATTTTAAAAGGGAATAAAGGAATTGTGTTTAATTTTCATAATTTAAATTTCTTATCTATCTTTAATTTTGTCATTCCATATTTATATGTATTTTTACATTATAACGCCTTTGTTTTATGGAGTATGCAAGTCTTAGAAGCAATGTGATAATTTGAGTATCTTTAGGTAATTTTTAAATCACCAACCTCAAAGTTAAGTTTTAAACTTTAGTCTTTTATTTTTCTATTATTATAATGGTTAAATTTAATTTGAGTATCTTTAGGTAATTTTGAAATCACGAGCCTCGGAGTTAAGTTTTAAACATTAGTTTTTCACTTTTATATTATTATAATGATGAAATTTAAATGTTTTTTTTCCCATTTGATTTTGTGTTTACTTCAATGGATTGGTTTAATTTATAATAACATATCAATAAGTCACATATTTTTTTGTTAGGTTTGGGTCATGGCCTAATTTCTATCTATGATCATTTCACCTTCATTTTCAATAAACATAAGTCATCATCATTTGCCTATCTTTATTTGCATATACATCTACATTTTCATTCCTTGCCTCAAAATTATTGTTTTAGCCGCAAGGTTCATTTCCAAGTGTCTTGGATTAACTTGTTTCAATCTCAAAGGGTGTAGAAATAGCCACAAACATTAAAATATTCAAATTCAAATTCTAGTTTTTTAACCCCTTTCTACTAGTTGTATGAATTTACTTAACACCTGTTTATGCAACATGTTCCTATGTCATAGTATTTAAAGACATTCAATTTACAATTATTTTAGATGAAGAGGGTGATTACAAGGAGAAAATCAATGGAAGCCACTATAATTACTAAAAGGCAACATATAATCAAATTCAAATAATTATCATATATTTTATTTGTATGTTTTTGTATGTTGTCTTTGATATTGCTCATTATTGTTATCAAGTGCAACAAAGGTGTTGACCTAGGAAAACATGTCCACCTATTAAGATTATAGTCTTCTAAAGGTGTTTGTAATCATTACCTTGATAGATTAAAATACTAAAAAAGTGAAGGCACACATTCTACATTCAGCTGCAATATGTCCATACTTTTGACAATAATAACATTGAATAAATGATTTATCATACCTCTGAAAACCTCTACCTCTTTGCTGAAAATTTGTTCTACCTCTACCTCTTGCTTGAGTGAAATTACAATTTTCTTCATCACTTCTATTACCTCTTTGTCCTTTGCCTCTTTGTTGAAAACGTCCTCCTCTTCCTCTTGAGTTTCTACCTCTTCCTCTTTGTGCTGAAGATGATTCTGGTGCAACTTCTTTTTCTTTCAAAGATACTTTTCTCTTTAAAGCTTTCTCAAGTGGCTCCTTTGCTGATTTATTTAATCTTTGTTCATGTGTGTATAATGAACCCATAAGCTCATCTACAGATAAAGTGGTTAGATCTTTTGATTGTTCAATAGCTATAACTACAGGATCATATTTTGGAGGAAAACTTCTTAAAATCTTTTCAACAATTTTTTGATCATTCATAACCTCACCATTTATTTTCATTTGATTAACTATCCCCATTGTGCGAGTAAAGTAATCTCCTAAATTCTCAGAATCTGACATTTGTAAAATTTCAAAATCTTTTCTAAGCATTTGTAAACGAACTGCTCTTACTCTTTCTATACCTTGAAATGATTGTGCAAGAAGATCTCAGGCTTCTTTTGCTATTGAAATAGCTGTAACCCTTGGAAGGAGAGTCTCATCAATACCCTGCACAATAAACAATAATGCTTTCTGATTTTTTTTTCAATTATTCTCCAATGAAATTCTTTCATTTTATGTGAGTGCTGCCAATGTTGTTGCATCTGCTGGTTCTGAATACCCATTTTGCATAAGGTCCCATAGCTCCTGTGATCTAAATAAAATCTTCATTTGAAAACTCCAAAAATCATAATTTTTCCCATTAAATTTAGGAATCTACAACTGTGTACCGTTAGCATTCATTGCCATTTCGAACCAGGCTCTGATACCATATGTTAAAAACAGAAAACTAAAAGAAAACAAAATGCCAGTACACAGATAAAAATAGAAAATTAATATTGAGCAATATACTATGATTAAAAATCATAAAGGCAGAGAAAAAACTTTATATTTTTATTCATAAATGTGCAGCAAAAATCTACACAGCTTTATTCAGAAAATATGAAATATATAGAGCAACTATAAAAGTTTCTAAAGTATGTTGGGAAACTTTCCCAACTTAAAATGGCCAAAAAAACAAAATTATGGGAAACTGTCCCATTTACAACCACAAAAAACAGATTTTATTTCTATTTTAACACCCTGTGTTGTATGCCCTTCTATTGGTCTTCTCCACGTTTCCTAGAAATCCAGAGCCAAGGCTAATCGTGCAGGTCGATTATTATAAATTTCATCTGTCATTCCTTTACTTGCTTCAGTGGATCTTTGTACCCTCTAGTAGGACACCCATAATCGTGACATTTTCTTATGCTATGATGGGTATCCATAATCTGTTCAAAATCTCTCAATTGATGCAGGCAGAAAGAATCATGACAGTGGTTGTGGACTCGAATTATTATGATAATCTGCTCGCCCTTCCAACTCGTCTTCCCCAGGTCGACCATCTTTCCACACGATTTTCTCCTCATTTTCTTGCAAATTTCTTCTGTCTCTGTCTCTCCTGTGAGCTCTGTTCAAAACTCCATGCCTCCAAATCCTCTTTGTTCTTCCCTTTCCCCATTCTCCCGGCCTTTCTTTTCCCACTCCATTTTCTTTGCATTTTTTTTTTCTACCATTCAACTCAAATCCCTCTCCCTCGCGATTCTACTCCACATTCATTTTTTTTCCCTCTAAACAAGCATGAATCTCCAGATTATGGGGTCGTGAGGTTTTTAAAATTCGCCCTGTGCCTTTTTTAATTTTCTCCATGAGACCTCGGACTATCCAAAGATGAGGACACCATACTGATTAATGAGGCAATTCTCCTTTCACGTGAAGATTGCACGGAAAATCGTTGGGGTGCCATTCCTCATTAACGGTGCAACCTATCCTTCATGTCTTCTCACCATTCCTCGGTACATGCATGGCCTCCTCTCCTCTGACGCTACTCTGATCTAATTTAATGGGTCCTCGTGCCTCACTAAATGCATCATCTTTTCTACGCAATCCCTCTTGTCCTGCCATCTTCTCATTACTTTATTTTGTGGTCCCTTCTCACTGGTTTGCCCAGGATGCCCATACCTCAGTCCAAATTTGCCTCCCCGTGCCTTTGACTAGCATGTTTACTTCATTTATTTGTTTTACCATCCACGCGGCAATGCCCACGTGAAAGGGTCTTCTTTTAGGGGGATGTAACACTAATCTAGCAATCTCTTGTTTGTCTAGAGACTGATATGATATTGGGTACAAGAACTGAATCTTATTTACTGTGAAAACTTGATGTTTTTTATGTATACCCTTCATAATTGTTGGAAAATTTGCAGGTAGCGCACGCATTGGGCGAATTGTATTGACCGCAGCTGCAAAACATCTTACGCCAGTTACACTGGAATTAGGTGGAAAATGCCCCACAATAGTCGATCGCATGAATGGCAATAAGGATTGGCTGGTAATTATATAGAAAATCTCAAAAAGTATTTTTTGAGATGTGCAATTTGTGTGTGAACTGTAAAGTAATTAAAAAGTGATGCAGGTAACAGCAAAGCGAATAGCCTTTGGCAAATGGGCGTTAAGCAATGGACAAGCATGCGTCTCCTCTGATTACATTCTTGTTCAAGAGGAGTATGCTACTACTCTGGTAAGCACTAGAGCCTTATTTGCTTATTCATTCACATTCACCCTGTGGCTACTCTGCTCACATTAAACGTCTCAAATAACAGATCAATTCGCTGAAGAAGACGATCGAAAAGTTTTATGGCGAGGACCCCAGCAAAAGTAGCGATCTCTCAAGAATTGCCAACCATCACCATTTTTTGAGGCTTACAAAGTACCTGCAAGATCCATCCATTGCAAATACTATTGTCTATGGTGGCGGACACGATGAGAAGAGATTGTGAGTGCATTAACCCTAAACTTCCAAGTTAATTGAATTTCTATTTTGGGGTGGATTAATTTCTGCATAATCTTTGCATTTTGCATCTGTTTTTCAGGTATGTGCAGCCAACAATTCTGCTAAATCCGCCATTGGCGTCGGGCCTAATGAATGAGGAAATTTTCGGGCCATTGCTTCCCATCATCACGGTATGTTGTTTGTTTTTTCCCTTTCTTTGGGGTTGCGAGGCAATCTGGGACATTTAAAGGCCTATTTAGTAATCAATGAACATAAATTAACTTTTAGCTGGGTATTAATTCTGTTTAAAATTTTAAGCTTCAAAATTTGAGGAATGATATGTAGTGTTTTGATAAAAAATAATAAATAAATGAAAATTCTCTCATTTTTTATTTTCTAATAAGAATTTAAAATTTTAGATGAGAGACAAGTGGCATAAAAAACTTCTAAGCTGGAGGGGCAATTTCTAGCCCCACCCCAATTTCACCAGCTGAAATATTCATTGCTAAAAGGTAGGGGCTCATATTTTTGTGAAAAAGATTACAATTAATTTGGTAGCACAATTTTTTTTCCCCATAGGACCTCCTGCTCCTTGAAAATAGAAGCCCAAGCCCCCCATGAGACCATACAGTAAGCAGGCCTGAAATTTGATTGTTTGTGAATAGTTTTTTAATCTTTTGAATTTGAGGAATTGTTTTGTAGTTTTTTATTATATTAAATTTTAGGACCATTACTAAGAGTATTTTTTTATTTGAGAAAGGTGAGTAGAAGGAAAAGGTGAGTTCCATCCATAAGTTTAATAATGTTATTTTCTTAGAGAACTAATCAGATCTTTTAAAAAAATTATTAATAAATATATTCATTTAAAATATTTTTAATTCTTGAATATATAATTTTTTTTTCATATTTGTTGCATGTATAAGTTTTAAAATTAACTGTTGTTCATCATTTTTCACAATTTTACTTATTATCCTTATTTTTATTTATTCATTTTAAATTTTAAATATTTTATAAATTAATTTTTTATTTATTTTTAGAATTTTTCATCTGTAAACAAAATAAACTAAATAAATTAGTGTTTTAATTTTTAATATTTATTTTTCATTGTAAATAATCTAATTTAGATTTTTTGTTTAATTGTTTTCTAAAATATTAAGACAATATAGATATTTGATGTTAAAATTTCTGATATGATTATTGTTGAAATTCAAATTCATAATTCAATACGTTACATTAAATCTTTGTAAAAAATAATTGAAAACTATATTTTCTAAAAAAATCCACACATTTCTTTATTATTCACTTTTGTCGATCATACAATAGTAATTGGAATGTCATTTAGAATATGCAAAAGTTAAAAAATCAATTTTTTGCCCCAATAAACTAATTTTTAGGACTACTACTTTTTGCTGTTAATATTCAAAGTTCTGTTTATTTTTAAATTAATTATTTGGAACATTCAACATTTTAAATAATGAATAATATTAATCATTATATATGGATAGTTGGTATGAGTTTTTTAGAGACTATCAATTCAAGTAGTGCACATTTCCGGTTTAAACTGTGTATGTG
>VDFB02373365.1:41323765-41502840 GCA_007258455.2 Sequoia sempervirens
TTTGTTACTATAATATGAAGAGATTCAACTTGGTGTGGTGGTTTTTTTCCCGAAAGGGTTTCCCACGTAAATATATTGTTCATTGTCTTTGTGTATTATTTCTGTTTCTGTAAATCTTTCATGTGTGTCTTAATTGGATTGTAATTTGAAAATTAAAAGCAGTCTACATTCTTCCCTGTGGTTTTGACATTAGGATAGCTGTTTCCACACCTCTACTTTCCTTACATGTCGTGTCACCCTTTCAATTGGTCATAGTAGCTATCATATTGGGTCCCATCGCACTAGATTGGTGGGGCTAATACTTTAGTCTTGGATGGGGGCTCACTTGGGAGCACATGGTTTAGTGAAAGACATGATTTGCATGGGTGCCAATTCTTATAGCCTCACTATACAGAGATTTGCATGAGTTTTTCCTACATTGATAGTAGAACGCTTGCGGTGGGGGTCACACTCCTACACATCTGGGCTTGGGAGCACATTGTTGTGCTTCATCCAAGGGTTGTTCCAGTCACTATGGAGCTAGATGATCTGGTTGTCTGGTGATACAGAGGTGTTTCTTTCACCCATATAGGATAGCACAGGATTCCTCATTGGAGGAGAGTCCTGGATGACATGCGAGAATTTACATGGCAGCCATATCTTGGATGACCCACATGGTATGATGATGTGCAACAAATCTTTTTTGCTCACCATGACAGATTGATGTAGGGAAGAGAGCACATGATGCTCGAGATGTACCTGCAAAGTAGAGTGTAGAGACATTTCAGAGAGCTGCAAGGCAGGCTGGATGATTAGTATGTCATGGTATTTGCACATACGATGAGCCAGAGCTCTTAGGGATGATACATTCCTACGCACGATGCAGTGTAGAGTTTTATGCAACTGGTGGCCAGGACATGGCCATATGATCAGGGGCAGAATGATGCAGGGACTATGCACACATACAGGGATTGGTTCATGACACCTCTTAGATTGACGGTACTAGGCACACCATCCGCTCAACATAGGGCTAGAGGCAGAGGAGCAGGTTGAGGCCAGGATGAGGGAGGCCAAGGGGGAAGAGATGGAGACGGGGATGGAGATGGGCCACCACACCAGCCTGAACAGGATAGGGGCCCACAGGATCAACAGAGATAGGATGTCCCTAGGCAGGATCAGGACCAAGGACAACAGGATAGGGTGCCAACATTTCCTAGAGACGAGGGCCATGATCAGCCACTTGTGCAGCCACCTCTCCAGCCAATTGCCAAGGATGGCTAGATTCTCTAGATATAGGCATAGGTATAGGAACTGATAGCTGAGAGGGATCAATTACAAGTAGAGCGGGACCAAGTGGTCCAGTAGAGACAGGTTGCAGAGCTACAAGAAGTAGCAGAGATGGGCATACATTAGTAGATTGAGAGTATATCTACATCCTCCTCCCGAAGCATGGTACTGCTTTGATCATATAGGGAGGCCATCCAAGAGGCTGATTATTATAGGATACATTATTATCAGGCTATGTCGAGACCAGCCAGAGTCTTAGACTTTTCACAGAGGACAAGCCACAAACCAGCAATTGACCACGAGGAGAGAGCAGGTGGTGAGGGAAGTAGTCAGCAGGTTTAGGCTATTTTGATCAAAGATAGGATTCTTTTTGTGCCCCATGGACTCATTTTTGATAGCCCCATGGGCCATTATACTCTATTGACATACATATGTATATTTTGATCCTATTTTGTACCATGACAGTGTAAATTTTGATGATATATATAATATGAGATGATGTTGATTCAATGTGATGTGTTCTATTTTATTTATACATTATGGATGGCTTTTAGTTTCTATATGCTATGAAATGATTCTATATGATGCTATGATGTATAATGTGATATGATGTGTGACTTTATGATGTGATGCAATAATGTTATGCGATGTTATGATATGCATTCTGTGATGATAATGTGATGATGTGAATGTGATGAGTTTCTTTCTTTTTCAATATCTTTTCTATTATGATATGATTATGCAAAATGCAATGATTATGCGACTAACAAATCTATATTATGCCCCTAATGGATGAAATGCAATTTTTTTCATTATCTTTTCTCGTGCATTATATGGTGATGTATTTATATGATGCCTATCCTTTTCAAATGAATGATGCTTATATATGTTCTATGGATATTATGACAATGTTTATGATATGATATGCAAATGATGTTTTATATGATTTATGAATATGATGATGCAAATGAATGAAAATGTGGAAATGAAGTCTTTTGAATTAACTAATCTATATTATGCAAATGATGGAAATGCAATGCATGTGATGTGATTTAATATTTCCTATATGATATGATATGCAATATGCTGGCAGTTTGTGGATGCATATATGATAAATTTTGATTAACTATCATGGTATTATTTTAGCACAAAAATAAGATAGGAGAAAGCAAGAGATTCCAACAAGAGGTTATGTGTAGGATCATGATGGGCCAAAAAGTGGCAATATGATGGGTATGTTGCCGACAACTATTTTTTTTACCCAAAATTGATGAAATGAAAAGGGTTTTTAAAGGAGATTCTTAGCTTTCCATTGATATAAATTATGCTTTACTTTGAATTTAATAAGTAATTATTATTCATTTTCTATTCAAATTACAGCTAAATTCCTGATTGATAGGCTGATTGAAAAACATCTATAGGTTTCAAACGGTATCACATTTTTTGAATCCAAAACATGAGTCACATTATATGTTTCGCATACTATAGGATTAAGAAAATAAAAATTGAATTTTATTAATTTTTGACCAAGTTAAGGTGGTCAGACATATGAGTTTTTATATTTTTTAAAAAGTTGTAATAAAAAATTCATAATTAATTATTTACTTGGAAATTTTTTTAAAAAAATATGCATCACATTGGGGCATGAGTCCTCTACTTATATCTAAAATATTATAAAAAAATATTATCATTTTATTGTGGTTAGGGTGGTCAGACAGACACCTACTTCTTATTTTTTCCCTAAAATTTGTATTGAAATTTCAAATTTTCACCAAATAGATTTTTTTTTTAAACAAACCTAGTAGCTTAGAAACTACATTAAATTTACTACATATTCTATTCTTACATATTTTTTAAATAATATAGATAAATTATTCAAATTTTTACATCAAGTTGCCTAACTCTAATTTTTCTGATTTTTTTCCCACTTAAGGGCCTGTTTTTCTGTGATGATCCTGTACATACCCAAGAAACGAGAAGATGATGATGATGATGATGATGATGATGATGATGATTTTCCAAGGAGTTGGGATTTTCAAAGGGCCAATTACCTTATGTTTGATAACACATGTAGGCATGATGCATCAAAGTATAAAGAACTAGGATGGCATTGTGCCTAGTGTGATGGACTTTGACTTGAAAATCAAATAGGAGTACTCATGTTCACACCTAGCATACGTAATCTTATTCAAAGTGTAGTTCAGATATTTCAAATATCTCAAACCAAAAAATAGAAAAGCAAGCCTTCCCATGTGATAAAAAAGATACCTAAAACATCCTCCCCACACCCGAACAAAGCACGTATGACTAAGGTTATATTACAAGAATATCCAACAAGCATAGTAGATAAAAAGATAATGATCATTTCCCCATTCCTTTCTCTCTAAATCTTTCATTTAGACATCATCGAAAGGTCATTGAAATGAGCGCCATAAGATAAATCCAACAAGATAAAGACAAAGTAAACAAATAAGTTGATGTTCTTCAATATCGCTAGCCAAGACTAAACTACGGCGATGCCTAATGTTGATGCCCACTTTAGGAAGGATGCATCCGAGTACATGATGATATCGGATGATTGATATGGGACTAATTGGATGATAGGATATTGACACAAAGAGTTGACCAACTTGTTTACTTACTGACCTAGACTTGATACTTCGACATTTAAGTTTTCACTTTCGATCTACTAGACTTGTTTCTAATTGTTTTACCAAAGGTTGAGGATGACAATTGATTTATTATGAGTGAATGTTTATTGTAGGTGAGAGTGAGATGAGATGGATGGAGTTTTTCAAATATTTTGATGTTTTTGGAGTTTTTTGAACTATTTTGAAGATGTTTTGCAAATGTTTTGATTTTCAAAATTTCAAATGTTTTGGGGTTTTTTGAGATTTTAACCAAGACCAAACCTAAAGACCTATCCTAGGGGCCTCGAGGGATGTTCAATAGATGAGCCTTGCCTACGTTATACATGCAGAGACCACATAGTTTGACTGACACCGAGTCAATTATTGATGAGATATAAACAAATGGATTGCCATTTTATTATGATAGACTCCTAAAGGACTGACCTAAGTGTGTTGGGGGATGATCAAAGATCAACCTTGCCTACGTTCAAGGCTCAAAGACCCGTAGTTCGACAAGACGACTTTGTTTTTGAATTTTTGACTGATTTTTGACCTTTTTTTTAGATTTTTGATATGTTTTGAATATTTTCAGATTTTTTAATTTTATGAATGTTTTTGGATTTTTTGATTTTATGATGTTTTTGGATATTTCAGATTTTATGATGTTTTTGGATTTTCTAATTTTATGATGTTTTTGGATTTTTTGATTTAGGGACTTCAAGAATATACATGAATCTGATCCGATGAGAACATGCCCCCAACGTGAAACAATAGACTACTCTAATAAAGGCAGGACAAACTGACCTTGAGAATGGGCCGAGTAGTACTAAGAGGGATCATGATATGAACACAAGACCAAGCTATGATGCAAATATGGATGGGTGATGGATGAAGATATGGAATGTGATGGATGGATGATGAGCCGTGAAGATCCTAGTGGATGGAAAGTTCTTATTTACACAGGGTGCCTGTTTGCCAGGTTTTCACCAAGGTACTTGCCCAAAGTGCCACTGAAGTGGTTTTCACTAGAGGACGATTTCTATTCTCTTTATTTTTTTTAATCATTTTTTTTTATTTTTTTGGATTTTTGTATTTTGTATTATTTTGTTGTCATCAAGATGCCTATTTGCCAGGTTTTCATTATGGTGAGAATTTTTTTAGGATATTTTCTATTTTTTTTGTATTTTCTGGTTTTACACCCTACAAGATTTTAGGCATAAAACTTTTTGAGATGGGAGTTGTTCACAGGCTCCTGCAAAGGTTCCCCTTTGGGTGTTGATAACTGATATGCCCCTAACTTATAGCTTGCTGTGATGATGAATGGTCCCAACCAGTTGGGCTCAAATTTTCCTTTGCCATTTGGATTTAGGACATTCTTCTAGTTCTCCTTCAACACCAGTTTTCCAGCTTTGAATGTCTGACATTTGATTTTCTTGTTATAACTCCTCTTGAGTTAGTTTTGATAGACTTGTAAATGATTTAAGGCCTCCTTTCATTGCTCATCCAGTAGCTCCAACTCATTCAATATTGATACTTGGTATTCTTCATCCGTAATGAGATTTTGTAGTGATATTCTCAGTGACGGGAGCTCGATCTTGATGGGTAATATGGCTTCTGATCTGTAGACCAAGGAGAATGGAGTGGCACCTATGTGTGTACAGATGCTGGTTCGATAGGCCTAGAGGGTAGGATTTAGCTGTAGATGCTGGTCAAGACCTACGTCATTGACTATTTCTTGAGGATCTTCAAAATGGTTTTATTGGTGGCTTCTGCTTGGCCATTGCCTTGGGGATAGTATGGAGTGGAAAAGTGATGTTGGATTTTTAATTTTTCGCATAGGTCATAGACATCCTAATTTTTGAATGGTGTTCCATTATCTGAGATAATGGCTTGGGGGACACCATAGAGGCATATTAAATAGTTCAGGATGAACTTAGTTATCTGCTTTCTAGTGATGTATGTCATGGGTATGGCTTCCACCCATTTGGTGAAATACTCAAAGGTGGTAATGATAAACTTGTGGCCACTAGATGAGTTAGGGGTGATTTTCCCAATGAGATCAAGCCCCCACTACGAAAAGGGCCATGGTGTGATGATAAGATGAAGTTCTTGAGCTGGAGCATGGATGAGGTCCCCATGTTGCTAACATTGTAGACACCTTCTGACATAGTCATGTGCTTCTCTTTCCATTGTGGGCCAATAATACCCCATCCTACGCAACTTCTTGGCCAAGGAAATTTTGCTCGAGTGTGATCCACATATGCCATTATGCACCTCGGTTAAGGCAATCAATTCCTCCTTAGCATTTAAGGAACATAATAGGATTCCCTCTATACTCCTACGGTAAAGGGTATTTCCTAAGATGAAAAACTGAGATGCTTTCTTGACAAAGGTTTTCTTAAGGTTTGAGGCCATCTTAGTTGGGAGGACTCCTATTCTTAGATAAGTGTATATGTCATGGTACCAAGGATCACCAAGACCAATGATATCATACACAAATTTAGACTCTGGTACCTCGAATGCAGGCATGAGAAGCTGCTCTACCAGGAATTCATGCTTTGGGACATTGTGAGGGATGTCTAGTAGGGATCCAATTGTTGCCATGGCATCTGCTACTCTATTGTTTTCTCCAGGTATCTACTCGAATGTGATCTCAATGAAGGAATCCTTAAGGATTTCCACCAATTTCTTGTATGGAGTTAGCTTGTCATCCTTAGTCTAGTATTTGTCATTCACTTGATTGATTATCAACTATGAATCCCCATATACCTTGAGAGATATGATATGCCACTGCACTACTATTTTGAGTCCTATGGTTAGAGCCTCATATTCTATGATATTGTTTGTGCAAGGAAATGCTAATTTGTAGGATCTTGGTATGCAGTCTCCTTGTGGAGTTATGAAAAAGACCCCAGCCCTTGATCCATGCTATGTGTAGGAGCCATCGAAGTATAATTTCCAATGGTCTGCTATGCTTAAGTTGAAGATGGACTCATCTGGGAACTCTGAAATTAGTAGATTCTCTGAGTACATTGGTGCTTCTGCTAGTTGGTATGCAATAGCTTGCCCTTTGATGGCCTTACGTTCTATGTACTCAATGTCATATTCTAATAGGATCATGACCCACTTGGCCATCCTACCTATGAGCATTTCCTTGGAAAGTAGGTACTTGAGTGGGTTGATCTTGGTGATGAGTTTGATTTTGTGTGTTAACATGTAGTGTCTAAACTTCTGTGAGGCAAACATCATTGCTAAATAAGCTTTTTTGATGAAGCAATAATTTAACTCATGCCCTACCATGGTCTGACTAATGTTGAATGTTCCATTTTCATTGTGCTAAGTTAGGAGAGCATAGAGAACTGTTGTTGTTGTTGATATGTAGAGGATTAGAGGCTTTTTTGGGATTGGTGGCATAAGCACTAGAGGTGTGAGCAAATACTCTTTGATTTTGTTAAAGACCTGATTGCACTTGTCATCCCACTTGTATGCTACCCCCTTGTGGAGTAGGTGAGAATACATGATTGAATTTTTTGCTAGTGGAGCTATGAATTGGTGGATGGATTGGAGCCTGCCTTGTAAGCCTCTTAACTATTTCACTGTCTTAGATGCCTCCATCTTGTGGAATTCTTTTACCTTAGTGAGATCTATTTAAATTCCTCTCATAGACACAATGTATCCCAACAACTTCCCTAATTGTATGTTGAAGATGTACTTCTTTAGATTAAGGAAGACCTTGTATTCCTCAAGTCTCTCAAAGATGGCACTTAATGCTACTATGTGGTCCCTTGTCTTTCTAGATTTTTCCAATATTTCATCAACATAATCTTCCAAACAACATCAAGGTCGCATGTCATGAAAGATCAAGGTCATGAACCTTTGATATGTTGCTCCAGTGTTTTAGGCCAAACAACATCATGTTCTCACAATATGTCCCCCATGGATAAGTAAAATCCATTTTATGTTGATCTTCTTTGGCTATCATAATTTGGTTATACCGAGAGAATTTTTCCATCAGTGAAAAAATTTCATGTCCCACAGTCATATCTATGATCATATCAATGTTGGGAAGTAGGAAGTCATCTTTGGGACATGCCTTGTGGAGGTCTCTGAAGTATGTGCATATACAAATGCCCCCATCAGGCTTTGAAATAGGAACCAGATTTGATACCCACTCCAGATAGTCAATTGGTTGTATGAACCTTGCATCAAGTAGCTTCTTCAATTCCATTTTGACTAGCAAGGCTATCTAGGGATGCATTTTTTTGATCTTTTTGTTTGACATGCTTTGCTTCGGGGTAAATTGCTAGATGGTGGACCATAATTTCCAAATCAAGCTTGGGCATGTCAACATAGCTCTATGCAAATTTGACCTTTCTTTCCCTTAAGAAAGTAGCTAGGATCTCTTGTTCTTCTATCATTAATGATTCAACATAATATGTGAAATGCAGAGTTTCCTTTATTCCCAAGTTGACTGGGTTGCACTTTTCAGCTAGAACTGCTGACTTTTCTTGATGTAGAGCATGGAGAAGAAGATTGAATCCTTCATCCTCAGGCACCCCAAAGAGTTTTTCACCATTGTATACATCCTTTTTTTTACTATTTTAGGGTTAGAGAGTGCCACAATGTGGTTTTCACTCAAAGACTTTGAAATTATTCTTATATTTTTGCTTTTATGACTAAAGGATTCAGTCATTTCCTCATAGTAGGCTTGTGTGTCCAAGATGATATCAAACCCAACCTTGTGATCTCTGCATGATATTGTGCTCTATAGTCCTATGAATTATGAGAGTGCTTCATCATTTTTGAAAGTGTCTAAAATCGATGGTCCTCGTTGGTTGTAATCGATGAGCTGGGGGTATACTAGGTTGATTTCATGGGTTTGACTAGCTGACTCAAATGGCATAGTACTAATCATGAGAAGGGTGGTGTCCTCGAAAAGAATAGGTAGGGTGGTTATGGGATCTTCATCATCACTGCTACTACAGACATCAATTATGTCAAATGTGAAGTTGTCTATGACTCAACTTGCAATTATGGGTAAGAAAAGTTCAACTATTGATTGCGAGGATTTTTTACCTTCTTAACTAAGGGATTCCAACCATGTATGGTTATACTCTGAGGGGTACATCTGAGGCCAAGATTTCTCATTCGCATCTCAGGAATGATGGGTATTAGAAGCCCATTTTCATTTTGTCCAAGCTTTCTGTTTCTATCATAGCCCATGGCAAGCATCATTTGTAAGCCTTTACTACTATCATCCATAGGTAGATTGGCTGCTGGTTTATTGTCCTAGTATAGGAGATGGGATGGGTCTTCTTCTATTACTTCCCAACTGAGGTCTCCCCAACTTCTGAAGTTAGAGGAACCTGCTATGAATGTTTGGGATGAGGAGGCATCATTTGATTGTGGTCATCCTTGTGACCTGAGAGATTGTGGTAACTCTCCTACCATAAAAGCATTCTTTGGAATTATATAATGTCCTCAACTATTGTCTTTGATAATGACCTTAATATCAAAGATGGTAGGGATGGTAGGTATCTTTGTCACAAAAGTAGAGGCTAGAGTGGCTGGATCAATGTATGGAGTTGAGGGCCCTTCATCACTCTTTGGCACCTGGGGGATTTTATAATATTTTTCTTCTAGGCTCTTGCAGTAAGAAAAGGGTTCAAGATCCCCATGGATAGTGACCTCTTGGCCTTGGTATGTGAACTTGACACATTGGTGGAAGGTTGATGCCATGACTTGCATTCCATGGATCCATGGACGCCCTAGGAGAATGTTGTAAGGTAGATCAAGGTCAAGGACCTGGTAGGTGGTTTCCATAATTACTGGCCCTCCTTGAATAGGGAGTTGGATTGTGCCCTAAGACACTATTTCTTGATTATCATAAGCCCTAATTATGATTCCTTTTCCTTTTTTGATGGAATCCTCTGAGATTTTTAGATTCTTTATAAGCTTGAGGGAACACATGTTTAAACCTACACCTCCATCCACCAAGACTCTCTTGAATTTTTTCTTATGCAATAGGACGTCTAGATGGAGTGCACAATTGCTAGATGGTTGGGGGGGAAGTCTTGATCAGAGAATGTAAGAAGATTTGGAGTAATGATGTTTCCTATCATAGATTGGAATTGTTCATCATCAATATCCATGGGGATGGTGGATGAAGCCAATGCTTCCTCAAGAATTTTTCTGTGGCCAAATGAGATCTTCAACAACTCCATGATGGAGATTTGTGCTAGGGTTCATTACAATTGGTCGAGAACATTATAGCCACTAGGAATAGACCTTGGGTTGGAAGTGGGTGCTTTAGGAGGCTGAGATGACCCTACGATAGTGATTTCTCTGCCTCTTATGGTGACTCCACAATCAACTTGAGCTCCTTTGATGTTGATAACAGTGCAATATTCATCTAGGGATGGGATGAAATGGTTCTATACATGATTCACACTTTTGAATGCACCCTTCCCCTTATCATTATTATTGTTTCCTTTGTTGTTATGATTGGGCATCAGATTCGTGTAGATCTTGAGATTTTGATTTCTCATTGGTTGCTCCACATTTATGATTTTATCATCAATGAGGTCTTGAATTAAGTTTTTCAACCTCATACAACTGGCAGTTGTGTGTCCCTTGATTTTGTGGAAATTACAAAGGTGATTTTCATTGTACCACAGTGTTTTCACCAAGAGTTTTTGATAATTGTCATAGGTGGGAATTGTGATGAGTTTTTCCACCACCAGCCTCTTCATGATGAATTTTTTTGATTCCCCAAGGGTTGTGTACTTCTGCTTGGGGGAGTTTTTGTTTTTCTGGGGTGGTCCCATTTGATTGTTCACATTGTTGATCATTTTATTGTTTGGCCATTGTGTCACTATGTTAGCTTGATGATTGTTTTGGGGTTGTTGTTGGGGTGCTGGTGTGTTTTTTCAAGGGCAACTGATGACAAATTTAGCATCAACAACACCATCATTGGTAATGTTTTCGTTTCTTTCCCATGCATGAGGTTTTCCATTATAGTAGGTGGATGGGAAATTGTTTTTCTATTCAGAATATGTGGGTGTACCTCCTTGTGCAATAAGCGCTCGTTCAATGTTAAGCACCTTGGAGATCAATTGGTTGTACGTGGTGATACCTTGCTCTTTGATATGGAATGCCAAGGTTCCTTAGAGATTGGAGACAATGGTGCAAACTTGTTATTCTTTAGGCATGAACCATTTGCTTCTATTGGCCTTGGATCGCCATCATTGTAAGAAGGAGGCAAATGATTTATTCTTTCCTTTTTTAAGAGCTGATAGTTCCTCTAGAATGACATCCATATCGATATTGAAGGTGTATTTTTTTTATGAATGCATCTACTATTTCTTGGAAATTTTTGATGCTAGGAGGAAGGCGAGAGAACCACTCCATTGATTGGCTTCCAAACTTCTAGGAAATAGCCGCATCAGATATGTATCATCATATGTGACTTCCATGCAATGTACCTGGAATTCCCTGATGTGATCTTCGGGGTTTCCCATCCCATGGTATTTATCAAATTTGGGGATCTCAAATCCCTTTGGGAATAGTTTCGTTGCAAGAATCTTATAAAATGTTTAAGGACACAAGTTGTTGGGTGTTTTTGTGGTTTTCCCTGACTGAAGATCAAGCACTTGCTACGATAGAAATTTGATTTGTGTTGTCACATCATCTTATGGATCAGGGGGTGGAGTGAATGTGTTTTGGAGTGATGGGGGTGTTTAAGTGATAGATGGGATGTTGGATGTATTGGTGGATGGTGTTTGCATTTATTGTTGCACCAAATATGCTTGTAACTATTGTTGTACCAACAACACTTGTTGTTGGTCCTATTGCTATTTCGCTAATAGTGCTTGTTGTTGAGCTTGTTGTTGTGCCAACAATGCTTGTTGTTGGGCTTCTAATCGAGCTACTTCTTGATGTTCTTGGTATTTCTTTAGCGCTTTCTAATATAATTTTTGTTGGACTGCTTGTTGTTGTGCGAGATACTATACTTGTGCTTGCACTTGTTGAGCTTGGTATTGGGCTTGCACCTAAGCTTGAGCTTCTACTTGAGCCTTTTGTGCAACCTAGGTAGCTTGTGCAGCTTGAGTAGCTTGTTTTTGTTGTTTATGTTGTGATAAAGCTTGGGCTTGTGCTTATTGTGCTTGTTGTGCTTGTAGTGTGGCTTGGAAAGCTTGAGCAGCTTGAGTGGCTTGCTGAGTAGCTAGTTGCATAGCTTGCTGATTTTGTATTTGCTAAAGTGATTTTTGATAGGAAGCTTGCTAAGCAGCTTGTAACACAATGCTATATTGGATTGATATGTTTGTGTTTGGTGGTGGTGGATTTGATATCGTGTTTGTTGTGGTGATGAGAGGCACCATTGTATTGATTATGGGATTTTGGGTGATGGATGGTGTGATTGATATACTTGGTCCTTGAGAGACCATGTTTTGAGATATTTGGGGGATAGTCGATGATGTGATGGTGGCTTGCATTACTAGGATAGTTTCCATCTATTGCTGCGATATTGATGGCAAGATGGGAGGACTTGGTATGATGCTCTGATTAATGATTGGGGGGTTGATTTGATTTTGTTGGTTGCTGTTTGGTAAAGGGGGAATCCCTAAACTAAGAGGTGATGGAGATGTTAATGGAAAGGGTGGGAGTGGTGGGAAAGTGAGTGGCATAATCCCTTGGGGAAATGATGAAGATGATAGGTCAAAGATGGACCCATGGTCCAAATAGGCCGCCTTCTCCTTGCGAGGTCATAGGGAGAGATGTTTGAGGTGTTGCGTGAAATAGTGATGATGGGTCATTAGGATCATGAAAGGTGAGCATGGCATATGGATGTGATCATTTTTTTGGTATGGATTACACCAAGATGGTGTTTGTGTCCAAATCTTGATTATTCATGAGGGGGTGTGTTTGTGGTGCATTGAGAAATGCATTTCCCTTGTTAACAATGGGTTGAGTTGGAGCAATGGATGATGTAATCTATGGAATGATTTGGGTGATGTTTTGAATTGGGGGCATGGATGAAATTGGAGGCATGACCCCAAAAGGTGATTCCACAATGGTGCTCACATCAAAATCAGAAGGTATTTTAGCCCCTTTTCTTGCTAATTCAAGCATGTATTGTGAGGGATGGAGCTTCATCATGATATTGACAATTCTATGATTCTCGGGATTTTGGACCATTTCAATGATCTCATCTTGTTTCATCCTGAAGGAATTATTGGTGATATCCTCTACTTGAGCTTCCTCTTGTGGATTTTGTGATGATGAAGGAAGATTAGTTAGGGGATTTCTTGATCCAACGAGGTTTATTTCAGAATTTTTTTGGTTTAGGTCACTTGAAGTTGATGTTTCTTTATTGGCTTACATGTTCCTCTTGCGTTGAGATCTAGTTTGAACCATAAAATGAGGTTCAAAAGAGAAGATCTAGGATGATTAAGGATCGAAGGTGAAATGATGAAAATGTGTGAAATATGAATGATATGGATGATGAAACTCTTAGAAGGTCTTGAAGGGAAGCTAGACTTTTGGGACTTTGTTTGGATTTCAGATTCTTGGATTTTTGGATTCTTGGATTTTTATTTTGACCTTGATTCGGTTTTAGATTGTTTTTATTTTGGATAATGAACAAATGGATCCCAAGATGTTGGATGTTATCTATGGGATAGAATTTCTCACAAGATGATAATTTGACTAAGTGTACAAAGAAGGATGCATCTACCCACCCCTAACCAAACAAGATGATAATTCAACTAAGCATATGGAGAAGGATGCATCTACATATGCCTAGCTAAACAAGATGATTTGATGAAAATTTAACTAAGCACGTGAAGAAGGATGCATCTACATATACCTAGCTAAACAAGATGATTTGATGTTTGATTCAAGGATTTTAATTCATAGATTTACCAAAAAGTCTAGCATGAAGGATGATTTCAAGATTTTCAAGAGTTGTTCCAGTGAGATGACTTTGGTTTGATGTTTGAAAGATGGATGAAGGTTTTGATTTGATCCTATGTGTACCTAAAAGGACTCTTGTTTTACAAGACCTCGATTTTGAAGAACATGCCTTACTTCTCATATAAGATGCTCAAATTCCCAAAAAAGATTTGGATTTTGACAATAATAGAACAAGTACAAATTGGGATTTTTTCTTGAAGCTTTTCTATAAAGTTGAAAATAAATCTTTGTTTAAATTCATAGAGTGTTGAGAGACACTTTTGATGTTATTTTGGACTAAGATCTTTTGACTTTGGTTTCCAAATTTTGATCTTTCATGAAATCATTTGAGACACATGTGTGGTGTTCAATTGTTCTTAGCTTTGCTTAGTAACTTCTTTTTACAAAAAAAAAAATCTTGATTAGGTTTCTTCAAACTAAATATCTAATGTCCTACCTTCTTCTCATCCCACAAAGTACTTTATGTGGAACTTTGATGAAATCAAGGAAAAATTTACCTATTGTTGACTTTAGTAAGCAAATTGAGATATAAATTCAAATGTTTAGAAACCTCTAAGGATAGAATCCCAAGGGAAGGCAATAACACATGAATTTTTTCAAAGATATTTTCTTCCTAAAGGGTTTGAAGTTTGATGATAATGTTGAATGTTTGTTTTTCCAAATGTTTATAAAAAAGAAAAGTGTTTTGTTTCCAAGGACAAGTACAACCCTATGGATATGAAAGACTATATTTGTTGAATCCCCACTTGGACAAGTCTAGCTATGCCTACTTTTAGCAGATGGTTAGATGCTTGACCCCACTAGCTCCTCTCCATAACACTCACTTATACAGGGCAGCCAAGCATCAGTACCCATGAAACTCCCATGGCATACTTTTCATCTCTACGAAAAAGTCGTAAAAGCGTGGGGCGGCTTTAGAATAATCATTCTTGCACAACAACAAATAGATCAAGGATTTTTGGCCTTTTCTAAACAAGGGTTTTAATGTGAGAATTATGTTCATGGGGGATTGTCCATGAGGTGAGAGAAAATTTCTGCCCTTCTTGTTGAAATAATCCTCATGATATTGGTCTTTGTTCCAATATCCACGCTTATATACCGGTTGGAAGTTGCTTAGCTTTAGCGTGTTTCCAGTTGGGTTGCTCCCTTGGGTGATTACTTTTTCCCACAATTCAAGAACTCTAAGATAAAAAAAAAAAAGTGAGTAGACATATCCAAAACTCAATCAATCCTTGTTGTGAAACAAAGAGAGAGAATGTACACAATATGCTCCACTCACACTCGCAAGATGTGTTCAATTTTTTTTAAACCCAAATGAAATGTGGAGGAAATCACTTTACCCAACTTAAGATCACCAAAAAGACTTTTGATTCTCAAGATTTCTATGAGGCATGAGAGAAGCACATATGTATTTTCAATGGTATTATTTTGGGTAAATGATTACAAGAACAAAGATGCACATGTTCATTTTATCCTTTCAAAGCAAGAGTGACTTCTTTTTAAGCACCAAAGGAAATGTGAGATTTTGATTGTTCTATTGTTAACCTTTAAACCAAATCTAGTAATTTTGTCTAAAGTTATTTTTAACCCCTTTGTTGCAAAAATGAAAGCTTTTTTAATGTTCTTTTTAGAGCTCAAAAGAAATTTAGTATATCCTAAGAGCATAAAAGGTAACAAATCCTTAAGAGAGATTATGAATTCTCCAAAAGTGTTAAACAAACACAAAAGTGTTAAAAAACACTTGATGTAGTGGGTGAATGATGCCATAATGCAACCTTCAACTTTGTTCACCTCCTTCACCTTGATTAAGCCAATCTACAAAAAACTAGTTAGGACTGCAAAACAGAGGGCATAAAACTAGTTAGTAGCCCAAAGTAACCAAAATAGAAAAGGAACATGTTAAAATTAATTGATTTTAAATTTTTTACACTACTCGAGTGGTGCAACCTGCATAAGTGGCACTGTTTGAAGAACTCAGCGGAGTTGTATGGCACTGCTAAATCTACTTGTGACGTTCTGCAACATAACAAAGAGCATGATAGTAGTGCAGTTTTGCTCAGTGGTTCAGTTTGGAGTTTGAAAATCTAGTGCCATAAAACTAGACCAATGTCATAGTTACCAAATTTGAATTATGGGTGAGAAAGGTCAAGCTGCATGAAAATTGGCCCTTTCCCAACTCCTATGATGCAATTTGGATGAGTGATGAAGGTTGATTCAATTTGTTGAAGATTCACTTGAGCTCCATGATGAAAAATCTGCATAACCTAGCTAATACCTTGATAAAATTGATGAAGATGAATATGCTTGAGTATGAAATCGAGTATAGTATACTTTCTCAAATTGTGGATGATCAAAATGAGGAGAGAAGCCTCTTATTTATAGAAAGACAAGATGGAAAAATGCAAGATGGGATGAATGTGGGATCATTCAACACCCAATGGGAAAGTGCCACTTGTCAAGATGTGAATGGACAAAGGATGTGCACACTTTGATGAATGTGCCCATAAATGCAATTAGGTTGAATTTGAAAATAGTGAAATGACATGTAAGAGGGAAAAAGAATGACTATAGTAATGCTTCATGCTTCATGCCTCATGTGCTTCACAAAGGAAATTCATGTGTATTCTTAATGCTTCATGTGTATGCTTCATGCTTTATATCATTGAGGAAGAAATCTATCATTCCACATGTATGTTTGATGCTAACATTCGCGTGTATGCTTTATGATTCATGTATTGCAAAAATAAAGAAAACATCATAAAACTATTGACAAAATAAAATGGAAAGTAACATCTACGTCTCACAAACAAAAACTCAAGGCATGCAAGTCTTATTAAAGATCATAAGGGCATTAGAAAGACTACAAAACTTTTATATCAAAGCACGGTGACCATGCCTAGTGTAGATGTGCCAACCTAGATGTATTGACACTAACTGTTTGGCCCCATGAAGAGAAAAACAAAAAAGTAGCCCTACCTAGCAACTTTACACTACATGCAACTAACCTATTTTCCATCAACTGAAATATGTTTTCCACAGGAAAATGAATTTGATCTATCAAAAAATGAGAGAGGTTATTGTAGATAGGCCCTACATGATATTGTATCCTTAGATGGAATGTTTCCAAGTGCCACAATTTTTTAGTAATCACTTGTCAAAGCTTTTTTCCCTTTTGTACTTTGATCTCTTAAGAGACTTCACCAATAGAATGTTGCTTAGATTGTTTAAATGTGTTTGGGTGTGAAATAAGACCTTTCATAGCATAAAATCACCCATACAGATGTGTTGGAATAATAGGTTCAGGCATATGATGAACAAAATGAAAGTTACACCACTTTCTATCTTTCCACATGCAACTAACCCATTTTCTATCAACTGAAATCTGTTCACCACGGGAAAAAACTTGGATCTATCAAAAATTAAGGGAGGTTATTATAGAGGGGACCTACATGATCCTATAGCTTGAGATAGAATGTTTTCAAATGTCATGATTTTTGGGTAATCGCTCGTTGAAGTTTGCTACCATTTTGCACTTTGGTCTCTTAAGAGACTTCATTTGTAGAATGTGGCTTTGACTGTTTTGACATGTTTGGGTATGAAAGATGAGTCAAGACCTTTCCTAGTATAAAACCACCCATACAAACATATTGGAATAGTCAATTCAATTGTATGATGAATAAAACAAAAGTTACACCACTTTCCAACTTTACACTACATGCAACTGACCCATTTTCCATCAATTGAAATATGTTGACCATGGAAAATGACTTGGAGCTATCAAAAACCAAGAGAGGTTAATGTAGAAGGGACCTACATGATTCCATAGCCTCAAAAAAAGTGTTTCCAAGTTCCATGAATTTCTAGTAATTACTCATCAATTTTTTTTTACCTTTTGCACTTTGGTTTCTTAAAAGACTTCACCGATAGAATGTGGCTCTGACCATTTCAACATGTTTGGGTGTGAAAGAGAAATTTTCCTAGAATATACCCACCCATACGGATGTGTTGGAATAATTGGTTCAGTTGTATGAAGAATAGAATGAAATTTACACCACTTTCCAACTTTACACTACATGCAACTGACCTATTTTCCATCAATTGAAATTTGCTCACCATGAGAAAATGATTTGGAGCTATAAAAATGAAGAGAGGTTATTATAGAGGGGCCCTACATGATTTTTTAGCCTTAGATAGAGTATTTCCAAGTGCCACGATTTTTGAGTAATCACTCATTGAAGTTTTCTTCCCTTTTGCACTTTGGTCTCTTAAAAGACTTCACTAGTAGAATGTGACTCATACCATTTCAATGCATTTTGGTGTGAATTAGGACCTTTCCTAGCATAAACCCACCCATAATAATGTGTTGGAATATTTGGTTTAATTGTATGATGAATAGAATGAAAATTACACCACTTTCCAACTTTACACTATATGTAACTGACCTGTTTTTCATCAACTGAAATCTATTCACCATGGGAAAACAACTTGGAGCTATCAAAAATTGAGAGAAATTATTGTAGAGGGGTTGTACATGATCTTGTTGCCTCAAATGAATTGTTTCCAAGTGCCACATTTTTTGAGTAATCACTCATTGGAATTTGTTGCTCTTTTGCACTTTGGTCTCTAAAGAGACTTCATTGGTAGAATATGGCTCAAACTATTTTGGCATGTTTTGGTGCAAAAGAGGGCCTTTACTAGCTTAAATCCACCCATACGGACATGTTGGAACTATCAATTTGGTCATGTGATGAACATAACAGAAGTTACACCACTTTCCAACTTTACACTACATGCAACTGACCCATTTTCCATCAACTAAAATCTATTGACCACAGGAAAATGACTTGGAACCATAAAAAAAAAGAGGTTATTGTAGAGGGGCCCTACATGATCTCATAGCCTTAGACAAGGTGTTTCCAAGTGCCATGATTTTTGAGTAACCGCTCGTCAAATTTGCTGCTCTTTTGCACTTTGGTCTCATAAGAGACTTTGTTGGTAGAATGTGGTTCAGACTATTTTGGCATGTTTTGGTTTGAAAGAGGACCTTGCCTAGCATAAACCAACCCATACAAACATGTTGGAATAGTTGGTTTGGTCATGTGATGAACAAAGAAGAATATACACACACACCTTCCTCAACTTCTCAAGAGCAAGACGAATCTCTTCATTGAATAAATTATGTATCTCATTCAATTTGGTCTACTTCTTTTTCAAGTGTTTTTAGAGTTTAGATTTTTAATGTAAAAAAATGCATTTGCACATTACTAAATTTAGGAGGTTAATTAAAATGGTATAACATGTAAGAGGAAAGGGTGAAAACATATATTTTTTAAGAGATTGATCAAACTAAATTTTTAAAGGATGTATTGCTAATGGTTAATGTAAAAATATTCATTCTCACGAAGGTATGCCAAAAAAAAGGATGAATGATAGAATGAGGTGATGAATAAAAAAAAAAATATTGAAAATTTAACTATTTAATCAAGTGGACCAACTTTTATTGAGTCAAATAGTGAACTCACAACCAATGAATTAATAGAAAATTCACCTATCTATAAGTAGGAGACCCCATTTCTTTGAGGCATTTTTTCAAACATCTCACTACCTTGTCATTGCCACCACATTGACAAGCTAGTGAGCTTGTCAAATTGTCAATGCAGTAGCATATACAAGGTAGTGAGTTGTTTGAAAAAATACCTCAAAGAAATGGGGTCTCTTTGTGATGTAGGAGACCCCATTTCTTTGAGGATTGTTTTCAAAAACTTATAACTAGGTGGGGAGGATAGGTAATTAAGGCTTCCACATGAGTTGGTGTTATGAAAGTTCTTTGATTTCCTCACCATCAGGCTTGCATTAAATTTGGTAATCTTTCCTAATTTTTTTATAGCGAGGTTCATTCTACAAGTGTCAATGAAAGAATTAGATACTGGCACTATGGACACACTAGTCCATCTCCTTAGCTCCAAGCTTCAAATGGCCTTTCTCAGCCTGGTGACATCACTCTGACTAAATCAGATCATTTGTCACCCTGATTACCTCATGTTTGCAGTGGTAAAGTGTATCACTAGGAAGGGTTTGATGGAGGGTGCTAAAGGTTACAAGTTGGACACCAATATCTCTTTGCAGGTACTAGAAACTTTGGTAGAATTAAAATTCCCAAAGGCAGAGGTGAGGGTGATAATGTAGTGACTATTCAGAAAGGACTTGTTGGTTGGGTTGGAGTTGAATTTAGCTACAACTTCCCTTGGAAATGGTATCCCTCATCGGTGTGATTTGGAGCTTATGGTGAACTTGGATACATTGGTTAAATTTTACCCCTTTTTATTGGATATTAGTGGCATGGAGCTGATAGAACATCATTGACTTGTTATTGTGGAAGTGGAGTTACTAAAGAAGAAATATCAGCTTGTGGTAGTCTAAAATTTAGCCTAGAAATATGAATTCCATGTCTTTGCATAGAAAAATGTTTGGTAAATGGTCTAGGTGTGTGCTTTAATGTTTTATCGAGTGGGGTGGTTGGGTCTTCAGGGTGGTGGTCTGTTCAAAATGACTTTAGCCTTAGTTAAGTTCTATTATGTCCAATAGTATATATTGGTGTGGGCTTAGTTGGTTTTGGAGACAATATTGACCCTACATGGTCATTTTGGGGGAAACTGCTTGGTCTGGTAAACAATGGTGGTATTCCTTTGCCCCACAGTCATGGACTAGAAATATAATATCTTTTTGATAAATCAATATAATACACTATCTTACCTATCAAAAAAAGTTATTCTTGACAACATATACCTATGTCCAAATTATAGTTACCCTGACTTCAAAAATTAATTAAAAATAATGGTATACTAAAATTATGAAAAAATATCCATGCACTAGATATTGATATTAAAAATCCATATTTTAAAATTTAGAATTTTAACCTTGCTAGAAAATAATTTATGCTTGACAACATAAACATTACTTTATTAAAATTTTGTTTGCTATTAAAAACTAGTTATTAAAGGAGATGCTGAAAGATACATGATTTATTTCAAAAAAATAAAAAAATAAATATTTTGAATTAACACACAAATCACCACAAATCACTAGTTCACATCATCTTCAAATTCTTAATAGTTTAAGGGCTATAGATCTTAGAAAGTGAAGATTGAGTTAAAAATATTGATATTAATGCTCATTTTGACCAAAAAGTGGGACTCATTATTGTGGGATTACCCCTAATCACCTATATTTATCTGCAATGGTCGAAGGCCATTAAAATCTCCACATTATCTATACTGTAAGCCTCACCAATGATCTTTTCACCTATGCATGCTTACATGATATCACATGTTGATGAAGATTTGATTCCTTTTGTATGCACCAAGGTCTTTTTAGAAGTTTTACGTGGTACAAATTCATTGTCAACTTGAGTATATCCTGATCACCATATTACTTTTACCATTCACAATGGTCGAGCTTAACTCACACACTCTAAGCATTTAACTTCTTAGGTGGATGGGCTATGTGGGGCCCCCTTATTCTGTACCTTTCTCATTTCCATATATCAATTTTGTATTTGTTATTTTTGTTCCCATTTCTATTCTCATCCACCATTTGTATGGATTTCATTTGTTGCTTCCACCATTATGCTATTGGGGGAGCTATAAGATCTACAGAATCGGCCATGGAATCTTGAAAACTTCATTGACAATTATAGAGGCAATCATGATTCTCAGAATATAGAGAAGCAAGAGTCATTGGTTTGCTATGCAAAATCTCTTTCATGCAGAAGAAAACACATTAATGTTAGTCTATTGCGTGAAACTGAAAATATTTGGTTTGATGCAAAAAAAAATCTCTCATGCATTGGGTGAGAGAAAACGAAGGGAAAATGGGATCATAACCATAGGCTAAGAAACCAAAGACAACAATTTACAATAAGATATGTAATTGCAATTTCTAAATTTGAATATAGTGAATTAATATATTTTTTATCATATTGGGTTTACTTATATTCTTGTTTGATTGTAAGGGTGAAAATATATTTGAAAAAGAGTGATAGGATTTATTTTATATAATTTTTAAGGTTAAAATTAATGTTATTTTAATAGTGATTTTTTTATTTTGTGTTTAATTACATTTAATAAAGAATTATTTTATTTTATTTTACGTATTTAAAAATGATTTTTAAATTAGTTTTTGATAGAAGTTATTTTCTGTATTTAGAAATGTATTCTTTTTTTATTCATAATGAGTTAATATATTAAATAAAAAATATTTACATATCGTCTGCTATGTAGGAAGACCCAAAATGCAGATATAGTCTACTATATATTTCCATTCAACCACTATGAAGAGAATAGACACTAACAACCCACTAACCATTAATTGCATTCGAACTTAAATACTACTAACTTCTAAATTAACCAGACTAGACCCCTATTAATATGGCATTCAAAACTTTAATTACAGACTCACTAAAGCAAAGCAAGCCTATCCACCCAGGTGTCCATTCTCATGCGTGAAGCCCCATAAATTAGGAATCATGGTGACATTTGAAGCAATGGGAAGCTTCATTTCCTTTAACAAGTAACCCATTCTAATAAAAAACATTTGTTTGTGTTCAATTAGAGCCATCCCTTTGAGGTCAAGAATGAAGGGATAGTATTTAACTACTTCCCCTAGAACATGAATCAAATCAAGGTCCCATGGTCATGGAACCCCATTCCAGGTGATGTAGCATATGAGGTTTCCTCAAGCCTGACCAAAAAATTTGCATTAAACATTTTCTTCATCAAAGCCTCTGCCACCTTCTTCTCTGACCTAATATCTAGCACCACAACCAAAAAACATGAGGTGATATTTGTGCCCACACGAAAGGTCTCCACATCTAACATGAACCCTTTTCCCAACACCATCTTTGTTGCAGCCAAGATGAGAGAGTCTTGCTTCTTGAGCACCCACTTCAGTTGTTGATCAATGATAGGCCCTCAAAACCATTTGCTTAATATTATTGTCCAACCGAATAGGGGTATCTACTTCAATACTTATTAGGGTTTCTACTGACATGTAGACCATAAATTTGGATCACTTTCCCATTATTTTCAAATACTTTTCCCCATGCTACATCTCCAACTAATGCAAATTTCTAGTGCTTTGATGGATATAAACTTGCCTAAAGAAAAATTTCTATAGCCACTTGAAGTATGCAAAGTGGTAATGACATGTCCTTACCATAATTTAACTTGTGCTTGAGAATTAACATTCCTTGTGAAATCCAACATGTGATCAGTGATCAAGCTCCACTTCACATGTGAGAGTCACTACCAACCTTCTCATTCCAAAGTTGGAAAAAGACCAACAAGTCAACAGATCAAATATTTGTATATCCCTTGATGATATAAACATTCATTTGCAAAGATCATGAATAAATGCCTTTTGTGGTAATCAACACACTAGCCTACCATTGAATGTACCCCACATCGTTGCCACGATAGCAACACTTAGGTTCCCATCATCAAAATCCCAAGCATTGGATAGGCTCAGATAGTGTATCATCCAACTTTAAATATGAGTATTTGATTATCTTGCCCACCTTTTTGTCCCCCTATGATTTCCACAACCAACGGTGTGGAAAGCCACCCACCCTACCACCTATATTTAGAAATGTATTCTTATTTCAAAAATAATTTAATATTTTTATTTTACTAACATTATTTATTATATTAAATTTATTTTATTTATTAATAATTAATTTTTGAGTTATAAATTATATATAGATACACAAAGTAATGGTTAATTTTTTTACAATTTAGATAAATATAAAAAATTTAGCACTAATATACTGGCACATGTACTTAAAGGAGGTTCAAGGATTATGTCGATAGAAAACTACATGTATGGTTCAAGGATTAGACCAATAGAAAACTATATGTATGTTAATATGCTAGAGAGTATGTGTTTGTGCATGTAAATTATAGTTGCACATGGCTAGATTAAATAGTTAATAATTATAATGGAATGAAATAAATTTAGAAAAATCTATATTTTTTCCTTAAAGAAATTAAGTATTATTTGATTACGAAATATTTGCATATATATTTAAAACATAAAATAATGCAAATGAAAAAATAAAGCTGCCATCAAATAGGAAAAAAATATTGCAAATGGAAATAGAATGTTCCAATCCAATTGTCAAAATAAATATTTATCTAGCTTTTATGTGATAAGTGAGATTTTGGAGGCTTTTACCTAATATTTTTTATTTTTTTACCATTAAATGACATCTAGTTTACCATTAAATGATAGTTGAAACTTAGATTTTATGATGACTCAACAATTGTTTGCACTTTATAGGTATGCAGCTTATTATAGGCTCAAATCTCACACTATATGTAGCCTATCTGCTAATAAATTTGATAATTCTATGATTAATAATTGGCAAAAAATATATATATCTCATCTAATTAATACTTAATTTTGAAATATCAAATATATAGATAGATATATAAATTAGTGGTTGAGAAACTTATAATTTAATAAATATAAAGTATTTACTAATAGAGTAAATATGAGAATCTTATAATTGATAATTTAGAAAAAAATTGATACCTTAAGTATTTCTATCTAAATAAAGATTTTTTTTCTTATTTACATTTTATTTAAAATTTTACAAACATCATAAATTAATATTCTATCAATTAACATTTGATTATTAGTCAATATTATGTAATGTTTTTTTAAAATTATTTATACATTTAATTTTTCTTGATGTATTATTAAAATGTATTCTAATTTAATTGATAAATTTGATTCAATTTTTATAAATTAAGACTATGATTGAGGATAGTCCATCTACATGAATTTGTTAAACACACAGGGTATATATGTGGTCCTATCCATTAGAATAGATTTTGAGTAACATTTTTAGGAACAATTTGAAAGGGAAAAGAATATAGAAGTACGGGTGCACATAAAATAAGAGATAATACAATGGTATGTGCATATTTTAGAGATTAGAAATTAAATAAGTAATATAGGTACCTAAGTTAGGATAATCAGAAAAAAATGAAAGAGAGAGAGAAGGCTACATGATAGAGGAGACAATATTAAGACATGGATAATAAAATAAAATAAAAATATTGACACATGAAAAATAAAGGAAGAGATCATAAAAGGGGGGTTAATTATTTATCCAATAATAGAGTCAACCTGTTAGATATTTCCAATTATTGTGTAGGATAAAAATAATTAGCAAGAAGAGGAGACTTCAGATATAGGATTTTATTCTCTCCAATGTGATTATATTTAATCTTCATGCATTTGAAGAGATAATATATATAACATGGGAATTAAGAGAATAAAGATTAAGGGTAGGAAGGTGTGATATATAGGAATTGTAGACACCTAAAAATGACCTAGGCCTGCAAGCTTCATTTATACCACTTTCGTCCTAGCATAATTATGTCATTAATTATGTCCTTGGTCCACATTCGACTATTGATTAAATAATTCATAATTATTTAATTAATTCATGTCATTTCATTCCTCTTGATTATTAAATAAATAAATTTCATTTATTTATTAAATACGTCGTTAACTGTCTAAGTCTTTCTTTAATTAAGTAAATTTCTTAATTTATTTAATTCCCCCTTCTACATTTAATTCTTATTGATTTTTGATTATTAAATAAATGAATTACATTTATTTATTAAATACGTCACTAACTATCTCAATTAAATAAATGGATTAATTTATTTAATTAATTGGTCTTACCTACTAAATTAAATAATTAAATTAAATTATTTAATTGCCAATTAATATTCTTCTCATTTTAGATAAATTAAATTATTTAAAATGTCATGGCAATCTTAACTGTCAGTCCTTTTTGATAAATAATCTAAAAAAGATTATTTATTATCTCTCAAAATCCATAATTTGAATTATTTTAATTCAAATTAGTAATTAATCTTCCAAAAATCAAGTAATCGGGCAGATTCTTGATTTTCCAAATCTTATCTTCAGTTTGAATCTTATCTCTTTGATTTTTTGAATCTTGCAAATCAGGCAATCTTATCTTCCTGATTTTTCAAAAATCTTTATTTTCTAATTAATTTGTCTCATTTATTCTCCACCGTCGATCTGATTTTATTCTGACCATTTGATTAAGGATTTTTCCCTTACCCTAATTAGGGATTCTCAGGTCTAATCTGGATCGTTCATTTTAGGTTCTGGTCATTGATTTATCTCGTCTGTCCATTCGAAATGGCATTTTCTATAAAATGCCATCTTCTTCTCATTTTTGAGGGACATATTTTACGTAATTACTATAGGCATTTACTTAGTTTCACATTTATTGTCATAGGCAATTTAGTATTTCACTATTGGCATTTGATTTTAAGCATAGGCATAGACATTGGCTTTTAGACATAGACATAGGCATTGGCAATAGTCATAGGTATATCAAATCCTTCAAATCTTGTTGTAGGGCTTAGGCATTTTAGATTGCTCAAAAGATGAATCTAAGGGCACCATTTTCCAGCAAGCAAGAAGGTGTAACGAAGGTCAATCATGGAAGATGAAGACTCTTGGTGATATATTTCCCTTTCATTTTCATTTGATTTCCTTTGTACTTCGTTATTTCAATGGATTTTAATGTTATTGTGTTAACAATCTAACAAATCTGATTTTCCCTTGATTACATTGGTGAACCCGACTCCGTTTTTCTTGTTTCTGTACGGTTTTTTTTGTTGTTTTATGTTGTTTTGTAGGTATAGGTATGGATCGACGCAACTGTCTTTTTAAAAAAAAATCATGATGCATTTGATGTGTCGCGATGCATCTGCTGACCGAAGAGCTGCAAGCGCCCTGACAAGCCACAACTGACATCCCGAACGACACATTTGATCTCCCGAGCTGCATTTGAATACCCAAACGACGCATCTGCCCTATCAAGCCACATCTGTCTGGTAAAATTTTCTTTCGGTTTTTCCATTTTGAATTTTAGATTTTTGGGTTTTTCTGGTTTTCTATTTTTTCTATGTTTTTAAGTCCTGCATGTTAACTAGATTAGATCTTTTGTGTTACTAATATTTTCTTGTAGCGTGTGGCGATCTTCTTTCGTGTGATGAAGACCATTACATAAGAGACTACTAATATTCATTGTTTGCAGATTCGCTTGTCAAAGAAGGAATAAATAAACTTTGTGTTTGTTTTCTTAGATTAGCAAACATTTGAGTTTGGTGCATATAAAATGAAATTATGTCTTTTATGCTTGATTGTGATTGTGGAATGGTAGGTGAGTATGCTCTCACTTGGTGAAAACCTTGTGATCAGAAAACCAGACCCATTCTTTTCTGTTATTTACCCTGACTTGGTACATCAGAGTATCCTCTCCCCTCGCGCTTTCGAGCGATCTTGGGTGTAAGAGAAACGGTTACCAACTCTAGAAATTGGGCCTTCATGGGGATTTCATCACCCCAACGCGACTCAAACTGGAAATGGAGCTAAAGCCAAGCTACCCCCAACGGGTATATAAATGTAAACCTTAAGGGAAAACCTAAGGTTGCGAGTGCGGATGTGTCATACGGATGGAGTTGTACTCCCTTAAACCCTGTTGAGCTTAACCTCTTTAGGCTGGAGTTCCACCTTAATGGTGATTAATCTCTTGCCCCATGTATGGCCACTCGAATGGGGGTCCTGAACTAAAAACTCTTGTATAAAAAGCCAAAATCCTTCTATTTTCTAGCGCAGCACCGGTCGGTGTGAAGGAATCCACACTTTCGCAGTTTGTAGTAGAGGTGATCAACTCGCCATGGGAGTTTCATGGGGGTTGGAAGCTTGGTTGGCCTAAGAAGAGAGTGCACTATAAGGGGGAGGCCATGCAGCCAAGCTTCTAAATTCACATGCTACAGATATGCGGTTGGGGAAACTCGCATGGAATCTAGTGAATATTGTCATGGCCTAACCTAGGATTGTGCTTATCTGATGTGTGTTTGGTTACTTTTAAAATGCTATGTTTGTCAAGTGTATTCTGGTTCTATCATAGTTCAAACAAAACATTCACCAAATAGATCAAAACATCCATCAAAACGACAAGAAAATCATGTTGAAACTAAACTGGATTGCATTTGTCAAACTGCAACTGATTTTTTGCAACACAACTGCTCTGTCGCACCGTATTTGAGACCTAGAATGACGCATCTGTAGGTGTCACAATGCATCTGTCAACTTAAAAGCCACAACTGCAAAACTGAACCGCATTTGCTAAACTGTGATGCATTTTCCTATCAAAATTTTTAAACTTCATAGTCGAAACCTGAGGTCTTCAAATCGTCAACCATTCGTCAAACACTATCACCAAGAAGAATTTGTCAAAAACCAAACTTGATATTGCTCAAAGTCTTGTCTATTAGCTTGCATTAGTCACCATAGGTTTCATACCTCATTCCTTTTAGTTTCATACATTCAACATTACATTGTCCCTAAGTTCATATTTTGCATACGTAGGATTAGGAAAATCTTAAGCACACTTTGCAAAGCCATTGTTTTCTAAATTAGACCCTCTTAGACCAAGTTATCAAACCTCCTTTTTAGTCTTTGTCCCCTTTTGTGAGATTTCTTCCAACTCAAAAGTCTAGTTAGGAAGACTCACTAGTCATTTAGACCTCGTCAACTTGTCATTTCCAACAAAGTTCTTTAGCAGTCAAAATCGAAAACAAAGTTCGAGCTTAGAAGTGCTTAGGTAACCTTGTCTTACATTGCATACAAATTGCATACCTTATTCACAAAAAAAAAATCCAAAAAACATTAGTCATTCTAGGCGTCATTTTGAACCTTAGACTTCACATAGTGTCATACTTGCATTTAAGTTGTCATTCCTATTTGAGCAATCTCATTTATGGTTGAAACCAGACTTCAAAAACAAAAGAGACAAATGGAAAAATTTAGGAAAGACCCCCCATTTACTGTCAACAATCCTCCATATGACTCAAACTGGACCTTGTATGATCCATTTATCAATCTAGACAATCAACCTCCAACAACAACGCAATCCTCATCAAACAGTACATTTGAACTCTACTTGCAAAGAGATGAAAATGGTCAACTACTTTAGGAAAACATAGAGGAATTGACACAAGACCCAGAGGTCTATCAGCTTGCTGAAACAATAGCTCATCAGGATAGAGACAAATTCGTAGCTATGCTCTTGAGTGAAGGAGCTAAGTTACCACCAAGATTTGATGCCAACACGCTAAATTTGACACTTCATGACCCTAATGCCAATAACACACATAACATGTCACATAGTGGTCAACTTCTAAATACTATGAACAATACTTCCTTTGGGACCACAATGATAGTACATACCACACCCAACATCCCAAACATCTCCAACACAATAAATGCTACATCTATTGGGGGATCACAATCATCCACAACATCCACAACACTACCCCAATCAGATGGAACCACTCTTGGCTCCCCAATAACGTGGGAAAATTATTCCAACCCTCTTTTTACCACGATAGTAAATACCATGGGGGCATCATCAAGTCACCACAATCCCCCCTTGACAACTACATCTACTACCATGAACACAACTTCGACAAATCTGTTCAGTAGTAATTCACAAAATCCTTTGGGAGGGGCCACAGGACGTATCTTTATTAAAGGAAAACAACAAAACGTTAACACGACAACACAGTAAAATGTCATTATCTCCCAAGGTACAAACACAAACGTCCCCCTTGTACAAAACCAACAATTTACACAAGGTGGTCAAATAACACAACCCATGACATCATTGATACACCATAACATTCATGGTCACAACATCCCCCAAATAATGACACACATGGCTGGGGGACATATCCCAACATACTCATCCAACATTCATACTCAGCAACATGCACCAAATCATAACTTCCAATACCAACAACACACGTCATATGTACCACAACAATCTGTACCACCACAATACACAAACATTCACACACATCAGACAGGAACACATGGTGTACCAGGCAACCCAACATACAGAAATGTAAATGACCCTACCATAGATGAACTCAAAGCAAGAATGAGAGATATGGAGAAAAATATGCAAAACATGTACATTTCAGGCAGGAAATCAGAAATATCATATGACTTGGATGTATACCCTTTCGACATGAACTTACGTATGCCTACATTTCCACCAGGATACGTGTCACCCAACTTCACAAAATATAGAGGCAAGACAAATCCCATTGAACATGTTCGGGAATTCGCAACCAACTATATGGATATCGCCTACGAACCAACATACTTGATGAGACTTTTTTCCAAAAGTTTGGCGGGTCAAGCCCTTGAATGGTTTTCAATGCAAAAAGATATCCAGACATGGGATGAGCTCAAACAAAAATTCATAAGAAATTACGCATACAACATTGACATGGATACCTCTATCACTAGCTTGTGCAATCTCATGCAAGAAGACTCTGGTGAGAAATTTATTCTATTCTTTCAAAAATGGAGAAGCCTTGCTAGTCAATGTCACATTAACATTCCTGAAAGAGAAAAAGTTGACATGTTCGTCCAAACACTTCTAGGACCCCTAAAATTTGCATTGCAAATACATTGTTGCATAAACTTCACAGAATTGGTCAAAAAGGGAGTCCAGATTGAGAAAGCCCTTATCGCAAAGGGAGAATTGAGATATGGTTCCAAAAACATGAACATCAATCCACCAGCTGACAAAAAAAATATTGGGTTAAGAATAAGCATGTTACAAATGACGGTGTTGTTGATGCCAAGACTGCAAATACTGTAGGTCCCGTATTAGCCCTGAAAGGTGTTCAACAACAAAATAGACCAACAACGACATTGACACCTCCTCCCAATACCTTTTCAAACAACCAAAGTGGTCAAAACAGTCAAGGGAAATATCGTCAAATGAGATAATTTCCTAGGGGTCGCACGTACACCCATTTGGGTGAACCCATTGAAGAAGTCCTTAAGAAATGCATTCAGCATGGGGTCATCACACTTCCGGAAATAAAATCTTATGACCCAGGACAGTTTAAACCATCATGGTGGAATGATAATGCACTTTGTGAATACCATCGAGCCAAAGGACATACAACCTCTAACTGTCGACAACTGAAAAACCTAATTCAAGATCTTATTGAAAATCGCACAATCAAAGTAGGTGGATCACAATTCACCTCCAATGCAGATCATACTATCCACAAAAACCCACTGCAAGATCATGGTTCTCATAATGCGTCCACGTCAGGTTCACAAAACCAAGCTAACTTCGCCCGAGTCAAGTACAATTATTCTAGTGGACTAATTATAAACAATGTCTAAACTGAAGATGGGTACATCAATACCATTACAGTCAAGAGAGCACCCCAGTGTAATGCTACTACTTGCAGTGGCAAGGTCACTATAGCTAGTCCACCTCCTCCTAGACAAGCCAAAATCATAATACCAGGCCCATCGGCTAAACAATCACAACCTGCTGCATCGGCTAAACAGCCAAAACCTATCTCAACCCCACAATAGTGGAAACCCAAAAGTCATTTCAACCTCATTGACCAACTAGGAAAGACTCCTGTGCAAATATCTATCCTTGAGCTACTTCATATCTCTCCTGCGCACAAATAAATCCTAGACAAAACTCTCCTAGAGTCGTCGGTCCCTAAGGACATCGATGTCAATCAGTTTGAAACTATGGTGGGATATCTCACCATGCTGCACCATGTCACCTTCTCGGATCAAGACTACTCATCACATAAAACCAACCACAATGATGCATTACACATAGAAACTTTTGTCCACAAGCACAAAGTTAGACGGGTTTTAGTAGATGGCAGAGCAGGGTTGAACATATGCTCCCTCAAATTGGTTAAGGCTCTTGGATTCTCTGATGCGTGCATAGACCCAACAAAAAGAATAGTGATCAAAGCATACGATGATGAGGAACGCTCTTCAAGGGGTGTTATCTCTCTCCCTATCAGAGTGGGACCGGTCATTGTAGACACAACCTGCTAGGTCCTGGATTTGGAACTACCATATAAAATTTTACTTGGCCGTCCATGGATCCATGCTTTAAAATCCATTCCGTCAACATACCACCAATGCCTTAAGTTTCCTTTTGACGATACAGAAGTCACCATATACGGAGACCCCGACCCTTTCCAATATTGTACCAATTTAAGGGATATCTCCGAAAACTGAGTACCTATTAACCGAGAAGCACTTGGCTCCTCGTCATCCAAGTACATCGACCCTTTCACACTCACATCATCTTCCACATCCGCTCCATCCACGTCTTCTGTCGTACCACCACCTTCCACCAACCCTCAGACTGAATCAACTGTCAAAATCCAAGACCTTGGCTGTGGAGAATTCAAACTACGCATAGCATACAACATAACAACAATGCCTAGATCTCCCAAGGACTATGGTCGGCCATGTTTTTGAATGGAACCTCAAGAAACCTTCATAGTCCCACTGAATACAATTTTTATCAAGTGGGGAGACATGAGTGAGGAAGACCTTGCTGACATCACAGGATGGATCTATAAGGATACGGTCACATTACCCCCATTACCTATTCAAATATATGGCAAAGGTTATGACTTCATGGACAAAGGCTACGATGGTACTAGTGGCCTTGGAAAAAATAAAACTGGTTGAAGGGAACCCATAAAAACCTTTCAAATTCTGAAGTATCTTGGATTAGGGTTTGGATCACTTGCCAATGGCTATCGACGTACCTCTAGACTTTTAAATGAGAAAGTACATGCTTCTGATAGTGTCGAGACTACTAGGGAACCCCTCACCGAAACTGACTCCCACGAGTGGGAATTTGGCTCAGAATGATCCCTAAGCGACTGTTGTCTTGATGATTTGTTTGTCGAACCAGGGGAATTGACCTCTAAACAACGATTTTGGCAAACATTCAAAATTGAAAAGGCACCAAATAGTCAAAGCCCTACTACCACTTCCCATACCATACAACAACCATCATCTGAACCCCCTCAGTCTAATCTATCTGAAGTGTCAGATGACATTGATAACCAGGGCTCTAAAACCTTCACTCCTTATTATGACAATGAATATGACACTAGTGAAGGAGAGTATTGGATAGAGTCTGATGTAGAGTTGGATGATGATAACCTCATCTACAACATCAATGAATCCATTTGCATGCTGTCTGCATCCTCACCTCAATTCACTAGCCTTGACGATGGCATCTCTTTAGTTTACCCTGAACTAGTTGATTGGGACCAATAAGGACCGCCAGTTCTGGACACATTCCAAAATGATGAAGCCATTGCCGAATTCATGAGATTACGAGAAGGCATACCCAGTGGGGACCACAAATCAGGATTTTCTATTGATTTAGACTGCACGACATACTTTGGCGAGACTGTTCAGTCCTCTAGTCGCAAAAGTAAAAATAAAGTAAAAAATGAAACGTCTCTAGGTGAAAATTGAAAGGCACCTCTTGATGATAAAATAGTATAAATAAAGGATGAATTTGTGGGTGAAAACCTCTCTGAGGTGCCCAAAGATGGAGGACTGGACTTTCTCCTCGTGCAACAGGAGAAATCGGCCATGCTTATTTAGGACACAATAGAGGATAACATTTCAATTGCAGAAGACCCCAAGATGGTCCTATTTTCCGCATCATTGACTGATGAAGAGAAACCAGAATTTCATAAATTCTTTACAGAATGGAAAATCAACTTTGCATGGTCCTACACAGACATGCCAGGATTGGACCCCAAACTGGTTCTGCATCATCTGCCGTTATTACCCAATGCTAAACCAGTCAAACAGAAGTTGCGCAAAATGCACCCTCAAGTTGCCCTACTGGTCAAGGCCGAGTTAAAGAAATTACTGGATGCTGGATTTATAAGGTCTATAGATTATGCTAAATGGATTTCCAATCTAGTGCCGGTGACAAAGCCAAATGGGCTGATTCGGGTATGTACAGACTTTCGGGATCTAAACAAAGCATGTCCAAAAGATGACTTTCCTTTGCCCAACATTGACATCATAGTGGACCTAACTGTAGGAAATGAGATGCTATCCCTCATGGATGGTTTTTTCGACTATAATCAAATTCGCATTGCTCCTGAGGATCAACACAAAATGACATTTACATGCCCATGGGGTACATATTGTTGGAACCTCATGCCTTTCAGTCTCAAAAATGCAGGTGCCACATACCAAAAGGCTATGACCATGATCTTCCATGACATGATGCACAATGTAATGGAAGATTATGTAGATGACTTATTGGCCAAATCAGCAAGAAGGAAAGATCATTTGAAGGTACTTGACAAAATTTTCAACAGGCTGGAAGAGTACAAAGTTCGGCTAAATCCTAAGAAGTGTGTTTTTGGGGTCACATCAGGAAAACTATTAGGGTACATAGTTTCCCGAAGAGGCATAGAGGTTGATCTGACAAAGGTCAAAGAAATCATAGAAATTCCTCCACCCAGAGGGATTAGTGAACTCAGAACTCTGTAGGGCAGAGTACAATCTATTCATCGTTTCATAGCCCAATTGGCAGATAAGTGCCATCCGTTCTAGTACCTGTTGCGCAAAAGTGTCCCCTTTGTATGGATGGATAAATGTCAAGAGGCCTTCCAACAAATCAAAGATTACCTACTGTCAACACCAGTACTCATGCTGCCCATTCATGGAAAGCCATTGATTCTATACATCTCCACTACTAGCTCAACATTGGGGGCATTGCTGGCCCAAAATGATCACGAAGGAAAAGAAAGAGCGATCTATTACATCAGCCACACATTGATAGGCTATGAGTTGAACTACACATACATTGAACGTGCATGCCTCACTGTTCTCTTTGCATCCCAAAAACTAAGACACTATATGCTTAGTCATCAGACACAACTGGTTGCCAAGATTGATCCATTGAAATATCTACTAAGTCAAATAGCATTAACAGGCCGGTTGGCAAAATGGGTCATGATCCTAAGTGAGTATGACATACAGTATGTTGAGCGCAAGGCAATAAAAGGGCAAGTAATAGCAGATCAACTAGCAGATGCACCAATTCAAGCCACTCATCCACTAGTAGCTGACTTTCCCGATGAGTCCATTTTTCATGTAGAACCGACAACACCATTCAAACTATATTTTGATGGGTCTCATACTGGTCATGGCTCAGGCACTGGAATATTGTTTATCACACCACAGGGGGATTCAATTCCTAAGTCATTCAGGATCACTTTCCCTTGTACAAATAACATTGCTGAATATGAAGCAGTAGTCACAGGTCTCAAGTTGGCAATCAAATGGAAAATTTAGACATTGCTTGTATTCGGGGACTCCTAGCTTGTAATCAACTAAGTCAATGATGACTATGAAACAAAGGATGAGAAGTTGCTTCCCTACAAGAGGATGGTGGATAGTTTCTTGACATACTTTCAATCGATTTATTTTGAACAAATCCCCAGGGTACAGAACAAGGCAGCTGATGTAATGGCTACTATTAGTTCTCTCTTGGACATCCCTAAAAATGTGTCACAATTTGAGTTCTTAGTAGAGTAGCTTTTGATACCAGCATATGATATCCCAGAGTCAGAAATGGTTTGCGAACTTGTTGGTCCCAACTCTCCTTGGTATCAGGACATTTATGACTACCTAAAGTCTCAAACCCTTCCACTAAACCTGTCAAATAACCAAAGGAAGTCCTTCATTAGGAAATCTGCTAGGTATGCCATTGTCAGTGACACCCTATACCGCCGTAGTTTTGACGATACCCTCCTTAGATGTCTTGACACCGAAGAAGCATGTATGACCTTACGAGAAGTACACGATGGTATATGTGGATCTCATTCGAGTGGTCCTATGCTAGCTAAGAAACTGACGAGACTTGGGTATTATTGGTCGACAATGGAAAAAGATGTAATTGAATATGTCAAGACTTGTCGCAAATGTCAAATACACAGTGACTTGGTCCATGCTCCAGCACAGGAACTTCGGCCAATCACTTCTCCATGGCCCTTTGCTCAATGGGGACTTGACCTCATGGGTAAGATTCATCCAACCTCATCCAACGGCCATAAATTCATTATCACCGCCACTGAGTATTTTACAAAGTGGATTGAAGCCATCCCATTAACATACATTACTGGCAAACAAATATCAAAATTCATCCTTAGCTACATCATTTGCTGGTATGGCCTTCCACAGTCCATCATCACTGACAACAGATGTCTATTCAAAAACCAAGACGTACGTGAGTTATGTGAGCGATTCCATATCCAACACCACTTTTCATCTCCATACTACCCACAAGGAAACGACCAAGCTGAGGCATCAAATAAAACTATTGTCAAGATTCTCAAAATGACTATCAATGACGCTAGCCATGACTGGCACATCCAACTTAACCCTGCTCTGTGGGCTTATCGAACTAGCATTTGCACACCTACAGGAGCCACCCCATTCACCCTGGTCTTTGGCGCTGAGGCCATCTTACCCATTGACGTTGAAATTACATCGCTTCGAGTCTCCTTGAAGGGTCTTACTAATGAAGAGGACTACCGACAATCACGATTGCATAAGCTAGAAATGTTGGAAGAGAGAAGACAAAACTCACTGAATCATCTCCAAGCATATCAGAACCGCCTTTGTCGCAGCTACAATAAAAAAGTTATGGTCAGAAAGTTTGACATCGACGACCTAGTTCTAATGCAGAACCCCAAGAACCAAGTAGACAAAGAAAAGCCAGGAAAAATTGAACCAAACTGGCTAGGTCCCTATATTATCATATCTTCTTTTGGTTCCAAAGCTTATCAACTAGCAACTCCAGATGGGCAACAGTTGACAGAACCCATCAACAATTTACATCTCTGAAAGTTCTACGCATAGCATCAGAGGATGGAGCTGAGAATCATAAAGTACAAAAAAAAATATAAAATTGAAAAATGATAAAAATCGTCACCTTAATGAAAACCTGGCAAACAGGCGTCTTGGTGACACCAAAAAAAATCAAAAAGTCAAGAAAATAGTAAAGAGTAAAATGATTCGTTCAATAGTGAAAACCTAGCAAATAGGCACTTTGGACAGGTACCATGGTGAAAACCTGGCAAACAGGCGCCATGTGTAATCAATCATTGCTCTACCATCTACTGTCACTTTGTCTAACTTGGCTTAGGATGAAAGGTATGTTCGCCATTATTCTGCAAATTGCTATCACATCCTACCCGACCTATCATAGTAGCTAAATGATTGACATCAGGTCCTGACGACTGTCTGTCTAACAAGTCAGCACTATCCCGTCCATATTCCTTGCAAATGGCCAAGTCTTAGACCCAACTGTGGGAAAAATGTTTATCATGCAACTACAGTGGATGTCATGAATGATCACAAAAACATAAAAAAAAAAGACAAAAAACATTGGCAAAAGGTCCTGAAAAAAGACAAAAATATTGGCAAATAGTCATGAAAAAAGACCAAAAACATCACAAAAAAGTCTTGAAAAAAGAGACAAAAACATCATAAATGTCTTGAAGAAAGACCCAAAAACATCGCAAAATGTCCCAAAGAAAGACCTAAAAATCATAAAACATCCTGAGCAAAACCAAACAAAAAACATCAGACTGTTCGATAAGTGCAAACACCTGGTCATCTCTTGTCAAAGTCAGTCATGTCAAATCAGTCTTTGTCATTTGTCTGAACTACGTTGTCTCTGCGCATTTGCTACGTAGGTAAGACTCATACTTGAGTCATCGAGACATTAGGTCAGTCCTTTAGGTTTGTCAAAATAAAATCATGGCACAATTTTTTGGTCACTAAGACAAATTCATTGGTCATGTCAAACTATGAGGTCTCTAAGTGTATGACGTAGGCAAGGCCATCTATTGATGAGCCCCCGAGGCTGCACTAGGTCAGTCCATTAGGGTTCATGGCACTACACTGGCACACACTTCAAAAGTCTTCAATCAATTTCGACATGGGGGGGAACTCCTAAACCAAAGTAAAACAGTCATTTGTTCAAACATGGCTAATCTCATCAACATGTCACTCATATCATCATGACAATATCGACATACGATCAAACACAAGTCAAACTCAGTCAAAACAAGTCAAATCATCATAAACCAGTCAAACTGTCAAATTTTGGTTAATCTTCAGATGAGTCCTTCTAAACGATAACCTCTATCATTTATGCCTTAGAATATGTCCTTCCTAGGTGTCATCATCGTCATTCGACATTTTGAGTGATCCTCTTGACATCTAAAGATCACTCTTCATGACATCAGTATTCTTCAGATGTGTCCTTTTGAAGAACCAACTCTGTCATTTATGCCTTAGGATGTGTCCTTCCTAGGCATCGGCATTATTTTGAGGGACCCCTTATGACCATTAGGGATCAAATCCTCTTGTCATCGGCATTATTCAGGATGTGTCCTTCCTGAATTCACCAATTCTTGGCATTTTCCAAGGTCAATCAAAACTTTAAACATTTCGACATCTTGACATTATCAAACATTGCATCTTGGCATTAGAATAGTGGATATCCAGACGCACTTGGAAAACACTTGACAATTGTCTTTTGATCTTTTATCATGTTATTAGTTTTTCAGCGAGATCCCACTAAGTAGGATTTAGAGAAGCAACGGCGTAGCATGACAATTGACACGCATGACTACTAGCTTCTCAGCGAGATTCTGATTCTAGGATTTAGAAAAACAACGACATATCCTGATAGGGACTTTATTTTTGTATTTTGGCAATCATGTCACTAGTTTCTTAAGGATGTCCTGGAAACAGGATTTAGAGAAGCAACGACGTTTCATGATCTGTCCTTGTCTTTTTCTTCTTGTGGTTGATTATGGCAAAAAGACTGGGGCAAGCACGCTCCTAGTATGAGTCATGATCATCCTTGTCTGTGACTGTTTGTCTTAGGTAATGGTATGACCTTGCACACCTTGATCTATGTTATATCATGGTGTTTTTTGGCCATTACAATAGTTTTCCCAATGATGATTAAGAGCAATAAATATTAAAAGTCCTACAGTAAAGTTTTGAAGGATTTGGTCTAGGAATTAACATGCATTTTCATAGGTCTCATGTCTTCTATTCTTCGATCTGGTCATCTTCTCTCATCCATCCCATGATGATATCCTGTGACATCCAAAAACATAAGTGCATACATGATCATATACATTGCATTAGGTCCATACATACATCATCCATGGCATTAAGTCATATGCATAATCACAAAAGCATGGCATTAATATAATCATCAACATTACATATTTTACATAAAAACATCATGCACATCATTAACATAATCATATAAATAAGCATCGCATCATCATAGCATCAAAATCATAAATAGGCATCATAGGACATACATGATACATCACAAATCATACGTCATACATATCATAATACATAAAGCAAAGAGCATCACATAACACATGTAGGTCACATCAAAATTGTATCATCATATAGAATCATCTCAAAAATGTACAATGTCACAGGATAAAGTCAATGGATATCCCAAAAATGGAGCTCGTAGGCTCAAATAATATACATAAGTGTGTCATAATACAAAATTCCCCTAGGGAAGGCCTTCATCATCCCCTCGAGGTGAAGAATGTGGTGGAGGCAACTCTGTCACGGGCGCTGAAATAGTAGGTGGTCCTGTAGCAACCTCTGCCTATACCACTGTCAGAACTGAGAAGGTAGGTGTCATCTCAATGGTATAAAACACCTGTGAAGTCACTGTGACTGGATTCTGAGAGGGGGACAGATCTGTCACTGGTGGCTAGCCCGGTATTGACCTCTGTGCTGAACCAGTCGACCCATGGCTGTGACCCGGAGTGTGCCTGTGCGAATGATGTGACATGTGACCTAAAGTATCTCCTGTCGAGGTAGACCCTTTGACGCTGGTGTGACTCCTGGTGCCACTGCCACTACTTGACCTGTGCCCAGTGCCTGTCCTCGACTATGACCGGGATAAGGTAGGATCCCGCTGCTCTGGTGGCACTGCCTGCTCATAGAGAGTCTAGTACTGCCCCAGTCTCATGCTAACTTTGGATAACTCTCGAGCCATGTCTCCCATAGGTCCTATGCACAAGGCTGCAAACTCAGTACACCACTGGGCTGCATCCTACTGGCGGATCACCACCTGATCTCACTCTACCCGGGCTACCTCTAGTGCCGACTGTAGGGACCTAACCTGTGCCAAGCTAGCATCCAATCTCTGCTAAAGATCGGCCACTCTATGATCTGCCATGGCATCTGGCGGTAGCCCTGAAGAGGATGGTATCTCCTCCTCACCCTCCACCATATTCCATCTCAGAAGCCTCTCAGCCTCATCCATGGCATCATCCTCATCATCATCATACTCCACCTCGGCCTCCTCCTCCTCTGCCCTCACCTCCACCGCCTCCTCCTCTACCTTCACCTCCACCACCTCCTCCTCTCCCCTCACCTCCACCTCCTCCTCCTCCTGCCTCTCTGCCTCCCTTTCCTCCTGTCTGGGCTGCTCCTCCATCTCCCCCTCCTCACCGACCTCAGGGATATCATCTAACGCTACCCTCGCCATGCGTTGGCGCACCCTATAGCCTAGTACCTGACCATCTCACCTCCACCTCCGGTCATCTCTGCCATCATCCTCCCCTCTAGCTCCACCCCTTCCTCCGTCCCCACCTTGGCCTCCATCCCCACCTCTGCCTCTGTCCCCACCTTGGCCTCCATATCCACCCCTACCTCCATCATCTCCACCCCTCCCTCCATCTCTGTCCCTACGTCTGCCTCTACCTCTGCCTCCATCTCTGCCTTTGCCACCTTGTTTGGCTTGTGGCACCCACGGAATAACTAAGTGCCTGTCAACTGGTGCTAGCCCGTCAGGATCTGTCAAGGGAACTGGTCAGCGTGCCTGCCACCATAAATCATATGCCGGCGTCATACTAGGATTTGCTGCTCCTCCTCTCTAATGCTAGGCCTAGGCTACTAACCCATCTATCTGCTGTGTCACAAAGGCCACTGGGATGGCCAACCCCCATGCATACTCTCTGGATGACCTGGCATACTCTGTTGTCCCCACAAACACATCCTGCTGCTCTCCAAACTATCTCAGAACACGCTGTGGGAGGTACATCTCAATGATCAAGGACGTTTGCACTGTCCTGCCAATAAGATATATGTACTATTTGTAGAAGCTAAGATGCTCGTCCTCATCATCCCATGCCTCGCAATCCCTATATGGCCTCCAGATGAATGTCACCATGGTATCAATCCTATGCCGCCACCACCCTGTCTCGCCCATATGGGTTTGCTGTAATGCACCGGCATAGTAGTAAGAGTAGGGAATCCCCTCAGCTAGCTGTGGTCTGCCAATGGGAGGGTGAAATATAGCAATGTGCTCCCATGCCCAGATCATCATAAGAGTGGTCCCACAGGAGATACTCTCTCCTCTCCTGTACATGACGTCGTGAAGCTGATGATAAAGCATCCCTAGTAGGAAAGGACCCCACGCATAAACTATCATGTCTCACCTCATGTCGACCAGGACGTCCCCCCAACCAATCAGAAAGCCATGTCCTCACCAATCAGGAATTAAGATACCTGTGATCAGAGTCACCAAGAATGCATCGAAGCACCCATAGTGCTCTGCTAGGAACTCCCAATGGATCTCATAACCTTGAATGCCGAGTCCAACACCCTGATCCTGATAATATGCACAAAAGGTCTGCTCGCCATGACATGGATCATACACAATCTGCTCCTCTCGATTAGGAATCCAGAGAATACAGTAGATGTCCTCCAAGGTAATCATAGCCTCACTTGTCGGTAGGTGGAAGGAATAGGTCTCCGAATGCCATCGCTCACACAACACCGTTAGTAGACCCCTGTTTGCCTTAATGGTGGGCATGAACACAGCATAGAATAAGCCCAGTCACATCAATCGTCGCTGCTCTCGCGGGCCCAACTAATCTGCAAACCGAAAGGTGGTCGGTCTGCTCTCTCTAGTATAAATAGGGGCAAGCTACCTCTACAAAAGGATGAACACTGCATCAGCACTTTTTGGACAACTAACAACATCATGGAAAGCAAATAAGGTCATGTAAACATCAAAGCAAGTTATATTAAAGAAACAGGCAAATGTGTCGCAAACAAGCAATTTCATCGTGAAAACACAACCGCATCGTTCAAAACATCAAGTGTGTCTTGACATGTCAATTGCGTCTCGATATATCATTTGCATCACTAAAACGTGAATGCATCGCAACATAGCTATTGCGGCATGATCTGGAAAATGTGACGTTCACTTATCGATTGCATCTCAATTTGATGATTGCAGCACTCTAGAGGTCAAATGCGACTCGACATGTCACTTGCATCGCACGAATTATCAAATGCGGCGTGAACCACCAGAGCAACTGTGTTATACTAAGCACTTGCGTCTCGACGCATCAAATGCGTCGAACGCGAAGGCAATTGCGGCTTACGCGAACGCATATGCATCGTAGCGCATTCGTTGACTACCCTAGAAAGCATTAAATAGCACATAAAATGATAAAATGACAAAGTGAGTTTAAGGTACATACCACCGGCTCTGAGCCCTCTGGCCGTCTGAAGGTCTTCACGATCTCTCCGTGGTGCTCTGACACTGGAATAACCATCCTCGTTGCTGCGCATTTCGCTCTGAGCTCTCAGGTTTCACAAGGAAAATATCAAAAGTAAATTGACTTTACCCCCTTTGTCAACCTATTTATAAAGTCAAAATGGCATTTTTTCAACTAAAGTCAATATTGGAGGCTCATTTGAACACCTTTGACTTCCTTGTAAGTTGCTTTAAACATGTCAGAATCCAAAACCGACTGCGCCGTTGTTTTTCTAGTCATCAAATTAATTTATCGGGACCCTTTACAAATTTTTCTTACGCCGACTCAAAATTTGAAAATTTCCCGAGGGGGAAATGATACTCTGTACCTTCGCTGGGGCATATTTCTGACTTATTTTCTTTGTCACAATGCGACAAGCGACATTATGACAAAGAGGGGCAAAATGTAGACACCTAAAAATGACCTAGGCCTGCAAGCTTCATTTTTACCACTTTCGTCCTAGCATAATTATGTCATTAATTATGTCCTTGGTCCACATTCGACTATTGATTAAATAATTCATAATTATTTAATTAATTCATGTCATTTCATTCCTCTTGATTATTAAATAAATAAATAAATTTATTTATTAAATATGTAGCTAACTATCTGTCTTTCTTTAATTAAGTAAATTTCTTAATTTATTTAATTCCCCCTTCTACATTTAATTCTTATTGATTTTTGATTATTAAATAAATGAATTACATTTATTTATTAAATACGTCACTAACTGTCTTAATTAAATAAATGGATTAATTTATTTAATTAATTGGTCTTACGTGCTAAATTAAATAATTAAATTTAATTATTTAATTGCCAATTAATATTCTTCTCATTTTAGATAAATTAAATTATTTAAAATGTCATGGCAATCTTAACTGTCAGTCCTTTTTGATAAATAATCTGAAAAAGATTATTTATTATCTCTCAAAATCCATAATTTGAATTATTTTAATTCAAATTAGTAATTAATCTTCCAAAAATCAAGTAATCGGGCATATTCTTGATTTTCCAAATCTTATCTTTAGTCTGAATCTTATCTCTTTGATTTTTCAAATCTTGCAAATCAGGCAATCTAATCTTCCTGATTTTTTGAAAATATTTATTTTCTAATTAATTTGTCTCATTTATTCTCCACCGTCGATCTGATTTTATTTTGACCGTTTGATTAAGGATTTTTCCCTAACCCTAATTAGGGATTCTCAGGTCTAATCTGGATCGTTCATTTTAGGTTCTGGTCATTGATTTATCTCGTCCGTCCATTCGAAATGGCATTTTCTATAAAATGCCATCTTCTTCTCATTTTTGAGGGACACATATTTTACGTAATTACTATAGGCATTTACTTAGTTTCACATTTATTGTCATAGGCAATTTAGTATTTCACTATTGGCATTTGATTTTAAGCACAGGCATAGACATTGGCTTTTAGACATAGACATAGGCATTGGCAATAGTCATAGGTATATCAAATCCTTCAAATATTGTTGTAGGGCTTAGGCATTTTAGATTGCTCAAAAGACAAATCTGAGGGCAGCATTTTCTAGCAAGCAAGAAGGTGTAACGAAGGTCAATCATGGAAGATGAAGACTCTTGGTGATATATTTCCCTTTCGTTTTCATTTGATTTCCTTTGTACTTCGTTATTTCAATGGATTTTAATGTTATTGCGTTAACAATCTAACAAATCTGATTTTCCCTTGATTACATGAATAAGGAAATGTTTTTGTGGTGAATTAGAGAAATTAGTAAGATAAGGAGGAGATAAGTAAGGATCTTCATTGATAGGAATGCTTTCCTTTCTATGAAAGTGTATATTTGGGATAAAAAAAGGTCAAATGCAAGAGAAAATAGGTTAGGTCATAAACCCATTCCCATGTATGATTACCAAAAGTATGTTGAATTAGTATAGAGTTATTATTTTAATGAAGAATAAATATGTGTTTTGATGTATAAAAATTCTTTACATTTTTTTCTTTGCATGTGATACATATATGTATATGTATATTTATTTGTGTATACACATGTGTATGAGTGTATTGTGCTTGTAGACTCAAGTGGATATGGTTGATAGAAAATAGGCCTTGTACTCCCTATATTAGGCCCTTAAAAAATTTAAATCTAAGGCCTCTAGAGGAAGATCTCCCTCCCCCACATATTTGACATCTACATTGACAAGAGAGTGAATAATTTAAAAGTAGAACACATTTCATTTAGAGGATTTGTAAGGATAACCTTAAATCCCCTTTTATGCTAGACATTATAGGAAAAAAAAATAGAGAAATGCAGAACCCTATGGTTAACCTACTCTTAACAACATTCAAACCCCCAAAGTCTCTTCCAAACCCTACAACATTTAAAATTTCCTCTTCAACAAAACAACAAGAAGAGTTATCCCTCCTCTATCTAACCTATTTAACCCTAAGTGTTTTTAGAATTCTAAACTCAATTAAGTTCTTCCTAAGTGAGTACATCTTATGCTAGAGCTAGTTGAGTTGTGCATGGAGAAATTATACCTTTGTGATCCATGTGTTTCTCTTTTGTGGCAATCATCTTTCTATTGGTGAACTCTTGTGAGTGTGCTTATATTGAGAATAATTTTTATATCTTAAGCTATGAATCCAGGTTCTTTAATGTTCATATATATTTCTTTATGGTTGATTGATGTGATCTTGTGGTGGCTCTATTGGTAGTTTAAATTGTGTGTTTCCTTTTTGTTTGGTTGTGTTTTGATGCTTTTATCATATCATGATTCAACTAATATCCATGTATTATTCATGATTTATTTAGAATTAAACATCATGCTAAGGAAATGACCAAAGATAAAAATTAGAGGAGCATGAAGTCAAGAATATGAAAAAATGGAATGAATGAAGCAACTTTGTGAAAGTAAGAAATTGAACACCATAGATGAAGACATCATATTTTTTAATTGAATGAAATAATGAAGCATCCATTCAAGTAATGAAAGAGAAGAATTTGGAGAAACAAAGGAAACAAATTATGAAAAATATTTGTGCAATAAGGAAATTTAATCTTAGAGTTGAAGACCTCAGTTTGTGGCTTGGTCCTTTGTTGATGTAAGTCTTCGAACATCACTTACCTCCAACTTTCATACTTCTTTTTTATTTTTGGTCATGCTTAGAAGTATGGTGGGACTTATTTCAAGATGATTTCTTGGCTATCATTGATGAAATTCAAGGACAAAAAAGGGGGTGTCACAAGCATGCCAAACAAGGTATGTGAACACAAAATATGGCATGCTAGTGGACTAGTGGACTAGTGGACTAGTGTAGTATAAATAATTGACTTTTGAATTTTTTTCCAAATTTGATTCAGCTTTTGTGATCAATTGGTAGATAGATTCATGCCATAGTAAATTTCCATAAATACATGTCCATGGTCATTAATTGGAAATATATGGTATGAGATCCATTGTGATAAGGAATATTTTGTGAAAGGTGAATTTAAGTTTGGTAGACAATGTCCCACAAAACAATCTAGTCCAAGGTAGATATTTATTTTTTATTGTGTAATGGAAAATATTGAGGTGGTTTCAAGGTTTGCAATGGTAGATTACTAATGGGTGTTATGCACTAAATGGGTCATTAAGTATTTATGATGCATGTCAAAAAAAAAGTATAGAAAAAAGTGTAAATTCTAAAGTATGCACTTTTATCGCTTCAATTATAAAGAATATTATAGTTTGACTTGCAAAACTTGTGTGATTTGTAATGAATAATTTAGTAATGTACATGATTTAATTTATTTTAATAATTTAGTCATGCATGAATTGAAAAATAATGAATTTGATGAAGAATGTTAATTAAATAAGTATATAATAACTTTGGGAGTACTGAAAAATATAATAGAAAACTTGAGAGATTACACAAAATAAATTTATATTAAAAAGCTATGTAAAAAAGACACAAAAATTGAACTTATAAAAAAAGGACATAGAAATACATGTTCAATAAATATATAAATGCATGATGAAAGAATACACCTTATAATCATATTTTATATGTTGGTATGTGGTGACTGATCATGCTATACTATACACTCTTCATGTATCCTTGTTGGGGTCCGAGGCTAGGCCAGGCCCTAGGAAAGGGTTCGGGAGTGGCAGCCCCTAAGAAGAAGATTTTTTTTCCTTTTTTTTGCTTTGTCACCAACAAAAGAAAAAATTGACTTTGTAGAAACCTAATTTTGGAAGCTTCTAAAAAGCTTGTTATAAGTGGTTTGGATGGGGGTTGCAGTAAGGCATTTATTAATGAGATTGTAATATGTTTTACACTACATAATAAAATCATTGGATGGTTGCAGTTTTGTGGATGTAGCGTAGATTGGGTGAACCATGTTAAATTCTCTATGTTGTCTTGTTTTTGCTATAATTTTCTGTGTGTTTTATTTCTTTTTTTTTATTGATCAAATCTGCATTTAACTATTAGATATCTGGCTTCTAACCCTAACATTAAAATTGTTGAATTTTATTTTTGAACAAGAGAATAGAGTCATTAATAAAAAATCATATAAATTTACATTTAAGAAACTTTTTCCAATTTTTTTTTGAAATTTCTCTTTCATATATATTGTTATATTGTTCTACTTTGTCATTTTAACCATTTATCTCTTGAAAAATACTTCAAATTGATGGAGTCTCACTATTTTTTGTTATGTCAAGCCAAGTAAGGATGTTAATTTAATGACTTGCAATAGATAATTTGCTTAAAAATTAGACTTCACTCCTTTTTAAGTACCAAATCCAGATGCATTATTATTTATTGACCTTCTAAATCCTCTTAGAATAATTCTAATTGATTTTGTGTGTTGTTTGAAATCAATGGAAATGTATCTTTTTATACCAATACATAATAAATTACATAAACCCTCCACCCCTCCCTCCCAACACACACATGCACTACTTAAGGTGAGAAAGATGAAGGGGGTCAATAGGCCAATTTGAATTTAGGCAAGTTGAGTTCATAGTTATCAGGATGAACCCATGATTGTGGAGTTGACCTAGGATAACATAGATGGAATAGATCATGATAAACATAGAGTTTGAGAATCAATGCATAGATTATTATGGATAATTAGATGGGTAGATCAAATGTATGAGAACATGAAGTGAGGTGTTGATAAACATAAGATCTTGTGTAGATAAAGATGAGGTAAAATCTATGTAAATGTGTTTGACTTTATAAATAGAGTGTGACATTTATCATAATGCTTGAGACATCTAAAAATAAACACAAAATTAAAGAAAAAAGTTATCATAATACATTTTTCACTCTTATAATTGTATAAAGATAAATGAATAATTTTTAGTTGATGCTAAAATAATTAAAGATAATATTTTTTATCTTATAATTACATAAAAAATAAAGTAACAAAAAATGTTGAAATAATAAAAAATAAAATAAAAATAAAATAATAAAATTATTGAAATAATTAAAAATAAAGAAAAAATTTCATATGACTTAAGTCACTTAATTAGAATCTAAATTTTACAATTAAATCTATTAAATTGGGAGCTTACAAACATATCTTCAATTTTATTTGTGTGATAGTATCTTAACCCTCTTCATATAATCCCTTTCTTTATTGTTATTTATCACCCAAAGCATGTGGCATTAAGAAACCTTATAGTCAAACCATATTTTCTTCTTCACACAATAGGCCAACATTGAAGAACTCACCTCTGCATTGTAAAGATTCTATAGAGAGGACACTGAAACTCACTTCTATATGTTCTTTAGACCATGCTTGCTTCTGTAGTCTTGGAGAAATTTTGAGACACTAGCCGATTCTACAACACTTATAACTCCCACAATGGTGTAAATAGAAAACAAAATCCTCCCACAAAAATGAGAAAGGTACAAAATAAGAGGGCCATATGACTTGGCCACCTAAACGATCAATGCTTAGAGTGTGTCGATTAAGCTATCCTGTTCAAAATCCGTCCACTCTTCTACGGTCGAATTACCCCATCAATGCTTGTATATTCAAAGTAAGAGGTGAATAAATGAAATTTTTAAAATTTCAAATGGGGATTGAACATGATTTAGAGATCTAAGAAATAACATCATGTGATCTCCCAAGAAATAACATCATGTAATCTCCCACTCTTGCAGAATTTCTTTATATATCATAACATATCTCTATTCTTTGCAATGACCATATTGGTCATTCCTTCACAAATGCTTTTTCTTTGTAGAAAAATATTGTGGGAAACCATTTCATATTTTCACACCTTCAATGTACTCAAATCTTTCATAATTATTCATCATTGTGGAAATTCACTCACTATCTGGACATACTCCAAATATACATGAATCCACAACTATCTAACGTATCCCATAGTTCTGCAATTCTTTATCACTTGATATCTCTATACCTACAAGCACCTCTCAAACCTCCACAAAACATTATTGTGGAGTTTATCCATATATCTCTATATACTTGGTAAGTCTACAATTCCCCTATATAATTAAAATTCCTGCATTGCATTAAGACAATGTTAATATTGTGGCTTGATAGCTATCAGAGATGTGTTTAACTTTAAACTTAGCACAAATCCATAGGCATCCTCAACCTTTAAAATCATGTGGGTTGATGATAGTTATTATTAGACTTCTCTATTGAAGATCTTAGCTAGGGATGTCATAAGATATATTTGGGTTACTAATCAGTATATGAAGTCATTGGAAATATAGTCCCTTGAGTAGAATGAAATACCAAGGGAATCATATAAAATGATGTGCCAGTGTTTGTTGGAGAAATTAATTATCATTGAGCCTCATCCCATTGCCACCTACCTATTAGGGGCACTGAGTTTTTTTTTGGGGGATTGCTCCTGATGTGCAACTTAGTATACAGAAGAATTTAATTTGTTAGGTGAGTTTGAAATTTTTTTTTGGGGGGGGAATTTTGTGTGCCCAACATCAAACAAACAAAAATGTCAATGTACTGTAGGGCAGTCAGAAGAATAGAATGTGTTAGTTTTTTGTAATAGCAGTCTGAAAAAGGAATGTTTGTGTGGGGTCTCTGTGTGATTCAGAGAAGCTCCTGAACAACAACAACTATATTTTTATTTGTATGTGTCTGAGTAGTGATTGCTCTAGGTAGAGCTTTGTGCAACTCCTGGCAGTTAGACTTTTGGGTATAGCTTCTAGATAGCTACTAACAATTTGTAATCTATAGTTTAGTTTTATTTTCTAAGTTTTTATATTTACCTTTTTGTAATGTCATTTCCAACTTATTGAATAGAAAATAAATTTTCATGTCTCCTTCTTGTATTGTTTGTGCTTCCACAATTTGGTTTGATCCCAGTTGTCTGGGAAACAAAATAGTAGTTCTTTAGTTGTTTGCACAACCCATTCTTGGTTTGGGGATTTCATATTGGATTTTTTCTGACATGATATCAAAGCCATAGGCCTCATTTCTTCATGAGTTAGGGAATTTTTTTTTCTGGGTATTAATTTTTTTGTGCAAGAGACATGGTTGGAGATGAGGGGAAGATTTAGCAGTAAACACCATCCTTTAATGGACAAAACTATGATGTTTGGGCTAAGAAAATGAAGACTATTATGGTTGCTAATGATTTGTGGGAGTTTTTAACAAATGGGTTCATGGATGTTACTGACCCAACATAGTTTGCAATTCTCATAAACAACTAGAAGAATCAGTTGAAGGAAATAAGGAGGAAGGATGCTAAGACATTGAGTTTAATAGAATTAGCCTTGATAGAGGCAATTTTTCCCAAAATAGTATCAACTAATTATGCAAAGGAAGCTTGGGAAATCCTCCAAACTAGCTACAAAGGGACTAATAAGGTTAGATTGGTGAAGCTCTAGATACTTTGAAGAGATTTTGAGAATCTCTTGATGAGGGACAACAAGTCCATTTCAAACTTCCACACAAGAGTCTCTAGTTTGATAAACTAGCTGAGGGTGAATGGAGAAGTGATGGATGACTAGAGGATTATGGAGAAAATCCTCAAAATTTTACCCACAAAGTTTGATGTAGTTGTGATTGCCATTGAAGAGGCAAAGGACCTCTCTACTTTGATGGTGGATGAGATGACAGGTTCTCTTCAAACCCATGAGAAGCACCTAAATAGGTCTGCTACTTCTTCCCAAGAGAAATTTTTTAAAGCTTATTCAAACACAAGAGGAAGGGGGAGAAGAAAAAATGGTGGAAGGAACTCAAGAGGTAGAGGTCATGGCAACTCCAGACAAGGAAATGTTGGAGGAGAAAGCTCTGGATGAGAAAGCATCCAAGAGAGAGTGAGAAAAACTCAAACTAGCTCCCAACAAGGAAAGAAGAACAATAGTTTGAATTAGAAGTATGACAAAAATAATGTTGAATGCTACTACTATCATAAATTTAGTCATTATGCAAGTGAGTGCTGGAAAAAGCACAACAATCATTCAAAACAAAATGCATATGTGGCTGATGAAAATGTGGGTGAAGGAAATTAGTCCACAACCTTCACCATATGCAATAGTGGTGAAGAAGGTGATGGGGTCATTTTAATCCTCATCATTTAATTTATCAATCCAAGGCGGTGTCCATGGTTGTTTGGAAAAAAGAAAGTAGAAAACTTGCTTGACTATCTATTCTACTTGCATAAATAAATCCCATTTTCATGAAAGGAAATTTGAATGAAAGGGAACTAATCTAAGGAACAATTTCATGAATTAAAAGACTAAACTACTTCACAATTTCTGGAAATGAAAAGCTTTCTTGGATTCAAATATAATATAGAAATCTGGAATTACATTGTTGGAAAATGAAACTAGATCTATCCTATTTCCTTAGGCTAAAAATAACCTTTCTAATCCCCTCCCTTTGATCAAATTATTAAATTGTGTTTATAGAATTCATATTCTATATCTATCCAACCAATACACTAAGAATATGGATCCAAGATCCCATTTTTGAGGGGTTGTTTACAAAACTTTAAGAAAATTGAAGTTGTTGTCCTCCATCACGCCACTTTTATCTCAGTCATTTTCTAACATGTACTACTCCTTCTTGCTACAAATCATGCCAAATTATCAAAAAGGTTTTTAATATTCAAATCTACTTTCTAGATCATTTTGAAGTTTTGAATTTTGTCAAGAAATGAGGGAGATATCATTATTTTATTGAGAATACATTTTTGACAATGTCTAAATGCCTGATTTTTACGAAGTCTTCTATTCTCCATGTGAATGAAGGGATTTTTATTCTTTTTTATTGCCCAAATAATTGATCATTAACATGAATAACATGCTATAATCATGTAACAAAATTTGAGTGAAGTGATAGCTTGAGTTATCTTTGGTGGAAGAAGGAATCATGAAATGTAATAACTGTGAGAGATCTTAAAACTGAACATGAAACAAATACCCATCCCATTAATTTAGGAATGATTGATGATCCATGATTTTGCATGAATGTAAGAGTGTGTTGGGAGTTTTCTCTATCTTCTCATTATTTCTTCAAAGCCTTCTAAAGCTTTCAGGAATTAACTATCTCAAGTGTGTAGAGTTCTCTACTACAAGTGTCTATGAAGCTTCTTCTTACCATGAGTTATTTAATAACTCATATATTTGTATTATATCATTTTAAACAGTTCATGGAGACATATTAGAGGAAATTTGGATGAAATTTAATTACTAAAAATAAATAAAATATTTTCTTTATATTTTACTTTAAACAAGCTAAAGAACTTTTAATCATTACTCAAATCTATTTTAACACTAATGCATTAGGAAGAACTAGATGATTTTCTTTGATAAAATATGAGATAATATATGGTATCATCATTTTCCCCACACCTAAAATGTTGCAGGTCCCCCTGCAACTCATAATGAGCCTTCAAATTTAATAAATTCATCATTTTTTAGTAGTTCCTCTGGGTAGCTCCTGAAAGCTCCTAAAGAGCTCCTGAGAGCTCTTGAAGGCTCCTGAAGCTCATAAAGCTCTTGAAGGCTCCTGAACAGCTCCATAACAGTTCCAAAATAGCTCTAGATAGGTTCAAATTTCTCCTTAAATCTTATAACTTCTTTTAGATGTTTTTCTTCTTCTTTTGAGTGGATTGAGTAAAATGAAAGAACTTTAAGTTGAATAAGAGTAAAATAATAAAGTAAATACTTGATTTTATCTTGGTTTTCCATGCAACCATCATGCATGACTTGTAGTTCACTTTATCCATGCTGCATGCAAAAAATTTCTTCAACTTTTAAGAGCTACAACTTGATCTTCTACATTGAATACTAACTCAGATTGCTTCATCGTTATTTTTGCTCCACTAACCAATCATCCATAATGCCAAAATATCTCCCACAAGTTTTTAGACCAACAAATTGCATAGAAAATTACATGCTTATTGTAGACACATAAAATGTACCAATTGACATTGTGCATCTAATCCTGACTACTAACATCATTTCATCCCGAATCATCCATCGGTCTAACCATTTAATCAAATCCCCTTATCTGATTAAATTCATTAATATTCCTCTCTTAATTAAATAAACTAGTTATCTAATTAAGTCACCTCTTCTCAATAATTAAATTAATCATCTTGATCTAATTATCCTATTTAATTAAATTATCAATTTTATTTGATTAAATATCTTAAGTCCATCTATTAAATTAAATAAATTAAAACATTATTTTGTTTAATCTAACATCATCTCTTTTAATTAAATAAATCAAAATCTTTATTTAATTAATCTCTTATCACATTCTTCTCATTATTTGATTTAAATAAATCTACAAATTTAAGTCAAATAGGTCACATCATTTAACCCCCTTCATTAAATTAATTAACTTTGATTAATTTAATCTCCTCTCATGTCCCATCCTCTAGCATTTACCACTTGCACATGAAAATAGATTTAATTGATTTATTAAATCTCTATTTTCCTCAACAAGGCATCTTTTGGGAATATTCTCCAAGTTTGAATTCAAAATCCAAGTTGACATGTACATCCAACAAGGCATTTAACTCCATCTTACATGTCATTTGCCTTGAGCCAAGTGGAATCTTGCCATTGGATGAATGTTAGTCCCACATTGCTCTATTTTGGACATTCATCCATCAATCTCATCTATAAATAAGAGGGTAATCTCCTCATTCTAGCATCCACAAATTATGCAAAGTTACTATACTCAAATCTCTAGCCATTTTCACCAATACCATTGAGTTCTTAGCTAGGTTATGCAGTTTTTTAGCTTGGAGCACTCACCATCCTTCATCAAACTAGATCATTCATCAACATTCATCAAACTTGCATCATAGGAATTGGGAAAGGGCCAATTTTCACATCAAATTGGCACCAATTCCCCCATGGGATCATGAGTTTGCTAGTTTAATTAGGATTCAATCTCTATTTTGTTGTTTTCATTATTTCTTCATCTCTTGTCCTAATTTGAACTATGCTAATGGATTTCATGGGGAATCCTTGTTCTTGCTTGTTCTTATTGTTTTGTAGGTATTTGGATTGGGGTTCGCACATTTGGTGCTAGAAGGAGGGCATAATGTCATTTTTAATCACATTTTTCTAAAAATTTTGCGTTTCTATTTTTGCACAGGAAAATTCCAACACTAGAAGCTCCACGTCATTGTTTGAGCACCGCTGGCTCTCCAGCGTCGCCATATAGCACCGTTGAGAAATCAAACTATGACACTTTAGCCATCCCACCTAAAATTTTTGAATTTGAATTTTAAATAGTGACATTGGTGAAAAGGGTGATGCATTTGAGCTCACTAGTCTGGATACAAAGTGTCGCTGACTAGTAAGTGGCACTGTATAGCACCGCTTAATAAATCAAACTATGACACAATCATGGGTTGTGCCACTGGCAGGGAGTAAAAAATTGAAATTTTATTTTAACACGTGCTTTTTGTCAAATGATGAGTTTATCTTCTATTTTTTGCCTTTTAACCTCTATGTTTTGCAGAATTTGACTAGTTTTCTTTCTTGTAGGTTGGATCAATTGAAAACAAAAGAAGGAGAAGCATGATGATAGTATTTCACCAAATCAAAGTGTTTTTAAACACTTTAGTGTTTGTTTAACACTCTTAAGAAACTACTATCTCTTATTGCTTAGGGTACTAATTTCATTTGGGATTTAAAAAGAATCTTTTCAATTTTTGCAAAGGCTTAAAACAAACATTAGGACTACAACTTACTATAGTTTATTTTTTGGTTAACAATTGAACAAAACAACTCTCATTTGTCCTTTGGTGCTTTAAAAATAACTTACAATTGCTTTGTGGCTCTAAAATGAACAAGTGTAACTTTGTCTTTGTGATGGCTTACTTAAACTAACTTCATTGAAAAGGGATGTATGCACTTCTCTCGTGCTTTATAGCGATCTTGAGAATCAAAAGGCCTTTTTTGTGATTTTAGGGTGAGATAAAGCAATCACCTCCACACTTCATTTTGGGTTTAAAATTGAACAAAACATTGTGTGAGTGTGAGTAGAGCATTATTGCATACATTCTCTTTCTTTGTATTGAAAAAAAAGATTGATCAAGTTATGGATATTGTCTTTACTTGCTTTTTTTAATCTTATAGGGCCTACCTTGGGGAAAAAGTACTCACTCAAGGGAACAACTCAACCGGTAACACTCTAAATCCAAGAGTATTTCCAACCGGGATATAAATATGGGTATTGGAGTAAACACCAATATCACGCGGTTGGCTCCGATGAGATGGATCTAAAAAGGGAATCTCGCCATATGGGTCAATCTTCACAAACGAAAAGTCCTAATTAAAACCCATGTTTTAGAATTGCCAAAATCCTTGATCTATTTGTTGGTGCAAGAACGGTTGTTCTGAAGCTGCCCCACACTTTTACAGTCTTTTAGTAGAAATGGAAAGCATGCCATGGGAGTTTCATGGGTGCTGATGCTTGGCTGCTCTAAATGACATTAATGAGCCATGGAGGGGAGCCAGTGGGGTCAAGCATCTAACCATTCACTAAAGATAAGCGTATCTAGACTTTTTCCAAGTGGGGACTCAACAAATATTGTCTTCCATATCCGTAGGGTTGTACTTATTCTTGGTTGCAAAATTATTTTCTTGTTAAAAAACATCTTGGAAACAAACACTTAAACATCATCATCAAAATTTCAAACCCTTTAGGAGACAAATACAATTGACTCAATCCATATGTTATTGCTTTCCCTTGGGATTCTATCCTTAGAGGTTTCTAAACACTTGGATTACATCTCAATTTTTCTACTAAAGTTAAAAATAGGTAACCCTTGCCTTGAATTCATCAAATTTCCACATGACATACTTTGTGGGATTCGAAGAAATTAAGACATTGGACATCTAGTTTGGAAACTTAATCAAAGAAAGTGTTTGTGGTAAAATAAAGCCACTAAGCAAAGATAAACAAAATGAACTCTCATATGTGTTGAAACCTCACAATTTTAAAGAAGTCAAATCCCAAAACAAAAGTCCTTGATTCAAAATCCAGAAATGTATGCTCAAATTGAATCACTTCTTGGTTATAAAGGTCTATAGAAGCATTGCATGTTCTTCAATACTGAGGTTTAGGTAAACAAATTGTCTTTTTTAGGCTCATCTTAGGATCAAAAGAAATCAAATTTTTTTTCATCCATTCTTCAAACAATCAAACACCAAAAATCATCTCATCATCACCTTTTGAGAAATCTTGAAATTTATCCTTCATGCTAGGCTTTTTGGAAAAAATCAAAATCATCAAGTCCTTGAGACAAAATCCTTGAAATCTTTATCAAAACCATCTTTGGATAGGTATGTGTAGATGCATCCTTTTGCATATACTTAATCAAAATTATCAAACCATCTTGTTTAGCTAGGTATATGTAGATGCATCCTTCTTCATATGCTTGGTTAAATTATCATCTTGTTTGAATAGGTGTGGGTAGATGCATCCTTCTCCCTACACATATTAAAATTATCGTCCTTTGAGAAAAACTACCCCTTAGATAATCATCCAACATCTTAGGGTCCTTTTGTTCAATAAAAGCAAACCAAAATTGATCAAATCAAGGACAATCCTAAGAGAAAATCAAAAAAATAAAAACCAAAACATATCCAAAATTCCCAAAAGTCTAACATCCTCCTCAAGATTTATCAAAAGATCAAAAAATCCACATCATCCATCACTTTCATCATCATCATATCACCTTTTGATCCTTAAAATATCCTAAAAATTATCTCTCTTATACATAAAGTAAAGATCAATCCAAGGAATTAAGAGATTCATCTCCCATATTCTTGAAAAATTGATCCTTGTTTTATGATTCAAACTAGATCTCAATACAAGAAGAACATGGAAGCCTACAAAGAAACACCCGCTTCAAGTGATCTAGGCCAAACGAACGTTGAAATGAATCTAGTCAAATCAAGCAATCCTTTGACAATCTCATCATCACAAAATACACAAGAGGAAACCCAAGGATAAGATCTTACTTTTGGAATGTCACATGAGGAAATAACTGAAATGCTCCAAAATCTAGAAAACCATAAAATCATCAACACCATGATGAGGCTTAACCCTTCACTATACATGCTTGAGCTAGCAAAACAAGGGGCCAGATTACCTTTTGATTTTGACGTGAGTACTATAGTAGAGACATCTTTACCTCCAATCTCATCCACCATCCCCATCTCATCTACACCCCCATCCCAAAACATCACTCAAAACATTCTGCAAATTACATCTTTTGCTCCAACCCAACCCAATGTTAATAAGGGAAATGCATTTCTCAATGCTATTCAAATACACTCCCTTGTTAATAATCAAGACTTGGAGGAAAATACCATTTTGGAACAAAACATACCCCAAAATCCATTACATAAGTATGTTCCTCTCACTTTCCATAATCCTAATGATCCATCATCATCATCCTTCCACACAACACCTCAAACTTCTCTCCTCACAAATTCGCAAGAGGAAGGTGACATGTTCAGACCTAGGGGCATTTTTGACACCACATCATTTTCTCAAGAACTCACACCCCTCACAGTTTCACCTCTTCCATAATTACCACCATTATCCACACCTCTACTTGGTTTGGGGCTTCCACCTTTACCAAATATCAATCAAACCAACATTCCAAACACCAACCAAAACATCATGCCAAACTCTCAAAATTTGTCATCGATATCACAACAATAGATGACAACTACACAAGAAATTATGACATCATCAACCACCCCCCTAACATCTCAAAGCATGGTCTCTCAAGGACCAACCACATCAAAAACACCATCCACCACACAAATCACCAATACAACATCACCACTCACCACCACCCCCACCACCACCAACTTCCAACATATCAAACCAATACAACATGGTATTACAAGTAGCTCAGCAAGCTACTTATCAAAGGGGATTCCTACAAGTGCAAAAACAAAAAGTTCTGCAACTAGCTACTTAGCAAGCCACTGAAGCTGCCCAAGCAGCCCAAGCTACATTACAAGCACAATAGGTCACACAAGCCCAAGCCTTATTGCAACAACAACAACAAGCCACTCAATTAGCCCAAGCCCAAGCTCAAGCGCACGCCCAATATCAAGCACAACAAGCAAAAGCACAAGCACAACTTCTTGCACAAAAACAAGCAACACAACTACAGGCATATCAACACGCAATAAAACAATATCAAGAGTAGAAAGAAGCAACCAACAACAAGCATTGTTGGAACAACAACAAGCACAACAACATGAAATCCTAGCACAGCAACAACAAGCACAACAACAAGATCAACAACAAGCGTTGTTCATACAACAACAAGTGCAAGCATACTTGGCTTAGAAAAATGTGTAAATACCATCAAATAACACACCAACCAACCCACAATGGAAACACCTCAAAACACCTTCATCCCACCCCTTGATCCGCAAAATGACGTAATGACACAAATCAGGTTGCTTTCGCAACAAGTGCTCGATCTTCAATATGGGCGAACCACAAAAACACCAAGCAACTTGTGTCCCTATGCATTTGACAGGAGCCTTGTGATGAAACCATTCCCCAAGGGATTTGAGATTCCTAGGTTTGACAAATATCATGGGATGGGAAACCCTAAAGATCACATCAAGAAATTCTAGGTTCATTGCATGGAAGCCGCATACTACAATACTTATTTGATGCGGCTATTTCCTAGGAGTTTGGCTGGCCACGCTATGGAATGGTTCTCTCACCTACCTATAGGCATTAGAACATTCCAAGAAATTATAGATGCATTCATTAAAAATTATGCATGCAACATTGCAATGGATGTTAGTCTAGAAGAACTCTCAGCTCTGAAACAAGGAAAGAATGAATCATTCGCTTCATTCCTACAACGATGGCAATCCAAGGCCAATTAGAGCAAATGGACCATGCCCAAGGAACAACAAGTTTGCACCATCATATCCAACCTTGATGGCCTATTGGCATTTTACCTCAAGGTACAAGGGATCACCACATATGACCAGTTGATCCCCAAGGTGCTTAGCATCAAACGAGCTCTTATGACTCAACCTGCAGGATCAACTTCATACCTCGAACAACAAAACAACTACCCACCTGCCAATTACAATGATAAACCTCACATGTGGGCAAGGAACAAAAATGTTACTAATGATGGTGTCATCGATGCTAAGGTAGTCATCAGTGCCTCATGGAAAAATACACCCACACCACAAATCCAAATCCAACACCAAAACAATCATCAAGCAACACAACAACCAAACAACAATCCAGTAATTAACAATGTCATTGATAAAAGGGGACCACCCCAATGGAACAAGAATTACCCCAAGAAAAAGTACACCCCTCTAGGGGAACCACTTGAAGTCATCATGAAGAAACTGATAAATGAAAAACTCATCAAAGCTCCCACCTATGACAATTACCAAGAACCGAATGTGAAACCTCCTCGGTATAATGAGAATCAACTTTGTGACTTCCATAGAATCAAAGGGCATACCATGAATAGTTGTATGAGGCTAAAAACATAATTCAAGATCTCATCGATTAAAGAATTATAAACATGGAACAACCAATAAGAAACCAAGACCTTAAGATCTACAGAAAACCTATAACTAACCATGGCAATAAAGGGAATACTAATAACACTGATAAGGGGAAAGGCACCCACACAAACATGAATCATGTGTATGAAAATTTCATCGCCTCCCTAGATGAATATTGCATAGTCATCACCATCAAAGGCACCCATGCCGATTGTAGAGTCACCACAAGAGGCGATAAAGTTACCATCGCAGGATCATCCTAGCCAAACAAAGTCCCTACATCTAGATCTGTCCCCAATGGATATAATGTCCTAGATCAGCTGAAAAGAACACTAATGCAAATCTCCATCATGGAGTTACTAAAAATATCATCTGTCCAGAAGAAAATCCTATAAGAAGCATTGGCTTCATCCATTGTCCTCATAGATCTTGATGTGGAGCAATTCCAAACTATGATTAGAAATATCATTACACCAAATCTCCTCACATTCTCTAACTAGGATCTCCCTACTCGACCATCTTACAACCGTGCACTCCACTTAAAATTCATAGTACAAAAAAGAAAATTCAAAAGGGTCTTGGTGGATGGAGGTGTAGGCTTGAATATTTGTCCTCTCAAGCTCATCAAACAATTGAAAATCTTAGAGGATTCTATCAACAAAAGAAAGGGTATCACAATAAGAGCATATGATGATCAAGAAAGAGTATCCCAAGGCATGGTCAAACTCCCTATTCAAGTAGGGCCTACTATCATGGAAACCAATTTTCAGGTCTTGGACCTTGACTTGTCGTATACATCCTCCTAGGACGTCCATGGATTCATGTGATGAAAGTGGTAGCATCAACTTTCCATCAATGTGTGAAATTTACACATGAAGGACAAGAAGTTACCATCCATAGAGATCCCGAACCCTTCTCCTATTGCAAAAACCTTGAAGAAAAGTACTATAAAATCCCCCAAGTACCAAAAAATGATGAGGGCCCATCTACACCATACATTGATCCTGCCACTCTCGCACCTACTTCTACCACAGAGACACCTGTCACTCCTTCCATTCCCACCATCTCTGACATTAAGGTCATCATCCAAGATAATGGTTGTGGAAACTACATGATCCCTAAAAATGATTTTATGGTAGGAGAGTTACCACAATCTCCTAGATCACGGGGATGTCTGCAAATAAATGAAGCCTCCACATCCCAAACATCTCCTAAAGACTCCCAACTTTACAAGTTGGGGAGATCTTGGCCAAGAATTCATTGAGGAAAATCCATCTCATATGCTATACCAAGATGAGAGACCAACAACTGATTTACCAATGGATGACAGAAGCAAGGGTCTGCAAATGATGCTCGCAATGGGCTATGACAAAAATCAAAGACTTGGAAAAAATAACAATGGGCTTATAATACCTATCATTCAAGAGAAGCGAACGATAAAAAATATTGGCCTTGGATGTACCCCTTTGAGTATAACCATATGTGGCCAAAGTCCTCTAGTTAGAAGGGTTAATAATCCTCCTGAGCCAACCATGGTAGAACTATGCTTACCAGTATCTACAGGTAGAGTCAGATAACTTTACATTTGACATAACCGATGTCTATAGTAGTAGTGATGATGAGGAAACATGACCAACTTACCTAGGCTATTTTAGGATACCACTCTTTGCATGATCAGAACCCTATCTTTTGAATCAGACCACCAAAATCATGAAATCTGCCTAGCATATCCCCAACTCATCGACTATGACCAACGAGGACCACTAGTTCTTGATACATTCAAAAACAATGAGGTGCTCTTAGAATTCATGGGACTGCAGGATAATATTCCATGTGGGGATCACAAATAAAGGTTCATAATGGAGCTAGATCACATGCCTATTATGGGGAAACAATTGAATCCCCTAGTCGCAAAAGTGAAAAATTAAGAATAATATCTAAGTCCTTGAGTGAAAACCACACTATGGCACTCTCTAACTAGAAAAAGTAAAAAGAAAGGATGCATACAATGGTGAAAACCTCTCCGAGGTGCCCGAGGATGGGGGATTCAATCTTCCTTCTAGAGCTATTAATCAAGAAAAATCAGCAGTCCTAGCAGAAAAATGCAATCTGGTTAACCTAGGAACAAAGGAAACCCCACACATCACATTCTATGCAGAATCATTACTATAAGAGGAACAAGAGCTCCTAGTAGCCTTCCTAAGAGAAAGGTAGATAAACTTTGCATGGAGTTATGCTGACATGCTAGGACTTGATCCATAGACCATGGTTCACCACTTAGCAGTATATCTAGAAGCAAAGCCTGTTAGAAAAAATCTCATAAAAATGCACCCTCAGATCACCTTATTAGTCAAAATGGAGTTAAAAAAGTTATTAGATGTAGGATTCATCCGACCGATAGATTATCCAGAATGGGTGTCAAACTTGGTACCTGTCTCAAAACCCGATGGGAACATTAGAATTTGCACAGACTTCAGAGACTTGAATAAGGCATGTTCAAAAGATGACTTCCCACTTCCAAACATTGATATGATCATCGATATGATAGTTGGACATGAAATGTTGTCACTAATGGATGAATTTTTCAGGGTATAATCAGATTATGATAGCTAAAGAGGACCAACATAAGGCAACTTTCACTTGTCCATGGGGGACCTACTACTGGAATATGATGCCATTGGCTTAAAGAATGTAGGAGCAACATACCAAAGGGCCATGACATTGATATTCCATGACATGATCCATAAGATGGTTGAAGATTATGTTGATGATATTTTAGCCAAATCTAGAAAGAGAAAAGATCACATAGCAACCTTAAGTGCCATTTTTGACAAGCTGGAATAGTACAAGGTCAGACTAAACCCAAAGAAGTGCGTCTTCGATGCACAATCAAGAAAACTGCTAGGATACATAGTATCAATGAGGGGTAACGAGGTAGATCCAGCAAAGGTAAAAGAAATCCTTGATATGGAGGCACAAAAAACATTAAAGCAATTAAGAGGTCTCCAAGGTAGGATTTAATCCATTTGAAGATTCATAGCACAATTGGCAGAAAAATAGAACCCATATTCTCACCTACTTCACAAGGGAGTAGCGTACAAATGGGATACCAAGTGTGAAGAGACATTCAAAAAATTCAAAGAATATCTACTGACACCACCAGTCTTAATGCCACCAATCCCAAGAAAACCATTGATTCTCTATGTATTAGCAACAACAACAGACCTTGGAGCTCTCTTAGCTCAGCATGAAGAAAATGGAATAGAAAGGGATATCTATTACATCAGTAGAACAATGGTTGGGAATGAGCTATACTATTCATTCATTGAGAAAGCATTCCTAGCAGTAGTGTTTGCATCACAAAAATTTAGACATTACATGTTGGCACACAAAATAAAACTCATCACCAAAATTGACCCTCTCAAGTACTTACTATCAAAGGCAATGCTCACTGGAAGAATTACCAAATGGGTGATGATACTGTTAGAATACAAAATTGAATATTTGGAGAGGAAAGCAATCAAAGGCCAAGTCATCACAGATCAACTTGTAGAAGCACCAATCTATTCAGAGAATCCTCTAATCTCAGAGTTTCCAGATGAATTTATTTTCAATCTCAACATAGCTAACCATTGGAAACTATACTTTGATGGCTCATACACGCAGCATGGATCAAGAGATGGCATCTTCTTTATCACCCCACAAGGGGATTGCATACCAAGGTCCTACAAACTAGTGTTTCCCTGCACCAATAACATTGCAGAATATGAGGATTTAACCATAGGTCTTAGAATAGCATTACAGTGGAACATTATAGCTCTCAAAGTATATGGAGATTCTCAATTAATAATAAACCAAGTGAATGATGAATACCAAACCAAGGATGACAAGCTCACTCCATATAAGAAATTGGTGGAGACTCTTAAAGAATCCTTCATTTAAATTACATTTGAGCAGATTCCTTGAACCGACAATAGAGCAGCAGACACCATGGAAACAATTGGATCCTTTTTGGATATCCCCCACAATGTTCCAAAATATGAATTCCTGATAGAGCAGCTTCTCATGCCTACATTTGAGGTACCAGAATTAGAATTCATGTGCAAAATTGTTGGTCCCGAGGATCCTTGGTACCACGACATTTACGCATACCTTCAAATAGGAGTCATACTTTCTGACTTACCCTCAAACCTAAAATGAACCTTTGTAAAAAAGGCATCTAAATTCATCATCCTAGGAGATACCTTATATCATAGAAGCATAGAATGAACCCTACTATGCTACTTAAATGTTGAGGAAGCATTAACCGCTCTAACTAAAGTACATAATAGTATATGTGGTTCACACTTGAGTGGAATGACTATAGCCAAGAAATTGCTAAGGATGGGGTATTATTGGCCCATAATAGAAAGAGAAGCACATGAATATGCTAGAATGTGTCTACAATGTCAGCAACATGGGGACCTCATCCATGCTCCAACTCAAGAGCTTCATCCCATCATCACACCATTGCCCTTTTCACAGTGGGGACTCAATCTTATTGGAAAAATCATGCCCACTTCATCTAATGGCTACAAATTCATCATAACCACCACAAAGTACTTTACTAGATGGGTGGAAACCATACTCATGATGTATATAACTGGGAATCAAATTTCAAAGTTCATCTTGAACTATCTCATTTGTCGCTATGGTGTTCCACAAGCCATTATCTCAGATAATAGGACACCATTCAAGAACCAAGATGTTCACGATTTGTGCAAAAAATTCAAAATCCAACATCACTTCTCCACCCCATACAATCCCCAAGGAAATGGCCAAGTAGAAGCTACAAACAAAACCATTTTGAAAATCCTTAAGAAAACAATCAATGATATAGGTCGTAACTGGCATTTATAGTTGAATCTTGCCCTTTGGGCCTATTGAACCAGCATCCACACACCCACTGGCGCCACCCCTTTCTCCCTGGTCTACGGATCAGAAGCAGTACTCCCCATTGAGATCGAGCTCCCATCACTCAGGATATCACTGCAAAACCTCATCATAGATGAAGAGTACCAAGTATCAAGATTGAACAAGCTAGAGCTACTAGATGAGGGACGTATAGATGCTTTGAATCATTTGCAAGTCTATCAGCATAGACTCAAACAGAGCTATAATAAGAAAATTAGAAGCAAGACTTTCCAAGTTGGAGAATTGGTATTAAAAGAGAATCAAAAGAATGTCCCAAACATAAGTGGCAAAGGAAAATTTGAACCCAATTGGTTGGGACCATTCATTATCACAAGTTATAAGTTAGGAGCATATCAGTTATCAACACCCAAAGGGGAACCTCTGCAAGAGCCCATGAATAGCTCTCATCTCAAAAAGTTTTATGCCTAAATCTTTCAAGGTATAGAACCAAAAAGTCTAAAAAATCATAAAATGTCCTGAAAAAGGGTTACTTTGGCAAAAACTTGGCAAACAGGTGTCTTGGTAACAACAAAAAAATAAAAGAAGCAAGAAATTTAAAAAAAATCAAAAAAAGGATGAAAAATAGTAAAGAGAAAAAAATCATCCTCTAGTGAAAACCACTTCGGTGGCACTTTGGACAATTACCTTGATGAAAACCTAGAAAACAGGTGCCTTGTGTAAATAAGCACTTTCCATCCACCAGGATCTTTATGGCTTGATCGGCACCATCCATTGTATTTGGGTCTCCATCCATCACTCATTCACCTGCATCTGCATCATAGCTTGGTCTTGTGTTCGTATCATGATCCCTCATAGTACTATTCGACCCATCCTCAAGGTCAGCTTGTCCTGCCTTTATCGGAGTAGTATATTGCATCATGTTGGGGGCATGTTCTCATCAGATTGGATTCGTGTATATCCTTAAAGTCCTAAAAATTAGAAAATCCAAAAACATAAAAAATAAAAAAATCCAAAAACATTCAAAACATATCAAAAAATCCCAAAATAGGTCAAAAAGTCAAGAAAAAGTAAAAAACAAAGTCATCTTGTTGAACTACGGGTCTTTGAGCCTTGAACGTAGGCAAGGTTGATCTTTGATCATCCCCCGAGACACTTAGGTCAGTCCTTTAGGAGTCTGTCATAATAAATTGGAATTTCATCATGTATATCGTCATCTGTAAATCGGTCAACTTGTCAATCAAACTACATGGTCTCTGCGTGTATAATGTAGGCAAGGATAATATGTTGATGAGCCCCTAAGGCCCCTAGGATAGGTCTATAGGTTAGTCTCTTGGTCAAAATCCTAGAAAACCCCAAAACATTAGAAAATCAAAAATCAAAACATTTGAAAACCCCCAAAAATACCGAAAACAGCCTCAAAACATCTCAAAAAGATCAAAAACATCCAAATATTTATAAAAAATCCATCCTTATCTCGCTTACACCTGCAATAGCATCACTCATAATAAATTATCATCATCCTCAATCTTTGGTAAGCTAATCAGAAACAAGTCTAGCAGGTCAAAAGTGAAAACTCAAAATGTCAAGTCTTAGGTCTAAGTCAGTACGTAAGCAAGTTGGTCAACTCTTTGTGTCGGTAACCTATCATCCAATTTGTCCCTTATCAATCATTTGAAAGAAAACTTTGGATAAAAAAAATGATGTGCCACCATCCACTAACATGTCCTAGGTTGAATCCTTCCTACAATGGGCATTATCCTTTGGCAATAGTTTCGGTTCTTATCCTTAAAAACACATCCCCTTTTGGTTAGCGGTATTGAAGAACATCAGCTTGTTTGTTTACTTTGTCTTTATCCTTTTGATTTATCTTATTATGCTCATTCCAAGGACTTCTCAATGATATCTGAATGAAGGATTTAGAGAAATAGGAATGGGGCAATGATCATTATCTTTTGTCTTTTGTGCTTGTTGGACGTTCTTGTAATATAACCTTGGCGAATACTTGCTTTGTTAGGTATGTATGGAGGAGATTTTGGACAGCTTGTTGACTATTACATTGATAGGTTATACCTTTCCATGTTTTGATCTGAGGTGTTTGAAACTTCTAAAGTGCATCCTAGCAAGGTTTCTGTATGTCAAGTGTGAACAGGGATACTCCTATCTGTTGGTCAAGTCAAAGTCCACCACACTAGGTACACCACCATCCTGGTTCTCTATACCTCGATGCATCGTAGAACGTGTGTTATCAAACAATAAGGAGTTTGGCCCTTTGAAAATCCTAACTCCTCGGCAAGTAATCATCATCATTTGCATATTCGTCATCTTGTGTCTTGTTGAAATGACTTCTTCTCTTTCATTCTTTCTTGCTCACCATACTAACGAGGTACTATGATAGTTGATCATCATTGCTATCATCATCGTCATCGATCTTGCATCCAAAAATCATTAACATATTGCATCAGCATATCATACAAGAAGCACATGCATTGCATTTCCATCATCATTTAAACATGTTATTATAAGCATTTTTCATAAATTAGCATATCCCTTTATCATTGCATTGCATCCATTTTTTGCACCACATTACATTCATCACATCAATCATCACATAACATTCATTTGCATAAACATTACCACCTATTGCATAATCATACATAATACATACATAAGCATTATAGATAATCCATTACATACATACTCACATAGCATTATAAGGTCATCTCCCACATTGCATTCATTTGACATAAAACATCATCATACCACATTATATTAACATATCACCGCCTCACATCACATTAAATGCATCACATACATTACATTATCATTTAATATGTTTAGGATAATAATATTTGTTATTCTAAGCATCTTAAAAAACCATCTCATTTGCATCATCAATACGCATCATATAAAATAGGACCATTGCATTTACATTGCATTATATCATCCATTAATCATCCATATCATCTCATAAATAAAATCACAATCATTTCTTTACATCTCATTGCATAAATCATTCCACATCATTATAAGCACAAATAGGAACATAAAAATACATTACATGCAAAGTGTACATCCATCCATAATCATTTCATTTTATAAGAATAATTCACATATCATTTTGCACGTACACCATAGATCATTTCCATATCATTTTTCATATTGCATATTACATATCATATCATTTCAAATCATCATATAGACTATAGCATCATTACATATCATATAAATATATCTACATATCATAAGTCAACAACATAATATAGATCTATTAGTCATAATCATTACATAATGCATATATCATATTAAATAAATACATCCATAAAAGCATCATATAACATCATAAACATCATTGCACAACATATAGAAATAGAATCATCCACACATGCATAAATAAATTATACAAATCACATCATAATTAGAATCATCATCTCATATATATATCATCATTGGGTAATTGTCATATTACAAAATAATCAGATCACTGTACATGTGTGTCAATAAGTACAAAAAGGCCCATCGGGCTATAAAAAAGGAGCCCATAAGGCACAAAAAATGATATCATCTCGATCAAAAGGAGGCCTAACCCTCCTATCTGCTGCCCTTGCCCTTGTCACTGTGACCCTTTGTTGGTCTAAAACTAGTCCGCTACGAGTACTCTGGGGCCCGTGCTGCTCTGGGTACAGCCTCGTGATAATGCATACGATAATACTCGGCCTCTCGGATGGCCTCCCTGTAGGACCGAATGGACACTCTACCTTGAGAGGAGGAGGCTATCACGCTTTCCAACTGTTGTCTCCAACCTAGCTCTATAGCTGCCTGTAACTCTACAGCCTGTCTCTGCAGTATGGCTTGATCCCTCTCGGCCCTGATCTAATCTCTCTTGGTCCTAGCCTGATCCCTCTTGGCTGTCATGGTTTGGACTTGGGCCTGCAACTGCACAATCAATGTATCTCAGGGATCCAACTGCCTTGTTGGCTGCACTACTAGCTGTGCTTGTGGAGGCTATACCTAAGGCTGATCCTCACCCCCATCCCGTGGTGGTACACCTGCTAGCACCTACTGCTAATCTTGTATTTGCACATTTGGCTGAGTTGGCTAAACTGGAGGCCTAGCTGACTGATCCTATCATGCACCATCCCTCTATCCTCGTCCTCCCCCTTTTCCTCTCACCCTCCACTGATTGGGGACTACTCTTAGAACTGTCAAACATAGGGGAGGCTAGAACCAATCCTTGTATGCCTATGTAACACTTGGATCTGCAGGCCCTTGATCGTACGCCCATGGCCGAGCCACCAACTGCCTAAAGCTGTCCATAGCCTCTAAGGCAAGAATGTATCACCCCCATGAAACTTGTGACATGGTGAGGGAAAATATGGCCACATAATCATCGTCTGGATGATCTTGAGGCTCACCGAACTGATGTTGCATGCACTCGGGTAGATATCTCTATATCATAGTATGTTCTCGCCCTTGCATGAAGCGGTCCTGGCGAGTATAGAAAATTTGATGCACATCATCGGCCCATCCAGGCTGACCAAGGTACAGATGCCATATGAACACCTGCATCTCGTCTAGGACCCTCCTCCAATAGGGAATCTTGTGCTTGCCTATGTGTGTGAAGGACACACAACCTCTGTAGCACCATACAAAGGGATCATCTCACACCATCAGAACTACAACCCACGGCCGAAGGACAACAATGTGCTCCCATGCCCATACGTGGAGAAGGGTCATGCTTGCTTTGAGTGCTCTATCGTCAAGGTAGACATACTCGTGAAGATCTCTATACAAGGATATAAGAAGAACCGGTCCCTAAGCAAAGCGAGTTGGCCTATCATGCATCACTATGCGCTCCCAACAGAGTCCCCAACTAGGACTGAAGTATCGGCCTCGTCAGTCTGGGGCAACAAGACCAGAAATGATTGTCGCAACCACTAGATGAAATAATGATGTTAGGGCCCTGTGACACTCCAACTCGGTCTGACCCTTGCAAATCATGAGCTGATCTGTGTCAAGGACTGTGTAGCAAGCATTCTGCCCCTCATCTATATAAAAAATGACATGCCGACCATGAATCAAAAATCTCAAGATGTGCCAAACATCCTCCAAGGTGATGGTGGCCTCATTGGTGGGAAGGTGGAAAGAGGAGGTCTCACTGTGCCATCTCTTGACAAGTGCTGACATCATCCCCAGGTGGGTGCAAATGGGCACTACGTAGGTGATGTGCCACAACCCCATGTCTCGTAGCCGATCCTGATCTCTGTCGCTCAGGTCCCACAAGTAACCAAAGAGATCCTATGACCTGTGCTCTTGGGAGTAAAGCTCCCTCACCGCATCCTGCATCAGGAAGGATCATCATGTTAAAAATTTTAAATTTTTTTTGCCAGGCATCCAAGAATTCACTCTAGTGTCACAATCCGTGAAGGCATCGTAGTTTAATTTTTAATCAAACTTCGATGCTAGGGCAAAAAATACCAAAAGTACACCACTATGGTGCACTTTCCTTCCAAGTGGTGCACTTTGAAAAGATAAAGAACCGCTGTGTCGCACTTTAGAAATGACCCTGCCGACCATGAGCTCAACATCAGAGTTTGGAATTTTTTTTCAAACTCCAAACTCCACTGTCGTGATGTAATCTGACAGCGAGCGATGTAATTTGATTTTTGAGTGGCACTATGTAGCACTGCTGCAAAAGGATTGACTTTGAAAGCATTAAATGAATGTTAAAAATAAAAAAACAAAACTCAAGTAAGGATCACTTACTAGTGCCCCAATACCGGATGGCCGCTGGTACATCTGGACTCGGTTAGAAATTTGCATGAGAAGCTATCATTGCACCATATCATCAGGAGGTCAGAGATCAAATCTTAAGGTTGCTAGATGGTTGTGTGTGAAAATCAATTGAAAGTGACCCCTTGGAGCCTTTTTAAGCTTGAAAATTAGGGTTTTTTCACCCTAATTGGCTATTCTGCTAGGGTTTTGGACCCCTGAACTTGTTTTTGTCTAGCTGAGGCCCCTATTTTATGTCATTTTATTGTGTTTAGACATGTTTTTGGCCTCCTAGATCCCTTTTTGATCCAATCAGACACCTTGTCCTCTTTTTTTGCGAGATCACCCAAAAATGGAAATTTTTGTCCAATCTCTTGAGGGGCCAATATATTGGCATGTTTTCTCTCACCAGGCACCAGTGGGGCAAGATTTTAAATAACAATTTTTTTTGGCTTTGATCGAGATCGTTTATTCTTAGAACCAACGTAACAAATGCATTTCTTGAAAGAGGGGAAAAATGTAGACACGTAAAATGTACCAATTGACATTGTGCATTTGATCCTGACTATTAACATCATTTCATCTTGAATCATCCTTCGGTCTAACCATTTAATCAAATCCCCTTATCTGATTAAATTCATCAATATTCCTCTCTTAATTAAATAAACCAGTTATCTAATTAAGTCACCTCTTCTCAATAATTAAATTAATAATCTTGATCTAATTATCCTATTTAATTAAATAATCAATTTTATTTGATTAAATATCTTAAGTTCATCTATTAAATTAAATAAATTAAAACCTTATTTAGTTTAATCTAAAATCATCTCTTTTAATTAAATAAATCAAAATCTTTATTTAATTAATCTATTATCACATTCTTCTCATTATTTGATTTAAATAAATCCACAAATTTAAGTCAAATAGGTCACATCATTTAACCCCCTTCACTAAATTAATTAACTTTGATAAATTTAGTCTCCTCTCATGTCTCATCCTCTAGCATTTGCCACTTGCACATGAAAATAGAGTTAATTGATTTATTAAATCTCTATTTTCCTCAACAAGGCATCTTTTGGGAATATTCTCCAAGTTTGAATTCAAAATCCAAGTTGACATGTACATCCAACAAGGCATTTAACTCCATCTTACATGTCCTTTTCCTTGTGCCAAGTGGCATTCAATGCATTCTTTCTTCCCTCTTGCATGTCATTTCAACAAATTTAAAATTAAAAAATATGCATGTTTTGGCACAATCATCAAAACTTGCACATCCTCCATCCACTCATAGGTTGACAAGTGGCATCTTGCCATTGGATGAATGTTAGTCCCACATTGATCTATTTTGGAGATTCATCCATCAATCTCATCAATAAATAAGAGGGTAATCTCCTCATTCTAGCATCCACAAATTATGCAAAGTTACTATACTCAAATCTCTAGCCATTTTCACCAATACCATTGAGTTCTTAGCTAGGTTATGCAGGTTTTTAGCTTGGAGCACTCACCATCCTTCATCAAAATGGATCATTCATCAACATTCATCAAGCTTGCATCATAGGAATTGGGAAAGGGCCAATTTTGACATCAAATTGGCACCAATTCCCCCATGGGATCATGAGTTTGCTAGTTTAATTAGGATTCAATCTCTATTTTGTTGTTTTCATTATTTCTTCATCTCTTTTCCTAATTTGAACTATGCTAATGGATTTCATGGGGAATCCTTGTTCTTTTTTGCATTCTATAATCTAATGTGTTTGTTCTTATTGTTTTGCAGGTATTTGGATTGGGGTTCGCACACTTATAGCCTTAGAAAAGAGGAAATAACATGTGCAAAACACTTATTTGAAAAAATAAAACATACCCTAACCTACTCTACTTAATGAAGTAGAGAGGTTACACATAACTATTAACTGGTTCTAAAAAATATATTCCCTTTCTCAAAGTATGTTTCCATGCATTCAATTTTTTGAGAGAAGAGAATGAAAAGAAGATGACAAAAATTTTGAAACTCAATGCTTCACCTTCCTTTTTAGTGGAAACCTTCTTCACGATTTTTGATTCTAGAAAATACATGAGCTAATTAGAGAGATCTTGCAATCCTTCCTTATGATCTGCTGCATGCATGAATGGAAACAACTCCTTGTTCTTTAAATATTTGATTGGGCAGCCCTCCTTTGACTTCAAAAATCTAATTGGGTAGCCATTCTTGAATTTTGAAGCTCTCCAAATATGTCTCTTCCTTGCAAGCTTTTGTAATGAAGATAAAATTTCTTCAATGTATTTTGCACCTCTTGCAAACAATAATCCATCATTTCTTTCCTTAAAGAAATATCCTTTGCTAGGATTTGGAGTGATGGTCCTCCAATTAAGGATATTTTGAAATTGATAGGGGGGTTTGCTTTAGAGCTAGTATTTTGGGGGGGTTTCGAGAGATGAATCTTTTTTGAGGAACTTCTAAATATAAAAGGCTCCCAAAATAATTTTCTTCCTTCCTTAATGACACCTATCCCTAGAAACAATACCAAAAATGATGGGGTCATTGTAATCCTCATTATTTAATTTATCAATCCAAGGCAGTGTCCATGGCTGTATGTAAGAGAGAAAGTAGAAAACTTACTTGACAGTCTATTCTACTTGCAGAAATAAATTATATTTGCATGAAAGGAAATTTGCATGAAAGGGAACTAATATAAGGAACACTTGCATGAATTGAAAATACTAAACTACTTCACAATTTCTAGAAATGAAAAGCTTTCTTGGATTCAAATTTAATCTAGAAATTTGGAATTACATTGCTGGAAAATGAAACTAGATCTATCCTATTTCCTCAGGCTGAAACAAGCCTTTCTAATCCCCTCCCTTTGATAAAATGATTAAATTTTATTTATAGAATTCATACTCTATATCTATCCAACTAATCCACTAATAATGTGGATCCAAGATCCTATTTTTGAGGGGTCGTTTACAAAAATTTAAGAAAATTGAAGTTGCTGTCCTCCATCAGTCCAGTTTTGTCTCAGTCATTTTCTGATGCGTACTTCTCCTTCCCTACTACAAATCATGAAAAAAATTTAAAATGATTTTTATATATTCAAATATACTTTTCATATTATCTTGAAGTTTCAAAATTCATTAAGAAACAAGGGAGATATCATTTTTTATTGAGATTGCATTTTTGACAATTTCTGAACACCTGATTTTTAGGAAGTCTTCTATTCTCCACATGAATGAAGGGATTTTTCTCTTTTTTTCTTGCCCAAATCATTGATCAACATGAATAACATGCTATAATCATGCAACAACATTTGAGTGATCTGGTAACTTGAGTTATCTTTGGTGGAAGAAGTAATCATGAAATGTAATAATTGTGAGATATCTTAAAACTCAACATGAAACAAATACTCATCCCATTAATTTAGGAATGATTGATGCTCAATGATTTTTCATGAATGTAGGAGTGTTTTGGGAGTCTTCTCTATCTTCTCATTATTTCTTCAAAGCCTTCTAAATCTTTCAAGAGTTAACTATCTCAAGTGTGTAGAGCTCTTTGCTGCAAGTGTCTATGAAGCTTCTTCTTACCATGAGTTATTTAATAACTCATTTATCTGCATTATATCATTTTAAACACTTCATGGAGAAATATTAGAGGAAATTTGGATCACATTTAATTACTAAAAATAAATCAAACATTTACTTTTTTTTTACTTTAAACAAGCTAAAGAACTTTCAATCATTACCCAAATCCATTTTAACACTAATGCATTAGGAAGAAATAGATGATTTTCTTTGATAAAATATGAGACAATATATGGTATCATTAGAAGGAAACCCTAAAGTCTAGTATATGGACAATAGTTGCAACAACCACATGAGTGGTAATGAATTTTTTTTTCATTCATTGAAAATAATGTAAAGTTGAAGATAAGAATGGGGAACAATGGATTAGTTCCAGTTGTGGGCAAAGGATCTATCATGATCCACACCAAGCAAGGTGAAAAGAAGGAGATTCATAATGTATTTTTTTCTCTTGGGTTAAAGCATAACCTCATGAGTGTTGGACAACTGATCCAAATTGGATATAAAGTGTTGATGGAGAAGGGTCAATGCATTATTTATGATAAGAATGAGAGGAAGAAAGTGTTTGCAGAAGTTCAAATGATAAAGAACCAGAAGTTCCCTTTGAAGATAGAGACATGTTTCTCATCTCAGTCCATAGATGCACCTCTCATGAATGAAAAATGTATAGTAGTACAACAAGTAGCCCTTAGGAGTACCATTCAAGACCCCTCTAAGCTATGGCATCTCAAGTTTGGACACTTAGGCTATGTTGGCTTAAGCCTTTTTTCTAAGAACAAAATGGTTGATGGTTTGCCAAGAATAGTAGAGCCTATTCTTATGTGTGAGGCTTGCATTTTGGGAAAGCAACATAGGGAACCCTTTCAATTGGGAAACTCTACAAGGGAAATATCACCATTGGAACTTGTGCTCATGGATTTGGTAGGCCCTATGCAAAACATATCTATTGGTAAAATCCAATATTTTATGACCTTCATTGATAATTATAGGTGTAGGGCATGGGTCTTTTTTTTGCAACATAAGTCTAAAGAATTTGATAAGTTTTTATTGTTTAAGGTCTAGGGTAAAAATGAGAGTGGACATGTGATCAAGGTCCTAAGGTTAGATCAAGGAGGAGAGTATACCTCCAATTAGTAACAAGTTATGTATATCTGATAAATAGAAGTCCAAAAAAGGTGTTTTGTGACAAAATCCCACAAGAGGCATGGAAAAAACACAAGTGGACGGTTAAGCACTTAAGAGTGTTCAAGTGTGGCATATGCTCATGTGCCCAAAAAAAAGAGGAAAAAATTGAATGACAAGGGTGAGAAGTTCATTTTTATGGGCTATAGTCTCAAATCCAAGGAATATAGATTATATAACCCAGTCACCAAGAAGATAGTGATTAGTAGGGATGTGGAGTTCATTGAAAATGAGTCTTAGGATGGATCAGTGGACACCTCTTCAGGTAACTTGGTTGGAGTGACCTTTGATGATGATGAAGATGAGTATGAAGATCAAGAAAATCCTACAATAGTAGAGACAACCGACTCCTGACAAGACCTAAAAGCTCCTAACTCAAACATGCGGTTAAATAGACTATCTCAAAATTCGGTTGGAGAGAGTTCTAGTCAACTCTTGATAGCTCTTGACATAGGTAGAAAATCAGGAATACAGTCACAGATAGCTAGAGAATTGGTCATAGAGAGCTCCTGACAACTCCTAACTTGAGTAGACAGAAAGGAAAACAACCACAAATAGCTAGAGGATTGGCTCTCGAGAGCTCCTAGCAGCTCCAAACATAGTTTGTTCAACAAAGCAGTAGCAGTAATGAAAGTTTAGACCCCACTCTCACCTCCCTAATTATAAAGAATACCAAGAGTCTAAGGGACATCTACCAAAATGAAGGGTATAATGAAGATTTTGATGAGAACATGAATTTTGCACTACTTTCTCATAGTGATCCAATATATTTTGAGGATGCTATGATAGAGGATAAATCGTGTGAGGCCATGGATGAGGAGATAGATGCAATAGAGAGGAACAACACATGAGAGCTAACTAATTTTCCTCCCAACAAGCAAGTTATTGGGGTGAAATGGGTCTACAAGACCAAGTGCAATGTTGAAGGATGGATAGAGCAACATAAGGCATGATTAGTGGTTAAGGGGTACAAACCGTAGTTTGGTAGATACTATGATGAGACGTATGCCCCCATTACAAAGATGGAGACTATGCGAGAAGTCATAGTAATTGTAACCCAACACAAATGGAAGGTATTTAAAATGGATGTGAAGTCCACCTTCCTAAATGGAGTGTTCAAAGAGGAAGTTTATGTGGATTAGCCACTTGGATATGAATTTCTAGGTCAAGAACACAAGGTGTATAGGCTAAAGAAGGCCCTCTATGGGTTGATATAAGCTCTATGGGCATGGTACAACAGGATTGACTCATATTTGATGAGCAATGGATTTAGAAAAAGTGATGGTGAGCCCATTCTTTACATCAAGGAATAAAATGGTAAGATTTTGATTGTTTTCTTGTATGTAGATGATCTAGTTTTTACTAGGGATGATGATTTCCACATTGCTAATTTTAAACATGTCATGAAAAAGAGAGTTTCAAATGACATATTTAGCTCTCTTCAGATTTTTTCTATGCATAGAAGTAAAAAAATGCATGATGGTATATTTATCTCTCAAAAAAAAAATGCAAATGAAATCTTGAAGAGATTTAGGGTGCTTGAAAGAAAGCTTTCCCCAACACCAATAGTTGTAGGTCTAAAGTTGAGCAAGGAATATTGTAGCAACAATGTAGATCTGACCATGTTTAAAAGTTTGGTTGGAAGTTTGATGTATTAGACTAAAAATAGGGTTGATATAATGCATGGAGTGAGTCTTATTTCCATATTTATGGAGACTCCAAGAGACACCCATTGGAGAGCAGGTAAAAGAATCTTGAGGTATGTGAATGGCACCAAAGGATATGTCATTTTGTACATAAAAACAAATGAGTTTGGGATAGTTGGATACATGGATGGTGATTGGGAAAGAAGTTTAGATGATATGAAGAGCACATCGAGCTATGTGTTTCATTTGGGTTTGGGAGCTATATCATGGGCTTCTAAGAAGCAACCCATAGCTTCCCTATCAACAACCAAGGTTGAGTATATAACAACAAATGTAGTAGCATGCCAAGCTATTTGGCTTAGAAGAATCTTGGTAGATTTAAGAGAAGAACAAGAGGATGAAACAAGAATATTTTGTGACAATGTTTCATGGAAGAAACAAGCACATTGAAATTAGGTATCATTTTATTAGAGAATTGGTTGAAAATGGTGAAATTGGAATGGAATTTTGTAGGTCTTAGTAGTAGCTAGTAGACATATTCACTAGGCCTTTGAGTAGGGACAACTTCGAGCACTTAAGGAACAGTTTAGGCATTGTTGATTTAGATTAGAATTGATTATTCTTCATCGGCTCAAGACAAAAGGGGATTGTTGGAGAAATTAATTTCCCCCGAGCCTCCTCTCATTGCCACCTACCTATCAGGGGCATTACATTTTTTTTTGGGGGATTTCCTTCCCAACTTTCTCCTAACGTGTAGCTTTGTTTGAAGAATAATTTAATTTGTTAGGTGAGTTTGAAATTTTTTGGGGTAAAATTTTGTGTACCCAACATCAGACAAAAGAAAATGTCAACATACTGTAGGATAGTCAAAAGAATAGAATGTGTTAGTTTTTTTGCAACAGTAGTCTCAAAAAGGAATATTTTATGTGGGTTCTCTATGTGATTTAGAGAAGCTCCTAAACAACAACTATTTTTTTATTTGTATGTGTTTGAGTAGTGATTGCTCCAAGTAGAGCTCTATGCAGCTCCCGATAGTTAGACTTTTGGGTGCAGCTTCTAGATAGCTGCTAATAGTTTGTAATCTATAGTTTAGTTTAATTTTCTAAGTTTTTATATTTACATTTTTGTAATGTCATTTCTAGCTTATTGAATAGAAAATAAATTTTCATGTCTCCTTCTTGCATTGTTTGTGCTTCCATAATTTGGTTTGATCCCAGTTATCTAGGAAACAAAATAACTGTTTTGTAGTTGTTTGCACAACCCAGTCTTGGTTTGGGGATTTCATCTTGGATTTTTTCTAATAGTTTTCAACCTCTAATCTTCCTTACAGTCATCTTGAATAGATTTTGGTTTCCATTTTCTCATTGCTTCTACCTTTGTATCAAAGGGATCAAATGAAGTCATTCTCAAACTATGGTCAAGTATGCATTAAATGAAATTGAATTGATGAACACTTTTTTCTACATGAGCCATGCTAGAATAGTAGGGGTGGCTTAGTTTTAGATCCATCCATCTTGGAATTGAATTCCCACTTAGCTACTTTGAGACTATGGCGGAAGCAACTTTCATAAAGTCAAAACCATAGGGAAGAATGCATACAGTACTTTTAATTTCCAAATTACAATCTAATTAAGACACACATGAAAGATTTATAGAAACAAAGAAGATACTCAAAGACAATGAACAACAAATTTACGTGGGAAAACACTTTCAGGAAAAAACCCACCACACCAAGCTGAATCTCTTTGTATTACAGTAACAAACAATTAGATACAATGCAGAGATACAATTCTTTGGTATCAGTTCATAGTAGCTTCATTCACTATTCAATCTCTTATAGAAATTGCTCTCAACAATCTGATCTTTTCATCCTCAAAATTGATCTGCTTTTATCTTATCACATTCTGATTTTTTTATCTTCTGTTTATCCTTATCCACCACTACCCAGCATAGACAATTTCCTTTCGAGCAATTGATTTTTCCTTGCATGCAGTTCAGCTCTAGTGTCACAATTGTTGCAAAAATCAAACCACCAACTATTTGAATTTCGCTTTCTTTGATTGATCCATGAGATGCCACATAGGAAGGTTAAATGGTCAAAGGAAACATTCAACTTTGTTGGCATGTCGGTGAGACACTAACAGTGTCTCCCCGATGCCACAAAGTCTTCATATCGATATCGGCATAAGTCCCAACAGTCGGCAAGATGATATAACGAATGCCATGAGTCATACCAAATCCATTGACATCCATTGCGTGTCTATCAGCAAGAGATTTCTCATCGGAAAGACTCATACCGAATTCCACAAGTCATATCAATTTCAACTTTTCCATCAGCAAGAATTTTCTGTTTTCCTAGAGGTTTCACCGAGTCTCCTTAAGTTTCACCGAAGTGCCTGACAGTTGGCAAGACATTCGTCTTTTGCCAAGACTTCACTGCAAGCACAACCAAGTCTTACCAAGTCAGAAATACTTTTGTCTTTCGCTGAAACCTTACATCGAGCAACCAAGTCTTACCAAGTTACCAAGACTTTTGACCTTCGCCAAGAACTTTCACCGAGCAAAAAATTCATCCCAAAGACTATCGGCGAGAGTCTCCTTCAGTCGTTGAGACCTCATACCGAGTGTTTAAGTCATACCGAAACCATCCAAGAGTCGGCAAGACTTATCACTTTCACCAAGACCTTATACCAAGGTCTTTTGTCACTGCAAAGGCACCAAGTGAATACTCCCATTGGTGAGACCTTTCTTCATCACTGGGACATCTTATCGAAACCTCCACCATCGGTGAGACTTCACATAGTTGCTGAGAGATTTCCCTGAGATCCTTGTGTTAGCCCGATGACCATATGCTATCGGTGTCGGTGAGACATTTCATATCGGCAAGACTACATACCGACAACCCAAGTCTCCCTGATAGCTGCGAGTGAAAAGAAATTGGTGAGAGAAACAACAGTTGGTGAGAGATCTTACCGAGTGTCCATGTCATAGTGATAGGTCTATTCAGCAAGACCGAAACCAAGTCACAACAACTAGGGAATTTCAACAAGATTCATAACAGTTAGTTGGCCAGACATGAATAATGTCATAGCGACTTTTCCTTTTAGGAGTTTCATGTCAGTATGGATTGAGGCACATATTCCAACAATCTCCCACTTGATGAAGACCTTACTAACAACTCCAGGGAACAATAAAACTAATAGAATTCATGGGCCAAGAGGCCCATCGAACTGGCACACCATCTGAACTTGTCTATGCTCAATGGCTTCATCAATGCATCTACAACATTCTTCAGAGTATCCACTTTTTCCAAAGAGACCTTCCCATCCTCCACCATATCTCATACAAAGTGATACTATACATCTATATGTTTCATCCTGGCATAGAAATTAGGATTCTTTGCCAAACATATAACACTCTGACTGTCATAGTAGATAGTAATCTTTCCTGAATCAAAAGCAATGTTAGAACATAAACGTTTTAGTGAGATTGATTCTTTATAGGCATGTGTAGATGCCATGTATTCTACCTTTGTAGTGGACAAAGTGACTACAACTTGCCACTTGCTCATCCAACTCACTGCACCACCATTCATCATGAACATATATCCACTGGCGGATCTTCTGCTGTCAATGTGCCCTGCCCAATTAGAATCCACATAACCTTGAATGCTGAGAGTTCTCTATGATTCAACCAAGTTCCCATGGTAACATAGAGCATAGTCTGAAGTGCCCTTCAGATATCTAAACACTCTCTTCATAGCATTCCAATGTGTCATTCCAGGATTAGCCATAAATCGACTAAGTACTCCCACTGCTTGGGCAATGTCTAGCCTTGTACAGACCATTGCATACATAAGGCTACCAACCACACTAGCATATGGTACACTGGTCATGTCCTCCATCTTAGTAGGAGATTTTGGACATTCTTCAACAGATAGCTTTGTTCCCTATGAAACTAGAACAACTAGCTGCTTGCAATCAGTCATACAAAATCTCTCTAGAACAGTCATGATGTACTTACTCTGACTGAGCCAAAGTTTTTGTATTTTTCCTATCCCTAGTTATTTCCATTCCCAGAATATACCCTACCACACCAAGATCTTTCATTTCAAACTTTGTAGACAACTGAGACTTAAAATCAGAAATCATTAGCTTGCTAGTGCCTATGAATAGCATATCATCAACATAGAGAGCAATAATAAGAACTTGATCACTTTCAGCTTTGTAATATACACAATGATCACATGTTGATCTTACAAATCCCAATGACAAAACAAACGTGTCAAATTTCTGGTACCACATTCTAGGAGACTATTTTAAACCATACAGAGATTTCTTCAACTTGTAAACTAGTATTTCTTTACCTTTTTCCACAAAGTGCTCCGGTTGGGACATATAAATTTCTTCTTCAAGATCACCCTGAAGAAACACTATCTTCACATCCATCTATTCAACTTCTATGTCATACGCTGCTGCAAGTAACAAAAGAAATCTAATAGATGTCAGCTTAGCTATAGAAGAAAAGATTTCTCCATAATCAATTCCCTCTACCTGGGAATAACCTTTTGCAACCAGTCTCGCTTTATATTTTTCCACACTACCGTCCAAACCTATTTTCTTTTTAAACACCCATTTACAACCCACAACTTTTCTTCCTTTAGGCAATGGCACCAAACTCCTGGTATCATTCTTTTCTAATGATGCCATTTCTTCATTTATGGCTTCCAACCAAGAGTTTGAATCAAAAATTTTAAATGCCTCTTTCACAGTCCTAGGTTCATCAGTGCTAGAAATTAAAGCATAGGCACAAGTAGACTCTATCAAAGAAAACCCATACCTATCAGGTTGCTTTCTTTCATGAGTTGACCTCCTCATAGGCTGAGGCTAAGGTGGTTCTTCATCTTCTTCAGAACTTTTAGAACTACTTGAGCTCTCCTCAGTATCAGGTACATTTTAATTTTTCAATTCCTCTTTATCTAGTGTTGGAGGAATTTTTGCTACATCCTTTTCATTTTCTGATTTCTTCTTTGACTACAGATCCAGAGTAGAAGGCTTCAACTCATGAAAGATAATGCTTCTATTATACAAAACCTTCTTAGTCTCAAGATTCCAAAGTTTGTATCCTTTTATGCCAACACTATAGCCAATAAAAATACACTTTACAATTTTATTTTCCAACTTACATCTTTTTTCAAATGACACATATGCATATGCCTCACAGCCAAAGACACAAATATGTCTCAGAGAGGGCTTCTTTCCAGACCATGCTTCCAAAGGCGTCTTCTCAACAAGAGTAGAGTTAGGAGAATGATTTACTAAGTAACATGTTGTAGAGACTGCTTCAGCCTAGAACTTCTCCTCCAAGCCAGCACTACTCAACATACTTTGTGCTCTTTCCATTACTGTCCTGTTGAACCTTTCAGCAACTCCATTTTGCTGTGGAGTGTAAGGTGTAGTCTTATGTATTTTAATCCCATGATCGGTATAGTACCTTTTGAATTCATCTAAATAAAACTAACCACCATTGTCAGTCTTTAAGCATTTTACTTTCCTACCAGTCTAATTTTCAACAAGGTTTTTAAATTCCTTAAACTGACTGAACACTTCTGATTTACTTTTCAGAAAATATACAAATGTTCTTCTTGAATAATCATCAATAAATGACACATAGTATCTTGATTTAGATAGAGAAGGAATATTCACTAGACCAAACACATCAGAATGAATATAATCAAGAAAAATAGAAGATTTGTGAGGAATGGAATAAAATGAAACATGGTGTTATTTTCCATATATGCAATGTTCACAAAATTTGAACTCAAGATTAAAATCTTCAAGCCCTTCTCCCAGGTTTTTATTTTTCAATGTTTTTAAACCTTTTTCACCAATGTGGCCAAGCCTATGATGCCAGAGCATAGTCTTTTCTGTTGGAAGTTTAACCTCCATGGAGTTCACACCATCAGGAACATTTTCCTCTTTTTCTCCATGAGCAGCTTTTTGTGATTTCGCAGAGACACTATTGCATTGAATAGCTTGTGCATCCAACTTGTACAAGGTACCAATTCGAGCACCCCTAGCCAACACAATAGAGCCTCTAGTCATCTTGCAACCATTTCCAAAGAATGTGACATGCACTCCAATATCATTTAGCTTACTTACAGAAAGCAAATTTTGAGCTAGACCTGGTATATGCAGCACGTCATTGATTCCCTTCACTCTTCCATTAGGGAATTCAATTCTGACTCTTCCATGACCAACAATCTCCAAAGATGAATCACTTGCCAAGTACACCTTTCCACCATTGTATTCTTCATACTTTGTAAACCATTCTCTATGAGATGTCATGTGGAAAGGTGCTCCAGAATCAATCAGCCAGACATTATTAGATGCTCGCATAGCGAAAGCTACAATGAAGGCATCTACATCACTATGAGAAGAATCATTGTCAGAAGAGTTCTTCTTCTTCTTCTTTTTCTCCTCCTTGCAATCCTTTCAGACATGACCAGGTTGCCCACACTTCCAGCTTTTCACATTGGACTTCTTGCCAGGAGACTTTGATCTCCCTTCTGATTTCAATATGGATTTCTTGTCCTTCTTCTTGCCTTTCTCCTTTGATCTACCTCTAACAGCCAGAGCCTCCTTTTCCATCTCAAAATATTTTCTTCTCATCTCTTCCAGCAACAAAGAAGCAACAACATCTTCCATATTGAATGTGGATGTTTTACTCCCAATATCCATCACCAAATGATCCCAAGAATCTGGCAATGAACATAGCAGCAGCATGCAATGATCTTCATCTTCAATCTTCACACCAAAAGATGTTAATTGAGCAATCAACATTTTGAAAGCATTCAAGTGATCAGCAACTGATCCTCCCTCCTGCATTCTCAAAGAGTACAACTTCTTCCTCAAGAACAATTTGTTCACCAAGGGCTTGTCTTGATAAATAGATGCCAGTCTTTTCCACAAAGAAGGTGCAGTCTTTTCTTCATGCACGTTCAAAAGAACATAGTCTGCCAAATAGAGCCTTATCAGCCCCTTAGACTTTCTATCTACAAGATCCCAATCCTCTTGCTTCATGCCTTGAGGCATCGTTCTAGACACAGCAAGCCACAAATCATGATCCACTAATAGATCTTCCATTTTGAGTTTCCACAACTCAAAATTGCTACCATTGAATTTCTCTATTTTTATCTTTTCGGATGTGCTCAACATCTTAATCTTTAATTAAATTTCTAGACCTCTAACAAACTCCCACTGAAAAAAGAATTGACACAAAAAACCCAACCCACTCACAAGAATAACACAACTGGCCAGGCTTTGATACCACTTGTAAGGAAAGCAGAGGTGCGGAAGCAACTTTCCTAACATCAAACCCATAGGGAACAATGCATACAGTATTTTTAATTTCCAAATTACAATCTAATTAAGACACACATGAAAGATTTATAGAAACAAAGAAGATACTCAAAGACAATGAACAACAGATTTACATGGGAAAACCCTTTTAGGAAAAAACCCACCACACCAAGTTGAATCTCTTTGTATTATAGTAACAAACAATTAGATACAATGCAAAGATACAACTCTCTAGTATCAATTCATAGTAGCCTCATTCACTGTTCAATCTCTTATAGAAATTATTCTCAACAATCCAATCTTTTCATCCTCAGAATTGATCTGCTTTTATCTTATGACATTATTATTTTTTATCTTCTGTTCATCCTTATCCACCATTACCCAGCATAGACAATTTCCTTTCCAGCAATTGATTTTTCCTTGCATGTAGTTAGCTCCAGCATCACAACTGTTACAAAAATCAAACTGCCAACTATTTGAATTTTGCTTCCTCTGATTGGTCCACGAGACACCACATAGGAAGGTAAAATGGTCAAAGGAAACATTCAACTTTGTTGGCATGTCGGTGAGACACTAACAGTGTCTCCCTGATGCCACAAAGTCTTCATATCGATATCGGCATAAGTCCAAACAGTCAGCAAGATGATATAATGAATGCCATGAGTCATACTGAATCCATTGACATCCATTGCATGCCTATCAGGAAGATATTTCTCATCGGCAAGACTCATACTGAATTCCACAAGTCATATCGATTTCAACTTTGCCATCATCAAGAATTTTCCATTCGCCAAGAGGTTTCGCCAAGTCTCCTTAAGTTTCACCGAAGCACCTGATAGTTGGAAAGACATTTGTCTTTTGACAAGACTTCACTCTGAGCACAACCAAGTCTTACTGAGTTGGCAAGACTTTTTTCTTTCACCGAGACCTTACATCGAGCAACCAAGTCTTACCAAGTCAGCAAGACTTTTGACCTTCACCAAGAACTTTCACCGAGACTCTCCTTTGGTCGCTGAGACCTCATACCAAGTGTTTAAGTCATATCAAAACCATTCAAGAGTCGAAGAGACTTATCCCTTTTTCCAAGACCTTATACCAAGGTCTTTTGTCACCACGGAGGCACCAAGTGAATACTCCCATTGGCGAGACCTTTCTTCATCACTAGGACATCTTACTGAAACCTCCACCATCAGCGAGACTTCACATAGTCACTGAGAGATTTCCTCGAGATCCTTGTGTTAGCCCAATGACCATATGCTATCGGTGTCACCGAGACATTTCGTATCAGCAAGACTACATACCAACAACCCAAGTCTCCCCACTACCTGGGAGTGAAAAACAATCAGTGAGAGAAACAATAGTCGATGAGAGATCTTGCCGAGTCTCCATGTCATAGCGATAGGTCTATTCGGCAAGACTGAAACCAAGTCACAATGACTAGGGAATTTCAACAAGATTCATAACAGCTAGTCGGCCAGACATGAATAATGTCACATCGACTTTTCCTTTCAGGAGTACCATGCCAGTATGGATTGAGGCACATATTCCAACAGGTTTGGGGATTTTATCTTTGATTTTTTCTAATAGTTTTCAACCTCTAATCTTCCTTACAGTCATCTTGAATAGATGTTGGTTTCCATTTTCTCATTGCTTCCGCCTAGCTTTGTATCAAGGGCTCAAATGAAGTCATTCTCAAACTATGGTCAAGTATACGTTAAATGAAATTTAATTGATAAACACCTTTTTCTACATGAGCCATACTAGAATAGTGGGGGTGGCTTAGTTTTAGATCCATCCATCTTGGAATTGAATTCCCACTTAGCTACTTTGAGACTATGCTTATTCATTTCATATTGAAGCTCTTTCCAACCTTCACAAGGTTGTAGTAATTCTTAAAAAGGTTTTTCATTTTTATACTTACCTCCTTGATTCCCTACAGTGACAAATTATATACTTGAAAGGGCAAGGGGAATCATGTAAGGGCTTCTTCTTTGTAGTAATCTTTTTGTATGTTGAATATAATATCTTGATTATAATTTTTTTAAGATCATAAAATGATTGAGATGATTTATAATGATGAATCTTTAATATTAATAATAATGGTGACTTTATGGGATTACATTAATATTTATATGTCAAATTCTCACAAAAGGCTGATTTTCTAGATAGTTATTGTCGAGACAAAAGGGTTATAATGTTATTTATTAAGTCCTTTTTTGGGAATATGATGAATAATTCAAATGTTTTTATTATGGATTTTTGTATGTAGGTATACTGGTATAGGATGATCCAAGCTAGGGAATGATTATATATGAAAGGTTTGCCTCAAAATATATCAACTTCATTAAATCGATCAAGGCATGGAAACTAATTAGTTCAAAATGGTTTCACGTGGGATGTTGACCTTGGAATTTGTAATTTTATTTGAAGAATTCTATAATGACACTTAGGATTGGGTTGAAATGGTGATAAGGTTTATGTGTCATAAGTATTTGAGTTTAGGATTATAGAAAGTTGTTTATTTTATTGGAAATATTTATTTCTTTCACTAATCCTTTCTCACATCAACTCTCCAATTTCACATACCTATTAGGAGCTTTCTGATGGAGCTAAAAAATCCACATTGGTTGTTTTTCACATTTCCATTTTCACCTAGCCTCCCACACTCACTATAAGCTCCATCTCCCTTTCATAATAGCTAACATTAACAAAAACTACTAAATAAGGCCCTTGATCATCACAATGAAGTAAATTCCTTGACTAAAATGTTCCCATAGTAGCACATTACATGTCACCAAGATAATGCTATATCGAAGAGAGTCTCACCATAGTCTCTTCGATGTGAGAAAAAATGGCTAATGTGAAATGTAGATGAGACTCCCAAATGTCTAAATGAAATATTCAAATGTATTCCCACCAACCTAAGCAATGATATGTCTAAGAAACTTGCACATGTTGAGGAGAAAATCTAACATGTCTCACCAACAAATCATATGGAGCATTCAACATTCAAGAAATAGAAAAACATCTCTCGAATATCAAGAGATCATCATAAAATAAATGATAAGTCACTGGTAGAATGGGATGGATGAATGGAAATGTTGAAGAGACATCAACATGTCAAGGAGAGAAGAAATAAAATATCTTCGACATTCAAGGGGAAAAATATTAGTAATACATAGAGACATCAAACAGACATTGGATGAGGTCTCATTGACATCCTAACAATGATATACTGAGGAATAATGGAAATATCAAGCAAACATTATCAAAAGTCCCCTCAACATCTTGGAACTAGTTATTGATGAGACTAAGAGATGTCAGAGAGAGGTGACCATGGGTCTCCTTGACATAACAAAGTCACCTAGACATCAGTAGCAAGTATTACTGCTGAAGGAAGAGTTAAAGACATGTCAAGGAGACATAGGCTTTTTGGCAAGAGAAATCCACTTGTCTCATAAAAAAAAAAGGACCATAAGGGAACAAATCGAGAAGTAAATATTGAAGAGAAATTGCAATATCGATGAGAGAAATCTAAATGTCTCTTAGAAATTTCTCAAATGATGGTCAAGGATATATCAAAGAAAGATATAGACGTTGAGATTAGAGTCTCATCAAAAAAATATGAAATAATTGTCACTGGATTGATTTGACAGATGAAATCATTGAAGAGACAATTGCCATTAATGTGCAAGTTGATAGGAAGGATGGTGCAAGTGCCATTTATGAACTACAGTTGGATCAAATGTGTCGAGTTTCAATAAATACAACCTCTAAGAATCAAAATTCACTGTGCATTGTGGTTAAGCTTTAAGAGGACGAATTTGGACAAAAGCGAGCAACTTAGAATTTTTGGAATTCATTCAAGTAAGTACACCTTGGCTCAACTATACATAATTTTTTGAATATAGCTTGAAGTACAACATAGTTAGGAATAAAATGGATAAAATCCTAGAAAAAACAAGATCTAAAAGGAAAAAAACTGAAAGTAGGCTACCTAATCAAGACTTAATAGACTAGTGTCCCAAGTCTAGGCCAAAAGCACAAAGAATAGCTTAGTTAAACCCATCATGTGAGACCCTAGAAGACAAGCATAAGAATTTGGGAGATGTATGGACTCCACATAGAGGCTATGATTTGTTCATATATCATTATAGGAAGAAGTAGAGATATAGCTCAGTCTCAAACCCATGGAATTTGAATTTAGGAAAGCTTGTGATGCCAAATTTTTTTGTGAACATAAAATTAATTAAAGTAATGCCAAATAATTATAATTCCAAAATGAGGGAAATTTATTTGCTCAATGGGTCATATTTTATGATTATAACATAGGATTATATTCATATGGTTTTCCAATTGGACACTTCCTTGAAGATGAAATTGCGATTGAGAGACTTGTTGGAAGAATATTTCTCTATGGATATGAGCTACAAGAGGTGGAAGCTACCTCTGCATAGGCCCAAGGGTCTTGGAAATCAACCTATGGGGTTTTTTAGTCATGAAAAGCCCCCATTTTCTATAGACTTGTTTGAAGAATACTATGAGTACACATACTATTTAGTTGGCCAAGTATTGGGAGTTGAGGCCTCTGTTAACATGACTATAGCTCCCATGGTTCTCGCTATGTAAGTTCAAAGCCAAGATGCCAGGCCCTATGACTATGAAAATTATTTATCTGAGGCCATTAATAGTGCTCTTAATGCTATTAAGAACAACAGTGAAGCTATCAATTTCAAACACTATTCACTTCCTATGCATATGTTACTATATGAAGGGAAAGTGATGGGAATGTGGAGAGAAGAATTAAGAATAAAAAATTTGGATAGTGATGGTAATTTTAAACTAGTGTAAATGTGGACATTAGTCTGGGATAGTAGATGTGGGACATCCCACTATTTATACTTTGAAGAGCATTTTTTCAAACCCTTGTATAAATTGCTTAGCCATAAATGTGATTATAATCTATCCCTAGAAGTACAGTTTTTTATTCAACCAAAGGAGAAGGGCCATGAAGGAAAGATAAATCACAATTGGGGGGATTGGTATGTGTTTGCAGATTGTACTATCATTAGAGTATATGGATTTGAGACAAGACCATATTTATTGCCTAATACTATGCCAGATAGGGTTTCTTATCTCAAGATCATAATACAATTGTCTTATTCAACCTTCATGCATCTAAAAAGCTATGGAAGGAAAACCTTCATGCCTTCTACTCTTTTCTTTCGTGACTTCACTATTATTGATGATTCAAGGTATGACTTGGTTGGAAGCATGTTAAGTTATTATGGCTTGCAAATTGGAAATAAGAGGAAAAACATTGACCTTGAGCATTTTATATATGATGCCAAAATTTATCAAAAAATAAAAGGATATGAGAATAAGTTCCATGTTAATGATGTCATCAAGAATTGTGAGGAAAGTCAGGTGATCATGAGAAAAAATGCATATGATAGAATTTCTATGACTAAGGTTTGGAGATTGAGCACTAACCCATCTTATGTGGAAGCTTTTCATGAAATTCAAGACCCCATGGAAAGAGTTGAGCAATTGCTTTTGCATGAAGAAGAAATAATAAAGGATGTACCTTTGGTGGAGTTTGAGAGGAGAAGAAATGTTGGCTCTTGGAGGCAAGCAAAAAATATAACACCACTAGGCCATTTGTCACCACAACCTACTCCAAAGGTAAGCTTCTCAATTGACACCCCAATCATGGTTGAAGATGATACTGAAGGGGAAGAAGAGGTCACATAGATCAGCACTCATGTCATTCCCTAATATGAAATTCCATTGGAAAGGAGTGCAACTACCTTTGAAGCTACCTATGAGGTATCTGATTATGTGAGACACCATGCCAGTCAAGAGTTCATTGTAGATGATGCATTTGTCTAGACTTTTGAGTTTAAGGCTTTTATCTATGAGTATAAAGGAAATGTTGGATATTGTTGATATGTGGTTTTCATTGATGTCAACACTATTGGAATTAATGTATTTAAGGATATATATGTTGAGGATATTGAGAAATTTGTAATAAAATAAGTTGAAGGTTGGCAGTGGTGTAGTGAAGTTCAATATGTTGGCTAGCTCAGTATGTTGATGATAAGAGGTTGTGGATTAAAGAGTTTTTTTTCAAGTATATATAGTTTATCCACATTAAGTTTTAGAGATCCCCATGAATATTTGATCAAGTTATGAGTATCTATGTTCTGATAGTTTTTTTGTTGCTTCAGTTGGTGTTCCTAAAAGAAGATGATGTGATTCTAGTAATTTGATTTATTGTAGATGATTTTGTGGTGATTCATGATGCTTGTGGATGTTTCTAGTTTGTGCTCTATCTATGTTGTATGTCCACACTGATTAGTGTGCTCACAATTGGTGATTTTTTGTTGTGAGTTCATGTTTTTATTTGTTCATGGCTGACAAGGTGATTGTAGCGCATTGTGGATCTTTGAGGCATAATTTTTGAAGGTGTTTTATGTTTGAGGATGTTTTTTTTAGTCCCTATTATGTTGTGGCTGACATTGGTTGGTGTACATTGAGAATTGTTTATGGATTGAGCTGATAGTTTGTACATATTTTATATTTTGTTAAAGTTGACATGTAGACGATGTTATCCCTAGTTGTGGATATATATGAGCGATCATTTATACCATTTGAATATGTATGTGTGAATGGTGTGCAAGTCCTATGTGCGAATAATGCTCTAATATTTCAAAGGAAGAAGCAAAGTATGTAGAAGAGTGAGCAAATGTTTATGTGCTTAACTAGAACTGTAATAAGGCATTAGAAGATGCTATTTTCTCAATTCGAAATCTTGTGGATGCAATCTGAATGTTTCTATAAGACAGTGTGTCTTCCTCTGGGTAGTAATCCTATTTGTATTTGAGTAGTGAGCTCTAGGCAGTGTGTCTGAATGCATGTGCATTCCCATTTATAATTATTTTATACTTTTAATAGAGTATAATCTTGTGGATTAACCTCCACCATGGTTTTTCCCTTAACAGGGTTTCCACATAAAAAATCTTGGTGTTATGTGTGTTTCTGATGTGGTGATGGTTTATGCTTTTATGTTTATATATCAAATCTAAGAATACATTTAATAAGTTTAATTTCTATGACAACTATTTCACCCCCCCTCTTGGTTGTCTGCCTTTTTGTCACCAACAATTGGTATCAAAACAAGTTCCTTGGATGAAATTCAATAGCTTGAGGTGACTTGAGATGACAACATATAAGAAGGATAGTCTAAGATTTGATGGAACTAATTATTCTCTATGGTAGACTTGAATGGAGTGTCATTTGAGATGCATTGGTGAACCCTATTGGACAATTACAAAGAATAGATATATCATCACACATAATGGTCCTACTTTTGTTGAGATCAAGGATGTCAAGTACAATATCAGGGCTAAGGAAGCATTTTTGAGTGCTCTGAATGATTCTAAGATGACAAATGTTATGGATCTGAAGACTGCTTATGAGATATGGAAAAAGTTGGAAACTTTGTATGAAGGTGATGCTCATGTAAAGATTGCTAAGCTACAAAGCCTGAAAGGGAAATATGAAATGTTGAGAATGGGAGATGATGAGAACATCATTTATTTTATGCAAAGAGTAAATGAGCTTGTGTGTAGTATTAGATGTGCTGGTGGAACATTGGAAGAATTAGAGATTGTTGATAAAGTGCTCAAATCCCTGTCTGCTACATACAAAGCCAAAGCTACAACTATTGAGGAGATCCAAACTATGAAAAATGTAACTAGAGACATGTTGATTGGTAAGCTTACTACTTTTGAGTTAAGTGAGTTTGGTGATTCTCTTCCTAAGAAAAAATTTGCACTCAAAGCTACTATCTCTGGAAAAGATAAGTAGAGATATGATCTGGGAGAAAGTTCTTCTAGAAAAATATTTAAGTATGAGGAGGAAATGAGAGAGATTGAAGAAGAAGAGAGAAAACTAGATGAGCTTGAAGCACTTATTGTCAAGAGGGAATCCAGAGGAGAAGGTAAGTATAAAGGGAAATTTCCTATTAAGTGTTTTTCTTGAAATAAGATAGATCATTTTACATCAACGTGTCTAGAAAGAGCTCCTAAGCCAAGAACTAACAAACATAGATTTCAAAGAAAGTGTTATTATGCTTCCAATGAAGGTGTGACAAATGATGAATCTAATAAAGGAAATGTAAGTGAGGATGAATGAGTATTTATTGCTATCAAGGAAAATGATCCATCACCTACTGAATCCACTAGTTGCACAAATGTGGAGAAAGCCCTAGCTCCCAAAGTTGAAGAAAAAGATGAATGGGTGATTGAAAGTGGATTCTCTCATCACATGATAGGTGATAAAAGTAAATTTGTGAGCTTGGAAAATTATGATGGTGGTGTTGCAAGATTTGGTTATGACAAAGCTAGTATAATTTGTGGTAGAGGATCTATTTTTCTTGATGGTAAGCATAATATTGATGATGTTCTATACGTGGAAGGTTTGAAGAATAATATCTTAAGTGTTGGATAGATGGCTGACAAGAGATACAATCTTAAATTCAAGAAAGGAAAGTGTAGAATATTGGGGAGTTCCAATAGTATGATTGTATCAGGTACAAAAGAAAAAGGTAATATGTTTCACCTAAGTATTGCTAGTAAAAGTTGTTTGATTGCTCAAGTTGATGAAAGTTGGTTGTGGAATAGGAGAATGTGTCCTGTAAAATTTGACAATATTATCAAGATAAGCTCTACTCAGAAAGTGGGAGATCTTCCTAAGTTGATAAAACCTACTAATGCCATATGCAAGGAATGCTAGTTAGGGAAGCAAACTAGAGTTTCATTTAGGAGCAAAAAACATTGTTCAAATGAAGTATTGGAGCTTGTGCATACTGAATTGTGTGGTCCTTCTAGAGTCAGAATTTTATAAGGTTACATGTATTTCATGTTACTTATTGATGATTATTAATGTGGGTTACTTTCTTAAGGCAAAATTATAAGCTCTAGAGAAATTCAATATTTTCAAGGCTATGGTTGAGATAGAGATAGGCCTGAAGATTAAATGCTTGAGATCAGATAGAGGTGGTGAATTCACTTCTGATGAGTTTAATTATTTTTGTGAAGAGCATGGGATAAAGAGACAATTATTTTCCCTATGGACCCCTCAACAAAATGGAGTTATGGAAAGGAAGAATAGGACAATTGAAGAAGTTTCTAGGACTATGATTCTAGAAGGAAATGTTCCTCATATCTATTGGAGACAAGCTATGAGCAACTAGGGGCAAGTCAAAGGTGATACCAGTAAGGCTCCTTATGAGCTATAGTATGGTCATAAACCTACTATTAGGTACTTCAAAATATTTGGAAGTAAATTCTTTATCAAAAGAGATGAGGATATAGGAAATTTTGATGCTAGAAGTGATGAAGTAATATTTCTTGGTTATTCTACTAAAAGAAAAGCCTATGGTGCTACAATAAGAGATTGAGGAAAGTAGCTGAAAGTGAAAATGTCAAAGTTGATGAAGACATAGTTAGACCATCCAAAACCTGTGGATATGAATTAGGTGATCAGAATGACAATTTAGATAAAGGAAAGAAAGTTTAGACTTCAAATGAAGTTCAAATTATTCTGGTAAATCAGGAAAATAAAGAGGAAGGAACTAGTGAAAGTGTAGAAATGAGATCACAAGAGCCTAAAGTTAAAGAACATCCCAAGAATCCAAGGTATGTAAGACTAAATCATTCAAAAGATCAAATTATTGGTGACAAGAACAAAGGTGTTCAAAATAGGAGAAGAATTGGAGAAGAATATTGCTTGATTTCAAAAATCGAGCCTAATAGTGTGAATGAAGCATGTAAAGATGAACATTGGGTGGAAGCAATGAAAGAAGAGATACAAAAAATTGAGAAGAATGATACATGGATTCTTGTCCCTAGACCTAAGGAAAAAAATGTAATTGGAACTAAATGGGTCTTTTAGAAAAAATTGAATGAGAAAGGTGAAGTTGTTAGAAAAAAAGCAAGACTTGTGTGTAAAGGATATTCTTAGATGGAAGGAATTGACTTTGAAGAAACTTTTTCCCTTGTTGCTAGGATTGAAGCTGTGAGACTATTTCTTGCTTGTGTTGCTAACAAAAACTTCCAAATTTATCAAATGGATGTCAAGTAAGAATTTCTAAATGTTGAAATGGAAGAAGTGTATATTGAGCAACCTGATGGATTTTAATTGAATGATCAAGGAGATATGGTTTGTCAGTTGAAGAAAGCATTGTATGGACTTAAGCAAGCTCCAAGCATGGTATGCTAGATTGAATAAGTATTTGTTGAAGCTTGGATTTAATAAAGGTACCATTGATAGTAATTTTTATTTCAAGATTGATCATGATAAAAATTTGATTTTTGAAGTCTTTGTTAACGATATCATTTTTGGAGAAGATGATAGTTTGTGCATGAAGTTTGCTGATGAGATGCAAAGTGAGTTTGAGATGTCTATGATTTGAGAAATGAAATTATTTTTATGATTGCAAATTACTTAGCTAGATAAAGGGATCTTTATATCTCAGTCCAAGTATGTGAAAGAATTTCTAAAGAAGTTTGGTATGGAATATTCAAATCTGATTGGTACACCTATGGTGACCAGATGTAAGTTAACACAAGATGTTGATTCTCCTAAAGGAAATCAAACTAGATACAAATTGATGATTGGTTGATTGTTCTATTTGACTCAAACTATACTTGATATCATGAATATTGTATGCATTGTTGCAAGATTTCAAGCTGATCCTAAGGAATCTCATGTGATAGCTATGAAAAGGATTTTTAGGTACTTAAAGGGGACAATTGATTTTGGCCTATGGTATCATAAGGATGATGACCTTACTTTGAGTGCTTTACTGATGTTGATTGGGTAGGAGATGTGGATGATAGAAATAGTACTAGTGGTGGTGTTTTTTTCTTGGGAAAGAAGCTAATTTCATGGTTAAGTAAGAAGCAGAATTCCATTTCTTTATCTACTATAGAGGCAGAATACATTGTTGTTGCTAACAATTGTACTTAAGTATTGTGGATGAAGAAAAAGTTGAAAGATATTAGAGTTGTGTATGATGAACCTATTGTTATATTATGTGATAATTCAAGTGCAATTAACATTTCTAAGAATCCGGTGTTGCATTCAAAAACCAAGCATATATCTATCAAGTTTCACTTTTTGAGAGAGAAGGTGAGTGAAAAGGAAGTCAGATTGGAGTATGTGCCCACTAAGGAACAAATTGTAGATATCTTTACCAAGAATTTTCCTAGGGATACTTTTTAGTATCTTAGAGGGAAGCTAGGGGTGATTACCCCTCCTAATCAAAATTAAGATGCATTAACTTGCATCAGTCTATGCATTTCATAGTCATATCTTATGATCTAGATTGATGTTGTGGTGGCTGCTACTTAGGGGGAGAAGTCAAATGTTTAGATATGTGGTTCAAAGCTTATGTGGATAAATATAATTTTTATATTTATCATTGATGTCAAAGGGGGAGAAGATTCATGTGAAAAACTATGAATTATCTAGTGAGAAGAGTCAAAATCTAAGAAGGAGAAAGTGGTGAGAGAAATTTGCATTGATGGTGTTTTTCACATCATGTGTTGCCATCAATGCCAAAGGGGGAAATTGTTGGATATTGCTGATATGTGGTTGTCATTGATGTCAACACTATTGGCATTAATGTCTTTAAGGCTGTATATGTTTAGGATATTGAGAAAATTGTAATAAAATAAGTTGTAGGTTGTCAATGGTGCAGTGAAGTTCAATATGTTGTCTAGCTCAGTATGTTGATGATAAGAGGTTGTGGATTAAAGGGTTTGTTGTTGAGTATATCTAGTTTATCTATGTTAAGTTTTAGAGATCCACATGAATATTTCATTGCATTATGAGTATTTGTGTTCTAATAGTTTTTTTGTTGCTTTAGTTGGTGTTCCTGAAAGAAGATGAGGTGATTTTGGTAATTTGAGTTGTTTTGGATGCTTCTATGGTGATTCATGATGTTCATGGATGTTTCTAGCTCATGCTCTATCTATGTTGTACATCCATAGAGATCAATGTGCTCACGATTGGTGATTTTCTAGTGTGAGTTCATGTATTTCTTATTCATGGCTGACAGGGTGATTGTAGCATGTTGTGGATCTTCGAGGCATAATTTTTGAAGGTGTTTCATGTTCAAAGATGTTTTTTTGGGTCCCTACCATGTTGTGGCTAACATTGGTTGGTGCACATTGAGAATTGTTTATGGATTGAGCCAACAGCTTGTACATATTTTATATTTTTTTAAAGTTAGCATGTAGATGATTGAACATGTGAGAAAGGTGCTAGAAGCAATGTTGAAAACTACCTATTGGAAATGCAAACATGAGAAAGTGTAGAAGGAACAAGAAGAGTTAAAGGAAAATCTCAAAACCAATACCTTTGAAATGGCATAAAAAATAGTCTACATGATATTTGAAGACATGAATAATCATGTTGAACAAGTCTTGCATATTCATGATAAAACACATACAAAACTATTGGAAAAAACTAGATTGAGTGATAAAATGACATGGAGTCTCACATTATTACAAAGTAGATGGATAGCTCTTTTGTGCTACAAGAATACCATGAACTCATGAAATATCATAAGGACTTCCACAACATCCCGATACAAGAGTTAAGTGACTTTAGTCAACCATTGAGTATGGTCTTACTCAATCTCTTTGAGGAAATAGAATTGAAATATTGGGATACATGGAAGGATGAAATAGCTAACTATTTACCAGCTATTCTTGATGCAATCAATGATGAAGATGAAGTGCTTTAAAAAAAACATCAACAACTGGGAAGAATCTTTGAATTTGAGTTTTCCATAAAAGATATTATACATAATGCAGAAACTCATTCCAAAATTAGGTACATGGAGCATTTTTTGAAGATTAACTCGTTCATTGCACAGGCCAAGTAAGAGAGGAGTAGCAAGGATTGGGGTTTGATGGTTTTGGATGCACAATAATGATGCATGTTCCTTGAATAGGTCTTACATGATCACAGGCGCTCGCTGAAGATTGACGAACTGTAGCGCATCTGCCAACAAGCACTTAATATTTTTATGTTTATGGTAATATTGTTTTAGTTATGAAGTGATGCATTTTTTTGTAAATGAGCTTGAAGCTTGTTGCTTCCCATACAAATAGGTAAACAAGGCCCCAATTTTTGGATCATCATCATTATCATCATCACATTCCATTTCATTAGAGTAGGCATTAGTAAGAAGATAGATTGCATAATTTTCCCATACATACCATATTTAAAGACTTTTGATAATGCTTATATGTTGAAGTAATACAATGGAGTAGACTATTTATAAATTGTAATTCATCTTCAGTGTTCAATTACTATGTCAATTTTTTATGTTCATCTATTACTTTGTTGTCTCCAAAGTGGCCTGTTCAAGTTATTTAAATCTGCAAGATTTATCGCAACACATTTGATGTTACTATGTGGATGCCCTAATTGGTTTCTAGTTGATGTGAATTAAAATATTTTCTAATAGTTTACTTTAATTGGTCCTTGCCTAGGGTTAAAATCATTTTAAATAAGTTGTTTTGATTAGTTTTCATTAACTTAAGAATTAAAATTCCTTTCATGCTTTCACAGTAACTTGAGGGGATATCACTAGGATTATTAAAGAACATTGTAATAAACAAAGTTGCACGTTTGCATAAGGTGCAGACATCTCAAGTGCCCAGTAATTCAAGTTAAGCTAAAAATTAGGATTACTTATCTTACAAATCTATATCCATTCCATAATCACCATCCACTAATTCACTCCATTATCCCAATAGGAGTAGGCACTGGTCATACTTAGGATATTACATACAATTTATAACTCACAATCTTGATGTTTCGACTACTTTCAGTAATAATTAACCATCAAAGCCCTACATCTACTCCACCTTCATGTTCCATAGTGAGTAGATTGCTCAATCTAGAAACCACATCCAACTTTAAATCTTCCTTATTGTTCAGGTATACCTACCTAGGTCTAGTAGAGCCTAAAGAGTAGGAGGTAATTAGCCTTGTTTACCTCATTCATGGGACAAAGGTGTATTAAGAGATTGGCACCCTCTTATGGTTTAAAAACTGACACTTTTTAGACCTAACAGAATGGAGACTTTGTTGGGAACCAAGGCAATTACGAACCTAAGCCTTCCATCATAAATTCATCCAAAAGCATCAAAATAGGTTAGGGACTCTACTAGGAGAAGAACAAAATCACTCATAACCCTAAACTATCCTACTCATGAGAAGGTAGGTGGAAAATTTGAAGAAATTTTATGACTGATGATGTAAATATCATATCAAAAAGAATAGACCATAGACATCAAAGATATACCATATCATCCAGAATGAATGGTAGAAGATCTTTGTATTAGGAGAGCCCCAAGAAGAACAATGTCAGGTGGACAGATGAACATAGATCCCCTGTTTCAAGTTCTGACACAAAAAAGAACAAAGCAACATCTAAAAGACCAGATACAACATTCAGTGATTAGGAGAATTTCTTTGAACAACCACCTACATTGCATAACAACTTTGAACCACTGCATGGGTTAGAACATCATGAAGATAACATATGCAAGGATCCCTAGACTCCATCAGGACAAGAGAACAATAGTCATCATGTTTACTTCAATGTTGATGGACACATAAAACATATGAATTTTTTGCCCAATTGGAGGAAGAAGGGGAATGAATACAAAGGGATTATGATTATAAATTTTCTTCACAACAAGAAGGAGAAGTCCAACATTCCTCTACAAGTCATTCTTTTAAGAATCTTGAGAGGATGACCACTCAAGAAATAAAATATTACATACAATGGTAGGAAGTAGCTGATAAAAAAGAGTCTTAATCAAAGTTAGCAACTATCCCAATTAGATTTTAATGCATTAAAACCACCCAAATACATCCCACCTCATAAATAGGAAAGTAATACCAATACACAAGGGTCATCCCAAAACACAGGTGGTCGAGGTTCTTCAAGAACACCCCATAACATAGATGGAGGAAAAAATCAGCCTATGCAACACCATGTACTACAAAATCCACCATCACAAAATACCAATATTCCACCACCCAAACAATGATATATTCCACACCATCATGTCCGACAATAGTACCTTCCACATAATCCCCAATATAATATGTACCAACAACCTCAATAGGGATATTAGTATTACCCCATTCCACTACCTCAGAATCCTTATCTACAGAACCCCATGGGCATAAGCATACAATTTGATCTATTAGGATACCAACTGTATCCATGTCCAGTTGATAACAATTGGAGAAACATTGTTCCCAAGTTTAGAGGGAATGATGTCATAACAACTGAAGAACACATTAGAAACTTTAATTCCTTTGTACAAGACATAGGAATGGAACATGAGGACGTGAATATGAGGTTATTCATGATGTCCCTAACTGAGGAAGCAAGGGATTGGCTTAAGAGTTTTCCCAATGCTTTAATCACCTCTATAGCAAACTTTCAGAATCAATTTCTAGAATAGTATGGAAATCAATGTGCTCCTGAGTTTGCTTTACATGAACTAATAAGTATTCAGAAACACCAGAATGATTAAGTCTATGATTTCAATCAAAGGTTCTCCAAACTCTATAATAAAATACCACATGGATCCAAATTGATTGATCTTGTAGTTATGAGTATTTATTTGAAGGAATTTGATCCAAAAATAGGATATGAGCTCAAAAAAAAGGTGCCCTAAAAGTTTGATTGAAGCACAAAAAGCAGCCTTAACCATTGAAAATAATAGAAAGACTATAGTAATGACTAGAAAAAGGGACAACCTTAGGATCCCACAAAATGAAAATCCTCCCCAAAATAGATTGGAGAATCAATACAAAAATGAAAGACCCATACTACATGACATGCCCTACAATACTACTTGGAAAGATGGAAAACCAGTGGTAAGATAAAATTGGAAGGAGACTCCTTACCCCTTGAAGAAACATGGAGCCCATGCACTAGACACTACACCATGGTGTTCACCTTTCCATAGACCCCATGACATTAAACATTGTGCAATAGTTCAGGCTTCTTAGGATGAGTGGTCACAAGAGCAAGACAGGGATGGTCACACCGTGAACATGTTGAGATGGAGATCTTGTCAAAATGAGGAAGGATAATCTCCCTATGAAGAGGGATATGAATACAATGTTGATAATCAGAAACACAATGTGAATATGGAGCAAGAGATGTTTTTTGATTGAGAAGAAAACCCACAAGAGGCAGAATACACCTATAATGCAACACCTCTGTTTCAGCTAAGAACTCCAAAAAAGGAAGAAAAGAGGGCTATCATGATGAAAGCTATAGCTAAGGAAAAAGGGAGGAGATACAATCTTAGAAGTAAACCCATAGATGCAGATCAAGGGACACCAAGAAGCATGTTCATCAAAGAAAAAAAGAACAAGGAGAGTGCCTCATCTAATCAAAAGAAGGGTGAAGTAAAGAAACCTCATAAATATGCTCAAAAGGAAAATGCAGACATTGATCTTGAGAAAATGATAAGAGATAAAAAAGTCCAAAATGAAGGGAAAAGAAGTACTAAAATAGAGAAGAGTGAACAAGGGATCACTTCCCCTTCATTTGACATGGCTCAAGCATTGCCTCAAACCAAAATGACAATTCCCTTAATGGAGTTGATGAAGATTGATGAATTCAGAGATACAACCCTCAAAATGATCACCAATGCATCCCAGAAGAAGAAGGATCAAAAGAAATAAGTAAATGTTGTGGAAAGGGAAATTAAAAAGGTACCAAAGGTATATTTGGGGGATACACTCACAAAAAATCCCTGCCAAATAGATCTATTTTACACTACATTGGTGATTAACAACAAGATGGTAAAAAACTACATGATTGACTCAAGGGCAGAAATCAACATCATGCCCTTGGCTTTCAGGAAGGATCTAGGTTTATGGGTAAATACCACATATGGGAAATGTTATGCCATGGATAATAGATCAGTCCCTGTAGTAGGAGTAATATGGGATGTAGAACTAAAGCTAGCATCATATCTAGAGGCAACATACAAGAAAAATATTATTGTGGTAGATACTCCCCCCTACTATGGGATGTTACTATCAAGGAAATGGACAACAAAAGTTGGTGGAAATGTTTAGTTAGATCTGTCCTATGCCACAATTCTAGTGAATGGGAAAGAAGTAAAATTATATAGGGAGCCTAGGTCTAAGAATTTCATTGAACTATTTGACCCCAATCAAATGAATTGCTTCTGTGATGTGGACTTGGGGAGTTTTAGAATTGAACACTCAAACCCCAAATTATTAAACATAGATCTAATTGCTAGGGATGTTTCCAAGAATGAACATGACATATGGTGAATACACTTTGATGGAGCCTATAGTAGAGAAGGATATGATCCAAAATTATCTTCATTTCACTTAAAGGCACAACATTCAAATACTCATTTCTGTTAACATTTGAGTGCACAAATAATATAGCAGAGTATGAAGCCCTACTGATAGGTTTGAACATGGCTACTAAACACAAGATTAAACTATTAAATGTCCTAGGAGATTCTAAGTTAGTTGTCTCACAAGTGAGATCAAAGTATTCCACAAAGAACAAAAGGCTGAAGAAATATAGAAATGCTATATGGGATACTATTGAGTTGTTAGATTCTTTCTCCATTGAGTGGATAGATAGATCTAAAAACCTAATGGCTAATTTCTTAGAAAATGTAGCCTTGAAAAGGATGATAATACTCTAGCAAGATTTTCACAGGTTGAACTTAAGACTAGGCCAGCTATCCTTGACAACGTCTACAATTTTCATGTTTTCAATGATGATACTAACTTGATCAAATTATTGCATTACATTGATCAGTATGAGGCACAAGAGATTGATTTTAATGCATTTGTGGAAGAAGTAGATGGTAAGCAAACTGTATTTGGTCAGTAAGTTATGAAAATAAAGAAAAACAAGATTCCTAAAGGGTTGGTGGCACTGGAAAGAGTATTTGATGGGAATGACCAAGCATTCATGAAACAAACACCATTAAGGAGGGAAGATATTTAAGAAATAAATCTATGCACTGAATTGGTGCCAAAGAAAGTGAACATAAAAAAAAAGATAAGCCCGACAATCAAAAAGATTTTGATTGCATTATTGAGGAAGTATAAGCATGTCTTCACTTGGTCTTATGATGATCTTAAGGCATACAGGGAAGATCTATTCCAACATGAGATTTCACTTAAACCCGATGCAAAACCCTTTAGACAAAAGCAGAGACCAATAAAACCAACTTTGGAGCCTAAAATGCATGAGGAACTTATGAAGCTCAAGGAGGGAGGCATCATCAAACCTATCAAGCATTCTACTTGGGTCTCAAATTTGGTGCTTGTCAGAAAGAAGAATGGAGATATAAGGTTATGTGTGGATTTTAGAAATTTGAATGTTTCTTCCCTCAAAGATAATTACCCACTCCCAAATATGGAGGCCAAGTTGTAAAGGGTGATAGGTTGTGAACTATTTTCCATGATGTATAGATTTTTAGGGTAACCAGGTGAAGGTGAAGGAATCAAAACAATATAATACTAGATTCACTACCCCCTAGGGCACATATGTGTACATAACGATGCCATTTGTGCTAACAAATGTTGGTGCTACATTCCAACAAGATATGGATGTTGCTTTTGTTGATTTGATCAATACAATAATGGTAGTATACCAAGATGATCTCATTGCATATTCCAAGAAAGTAGAGGATCATGTTGCACACCTTGAGAATATTTTCCTTAAATCACTAGAGTATGGCATTTACCTAAATCTTAAGAAATGTCATTTTGCTATGACAAAGGAAAAGTTGTTAGGGAACATAGTATCCAAGGAAGGGGTTAGAACTGATCCAAAGAGAGTAGAAGCCATAGATAAGATCCCTATTTCTAAAACTATTAATGCCATTCAGTCTTTCTTTGGACAAATAAACTTTGTCAGAAGGTTCATATCAAATTTTGTTGAAATTGTCAAACCTATCTCAAAAATGTTGAAGAAAGGAGCTGAAATTAATTGGAATACAAAAGAACTTGATGCATTTGTATCTATAAAAAGGGAAATCAAAGAGGACCTAGTGTTAAAATCCCCTGATTTCAGTAAGCCTTTTCACATCTTTTCATTCACCTCGTACCACACCAATGCAATAGTAATGTTACAAAAGATTGATGAGAGGTATGAGCAGCCTAAATCCTTGTTTAGTAGATCCCTCGAAGGAGCCAAGTTAAGATATGATATCATAGAGAAATAGGAATATTCTCTTTTCAAAGTAGTAAAAACCTTTAGACCCTATCTGGTAGGAGCCAAAATAATTGCATATGTTCCCAATACTACTGTCAAGGATGTTTTTGTACAAACTAAGATCAAAGGGAGAAGGTGGAGGTGGATCAATAGAATTCAAGAATTTGATATTGAGATTCAAATCACTAAGCTGGTAAGAGGGCAAGGCCTAGCCAAGCTAATGGCTAAGTCAAATTTTGAAGCATCTCAAATTTGCAGCATAGGGGAAGAGGAGGCCATGATTGCAAGCATAGAGAACACTACATGGTACACTGTTATTATTTATTACTTAAAGAATCATAAGTACCATAAACACATGAATGAGAATCAAAAGAGACCCTTGAAGTTACATGCCTCCAAGTATGTCTTCATTGATGGTGAATTATACTAGAAAAACAAGGATGGAGTACTATTGTTATGCCTGGATGAATCTCAAGCAAAACATGTATTAAGAGAAATGTACGAAGGAGTTTGTGGGGGACACTTTTTAGCCAAGACCATTGCCCATAAGATATTGAGGGAAGGGTATTACTAGCCTATGGTTTTTAACAACTCTTTCACTTATGTAAGGAGATGTGAAGCCTACCATAAATTCTCTGGAAAGATGAAATATCAAGGAGAACTACCACTAAGACTGATGTAGGTTGAAGCTCTCTTTATCCAATGGGGGATCAGGGAAAACTTTAGTGGAAAATTTTTTCCAATTGGTGAATTCTAGGAATCAGTCAACTCGAAGTTGGTGAATTTCTCACACCCATATCGTCCAAAATTTATGAAACATAGGTCCAATGCATGTCAATTCACCAATAATTTTTTTTATGAGGCATATTTAATCAATAAATTTTCCATTGTCAAACTACGCATTTCAAATGGATCAACTAATATTTTTGCCTGAATCCCAGAAGCATTTAATAAAAATCACCTACATATTCACCAATACTATTAAAATGACATTGTATTAGGACCCATTTCGCCAATTAAAATTTACAAATAGTTACTTTTGAAGACTCATTTTTCCAATTAAAATTTATAAATAGTTTCTTATGAGGACCTATTTCGCCAATAACATTAAAAAATAATTAAATTTGAGGACACATTTCGCCTTGAAAATTACAACGTATTCACCAAATTTTTAATATACCATTTAAAATTTTTGCGGAGTTCTCCAAATATGGAATCATGGATTGATATAAATACAATTGAAAGTGTCATTTATTCTTACACATTTTGTTCAATTCTAAGGTTCTACTTCTTGATTTGGAAGTTAGTGAAAGCCGAAAATGTAGACTTAAAGGTGAGTGATCATTGATCATTTCTTCATAGTGTTATTAGTTATAATAATAAGTTTTCTTTATGTCTTTTCCATTCTTGCTTTAGTCTTAAAGATGATATTGAGTAGGGAATGGGATCTATATTATTATTCTCTATCCTTAAACAAGAAGACATTTTTTTCTAATTTTTTATTCGAAGTGAGAGATGAATATGTCGATTGAATTAGAGATTAATATGTTGAGTGACTCAAGCAGCAATGATAAGGCTCCTGCCACTCCTCAGGGTGGTGAAACTACTCCTGCTGCTCCTTAGGGTGTTGAAAATACTCCTACCACTCCTCAGGGTGGAAAAACTACTCCTGCTGCTCCTTAGAGTTAGGGTGGTGAAAATACTCCTGCCGCTCCTAAGGATGTTGAAAATACTCCTACCACCCCTCAGTGTGGTGAAGATCAAGAGACTGAGAGGCCATCAAAATGCCCAAAAATTAGATTTACCATACAGTCTTACTTTGGAATTTCCAAAGCTTTTGATCAATGAGGTCAAGATGGAGCTACATCATCAACTCTTCCACCAAATATTGGTAGCATTCACAATACCTTGGCACTAGCAGAAGGTCAAGTTAAGATTTTCATTGATTTAAATCAAAATGTATCAAATTCAAATGGGGATGAAAATACCGTAGAAGATGCTCCAAGGGATACCCTAGTTAAATAGAATGAGATAATTGAATTGGATGAGGATGATGTTGGTAGCAAGAAAAGGAAAACCAAACCAAAAAGGGGGTGTGAGTGGGAAATAACAAGGAATTTTTAACTTGGTTGGTTGTCAAAGTACCCATTCATTGTAGTAGTGGGGGAATCAGATGATATTGAAAAAGCAACACATGCCAAATGAATGATTTGTACTTGGAAATTAGGAAAACCCAAGACATTGTAGCTAAAGATTGACACTATAGAAAAGCATATCGATAAAGTTTATGAAAAACCAATTATAGATGGAAAGGAACAATCAGTATTATGATGGAAATCAAAGGAAGAATGCCTTCATGTTAGGTATGCCATGGATTATGAAGAGAATCACCAAAGCATGTTGAAGCTTGCTACATGTAAAGGTACACTTGAGGCTCAATTTGGAAAAGCAATGGAAGGAGCAAATATGTCAAAAAATGTTCAGATGAGTGTTGTTTTTCATATTTTGTCTAAAGGGCATCCTATGAATGACTACCCAAAATATTCTAGTTTATTATCTTTTTTGAATGTTCCTCACTATCCCTACACATAGTGGTTAGTAAACATTGGATGGAAATGGGAAAGTGTCTTGCTACAGTGGAAAAGGAAGATTTAAAGGAGAAATTAAAAGAGTCAAACTTCATTGCATTATCTTTAGATGAAGTTTCTGCGGTAGACAATACTTCTTGGGTCTGTATGCATTTGTATACTATACAACATGTTTTCCAAGCTCATCTTCTCTATGTTCATAAAATAAAGGAAAGTTCAACATTGCATAATATATTTGAACTAGTCAAGAAATATTTGAATGAAATTGTAGGTATGGATGAGTTGACAATTGCAAAAAAGTTGGTGTGTGTAGGAGTTGATGGAGCTACAGTGATACAAGGTCAAAGGACCAGTGTTTGCACAAAGTTACACACTACTTGTGCACCATACATTCTTGGAATTCATTGCATGGACCATAGAATAAATTTGGTATTCAAAATTGTAAGCAAGTTTCCTATAATATCAAAAGTTGAAAATCTAATCCGTGAGATCCATGCATACTTTTGCCGAAGTCCCAAACATTTCACACAATTTTAGAATTTTGCTGAGGGAATAACACCAAAAAACAAGCTTCTCAAGGATGTTGATACCAGATGGATCTCCCTACATGGACCAACGCAACGAGTTCTTTTATAATATCAATCCTTAATTGGAGTGATTTACGAAAATCGCAGCACGGTAGACAAAGCTCCTAACCTCTTACATAGGTTAAGCAATATAGTGACACTCTTGACTTTAGCTAGTCTTCTCCCCATGTTGGATGAAATGAATAGTATTGTGAAGAAATCCCAAGACAGAGCTATGTATATTAATGAATATGCCAATCTACCTAAACATACATGCTTGGCCCTCGATCATCTATATCTAGATTTAACACAAATATGGTGTAGATTATAACCTGTGGTGGAAAATTATTCATTTGAATGATCCTAATAATTATTTATAGTTTAATGGAAGCGGGAACTTATGTATCTATGTATGTGGATATGATATACAAATGTACCAATGGAAGACTACCAGGCACTCTAGCAGAGAAGTACCTGCTAACGAGGAATATTTTAAAGACATTGATAAATCTATTGGTGATAATTTGAAGGAAATTGTAAAATCTCTCCTCAAAGATTCATGAAAGATTCCCTCAAGATGAAATACTTGAAGCCATGAGTATTGTGTATCCTCAATTTTGGGAAAACTGAGATAACCCAAGATTTTTTCATGCTCAAGTAAAAATCTTGATCAAACAATTTTCAAAAACTCTAACAATCAATGAGAAAAAAAAAGAAGGAATTTTAAATGAAGATAAGCTAAGAAAGAAATGTAAGGATTTTTTAGTAGCTATTAAGGACCAATATAAATCCATGGTAAAGGACAAGGCCTTTGAACTAGGATCAATAAAAAGGGTTTGGACAAAATTAGGTCAGAGTGAAATATTGTGTGATAAGATATCAGAATATTTCAAACTTGCTAATTTATGTCAAATAATGATATTGGGGTCAGTGGAGGATGAGAGAGTTTTCAGTACATTAGGGTTTTTGAAATCAAAGTTAAGAAACAAACTAGACAAGAATTTGGAAAATTACTTGAGGATGAAAGGAATTATGTATAATATCAAAAAATTTCCTTTTGATAGGCCACTTGCAATCTGGAGGTCCACATGTGAAAGAAGAGGGACTGATATGTGCAACACTCCAATTCCAAAGCTTGGTACTAGTGGCACTGCCATGGGAAGTGAGACTAGGACATATGACATTGACAAAAATGACATAGCGAATGTTGAATTTGAGACACAAGCCGAAGAAAGTGAAGAGTAGACTTAGAATCAAGAGCTTCAAGATGAATTTATTACTCTATCTGATGTTGAACGTTAGTTTTGGGACCCTGACTCCATTTGGAAAATGGAAGAGAATTATCATCTTTTAGGTATTTATATTGCACTACAAGATTCATGAATCAGTTTCCATTGTTCCAAACTATAGTTGATGATATTTTATATTGTATTGAATGAAAATTGAAATTGTGAATCATTGCACTTCGTGATATTTTATTTTATATTGAACTTTATGAATCATATTCCAAACTTTAGTTGATATTTTATATTGTGTTCCATGAAATTGTGATATTTTATATTTTATATTGTATTCCATGGTATTGAATTTGATATGTGTTTCTACATCATTTTTAAAGAACACTTATCACTCAACCCATAAATTCCTATTGCATTTCCATTCACAAAATCTTTGATAAATAACTCAAAGAATATTAATCCATTCCTTGAACAGAAGTTAATAGTTCAACATCCACAACTTATAAGCTAACAAAATATAACAGTTCAACATAAATAACTTATAAAGACATCCACACAACCTAAACAATAAAAGCTTAAACTACCAAATCACCTAAATTATTCAAAGAAATCCTTACGCATACATCACCATAAAATATTTATTCATAGATAAACATTCCATAGCAATGAAATTAACCAAAAATTTATCAGTCCAATAATAAACAATCCACTAGCAAACTACTTAGCAAAAACACAATAAATCCACATAGTACACACCATAACTCAAAGATTGTGCATGCATGAACTTCACCATTATCTTTCTATATTGAAATAACAAAAAAGCAATAAAAATTGCAAAGTTTTTTTTGTCTTGATAATGGTTCCTTGAAGACAACCATTTTAGAAATTAAAATAAAAAGTATTTGAAGTATCAAGAGAGCCAAATTAAAGAAAATAACATAAAAAGTAAAAAATAAACATCACTGACTCCTTCACTTTCAATATTTCTTGCCTCCTTCTCCTTTAGTAATGTGTCCTATGCCTTTAATCTTTGCCTATATTCTCGGTACTTGGTGACAATTGTGGTGATGTTTTTTCTCCCTGGTGTTGTAGTAATCTATAACCCAGTTCTCCATTTTCCCAAAGCCTTTTCAAAATCAAACAACATCTATGATCTTCTCTCTTCTCCAGAATTATAAGCCTTCAGGTGGAGCTCCATTGCACTGAGTTTCGATAAGGACTCCCACGTCACTATAGCAGGATCAAATATTTCTTTATTCAATTTCTCTCTAAACTTCAGAGAGATCTCTCTTATATCTAGAATCCTTTCATCAAACTCATCAGTAATTTTTGCTCCTAGAATATGAAAATATTTTTTAATTTCCTCCAACATTTCATAATATTTTTCAAGTGTGCTCTTAATTTCATTCACCAGATTATCATATATATTCAATTTCCATTCTAATGAATCGAACTAGGAAGGGTCTAGCTCCTTAGGACTATTCAAAATTTTCTCACCAATTAATATCTTTGGATCCATAGAGTTCAATTCTTTCATTTCTTGGGAGAGCACATAGAGACTAGTTTGATCTTTTCTGACATCCTGAAGTTCTCCTACTAACTCCTTCCTCTTGTCAAGAACTCGAGTGTAAAACTGCAAAGATTTATTCAGAAAGAAGATAGCCTCTTGAGATATTGTTTTGATCCCCTCACAAGTAGCTCTAGAATAGATTAAATTCTTTTTAATTTTCTCTATGGTGAGCACATTGATTCCCTCTACCTGAGGCTGAGAACTTGAGGATTCATCAGATGTAGGAGGAGTGGCCATGCAAGAAATAAAGTTACTCAATGCGAGGACTTGAGATTGCAGTTTTATATTTTCTTTCCTCTATTCTTTCACTCTTTTAATCAAGGTAATGATTGAATAATTGGCATGGTACATAGCACCTTCCAGTGTTTGAGGCCCCATATCAACATGTGTGATTTTGTAGTCCACCGCTATTATTTCATCTTCATTTAAATACTTGACAGGGTTAGCAATTTCTAACATTTGATTTCCAAAAGTAGAATTAGTCACCATCCTTGACATCCTCTTGGCTTTCTTAGGTTTTGAAGAGCTTTGAAGTAAATTTGCAACTGTATCCACTCCAACTGTCATTGTAGGAGTATACTTTCTCTTCTTCTCCATTACTTTTTCCAGCCATCCTGGGGAGGCTACTGCTAGACCAGAATCTTCTTTTCTAGTAATAGTTTCTTTAGGAGTGGTAGGAGTGAAAGGTGGATTATCAAACGGAGAAGAAGGAATTTTAAATTATTCAGACATAGGAGGAAAGATATTATCTTCAATGATCTGTTTAAAGATAGCTTCAGAATTTGCAACCACAAGTTTTTCTTGATTGGTATTCTTCTTAGGGATAGGAGAAAGCACACTGTCTTGTTCATAGATGCTCTTCAACTTGACTATTTATTGTGGCCTATCACCATCACCTCCTGACTGAGAATTTACACTAGATGACCTAATAGTGGGTTTCCCTAATGATACACTTGCACTAGATACTTGTGTAGACCCCTATTCATTCTTCTATGATGACTTCGGCTCCTGAACAGGACCAACAACTTGTCACCATTTCCCATCCAACTAGTCCTAGGTTCTTTTAAGCACTGGGGCAGCACGCACCCTCATATCTAAAATTTCACTTTGGTTCCAATCAACCCTAGGGTGGGATTTATCAAGAAATTTTTCATATCCAGGATCTAAGATTGTTGAATCCTGAGCTACATTTTCAGGAATCTCAAATTGAAGACCAAAAGCCTGTATCTATTTTAGCGTTAGCCTCATATAATCTCTTCTCAAAAATTCATTCTCATCAACATAATCTTCCCATAAATCTTTGATAGATGGGTGATACTAATATGAACTCCCTCCATAGAGATTCTAATTCACAAAACCCTTACTGTCAAAATTAGCTCTCATAGACAAATTCTGGATGTTATATTCCTTGAGAAGTCCTTTAGCTCCCCTGGCCATCTAGTTTGTTTTGCACAAAAAAGAAGGGGTCTCCAATGGGAAGGCATACCCTCATTTCCCATGTTCGTATACTTAATATTAACCATTTCCATTTTTCAAAAAACTTTCATAAATATCATTAAATCTTCAGGATACCAACGTAATTTCAATGGGGCTTTCTCAAAATGCCCTATTCTCAGATAGGAAAACTGATCAAATTGGATATAAAAACTCCCATATTTTGATACAAGAGAAATGGATTCAAGGGAAAGGCATATTTCTGGATTTCCATCTAGCTTCCTCATGACCTCCATTAAAAATGCATCATTAACATGACAAAAATCACTCATTCTAGATTTTTTAGTGAACTGAGTAAAGCGTTTATACATAGGAATATCAACAGCTAGGGTTCCTTGTGGCTCCAACCCTAGCCAAAAGGACCTTTGACTACCTACAATATAGGTCAGGCAAGAACACATACAAAAAGTAGCAGTATTATGGAAATTAATTAATTGCTCATTCAAATGGAAGCAAATAACTTTAGCCCAGTCAATGAAAATGTTCTCATCACAAACTGTCAAGATAAACCAATACATCCAATCCTCAAATAACTCAACTTGTTCATTCCCAACAATGCGGTGCAATAAAGAAATAGCATCTACAATTTCTACCTTAAAATACAATCTTCTGAGTTTATTTGGAAGTTGTGACTTACCTGTCCTTTCAGTCTTCAGCCAGGTTTTGGCCATGGAGTTCTTACACCAATCTTTATTTGCTTCAAAAAACTCACCTGCCACTATGATAGACATGTCTTCTAGAGGTTCCCTTTCTAGAATCCCCAGCGCTCGAGAAACAACTTCAAGAGAAATTTCTACAATTACATTTTCGCTCGCAACTTTAATTTCCTGTGTCTATGGAATGTACCTTCTCTCATATGCACTTATCAGGTCCACACTCAACGCAGCTTTTGAAAACCCTCCAGCTTGAGCCATCCCACTTTCTAAGAGTTTTATATCTAGCTTAGACTTGTTGTCCCTCTCTAGGCATGCCCAAAATTATTCTAACTTAAAAGGTTCAAGCTTCGTATCCCTTACGTCGACCGTACGTTCACTCTGCATGAGCTCAAAATTCAAATTCGTGGAGAAAGAATGTTTGCACCTTAGAAGTACTAGTCTTGGAAACAAATGAGAATGTAGGCTAAATGTTTGAGTAAAAAGAATTTTTGCACTTGAGAAGTACTGGCCTTGCCATAGAATGAGAATGTAGGCTAGATGTCTAAGTAAAACTTTACCATGCACTTATGTCATTATTTTTGATAGGACATACATTGAATGCAGTATTCAATTTCATTCCTTGAAAAGATAGCCTTGAAACATGCATGCTTTTGGAAATTAATCAAAATAAAACTCTAGTTTAGTTCATACATAAGTCCATAATGTCACATGGTCGTTGAAACTAGGAACCTTAGAACCAAAGTCTGAAGTTTCAAAGTTTTCAAAACCTGCGACCCACCAACTACAAAGATGACCAATAAACTAGAAAGACTTGCAAGTTTACAACTCAACAAAGTGAACCAACTTGGGGAACTAGGAAGTTATGAAAATTTAGAACTCTATGACAAGGTTATAAATTATAAAACTCTGATGACTAGTGACTGATAAGGTTATAAATTATAAATCTCTGAGGATAGTGACTAAGGTTAGGAAAAGCACCAAAACCGTGACTTTGAGTGATAGTAACCACAAAAAAGAGACTAACCAAAAATCTATCATTCCAATTTCAATAATAGATAATCCACTAGAAAACTACTTAGTAAAATCATAGATAATACATCGTAACTCAAAGGTTACGTATGCATGAACTTAAGTTACTTAACAAAGTGAATTATACATGAATTACTAATGAAATTAGATCAATGATCTTTCATTAATCTTCTTTTTCATTATGCATTGATGTATATTTTAATTCGCATGATGATGACCCTTGATCTCACAATGTGTCCACATCTAACGGTTCTAGTGTTATTCTGAAGGTTTCCATTCACAAATCTAGTGCTTGAGTGATATACTTCCAGAATGCAAGTACAACTGTCCATTGAAAATTCATCAAATGGTAGTTCATTCGCCACTAAATTTAATTGGCCAATGATTTTTTTTATTAGTTTGATATTATGTTTAATTCGCCAAGTTTTTTTTCTTAATCTTTTGAAAATAGGTTTAATTCGCCAATGAATTTTATTTTTTAGTTTGAAAAAAAAATTGACAACAAAATTATTTTTTCTGGTTTGAAAACAAGTTTAATTCGCTAATGGAAATATTTTATTGGTTTGAAAATAGATTTTAATAGCCAATGAAAATATTTTAGTGGTTTTGAAAAATTTGCATTTCACCAAGATTTTCTATAGAATTCTAGCGATTACAAAAGATTCGCCAATGGGGATTATTTTTTTCATGAAAAAGGAGAAAAAATGCCTCTAAAATTAATATTTTTTTGGGAAGTATGAAAGATTCGCTAGGATTTTACAGCTTCTCCGAGGGGGGTTTATGAAAATTTTCCCTATGAGGGATTGAATTTATTGGGGGAGATACTAGAAAAATCTAGTGGAGGTCACAAATGGATATTAGTGGCAACTAATAATTTCACAAAATGGGTGGAAGCTATTCCAACAAAATAGGCCACTAGCAAAGTTGTAACAAATTTTCTGATGGAGAATATCATTACAAGGTTTCAGACACCTATGTAGTTAATCACAGATAATGGTATGTGTTTTAGATCATAAGAGTTCAGGAAATTTTGTGAAACATATGGCATTATGATTTCATATGCCTCACCCTATCATCCACAAGCGAATGGGAAGGCTAAATCAAGTAACAAGAATATTCTAAATATTATTAAAAGGATGTTGGATAAAAAAAAAAGGGAATGCGATTCTAAATTGAGAATGGTAGTATGGGCAGATAGAATCACCGTGAGTAATTCAAATGGTAGATCACCCTTTGAACTTGTGTATGGGGTATAAGCTAGAATGCCTATGTAGAATCTTCTACCTGCATATAAATTCATATGTCAAGAAGACCTTGATATCCCTGATCCTATGGAGGACAAAATAGAACAATTGGTAGAATTAGATGAAATTAGGAGTTTGGACCAAGAACAAAATATAGAAATGCAATCACAAATGAAGTATCTGTTTGGCAAAAGGACCAAGGACAAATTTTTTGAAGAAAATGATATGGTTCTACTGTGGAATGCAAGGTGTAAGGATAAAGGGAAGCATGGGAAGTTTGAAGCTCTCTAGATAGGACCTTTTCTCATTATTGGAAAAGGAGGTGAAGATTCCTACTATTTACAAAATATGTCAGGGGAAGACCAGGAATTTCCAGTGCATGGACAATTCATGAAGCAGTTCTTTTCTTAAATCAATTTTCCATGCACAATAGTTTAGGAGAAGGTCAAGAATTGCTAGTGCATGAAAATTCTTGAAATACTTCTTAAAAATAATAATCTTCCATGCACAATAGTCTTAGGTTTTCATCCCATTTTCACCCCATCTAATCACATTAATTCATGGTTTGCATCCCAGAGATCATTTATGGATCCTTGTAGTGACCTCACGCTCATTCATCCCCAATTAGAGCCATTGTTGAAGCTAAAAAATTCACATTGGTTTTTTTTAACATTTCCATTTTCACCCATCCTCCCACACTCACTATATGCTCCATCTCCCTTTCATAATAGCTGAAAATAATATAAACTACTAAATAAGGCCCTTGATCATCACAATTAATTAAATTCCCTTGTTAAAATTTTCCCATAGTAGCACATGACATGTCACCAAGAAAATGCTATATCAAAGAGAGTCTCACCATAGTCTCTTCGACATGAGTAGAAAGGTTTGATGTGAAATATAGATGAGACTCCAGAATGTCTAAATGATATATTGAAATGTCTTCCTACTAGCCTAAGGAACGATCTGTCTAAGAGACTTGGAAATGTCAAGGAGAAAATCTAACGTGTCTCGCCAAAAAATCATATGGACTATTCAACATTCAGGAAATAGAAAAACATCTCTCAAAAATTGAGAGATCATCATAAAATAAATGATAAGTCACTGGTAGAATGGAATGGATGAATGGAAATGTTGAAGAGACATCGACATGTCGAGGAGAGAAGCAAGAAATTCTCTTCGACATTCAAGGGGAAAAATATCAACAAGACATAGAGACATCAAACAGACATTGGACGAGGTCTCATCGACACCCTAACAATGATATATCAAGGAGACACAAAAATATCAAGAAGACATTATCAAAAGTCCCCTTAACATCTTAGCACTAGTTATCGATGAGACTAAGAGATGCCGAACAAAGGTAACCATCGATCTCCCCAACATAGCAAAGTCACCTAGACATCAACAACAAGTATTACCACCAGAGGAAGAGATAAAGACATGTTAAGGAGACATAGGCTTGTTAGAAAGAGAAATCCACTTGTCTCATTGACAAAAGAAGGACCATAAGGGAACAAACTGAGAAGTAAATAATGAAGAGACATTGCAATATCGATGAGAGAAATATAAATGTCTCTTAGACATTTATCAAATGATGGTCAAGGATATATTGAAGAGAGATATAGACGTTGAGATTAGAGTCTCATCAACAAAATATGAAATAATAGTTACTGGATTGATTTGATGGATGAAGTCATTAAAGAGACAACTTCCATTAATGTGAAAGTTGATAGGAAGGGTGGTGCAAGTGCCATTTATGAACCAGAGCTAGCTCAAATGTGCTAAGTTTTGATAAATGTAGCCTCTAAGAATCAAAATTCACTGTGCATTGTGGTTAAGCATCTAGAGGATAGAGTTGGATGAAAGTGAGCAGCTCAAAATTTCTAGCATTCATTCAAGTAAGTACACCTTGGATTAGTTGAACATAATTTTTTGAATATAGCTTGAAGTACAACACAAATAGGGTTAAAATGGATAAACCCCCCAAAAAAAAAGAGCAAAAAGGAAAAAAAGTTAAAGTAGGCTACTCAATCAAGACTTAATAGATCAGTGTCTGCGATCTAGGCCAAAATAAAAAATAATAGCTCAGTTAAACCCATCATGTGAGACCATAGAAGACAAGAATACAAATTTTTGAGATGTATGGACTCTACACAGAGGCTATGATTTTTTCATATATCATTATAGGAAGAAGTATAGATATAGCCCAGTATCAAACCCATGGAATGTGAATTTAGGAAAGCTTGTGATGCCAAACATTTTTGTGAATGTAGAATTAATTAAATCATTGACAAAGAATTATAATCCCAAAATGAGGGAAATTCATCTGCACGATGGGTCACAATTTATGATTATAACACAAGATTGTATCTGTATGGTTTTCCAATTGGACAGTTCCTTGAAGATGAAATTGAAACTGAGAGACTTTTTCTAAGAATATCACTCTATGGATATGAGCTACAAGAGGTGGAAGCTACCTCTGCATAGGCTGAAGGGTATTTGAAATAAATCTATGAGGTTTTCTAGTCATGAAAGGCCCCCATTTTCTATATACTTGTTTGAAGAATACTATTAGTACACATACTATTTAGTTGGCCAAGTATTGGGAGTTGAGGCCCCTACTAACATGGCTATAGCTCCCATGGTTCTGGTTGTGGACATTTAGAGCCAAGATGCCATGCACTATGAATATGAAGAGTATCTATCTGAGGCCATTAATAGTGATCTTAATGCTATTAAGAACAACAATGAAGCTATCAATTTCGAACACTATTCACTTCCTATGCATATGATACTATATGAAAAGCAAGTGATGAGAATGTGGGGAGAAGAATTAAGAATAAAATATCTAGATAGTGATTGTAATTTTAGACCAGTGCAAATGTGGACACCAATCTGGGATAGTAGATGTGGGAGATCCTGCTATTTGTACTTTGAAGAGAATTTTTTCAAACCCTTGTATAAATTGCTTGGCCATAAATGTGACTATAATCTATCCCCAAAAGTAAAGAGGTTTATCTGACCAAAGGAGAAGGGTCATGAAGGAAAGATAAATCACAATTGGGGAGATTGGTATGCATTTTCAGATTGTGTTGTCATTAGATTATATGGATTTGAGGAAGCACCATATTTATTGCCTAAGACTGCACTAGATAGGGTTGCTTATCTTGAGATCATAAGACAATTTTCTTATTCAATCTTCATGCATCTGAAAAGCTATGGAAGGAAAATCTGCATGCCTTCTACTCTTTGCTTTGGTGACTTCACTACTATTGTTAATTCAGGGTATGAATTGGTTGGAAGCAAGTTAAATTATTATGGCTTACCAGTTGGAAAAAAGAGGAAAAACTTTGACCCTGCACATTTTATATATGATTCTAAAATTTCTCAAAAACTGAAAGGATATGAGAATAAGTTCCATGTTGATAAAGTCATTAGGAACTACGAGGAAAGTCAGGTGATCATGGGAACAAACACATACAAGAGGATTGCTATGGTTGAGTCCTTGAGATTGAACACTAACCTATCTTATTTGGAAGCTTTTCATAATCTTCAAGACTCCATGGAAAGAGTTAAGCAATTTCTTCTACATGAAGAATAAATAATAAAGGATGTACCTCTGGTGGCATTTGAGAGGAGAAGAAATGTTGGCTCTTGGAGGCAAGTAGAAAATATAACACCACTAGGCCATTTGTCACCACAATGTACTCTAGAGGTAAGCTTATTATTTGACACCCCAATCATGGTTGAAGATGATACTAAAGGGGAAGAAGAAGTCACACAGATCAAAACTCCTATCATTCCCCAATATGAAATTCCATTGGAAAGGAGTGAAATTATCTTTGAAGCTTCCAATGATCTATCCGATGATGTGAGACACCATGCTAGTCAAGAGTTCATTGTAGATGATGCATTTGTGTAGTCTTCTGAGTTTAAGGCTTTACCGATGAGTATAAAGGAAAGGTGGTAAGGGAGAGGCTGAATGAAATTGACCTTGAGAAGGAAACATATGTTTTAAAAAAAATTCAACATGAAATTGATAGAGAGATGAAAAACATGACTGCTCAAAGAGGAAGAGCATTGTTGAAAGAAGTTGGGGTTATGCTCCTGGGTATGTGTAGGATCATGATGGGCCAAAAAGTGGCAATATGATGGGTATATATAGGGTATGTGGCTGATGACTATTTTTTTTACCCAAAATTGATGAAACGAAAAGGGTTTTTAAAGGAGATTCTTAGCTTTCCACCAATATAAATTATGCTTTATTTTTAATTTAATAAATAACTATTATTTATTTTCTATTTGAATTACGACTAAAGTCCTAATTGATAGGTTGATTGAAAAAATATATAGCTTTCAAATGGTATCACATTTTTTGAATCCAAAACATTCATCACATTCTATGCTTCGTATACTATAGGATTAAAAAAAGAAAAATTGAATTTCATGAAGTTTTGACCAAGTTAAGGTGGTCAGACATTTGAGTTTTTATATTTTTCAAAAGTTGTAATAAAAAATTCATAATTAATTATTTACTTGGAAAACAATTACCAAAAAATATGCAACACATCGAGACATGAGTCCTCTACCTATATCTTAAATATTATAAGAAAATATTATCATTTTATTGTGGTTAGGGTGGTTAGACATACACCTACTTCTCCTTTTTTCACTGAAATTTAATTAATACTACATTGAAATTTCTAATTTTTACGTCAAGTTTCCTAACTCTGATTTTTCTAAATTTTTTGCCACTTAAGGGCCTATTTTTCCATGGTGATCCTACACATGCCCTCCTTCCTAGATGAGATATTAGTTCAACCATTGTATTTGATAGTTTTCTAAAGAGAAATAATAAAACCTTGCACTTCACAGATCAAGCTGGTGACAAGATCTACACTAGACAAGGATTTAATCCTGATAATGCTACTTTGCAAAGATGGGCACTTTACCCACAAGGAAAAAACCCTTCCCTTGTTGATCATGATCATATTTTTGGACATATTTTGGTGAAAAGAGTAGGAGAGATAGATCCCATGGAAACTACTGATTTGAACGTGATTGTGGCCAAGTCACAAAGTCTCAAATTCAAAAACTAGTAAGGGATAACAGGGGATTGAAAAAAGAGAATGAAAGGTTAAAACATGAGCTAATTAGCTATAGAGATGGACTGCCTTCTTCTTCAAGGATTTATTCTCCACTGATTAAAAATTAAAGAAAGGTGCTAGAAGCAATGTTAGAAACTACGTACTAGAAATAGAAACATGAGAAAGTACAGAAGGAACAAGAAGAGTTAAAGGGAAATATCAAAACCAATACCTTTGAAATGGTATAAAAAATATTCTGCATGAGATTTGAAGATATGAATAAGCATGTTGAACAAGTCTTCCATATTCATGATGAAACATATGTAGCACTATTGGAAAACACTGAATTGAGTGATAAAATGAAGTAAGTGGAGTCTCAAATTATTGCAAAGGAGGAGGATAACTTTGTTGTGCTACAAGAATACTAGGAACTAATGAAAGCTCATAAGGGCTTCCACAACATCTTGACATAGGAGTTAAGTGACTTTAGTTAGCCACTAAGTATAGCCTTACCCAATTTCTTTGAGGAAAAAAAATTGAAAGATCAGGATACATGGAAGGATGAAAAGGCCAACTATTTATTAGCTGTTATTGATGCAATCAATGATGAAGATGAAGTGCTTAAAAAAAAACATCAAAAAATAGGAAGAATATTCAAATTGGAGTATGCCATGAAAGATATTATACATAATGCAGACACTCATGCCAAAAGTGGGTACTTGGAGCATTTGTCAAATATTGACTCAGAAATTGCACAGGCCATGTAAGAGAGGGGTAGTAGGGATTGGGGTTTGATGGTTTGGATACACAATCATGGTGCATGAGCCTTGAATAGGTCTTAGGTGATCATAAGTTCTTGTTGAAGATTAATAGACTGTAGTGCATCCACCAACAAGATCTTAATATTTTCATGTTTATGCTAATATTGTTTTAGTTATGAAGTGATGTGACTTTTTGTAAATGGGCCTGAAGATTGTTGCTTCCCATACAAATAGGGAAACTAGGGCCTAATTTTTGGATCATCATCATTATTATCATCACATTCCATTTCATTAGAGTAGGCATTAGTAAGAAGATAGATTGCATAATTCGCCCATCCATACCATATTTAAAGACTTTTGTTATATTTCTTATATTTTGAAGTAATACAATGGAGTAGACTATTTATAAAGCATAATTCATTTTTAGTGTTCAATTAATGTGTCATTTTTCATGTTTATCTATTACTTTTTTGTATCCAAAATGGTCGGTTCAAGTTATTTATATATGCAAGATTTATCATAACACATTTGCTATTGCTGTGTGGATGCCTTGATTAGTTTCTAGTTGATGTGAATTAAAATCCTTTCTAATAGTTTACTTTAATTGGTCCCTTCCTAGGGATAAAATCCTTTTAAATAAGTTGTTTTCATTGGTTTCCATTAACTTAAGAATTAAAAGTCCTTTCATGATTTCACAATAACTTGAGGGGATATCACTAGGATTAGTAAAGAACATTGTAATAAAAAGAGTTGCATGTTTGCACAAGGTGTAGACATCTCAAGTGCCTAGTAATTTGAGTTAAGTTGAACAATAGGATTACTTATCTTACAACTCTGTATCCATCCCATAATCACCATCCACTCATTCATTCCATTAGCCCAATAGGAGTAGGCACTGGTCATACTTAGGATATTACATATAATGTAGAAATCAGAATCTTGAATTTTCAACTAATTTCAATAGAAATTAACCATCAAAGCCCTGCATCTACTCCACCTTCATGTTCCATAGTGAGTAGATTGCTCAATCTAGGAACCACATCCAACTTTAAACCTACCTTATTGTTTAGGTATACCTTCCTAGGTCTGATAGATCATGAAGAGTAGGAGGTAATTAGCCTTGTTTACCTCATTCATGGGCCAAAGGTGTATTAAGAGATTGGCACCCTCTTATGGTTTTAAAACATGCACTTTTGAGACCTATCGCTTTCAAGGACAAGTTTCTTCTTGGGATCTTCATCCCTATTTTTCTCCTGACTGCAAACTTTATTGTGGTAGGAAATTTTAAATTTCTTGAATTTATTGTGTTAGGTGAATTTGAATTTTGAGAGGGAATTTTTCAATGAAAACAAATAGAATGAAAGTAACAGTTAGTCCAGAGATCTGCAAAAGATTGGCATAAGAATATTGCAAGTGATTTGCAAGAAGAGGAAGTTACAATAGCAACAAATAATGTTTTGTGAGTGAAGTGTAGAATGTTTGCAAGGACTAGTAGATAACTCCAAATTTTTCTGTATGTGTGCAAGGAGCAGCAGATAGCTCTAAATCGTTTAGTGTAGGAAAAAGTAAAGTGAGCTCCGAGAAGCTTCTGATTGTCTTGTGTGTGTGTGCAACTCTAGATTACTGCAAATCTAGTTTGTTATTTGTAGTTTGTAGTTTCAAGTTTGAAATCATTTTGTAATGGTTATTTTTTGAGCTAATAGAAAATGAAAAATTTCATGCCCAGCTGTGTGTCTCCAATCTATTTTTGTTTTGTTATTTCGCATTTTTTTGGGGTATTTCTAGTTGATTGGGAAACAAAGCAACAACTATATATGCATTTTTATTTGAAGTTTCTTGGTATTAGAGGTGGAAGGCCCTAAGTCTTGAGTTAGTTGGGCATTTACTTTTTCTGGGTGTTTAAAGTTTTCTTTGTTGGAGACATGGCTAGAGATGAGAGTAAGAGTTGGTAGCAGCCACCACCATTCAATGGATAAAACTACGATGTTTGGGAAAAGAAAATGAGGACCATAATGGTTGAAAATGATTTATGGGAGCTTGTGATCAATGGGTTCAATGATGTGACTGATCCAACAACATATGTAGTCCTCACAAGCAACCAAAAGACCTAGTTGAAGGAGACAAGGAGGAAAGATGCAAAAGCATTGAGTCTAATTGAAGTAGCCTTAATAGAGACCATTTTTCTCAGAATAGCAGCAAGTAAATATATAAAGGAAGCTTGGGAAATCCTCCTAACTAGCTACAAAGGGACTGATAAATTCAGATTGGTTAAGCTCTAGATGCTTTGAAGAGATTTTGAGACTCTCCATATGATGGATAATGAGTCTAATCAGACTTTCACATAAGAATCTCAAGTTTGATAAACCGATTGAGAATGAATGGAGAAGTCATGGAAGACTAGAATATTGTGGAGAAAATCCTTAGAAGTTTACCCACAAATTTTGTTGTGATTTCCATTGAAGAGGCAAAGGACCTCTCAACATTGTCCATTGATGAGTTGATGATTTCTCGACAAACCCACGAGAAACACCTAAATAGGTATGCAAGTTCTTCCCATGAGCAACCTTTCAAAGATCAAGCCAATGCAAGAGGCAGGGGGAGAGGTATAAACAACTTTGGATATGGTAGAGGCAGATCTGGATGTGGTAGTGTTGGAGAAGATAGCTCAAGATGAGCACACAACTAAGAGGGAGCAAGCAGCTCTCAGTCCAACTTTGAACAATCCAAGAAGAACATCAACTCTGGTTAGAAGGGTGACAAGAGAAATGTTGAATGTTATTATTTCCATAAGCATGGTCATTATGTAAATGAGTGCTAGAAAAGGAAACATTATCAATCCAAGCAAAGTGCAAATGTGGCTGATGAAAAAGTGGATAAAGGTAATAAAAACAAATCCTTCATCATGTACAACATTATGGAGCAAAGCAGTGATGAGGTATGGTTTTTAGACAGTGGATCTAGCAACCACATGAGTTGTAATGAAATCTTATTTTCTTTCATTTGTAAAAATGTCAAGTCTGAAGTAAAAATGTGGAACAATGAAATAGTTCCAATTGTGGGGAAAGGGTCTATTTTGTTTCACACCAAGCACGGTGAGAAGAAGGAGATTGACAATGTTTATTTTTTCCCTAGTATAAAGAACAATCTCATGAGTATTGGACAACTGATTCAAAAAGGATACAAAGTGTTGATGGAAAGGGTGAATGCATCATTTATGAGAAGGATGGAAGCAAGAAAGTAATTGTAGTAGTGCAAATGACAAAGAATAAAATGTTTCCATTGAGACTAGAAAGGTGTTTCTCAATGTAGTCCATAGCTGTAGGAAAATGTATAGTAGTACAACAATAAGCATCCTTCAGGATAGTCATTCAAGACCTTTCCAAGCTTTGGAATCTTAGGTTTGGACACTTAGGCTATGCTGGTTTGAATCTTTTGTCAAAGAAGGGTATGGTTGGAGGTTTAAACCAACCATTCTAGAGCCTAGTGGTAGATGTGAAGCTTGCATTTTAGGCAAGAAATATAGGCAGCCCTTTCAATTGGGAAATTATAGAAGGGAAAGAGCACCATTGGAGTTTGTGCACAATGATTTGTGTGGCTCTATGCAAACAAATTCTATTGGTAAGAGCCAATATTTTATGACCTTCATAGATGGTTATAGTTGTAATACATGGGTTTATTTTTTACAACATAAATATGAAGCATTTGACAAGTTTGTAGTGTTTAAAGCCTAGGCTGGAAAGGAGAGTGGACATTTCATCAAGGTTGTAAGGTTAGATCAAGGGGGAGAGTATACTTCAAATTATTTTGTGAATTTTTGCAAGCAACATGGAATTAAGAAGGAGCTAACAACAACCTATACTTAGCAGGAAAATGGAGTGGCTGAGAGAAAAAATAGAACCATTGTGTAGATGGAAAGAAGCATGCTCAAATCCAAGAGGCTTCTAGATGAATATTGGGGTGAAGTTGTAGCAACAATAGTATATTTGTGTAATGTCATAGAATTGCACCTAGGGACAATTCCACATTTTTGTATTTTTTCCTAGCATTTATGACACCTTAAAGCATTAATGAAAAAAATACCATGAGTCATAATTTTGTGATTCTGACTCCATGTGGACTTGTGGTAGAGGAACAAAAGCATGAAGACATGTTTCCCAAAAATCTAGGGTTTAGATGCCTACATGATGTGCTAGTGTCCTAGTGGTTTTCCACATTTGAAAGAGGGAATCTAGAATCTTGAATCTTTTGACACATTCGCTAGTAGTTAGATTTCAGACATAACAACTCTTTTCTACTCTTGCATGCATTAAAAACCCCTTTCTTGCTCTCATTTGGGGTTTGAGGTCATTCATTCAAGCTCTCTTACAACTTGCTCCAATTTTGAGCCCTCTTCATCCTTAATAGCAACACTCTCACAAGCGAAGCCATGCTAGAATGAGGTACTTCTAGCAGCAACAACTCTCATGCAAGCACTCAATGGTCCATCCATGTGATCCAAAGAGGGCCTGGGCCCATGGGTAACACTCTCTCACTCTCTCACTTTCATTTCCTACTTGTTCATTTACTACTTTGTGGTGTGGGTTCTACTCCTATGTGGGTTTTGCTTTCACCACACGCTTTTCCTACTTTGTTTGCACTCCTCTCCAACTTGGTTGTCTATGGAGGTGGGAACACTAAAATGGGGGTATGACTAAGGAAAGCCCTTATACAACCCCAAAATTTTCCCCTTGTTCTTCTATGTGTAGGCACAAAGTAGAGCTTGGAGTGAAAAGTTGAACGTCTAGTAAAAGGTAAACTTTCTCCAAGTCCCCTTGTGTTTGTTATAGTTTATGGCTTCTTGTTCATTTATTTTGTCTAGTACATCTTAGATATGAGCTTAGAAGTGAAAACTAGTTCCACCCACTTGAGTTCTTAAGCCCTCTATTGCGTAGGATGCCAGGGCATCTTTTAGATGACAATACTATTGGAGTGAAAATGACACTAAGAGGGGGGGTGGTGAATTAGTGTCTTAACAAATTTGACCAATTTTCAAAAATTTAAACCATAGCTCTAATTTGATCTCAATATTACTCTAATTATTGCATTCATGAGTTGAATGTAATCATTCATAAATAGAATTGAGAAAAGTAATAACCAAACAGTGAACAAAAACAGTAACAAATCAGTAAAGCAGTGAGACCACAAAAGAACAAAGAGACACAAGATTTTGCCAAATGGAAAACCCTCTTGGGGTATAAAAACCACTCCCAAAATGCCTTGCAGGCTTAATATTTTAATCAATTGTTCACAATGCCTTATAGGCTAATTTTTGAGCACCTACTCAAGGAGCGCCAACCCCTCATTTAGAGATATCAATCTCAAGGATTACCAACCCCTCAAATTATTTTATGAACAATAATAATATCAGAGGATCTCTCTATTTTCAAGTAAGCTCATAAAACTCAGTTATCTCATCTACCTAATACCCTAAGAATCCAAATGTTGAATCCTTAAAATATTACATAGAGAAGAATTACACTATTGTTCTGCATCATGTTTTCCAAATTTTGTATTACACAGTTTTTCAATACATCTCTTGACGTAGCCAAATAACTATGTCTCAAAATTACTAGTAGAATCACAGTTTTCACAACACTATTTTTTATATACATTTCAAGTATGTAGTCTTCAAAGAAATTCAAGGTCAAAGGAGAGCTAAAACCTCCTTTCTATTTTTAGGAAAAGGATGCCAGATAATAAATTTCTGCAAGAGTAACGCCTGAGCAATAGGCTGTAAAAACTTTGACAAGTTATATCAATGCTTTGATAGGAGTAAATCAGGAATCTTCATCAAATTTGCATTTCCTTTAACCAAAAGCCCTAATAAAATGCCATTAATCTGAAGATGGACATCATTTTGAAACTATTTTTAGATAACCCAAATGCTCAAACATTCATCTCTGAATACCCACATTCTCAAACTTTTATTTCTAAAAAACTCATGAGCTGAAAACAATAATTTCTGCAATGAATGAAAAGATTTCAAATGAAACTGACAAATTTTTTAAAAGGCACGACTACCCTTTGACTAGAACTTATAAATCTCCAAAAATTGTGACAACCTAGGAACTATTCTAGCTATAACTTCAATGAATAATTTTTTGACAGTCAAAAGATGCTAATACTTGCTGATTCGCACTTGAAAAGACCAGAAAAATTATCATTTCCTGAGAGTAATCATGAATAATAAAACATGTTACCTGAATATGCTGAATGAAAAAAAAATACCATTTGAAGTTGTCCACCTTTTCTTTCTGCCTTTACCAAGCTTCTAGTCCAAAATGCACAAAATAACAAATCTATACTGACCAAGCAACCTGTTACAGCCATTAGAACTAGCTAGAGAGAAAAGAATGATGATTGATATGTCATTCATGGAGGCAGCCATGCTAGGGTTCTTTACCTAGCCAAAAAGACAACAAAAAGAAAAATGCATCTTCCCTAACCTTCTTCCCTTTGCATCAATGACTTTGTTGGATTGAATGATAATTTGAAATGCACTCAAAGTAAAAATAGGAACATAATAATAATCAAATCAAATGTGATAAGTTCATTGACCAAAAGGAGGCCGAATAAATCATTTTTTAATGATGCTATCAACACATGGTAAATATTAACCAAGTTGAGCCAAGTGAAAAATCCTTTGATAAATGCTAAGTGGAACTCATTAGAGATAGGTCGATGCAATATCAAGTGAAGAATTTAAGATGCTGACAAAGATTCGCTCCAAGTGACTTTTGAATAAAACAATAATTCTTATAAGGCTGACTGGAATAGAGTGATGGACCAAAGCCATGTTATTTTAAAATAACCTTTAAAGTAATGCAAATAAAATATGATTTGAAATAAAATCATCTACCAATGGTATCTCCATCAAATTATGCCCAAAACGATCATTAAAGGAATTGCCATAAATATGAATTTTACCAAGTCATGTAATGTAAAAGGAATATTTAGAAAAATTAACCAAGACCAAGTGAAGGCTGCAAATGGTGATATCTAAATGAAGATAAGTATGAAACTTATGCCAAGTTAATTGAGTATGAAGGCATTAGAGTCATAAACAAACTGTCTGAAGTGATGCAGAGTATTGAAGTATTGAACCACATGTGCCATGAACAACAAATGAAATACCAATTCAAAGACAACCGAGTAAACCATGAAATCTTATACCTAACAGAGTGAAGATCAAGATCATAAGTTTGAAACTGACAAAAGACCTGAAACTAAAAAACCAATACCTCAATCCAATTTCCAAAACCAATAAGATAACCTGTATCTACATGAAACTCAAGTTGATTAGTACCATAGATATTAAAATTATGAATGTAAACTATCCACTGAATGCCAAGACTAGTAAGCCACATAATCAAATTTGTACCATGATAAAGCATAAAAATCCAATCTGAAACAATCAACAAGTAGAACCAACCGAAAGTGATTTTTTCATCAAGGACAAACCATTTGATCACAACTGAGAACCAACAAACTCCCCTTTTGTCCTTGATGGAAAAACACAAATGACTCTCCCCCTTTTTACCTCAATGAAAAAGAATAGAAGAGAAAAAAAATGTGCATTGCCATGTAACACAACTGAGAAGCCAACCAAAATATCATGAGAAATAACTATAAAAAGAGTAATAGTGCAGCAACCAAGATTGTAGGAGAGCTATAAGTGAATCAAAATATATAACATGCTCCCCCTAAGCTGAAGCTTGGTGAATTAGAGAAGTAATGATTGAGAGATAACTCCCAATCGAAGTCTTAGCCTTTCAAATAACTCTTTTGCTAAGGGCTTAGTAAAAATGTTAGCCACCTGATCTTGTGAACCAACAAACTATAAGCAAACTTCATTAGCCAGTACCTTTTCTCGAAGAAAGTGAAACTTGATAGAAATATGCTTAGTGCGAGAGTGCATAGCAGGATTTTTTGATATATTTATCGCACTAGTGTTATCACATAGAATGGAAACATGTTTAGAAACTTCAATACCCATATCAGAAAGAGTTTGACCCATCCACAGTACTTGAGTACAACACGAAGTGGCAACAATGTATTATGCTTCAGTAGTAGAGAGAGAAACAAATTCTTGTTTCTTGTTGTGCCATGTCACTAAATGGTCACCGAGAAAGAATGTAGCACCACTGGTGCTTTTCCTATCATCCAAAAAACCAGCCTAGTTAGTATTAGTACATGCAATTAAAGAAAAATCATTGCTTCTAGGATACCAAAGACCATAATCAAGATTGCCCTAATTTATTTAAAGATTCGTTTAATAGCAGTAACATGAGATTCCTTGGGTGATGCTTGAAATCGTACAACTGTGCAAACTACCTACATTATGTCTGGTCTAGAGGTAGTTAAATATAATAGACTGCCGATCATTGATCTATATTTAGTTTGATTTGTATCAAGAGAATCATCAACCTTAGTAAGTTTGCATCCAGTTACCATTGGAGTGCTAACTGGATGGCATTCATCCATCTATAATTTCTTAAGCATCTCTCTAGCATACTTGGTTTGAGAAAGAAATATTCCATTTTCACGTTGAGAGATTTGAAGGCCCAAGAAGAAATTTAATTCTCCCAACATTGACATTTCAAATTCAGATTCCATTAGCTGAGAGAATTTTTTACTCAAAGTAACATTATTGCAGCCAAAGATAGAGTCATCAACATAAATTTCAACAACCAAAATATCAAAACCTTTAGTTTTAACATAAAGATTGTTGTCTACACCTCCTCTAACAAAGCCATTAGAAATCAAATGACTGTCAAGCCTAGAGTACCAAGCTCTAGGTGCTTGTTTTAAGCCATAGAGGGCCTTTTTCAACCTGTAAACATGATTGGGCTTATCTTTGAAAATAAATCCTTCAGACTATTCAACATAGACCTCTTCATCTAAATAGCCATTTAAAAAGGAAGTTTTGACATCCATTTGATAAACAGTAAAGTTTTTATAAACAAAATAAGCCAAGAATATTTTGATAGATTCTAGTCTAGCAACTAGTGCAAAGGTTTCACCAAAATCAATAACTTCTTTTTGAGCATAGCCTTTGCAGACAAATCTTGCTTTGTTGCAAAAACATTGCCATTTTCATCAAGCTTATTTTTGTATATCCATTTTCCTCCAATGACATTCTTGTCATCTAGTCTTGGGACTAACTCCCAAGTCTAATTTTTCTCAATCTGATCAATTTCTTCTTGCATAGCATTAACCCAACATAAATCTGTGAGAGATTCATTAAAAATTTTAGGCTCAAACTGAGTAACTAGACAGAAGGCTATTTGAGCCTTTTCATTAGATTTTGCAACCTTTCTTCAAGTTTGAACTCCTGCATTTTTATCCCCAATAATCTGAACTTTGGGGTGATATTTAGCTAGAGTTTTCAAAGGAAGTTTTGATGCACCTTTTTCAAGACTTGCTTCTTCAATTTTAGGGCTTGCTGATTCAGCATTAGGCTTTGCTATTTTAGCTCCTTCTGAAATTATTTCAAGTTCAAGTTCTTCTTCCTCATTATCCTGCAAAGATTTAGTATCTAAATGTGGTCTTTCATCAAATTTTACATTAACAACTTCAACAATCTTGTTAAGCCTTTTGTTAAGACATTTATAATTTTTGTTGTGAGTTGAGTATCCCAAAAAGATACCCTCATCACTCTTTGATTGAAAACTGCCAAGGTTATCATCATCTTTCTTGATAAAAAACTTGCTTCCAAAATTTTTAAAATACTTTACAGAAGTTGTTTTTCCATACCATAGATTGTAAGGAGTGTGTTTAGATTTCAACCTAAGCTGTACTCTATTCAAAATGTATACAACTATATGAACAACTTCTTTCCAGTACATATCGGGCAACTTAGCTTCATCTAGCATTGTTCTAGCCATTTCTTTTATGGTTCTATTTTTATATTCAACTACCCCATTTTGTTGAGGTGTTTTAGTTGTAGCATACTGCCTTTTAATACTGTGTAGTTCACACTAATCAATAAAATCTTGAGAGGTGAACTCACCTCCTTTGTCAGATCATAGACATTTGAGTCTCAGATCTGATTCCTTTTCAACCATTTTACGAAAGATTTTGAACCTTTCAAAGGATTCTGATTTGTGCTTAAGAAACGTGACCCAAACCATTCTAGTATAATCATCCACAAACAGCATAAAGTATTTTTCACCATTAATAGACCTTGTTCTAGTTGGTCCACATAAATTAGTATGCACTAGCTGTAAAGGTTTTGAAGAAGAATGTTCTTTTGTTTTGAAGCTGTACCACTTAAACATTCTTTGCACACATAATTTTCTAGCTTGTTAAGGACTAGTAAACCTCTAACATTCTGAATTTTACTAATTCTAACTAGATTTTCAAAGTTTATGTGTCCTAATATTTTATGCCATAACCAAATTTCTTCAGTTTGGCCCATTAGACACATACCTTGATTATTGTCATTGCTTGATGTGTCAAGAAGATTGTAAACATTTCCTTTAGTCCTCCTTCCATCTGCAACAACCTTTCCAATCTTGTTTTTAATCTCACATCCCTATGAAGTGAACAAGACATGATAACCACTATCACAGATTTGACTAACACTTAGAAGATTGTGCTTAAGACCTTCCACATAGTACACATTATAGATAGGGGTGTCCTCATTTAGAAGAAGTGAACCTCTACCTTTAATTTGAATACCAGAATTATCACCAAACTTCACATATCCACCTACATAATCTTCAAGGTTTATGAATTTATCATTGTTGCCAGTCATGTGGTTAGAACATCCACTATCCAGGACCCGTAAGTCCTTTTTCTTAGAATGAAAGGTAGTTTGGACTAACATAGTTTGCTTGATGTTGTTAACATTCTTAGGCTTCCAAACCTTTTTTATTTTCTGCTGTTTAAATTGTAGATCAGCTTTGCACTGTTTGACAGAGTGCCCTAAAGCATTGCATTTAAAACATTTGATCTGATTAGAAAAACCAAAATATTGCTTAAGACCAAACCTAGGTATTCTAGGATTCATAAGCCTACAAGAACTCACTTTATGGCCAAATTTGATGCAAAAAAAATAGTAACCATAGAAGAAGGGATTGAATCTATATGGTGTTCTATTACCTTTTAAGGACTGAACATGATTCTTACCAGATTTAGAGTGATTTGGACCTCAACCCTTGATTTCAGAAGAGGGGTTTTGTTTTGCATTATCACTTGAGCATTCACCCTTTTCAAAACCAACACCATTTTTATCTTTATATAGCTTCTGCTTGCTGAGCATCTCATTAAGTTTTAAAGTGCTTTCATATTTTTCAATTTCCTTTCTAAGACAGACTACTTCTTGTTCCAATTTTTGAATTTCTTGATCTTTGTAGCTTACAGTCACTCGAAGATAGTCCTCAACTCTTTTAGCTTCTTCAAGTTGAGTTTTCAGAGAGACTATTTCTTGATCAAGTTTATGTTCTTGAGTAAGAACTTATTTTTTGAGTTTTCTTATTTCTTTTAAAGCACACTTCAATTCACTTTCAAGATCTACTTCACCTTCTTCAATATCAATGTTGTTTGTATCATCTTGCTGAGTGATTTCAGCCATGAAGAATGTTTCATCTTCTTCTACTGATGAATCTTTAGATTCAATGTCAGTTTCATCTTTACTAAACAAACTCTTCTTCTTTTTGAAGTTGAAATTTTGTTTAGGTTTAAATGCCTTCTTCTTAGGTTGTTTTCTAGATTTCTCATTGTCACTTACTTGATCATCATAGGGGCACTTTGCAAAAAAGTGACCTATTTTACTATAGTTAAAGCATTTAAAGGGAAGTTTTACCTTATATTTTTCTGATCCCTTTTTAAGTTTTCTAACAAAGTGGGATTCTTTAGAATCAGACAACTCTGACTCAATAACTTCATCTTTTTCTTTCTTTTCAATGTTAAAGGTAGTTTCTTTTCCTGATGAATTGTTTTTGCTAGTTCTCATTTCATAGGCAGTAAGTATTCCCTGAAGACTATCTAAGGTAAGTTGATCAAAATGTATCTTTTCTTCAAGAGCTGAAACCTTAGATTCAAATTTAGTCAGTAATGTTCTAATGACCTTTGTAACCACATCAAACTCTTTAACCTCTTGTCCTAATCCTTTCATAGCATTAAAAACATCATCAATTCTTAGAAAATATTCAACTATTTTTTCATCGTCCTTCATTCTCATTTCCTCAAATTGATGTTTGAGAGAAATGATTTTTGATAGTTTGAATTTTTCATTCCCTTGATATATGGTTTCAAGTTTATCCCAAATTTCTTTAGTAGCCTTGCAATGCATGACTTTAATAAACACATCTTTATTTAAACCACACAAGAAGGCATGCTTAGCTCTGGCATTAATTTCATACCTCTTTTTCTCAGCAAGATTTGTGGGTATTGTGGCTAGAACATTGTAGCCATTTAACACAATGCTGCAAACATCAACATCATAAGAAACAAGAAATGCTTCCATTCTGATTTTCTAGAACACATAATCTTTTCCATCAAATAATGGAGCTCTAGTTATAGAGGCTCCTTCTTGAGATTGTGCCATCAAAATAGACTCCAAGACTAGGATCAATCCTAGGTGGTAAGACCTATCAGAGGACCCTACACTTTGATACCAATTGTTGGAGTGAAAATGACACTGAGAGGGGGGGTGAATTAGTGTCTTAACAGATTTGACCAATTTTCAAAAATTTAAACCATAGCTCTGATTTGATCTCAATATTACTCTAATTAATGCATTCATGAGTTGAATGTAATCATTCATAAATAGAATTGAGAAAAGTAATAACCAAATAGTGAATAGAAATAGTAACAACTCAGTAAAGCAGTGAGACCACAAAAGAACAAAGAGACACAAAATTTTGCCGAGTGGAAAACCCTCCAGGGGTATAAAAACCACTCCCGAAATGCCTTGTAGGCTTAATCTTTTAATCAACTATTCACAATGCCTTATAGGCTAATTTTTGAGCACCTACTCAAGGAGCACCAACCCCTCATTTAGAGATATCAATCTCAAGGAGTACCAACCCCTCAAATTATTTTCTGAACAATAATAATATCAGAGGATCTCTCTTTTTTCAAGTAAGCTCATAAAACTCAATTTTCTCATCTACCTAATACCCTAAGAATCCAAATCTTGAATCCTTAAAATATTACATAGAGAATAATTACAATACTGTTCTGCATCATGTTTTCCAAATTTTGAATTACAAAGTTTTTCAATACATCTCTTCATACAGCCAAAAACCTATCCCAAAATTACTAGTAGAATCACAGTTTTCACAACACTTTTTTATATACATTTCAAGTATGTAGTCTTCAAAGAAATTCGAGGTCAAAGGAGAGCTGAAACCTCCTTTCAATTTTTAGGAAAAGGATGCTATATAATAAATGTCTGCAAGAGTAATAACTGTACAATAGCCTGCAAAAACTTTGACAAGTTATATCAATGCTTCGTCAGGAGTAAATCAAGAATCCTCATCAAATTTGCATTTCCTTTAACCAAAATCCCTAATCAAATGCCATTAATCTGAAGATGGACATCATTTTGAAACTATTTTTAGATAACCCAAATTCTCAAACATTCATTTTTGAATACCCACATTCTCAAACTTTTATTTCTGAAAAACCCATGAGTTGAAAACAATAATTTCTACAATGAATGAAAATATTTCAAATGAAACTGAAATTTTTTTCAAAAGGCATGACTACCCTTTGACTGGAACTCATAAATCTCCAAAAATTATGATAACCCATGAACTATTCCAGCTATAACTTCAATGAATAATTTTCTGATAGTGAAAAGATGCTAATACTTGTTGATTCGCACTTGAAAAGACCAGAAAATTATCATTTCCTGAGAGTAATCATGAATAATAAAACATGTTACCTGAATATGTTTAATGAAGATAAAAAAAAAAAAACCATTTGAAGCTATCCACCTTTTCTTTCTACCTTTACCAAGCTTCCATTCAAAAATGCACCAAATAATGAATCTATACTGACCAAGCAACCTATTACAGCTATTAGAACCAGCTAGAGAGAAAAGAATGATGATTGATATGTCATTTATGGAGGCGTCCATGCTAGGGTTCCTTACCTAGCCAAAAAGACAACAAAAAGAAAAACGCATCTTCCCTAACCTTCTTCCCTTTGCATCGATGACTTTGTTGGATTAAATGATCATTTGAAATCCACTCAAAGTGAAAATAGAAACATAATAATAATCAAATCAAATGTGATAAGTTCGCTATCCAAAAGGAGGCCAACCAATTCAGTTTTTAATGATGCTATCAACACATGGTAAATATTAACCAAGCTGAGCCAAGTGAAAAATCCTTTGATAAATGCTAAGTGAAACTCATTAGAGATAGGTCGATGTAATATCAAGTGAAGAATTCATGATGCTGACAAAGATTCACTCCAGGTGACTTTTGAATAAAACAATAATTCTTATAAGGCCAACTAGAATAAAGTGATGGACCAAAGCCATATTATTTTAAAATGACCTTTAAAGTAATGAAAATAAAATATGATTTGAAATAAAATCATCTACCAATGGTATCTCCATAAAATTATGCCCAAAATGATCATTAGAGGAATTTTCATAAATATGACTTTTACCATGTCATGTAATGTAAAATGAATCTTCATAAAAATTAACCAAGACCAAGTGAAGGCTGCAAATGGTGATATCTCAATGAAGAGAAGTATGAAACTTATACCAACTGAGTAAACCATGGAATCTTATACTTGACATAGTCAAGATCAAGATCATAAGTCTAAAACTGACAAAAGCCCTGAAATTGAAAAACCAATACCTCAATCCAATTACCAAAACCAATAAGATAACTTGTATCTACATGAAGCTCAAGCTGATCCATACCAAAGATATTAAAATTATGAATGTAAAATTTCCACTGAATTCTAAGACAAATAAGCCACATAATCAAATTTGTACCATGATAAAGCATAAAAATCCAATCTGAAATAGTCAACAAGTAGAACCAACTGAAAGTGATTTTTTCATCAAGGAAAAACCATTTGATCACAACTAAGAACCAACAAATGCATCTTGCTAGCATCCTGAAACTGCATTGTTGTGTTTTGGATGAGACCTCACTCATCTAAGGTAGAAATCTTAGGGTTTCACTCTCTTAGGATCTAAAGTGACTTTCTCTGAAATACTACTCAAAGTATACTTTTCTACTTTTTCTTTGACCTACTTAAATTGAGGTGTATAAGGGAGTTCATTCCCTGGTGATCTCTTGGGAATAAAGAGACCCATGTGTATCAAATCCCTCTTATATCATATTTTGGTGAACCCGAATTAAATGCATCGGTTCTATTTTCATGATGTCACATGTTTATGATAGCTCTTTTCTAAAAAATATTTCTATATATTGGAAGATGCTCTAGATGACTTCTTAGAAGTGATCTCCCCTATCTACAAATCATTCAAAGGAGCTCCCCCTTCATAAGTGAGGAGTCAGTAAATGTGGTTGTGGTCTTTGTGGCTCCTCTGAACCCTAATAAATCCATCATTTATGTGACCTCAGGTGAACCATCATCTAGGGAGAACTATTTTGTCTATGGTATTTTGTGTCATAGTGATTCACCGGACCTATATTCAATGTTCCTGAAAGCTATGGACTCCACTTCCTATAACATCATTCCACACACATACAATAGAAGGAGAAATAAATAGAATTTGGATCAACAACCTTCTATTCCTACATCGCAACCTACTCAAGTTCCTACTTCTTTACCACCTTCTCAACCAAGCCTTCCTTTAGCACCTAAACCCACAATCAATGTACTAGGTGATTATCATGATCTTGTCAAGCAACTTTGTGTTACTCTAACTAAGATCTCACTTTCAGACTTGCTTCAGACCACTCTAGTTTACCAAGAGATGCTTTAGGAAGCTTTACAGAAGATTCTCTTTCCTACCTTTTCTAGGCCTATGGATGTTAATGTGTTGTTGGCTCATATTCAAGCAGACTCATCGAATATTATGTTCCACCTACAAGAACTCCTGCCTATGTATATGGGGAAGCAAGTAGATCCCCTAATGATTATAATTAATGTTAATAATATCAATATTAGGCATACTCTTGTTGACACCAGTTTAGTTCTCAGTGTTTGTGGTATGGACTTATTGCCTAAGATTAAATTTGATTCATCTTCTTTAGTAGCTTCTTCCTTGTATATTCATGGGTTTGATAACACTAGTTACCAAGCTCTAGGTATGATAATACTACCTTTGTAGGTAGGTCCCATTACCTTACCTACATTAGTATATGTGATGCCTATCACGTTACCATACAATCTTCTCTTGGGGAGACCCTAGATTCATGCTATGGGTGTTGTGACTTCTACTTTACACCATTCTTTGAAATTCATCACAAATAATCAAGTGGTTATAGTTAAAGAAAATCCAAAAGCTATTCACTTTTGTGAGCTAGTGGCTATCAATCATGCTTTAGTTGTATCCACTCTTAAGAATTATATTCCATCTTTAACAACTAATGTTATGGCATGTTCTTCATCGATACCCTTTGTGGAAGTCATTCCTAGAGTGAGTGTTAGTAAAGATGAACCACCTAAAGTAGAGGACCCAAAGTATCCTACGTCTTCCCCTTCTTCCTCTCAATCAAATGCTTTCCTTGGTGATGATTGGGGCTCCCTAAATTTCATTGATTTTTTTATTGTGGAATACAAGGTGAACCCCTCTTGCATATATTTTCTAGGTACTTCTGACACAAAGATGGAAGATACTCCCACTCGGGGAGAGAAGTGCGATCCTGTTTAGGGGAGCACTCCTTCCTTTGCTAAGGAAAATAATCCCACTCCTGCAAAGGAGGATAACATTTACAAACCAAGTAAAGAAGGTGGGAGCACTCTCGTAGAAACATTTGACATCCATTGGTGGAATGAAACACTTTGTGTAGAGCTGCCATCTCTTGATATTTTACAAACTCATTATAGGTTTGGATACAAACTCACCTCTCAATATGGCTATGGGTAGAAAGTCCTAGGAAATATTGAACAAGGGAATAAATTACCTATCTAGTTTAAGCCATAAAAATGCTATCTATGTTTGGGATGCTCTATTGAACAGCCTAAGCAAAAACCTTGGTGGAGTGTTAATATGATTTCAGTCAATCCATTGAGCTTGGTCCATCCTGAGTTAATAGAGGAAAGGGAGCAGGCTGAGAAAATCCCTTTATATTTCTTCTCTTCAAATGAAGCATTGGGGGAATTCCTTGGTGCCTATTCACTATTTCCTTTTTTCATCACAAGAAATGATTCTTGTATCACCTACATAAACAAGCATACTTTGGAGAATCTATCTTGAGTATTGATGAAGAAGACCCTCTGTCTAATATTAGCAATGATGTTCTGATATCTCATCTTGAAGATCACAATTCTCTTCTTAAGAGAGATACTATTGAAGTTTCTATGGATCCTAAATTTTCAGAAAAAGTAATCAAGATTGGGAAATGTCTCTCTTTGGAAGAAGTGGGTGAACATTTAGATCTCTTACATTTTCATCCTGATATCTTCTCATGGACATACGGGGATATGATTGGTATTGATGAGTCTATAGTAGTTCATAATATTGTTCTATGTCCTAATGTTGAGTCTTTTAAGTAAAAAATATGAAAGATCAAACCCAGGGTGGTGTTGATGGTCAAGAATGAGATAGAGAAACTGTTGAAAGCAAGCTTTATCCATCCAATTGACTACTCCCCTTGGATTTCAAATATAGTCATTGTTAGTAAGCCTAATGGCCATATTCATATATGTATTGACTTTTGAGATCTTAATAAGGCTTCACTTAAGGATGATTTTTCATTGCTAAACATAGATATGATTGTGGGCTCGACTGCAAGCCATGCATTGTTATCTTTTATGGATGGATTATCAGGTTACAATTAGATCTGTATTAACCTAGATGATCAATACAAGATAGCCTTCACTATCCCTTGGGGTAATTTTTATTATGTGGTCATGCATTTTGGGTTAAAGAATGCGGGAGAAACTTACCAATGGGTGATGACCCTAATATTTCATGATTTTATTCATAAGATCTTAGAAGATTATGTTGATGAAATCTTGGTGAAATCAATAACTCGTCAAGATCATGTGAAGAGCCTTCATCTTATCTTTAAAAGGCTTTGACCCTAAAGGATGAGACTCAATCCCCATAAGTGTGTCTCTGGCATAGACCCTAACAAGCTTTTGGTGTTTATAGTTTCTCACAATGGAATTGAAGTTGACACAAATAAAATTGATGCCATCGTTAACGTGCCTCCATCGAGGAATATCACTGAGTTGCAAAGTTTACAAGAGAAAATTTATGTGATTCATAGATTTATATCTCAATTGGCTGATCATACCCTTCCTTTCACAAGTTTATTGAAAAAGGATGTTCAGTTCATATGGGATGAAGAGTGCTAGAAAGCCTTTGAGTCAGTCAAAGCTTATTTGGCCAATCCCCCCATATTGATGTCAGCTATGCAAGATAGACTCTTTTTGCTTTAACTTGTTGTGTCACCATATCCCTTGGTGACTTTGCTGGATCAATATGATGATGTAGGGAAAGAGAGAGCATACTACTACATCAACCACATTCTAGTCGATTACGAAACTCATTATTCCTCCATGGAGAAACAATTCCTCACTCTTTTCTTTCCTACACAAAAGTTGAGACACTATCTTCTTCATGCTGAAACACGCCATTGTAAAAATGAATCTCTTGAAGCATCTATTCTCTAGTGGCGACCTTGCTATGAGATTGGCAAAATGGGTTATGTTGATTTTTGAGTTCGATATAAAGTTCATTACTCATAAATCAATAAAGGGTCAAAAATTTGTTGATCAATTAGCAGACACTCCCTCATACTGTTCCTTCCCAGATTTGGGTTTGTTTCTTGATGACAATATTTTCACAATAAATTATGACTTTGAATGGAAAATGTATTTGAACTAATCAAGGTGTCAGATTGGTTCTAGAGTGGGTGTGATCTTAATATCCCCCGAAGGTAAATTTATCCCTCTATCCTTTCGATTAGATTTTCCTTGGAAAAATAACATCACTGAGTACGGAGCTCTCATTGCTGACTCACGTGCCATGATTTCACTAAGGATCAAAAATCTTTGTATACTAGGTGATTCTGAGCTTACTGTGAATCAGCTTATGAGGACCTATCAAGCTAAACAAAGTAAATTTTCTAGGTACCGAGACCTTTATTTTTCCCTACTTAAACGATTCTCCTCTTTCACAATAGATAGCATCCCTAGGAGAGAAAACAAACATGTCGATGCCATGGCAAGCACTGCTTCCTTAGTTCCTTTAGAAGAGGATACAAAAGAATACCACTTCGTGGTTTAGGTCCTGCGAATCCCTACAGTTTCTGATCAACTTGAATATGAGTCTCTTGTGTTTTCTCATGTAGACTTGGGAGAATGGGTTTCTAATATCTACAATTACTTAAAGATCAAAAAATTTCTTGATGATGTGATGAAAAATGGTTGCACTCATATACAAAACCTTTTAGCACATTATGTCATTTTATCCAATGTTCTTTATTGAAAGTCCTATAACGAATTGCTTCTTGGGTGTCTCACTAAAGCGGAAACAACCCTTGCCCTTAAGGAAGCCCATTTGGGTTCCAAGGGTGGGAATTTTGATGGTAGATCCCTGGTGAGAAGATTGATACACATGGGGTACTATTTGAAAACAATGGAACAATATTCCTTCGATTATGTTAAAAAGTTCCTTCAATGTGAATAGCACAACCATCTTATTCATGCACTTGCTCAAGAGTTACAAAATCAAACCTCTCCTTGGCTATTCAAAAAATGGGGATTGGATATCATTGGAAAAATATCACCTCCTTCTTCTAAGGGACATACCTTTATTATTACCACTACAGATTACTTCACGTAATGGGTCAAAGATATTTCACTCTAATCCATGAACACCAAAGCTATCTATAGCTTTCTCATGAACAACATTATTTATCATTTTTGGTTTCTTTCTACACTTGTTTCTTACAATGGTACACCATTCAAGAACAAGGAAGTAAAGAATTTTTTGGAGAAATTTCATATCCAACATAGGTTTTCTACACTGTATTATCCATAGTCCAATGGTCAAGTAGAAGCATCTAACAAAACTCATTAACTTACTCTTCATAAAATAGTTAATACGCATGGTAAGGATTGTCATATTTAATTAACGTATGCTTTGTGGGCCTATCACATGAGTGTTTGTACGATGATGGGAACAATTCCTTAAAACCTCATATATGGTGCCGAAGCTATCATGCCTTTAGAGTTGGAAATTTCATCTTTACGGGTTTCCCTTAGGGGGTTAATTGATGATAAAACCTATCAGGTTAACCATTTCTATTAGTTGGAGATGCTTGACAAACATTGATTACGTGCCCTCAATCATCTTAAAGCTTGTCAACGGTCATTATTGAGACAATATAATTAGAGTGTGCTTCTAAGGACCTTTAAACCAGGAGACCTATTTCTCTATGAAAACTAGTGAAATATAAATGCGCTACCTAATCAGAGAGGGGAATTTAGTTCTAACTAGTTAGGCCCTTTCATTTTGATCTCTATGTATGGTTCAGGTGCATATGGATTATCATCTATGGATGGAACACCTTTAAAAGAGCCCATTAATGCGATGCATCTTTGTCGATACTATGAGTAGTGTTCCATGTGTCATTTGTGGTATTCTCTCTATGAAAGGGTAGTAGCACTACATATATTAACATTGTTCATTAACACATTATGATTTTTTTTTGTGTTATGATATGATCACATGTGCATGTGAATATGACATACATACATGTGTTTCACTATGCTATATATCCATGCATCACATTACATCTTTTAGGGAAATTAGATCATCATTGTATTTAATTAAGATACCATCAAGTACGTTTATTAAATTATGTTAGCATATAACGTAAACATACATCCATGCAAGCATATAGCATCCATAGCATCAACATACATGAAAATAAAGAGAACATACATCCAAATATACAATGCCATGATATCAAAATAGATATATCCATTTGTATACGTGTGTATGTATCAAATGTCATGTACATGTATCAAACCACTACTATAAAAAATGAGTGGCTACTGAATATATGTCTATACAAAAGATCTACAAGTATACATGTATGTGTATGTATCCCTCACTACAAAAATGATACACAAAACATGAGACATATGACTATGGCACGTGGCTCCTAGAGCCCTCTAGCTCTGGCTGCTACTCTGGTACCCTTGGGAGAGCTTGCACGGTGGTCATGGAGAGAGATCAGTGTGAGTGTGATATAGATAGAGTTGTCTGCATCCCTGTGATATCTCCTTTTACGGAGACTATAGTCATCTCCACCTATCTCAGCTCATCCCGCAACTGCTAAACATCTATCGAGATCATAGCTACTGACTACCCACTAAGGTCATTAAGATGGCTCTAGAGGGCATCATGTGCTTTCTCAATAGTGTCAACCCTCCTCACTATCACATCTCACTCATCGATCACCATCCATAGCTCCCCCAATAGCTGGTCACATTATCTCAGAATAATAGTCAGCTACATAGTCAACTAGACTATCTCCGCACCCTACTCCTCATAGGAAATCCTCAAGTGCACTACTAGCTCAAAGGTGGGAGCATGTCATCCTATAGATACCATCTAGAAAGCCTTGAGAACCAACCCCTAGATAGGCATGTCAGGGTCTACCTCTAAAATACACTGAGCCATTAGTCTAGTCCATCCTTATGCATGTTCTGCAACCACAAAGAAAGAAAGAGAAACTAGTATCACATGGAGACTATATATATATAAATGTAATCATAAACATAAAAACTAAAAAAAGTAGAAACACAAACAATACACTTGGTATACCCAGATCCCCTAGCTGCCATGTAGGATCAGGGTGAGGAGTGGTGCTAGGGCTCTCATCACTAGCATTGGTAGCCACTCCCAGTGATGCCAAGGTCGTTGCCACTATGATAGTAGGAGCTGGTGGTGCTGAAGAGACAAGGGTAGTTGTTGGGGGTCTGATCTCCTCCACTGAATTGGTCTCTGAGGTTCCGCATCCTCCTCCTCGCCTACCTATTGACACATCCTCCATCTGTCTTGTGGGGTCTTGGGTGGTAGTTCCCCATGTAGACTAGGGTCCCCCCTCGGGGAACCTTCACTAAACATAGGAGTAGGATGGTGCCTCTCCCACCTTTGAGAAAAATCTGTAGCTACCTTGAAATTATCTCCACCACTATGGGTGGTAGATCCTGGTCAAGCTCATCATAATCATAGGGAGACAAATAAGTGATGGTGGGGTGAGGGTGATCTCTGACTCTCACTACACTCCTATAGGGCCTAGTGTAGGTGGGCACATCTAGTGGAATTATCTAAGGATGGTCATGTTGTTGCATGACCTAACTTGATCCGGTGGACATTTTTTGGTGGAAATTGAAGTGTCTCGTTTTTCTCCAAAATCTACACCATCAGTAAGAGCTCAGCGTCCTGGTTCCAACGCAACTTGAATGGAGTGAAAAGGAGTCCGTTTGCACGAGTTATGGCCGGTCAAACCTTCGGTCAAACTAGGATCAGGGGCGTCCAGGAAGCAAAAAAAATGATTGTTTCAAAAATTGACAGAACCAGCGTCATCGCAAAGAGCTCGTCGAGACGATTCCGACGATGTTCGTTTCATCAAAATCTGACATCATACGCGAGAGTTATCAGCGGTCAAAGTTGCAGTTGACTTGGACACAGGGTACACTGATGATGTCATCATCCGTACAGCTGACGTCAGCACATGGTACAAAATCTAGAATGGACCAATCAGAAGGTGACACGTGGCAGTCTGACGGTCCGTACATGTCGACGTGGAGTGATGATGTGGCAGGAGACGTCAGCAAGGTCGACGAATCGGGCGTTGACACGTGTCCTCCGTACACATAGTCAGCATTTGCGTGGCACACAGGTGGCAGTGACGTGTTTTTCCCAGCCAGTCATGTTCTACCACGTGGCAGTACAGTCAGTATCTAGGTGGAAGTCAAGTCAGATTGTCCAACGTATCGGATTATGACACGTGGACGCGGAGTCAGCAATGATATGTCTTCATCAGCGAGTTATCTTCTCACACGTGGCATCCGATTGATTGACGGTGGTAGTGATGTGTCGTGATCAGCCAGTCAAGTGTTGCCGCGTGGCAGTCTCCTTGTGCGGCGTGTGTTACCCCCCAGTCCGCGTCGGTCAAGTCATTGTATTCAACAAAAATAGCGAATGGGTTTGGAACCCGTAACCACCCAACAAGCAATTCACGCCTCCACCACTGAGCCGCGCGATTTCCTCTACTTTATATTCGGCAGTGGTTATTTTTGTTTAAGATTTTGTGGGTTGTTTTTTTTAAAACAAACAACGGCCGGCAGGTTTTGAACCCCGAACCGGCCGGTGAACAAAATGCATGCACACCGTTGAGCCACTCAACGCGTTTAACAAATATGTGGCATCGGTTTTATTTGATAGGTGTTTAAAACCGAATGCCCAAAAACAAACTAAATAGTCCCCTAATTTAAAAATTAAACAAACAAATATCCTTTTTAGAGGATAAAAAAATCAACCACCAAAACGAAATCAGCCCGGGAATGATTAATAAAAAAGGCTTAGATTGATTAAAAAGATTTATTTGGATTTTTATATTCAAAAAAGGGAGATTTGTAAAGATCTTTATGTATTTTGGAGAGATAAGGTGGATGTGGAGAATATTTTCAAATCAATTGGTTAAAGGCCAATTTGAGCAAATTCTTTGTATTAAAAGAGGGCTTGAGGTGAGAGTTAAAAAACAAGTTTTTTTTCAGGTGATGAAGTCCTGATGCTGAGGTGACGGAAGAGGGGTCTTGTTGAAGAGTTTTCAAATCATTCTTGCATATCAGAGCATCGTTACACTGCCGAATTGCTTGAAGAATGGTGGTGCTTTTGTAATTGATTCTGGAGTTAATCGGATCGGTCTCTCTATTGGAGTGGACTCGGAGACGTAGTCACTTTCATGACGAACTCCGTTATCAAGCCTTGTTTGCACTTCTCTTCTTCTCTCTCTTTCTGTCTTTCATTTCCTTTCTTTCTAATCACCTTGTTATTACTTTCATTCTGTTATTTCCTTAAGTTAATTTTGATTTAATTAACTTGAAATAATCATTGTAAAGCATTGTAAAAGTTTAAGCATTTAAACTGCAATCTAGTCTAGATCCTACACAGATCAAGTTGGTATCAGAGCTCAGTTGACTAGTATTGTAGTTATTTGTTTTTTGAATGCTAACAAGATCCAGGATTCAGAAGGGTGAAGGCAAGCTCGAAGACTTTAATCCTAAGATCGGGAAGCGTAGAACATTTCCAAAGATGTCAGTTTCTGGAATGGAGGTTCCTGAAGAAATCAGTGAGCAGGAATTTCGAAGAGCATTCCTCGAGATGAAGGCTAAGGTGGATATACTTTTTCAGGAGAGACAAGAACGGAAGGAACGTGAAGAAGGTTCGTCAAAGCAAGAAGATCGCAAAGACATGAAAGGGAAACATCATGAAGATGGTGGCAAGCAACCAGATCATCCCTTTTCTTCTTCTCCTCCCTCTTCTCCTTCCCCTTCTTCTCCATATTCTCCTCATTTTATTTCTTCTAATCCTTTCAAAAGTGGGTATAAGCCTAAAATAAAACTGGATGTAAAATTTGATTTGCCTAAATATTGTGGTGAACTTAATGCTGACAAATTGGATGATTGGATTCAACAAATAGAGGTCTACTGTAGAGTCCAGAATCTAATAGATGATGTTGATAGGATCCAATTAGCTACTCTTCGTTTAGGCGGTACAACCTTAACCTGGTGGGAGAGTAGGTCTAAGGTAGAAGTTTCACAGCATGGTAGAGTCAGTTTAACTTGGGCAGAATTTATTAATGCACTTAAGAAGCAATTTTATCCCTTAGGACATATGCAGCAATTAATGATGGATTGGCAAATGTTTAGGCAAGGGAAGGGTCAAACTGTCCAAGAGTACACCCATGAGTTCAGGAAAAGGGCTATTTCTTTGAATGTTCCTTTGTACACTCAGGACACATTGTTGAAGTACATAGGAGGTCTACATTCCTACCTTAGGCATTCTATCCTGGTATTGAACCCTTGTAACTTGGATGAAGTGTATGTTCAAGCAACACACTTAGAGTCAAGGGGTAAAGGATCTTTTATTAATAATGATGTAAAGAAATCTTCTAAGAATGCAGAGACAGGGAAAGGAAAGAAGGCAGCTACAGTTAAGAAGGATGAGAAACTTTCTTGCACTCATTGTGACAAGGAAGGTCATGATGAAAATCATTGCTGGAAGTTACATCCCGAATTGAAGCCTAAGTGGGCTCAAAGACGTAATCAAAAACAGAAGGGTAAAGATAAATCCATGAATGTTGTTATGGATCTTGGTTCAGATTCAGATGATGAGATTAAGATAACAGCGATGAGTCTAAAAGGTAAAGCCTCTATTTCTGGTGTTTCTGTTGCTAGTTGTGCTTCTACTTCCACAGTTAATGATTTCTCTGAAGATGCAAAAAGGAATGAGTTGTTTCATTTAAGGGTTATGGCTAAGAACAATAAAATTGATGCACTCATAGATAGTGGATCTCAGGTGAATTTAATTTCAGAAAGTGTTGTAAATAACTTGGGATTAAGAACTACACCACATAAGAAACCTTATCCACTAGGTTGGATTTGTGAAAATGACAAGTTGCAAGTAAAAAGACAATGCACCTTAAGGTTCACAATCACTAGTAAGTTTGTGGATGAAGTTCAGTTTGATGTAGTTCCATTGGATATCTGTGGGATAGTGCTTGGAAGCCCTTATCTTTATGACAGAAAAGCAATTTTCTACAGGCAACAAAATCATTATCATTTGTTTAAGGATGGCATTCAGTATATTGTACATTCTCACAAGATTAAGACTGATCGTTCTTTTGCAAACACAGGGCAGTTAAAGAGGGTAATTAATGCAAGTAAAGAGTTAACTCTTATGTCTGTCAGTACAGGTGGTTCTACACTTGAACTTGGAGTAGCTAATCAGGGTCAGATATTGCAGGATGCACTTGCAATACAGCATGAGAAAAGGATGCTTGAAAGCATTGATGGATCCTTGGGTAAAAATGTTCCTGTTGTAAAGGATCGATATGTTGTTGACTTGTTTTCTTTCATTTCTGCATTGATGTTCAGCTTGATGCTAGTCAATTTTTGTTGGTTAGTGGCTACGACATTGGATGTAGAAGCTTATGGAAGTGATAAAGTTATGTTTATGTTCAACAATATTGTTGCAGTCTTGATTATGCTTGTGAGTCAGGTATTCAGATGTACAGAGGATACAGGACAAGTGGGGAGGCCAAGTCCTCACTTAATGTCAGATTAAATGCCACTTTTGGAGGTCCAAAAGGTCTTCAGTGGGGAGGCCTGATCTGGTGGACACTTTTTGGTGGAAATTGAAGTGTCTTGTTTTTCTCCAAAATCTGCACCATCAGTAAGAGCTCAGTGTCCTAGTTCCAATGCAACTCGAACGGAGTGAAAAGGAGTCCATTTGCACGAGTTATGGCCGGTCAAACCTTCGGTCAAACTAGGATCAGGGGCGTCCAGGGAGTGGAAAAAATTATTGTTTCAAAAATTGACGGAACCAGCATCATCGCAAAGAGCTCGTCGAGACGATTCCGACAGTGTTCGTTTCGTCGAAATCCGACATCATACGCGAGAGTTATCAGCGGTCAAAGTTGCAGTTGACTTGGTGGACATAGGGTACACTGATGACGTCATCATCCATACAGATGATGTCAGCACATGGTACGAAATCTAGAATGGACCAATCGGAAGGTGACACGTGGCAGTCCGACGGTCTGTACATGTCGACGTGGAGTGATGATGTGGCAGGAGACGTCAGCAAGGTCGACGAATCGGGCGTTGACATGTGTCCTCTGTACACATAGTCAGCATTTGCGTGGCACACAGGTGGCAGTGACGTGTTTTTCCTAGCCAGTCATGTTCTGCCATGTGGCAGTACAGTCAGTATCTAGGTGGAAGTCGAGTCAGATTGTCCAACGTATCGGATTATGACACGTGGACGCGGAGTCAGCAATGATATGTCTTCATCAGCGAGTTATCTTCTCACACGTGGCATCCGATTGATTGACGGTGGAAGTGATGTGTCATGATCAGCCAGTCAAGTGTTGCCACGTGGCAGTCTCCTTGTGCGGCATGTGTTACCCCCCAGTCCGCGTCGGTCAAGTCATTGTATTCAACAAAAATAGCGAACGGGTTTGGAACCCGTAACCACCCAACAAGCAGTTCACGCCTCCTCCACTGAGCCGCGCAATTTCCTCTACTTTATATTCGACAGTGGTTATTTTTGTTTAAGATTTTGTGGGTTGTTTTTTTTAAACCAAACAATGGCCGGTGGGTTTTGAACCCCGAACCAGCCGGTGAACAAAATGCATGCACACCGCTGAGCCACTCAACGCGTTTAACAAATATGTGGCATCGGTTTTATTTGATAGGTGTTTAAAACCGAATGCCCAAAAACAAACTAAATAGTCCCCTAATTTAAAAATTAAACAAACAAATATCCTTTTTAGAGGATAAAAAAATCAACCACCAAAACGAAATCAGCCCGGGAATGATTAATAAAAAAGGCTTAGATTGATTAAAAAGATTTATTTGGATTTTATATTCAAAAAAGGGAGATTTGTAAAGATCTTTATGTATTTTGGAGAGATAAGGTGGATGTGGAGAATATTTTCAAATCAATTGGTTAAAGGCCAATTTGAGAAAATTCTTTGTATAAAAAGAGGGCTTGAGGTGAGAGTTAAAAAACAAGTTTTTTTTCAGGTGATGAAGTCCTGATGCTGAGGTGACAGAAGAGGGGTCTTGTTGAAGAGTTTTCAAATCATTCTTGCATATCAGAGCATCGTTACGCTGCCGAATTGCTTGAAGAATGGTGGTTCTTTTGTAATTGATTCTGGAGTTAATCGGATCGGTCTCTCTATTGGAGTGGACCCGGAGACGTAGTCACTTTCGTGACGAACTCCGTTATCAAGCGTTGTTTGCACTTCTCTTCTTCTCTCTCTTTCTGTCTTTCATTTCCTTTCTTTCTAATCACCTTGTTATTAGTTTCATTCTATTATTTCCTTAAGTTAATTTCGATTTAATTAACTTGAAATAATCATTGTAAAGCATTGTAAAAGTTTAAGCATTTAAACTGCAATCTAGTCTAGATCCTACACAGATCATAACTCTAGTAGTATGACACTATGATATAATCATGATGACCTACCGAAAGAAGGTCATGCTATAGGTTCCTTAGATACCTGCTATCATCCACCCATTTAAAAATTTTGTAGGGTCTCCACCAAACCTCATCTACAGCAATAGTGTCGAACTGTAGCCACAAAAACTATATATTGCCAAATCTCCATTGGCCCGTCATGTCATACCAGTGGGCCATGGAGACACGATAAGGTTGTCATTGGGGAAAAATGACTAGCCAAGTGCACATGATGTGGGAAAAGGCCCACACCTACAAAATTGTGCACACCATAATAAGGCTATGGTTCTCATAGTGGACACACCAACCTAACTCCTGGTATAGGTGCGTTAACATGCTACACCCCCAAGAAAAAACTTTCTGATGATCCAACATCTCCCTGATCATGTGGAATGAGGCCCCCATATAGGTGCAAGCTTCACCTTTCTATCATGATATGAAATGCCACAGTAATGACCATAACCCAACATAGCAATGGTGTAGTGGTCCTTTCCTAGTCATACCAATGCATGTATATATGGCCCATGTCATCGCCACCATCTATCTACCCTGAGCAGTAGAGGAATCCCTCCCTCTACTCTTGTGCCAATAGACTATCATTTAGGGCCACCTGCCATCTACAAATGGGTAGTCTAAGTATCTGATAAACATCCTTGAGCATGATAGTCATCTCCCCACAAGGCAACATGAAAGATGACGTGGTGGCATCCCACCACTCCATCAATGTTGTGAGCATCCTCTCATGATATTGCATCTCTGGCATGGTGAACACATGTCAGAGACTGACCTACTCCAGATGTGTTACCTCATCATTTGTAAGATGGTCCCTCTTCTCATGAATGAGTCAGAATGCACACCCTCCTAGATGATCATGAACCTCTGGATACTCCTAGAAAAGTGAAAAAATTTCAAGTCAGAACATCGAATTTCATCATGAAAACAAAAAAAAAATTAAGACCTATGCATGCCATGCATGTGTCACTGTCTTTCATGGTCATCTCAAGGAATCCAGTGTGTCCCCAAGACGACAATGTAGACTCAGGACCTTGACACAAAGTCTAGACAACAACACACTTTTTGGACGCGAGTTCCCAAAAAGATTCTTGTGGACATCGCCAACTAGAAAAATGATAAAAATGAGCTATAATTCATGAAAAATGAGGTTTTGAGGCCTACCCGGTCCACCTCATGGCCTTCAATGATGTCTTCACATAGTTGCTCCAACCTCGACACCTAATACTCCCTCCTGCTAGGAATTTTCCTGACTTTTCTCTCATAAAAGTCAATAGTTTGCTTGCACTGAATAGTGAAAATGACCCTTCTAGGGGCCCACCTAGGTATATATAGGCCCCCTGGGGCCCACTTTTAATAGAGCTTGTGGCTCCCCAGTTTCTCTTGAATTTACCCCACCAAGCTAGGGGAAAACTTAGGAGAAGGCATATAGTTTCCTCTTGGTCTATTTTTCCTCTAAATCGATGAATTTTTCTTGATCATTCTTCTCTCTGTTGTAGCTTTTTTTGATTTTTCGTGGCTGACCCAAAATTTGAGTTTTGCAAGCTAAATTCTTGAACAATTTTTCATGACCGTTTTGTCACTGTTTGTTGAGCTTGGTTGTTGGGGGAACCTTTAGTACCAGTTAGGTTGACTTTGATGGCCTTTATGGTCCCTTTTTCTTGGCACACAAATCTATAAAATCCAAAATTCAAGTGATTTTTCTTCTTTACTTTAGTGAGGCTAATTTTTTCCAAATCGATCCCACTAAACTAGGGGAAAAATGTAATGTTGCATAATTGCACCTAGGGGTAATTCCATATTTTTGCATTTTTTCCTAGCATTTATGATACCTTAGAGCATTGATGACCAAAATCCATAAGTTATAATTTCATGCTTTTGACTCCATGTAGACTTGTGGTAGAGCAATAGAACCTTGAAGAAATGTTTCCCAAAAATCTAGGCTTTGGACACTTGCATGGCATGTAGACATCTGTGCAACATGCTAGCATCCTGGCAATTTTTTGAGTTTGAAATAGGGAATCTGCAATCCTGACTCTTTTGACACGTGTCCTAGTAGTTGGATTTTGGACGTAACAGCTCTTTGCCACCCTTTATGCATTAAAAACCCATTTCTTTCTCTCATTTGGGGTTGGAATTCATTCAATCTCTCTTACAACTTGCTCAAGTTTTGAGTCCTCTTCATCCTTGATAACAACACTCTCACAAGTGAAGCCATGCTAGACTGAGGTCCTTCCAGCAACAACAACTCTCAAGAAATCACTCAACTGTGGATCCCTGTGCTCCAAAGAGGGCCTAGGCTCGTGGGTAGCACTCTCTCTCTTTCTGTCACTTTCATTTCCTACTTGTTCATTTACTACTTTGTGGTGTGGGTTCTACTTTTGAGTGGGTTTTGTTTCACCACACTTTACCTACTTTGCTTGCACTCCTTTCCAACTTGGCTATTCATGGAGGTGGGAACACCAAAATGGGGGTCTGACTGAGGTAGGCCCCTATATAGCCCAACATTTTCTCCTTGTTCTTTTGTGTGTAGGCACAAAGTGAAGCTTGGAGTGAAAAGTTGAACATACACTAAAAGGTAAAATTTCTCCATGTCCCCTTGTGTTTGTTATAGTTTTTGGCTTCTTGTTCATTTATTTCATCTAGTACATCTTAGATCTGAGCTTAGAAGTGAAATCTGGTTCCACCCACTTGAGTTCCTAAGCCCTTTGTTGCTTAGGATGCCAGCGTGTCTTTTTGATGATAGTGCGTCATGCTGGTGTCTTGAAACTATGTTGTCTTTTGATTGAGAGCTCACTCATCTTAGGTAGAAATCTTGGGGTTTCACTCTCTCAGGATTTGAAGTGACTTTCTCTAAAATACTACTCGAAGTATAATTTTCTGCATTTTCTTTGACTTGCTTATGTTGAGTTGTATAAGGGCAGTTCGTTCCCTAGTGATCTCTTTGGAATAAAGAGACCCACGTGCAACAAATCCCTCTTATATCACAATTTGATAAATAAAAGTCCTACAAAGGTAGTTTTTGACAAGATTCCACAAGAGGTATGAAAAAAATGCAAGTGGAAGGTTGAGCACTTAAGAGTGTTCAAATGTGTGGCATATGCACTTGTTCCAAAAGAGAAGAAAAAGTTAGATGACAATAATGAGAAGTGCATTTTTGTAGGCTATAGTGAAGAGTACAAATCCTATAGACTATATAACCTAGTCACCAAGAAAACTGTCATTAGAAAAGACATGGAGTTCTTAGAGGATGAGTCATGGAATGGTCTGACAGGCTCTGACAACTCCCAATAGCTCTCGATAGCTCTAGGTGAAGAAGGAAAAGAGTATGAAGTGTAGCAAGATGTGGTTATGGATTTTGCAGTCACTCTTGATAGCTTTTAACCAATTCTAGACTGCTTCATACTAGGTCTGGATCACTCTAGACCATTGCACAAAAATAGACAAATAGTTTTAGACAACTTTGAACAAGGTTTTCTTGGAAAAGTAGTAGTAGTAATGAAAGTTCAGATCCTACTCTCACCTCCCTAATGACAAGAAAGACCAAGAGTCTAATGGAGATCTACCAAAATGAAAGGTATGATGAAGAATTTGATGAAATTATGAATTTTGCATTATTTTCTCATACTGATCCAATTTATTTTGAGGATGTTGTGAAAGAAAAAAATGGTGTGAAGCCATGGATGAGGAGATAGATGCAATAGAGAAGAATAGAACATCGGAGCTAACTAATTTTCCTCCCAACAAGCAAGTAATTGTAGTGAAATGGGTCTATAAGACCAAAGGTAATGTTGATGGAAGAATAGAGAGGCATAAGGAAATATTTTTTGTCAAGTGATACAAACAATAGTTTGGTAGAGATTATGATGAGATATATGCTCTAGTTGCAAGGATGGAAACCATGTGAGCAGTCATAGCAATTTCAGCCCAACACAAGTGGTAGGTGTATCAAATGGACATGAAGTCCACCTTCTTCAATGGAGTATTGAAAAAGAAGTGTATGTGGAGGAACCATCTAGTTATGAAGTTCCAAGTCAAGAAAACAAGGTATACAAGTTCAAGAAAGCTCTTTATGGGATGAAGCAAGCACTGTGGTCATGGTATAACAGGATTGACTCATATTTGTTGAGCAATTACTTTAGTAAAAGCGATGGTAAGCCCACTCTTTACATCAAGGAAACTAATGGTAAGATTTCAATTGTTAGCTTGTATGTTGATGATTTACTTTTCCCTAGGGATGATGATTTCCTCATTGTTAATTTTAAAGAGGCCATGAAAAGAGAGTTTGAAATGACAAACTTAAGTCTTTTGAGGTATTTTCTAGGCATTGAAGTAAAACAAATGCATGATGGTATTTTTATCTCTCAAGCAAAGTACGTAGAAGAGATTTTGAAGAGTTTTAGGATGTAACATAGCAAGCTTGTCCCCGAAAAAATAGTCATAGGTCTGAAGTTGAGCAAGGAAGATTGCAACAACAATGTGAATTTGACCATGTATAAAAGTTTGGTTGGAAGTTTAATGTATTTAACAACAACTAGGCTTGATATAATGCACATCGTAAGTCTAATTTCTAGATTTATGGAGACTCCAAAAAAGTCACATTGGCAAGTGGGTAAAATAATCCTGAGGTATGTGAATGGAACTAAAGGATATGGTATTTTTAATAGTGCAACAAATAATTTAGGGCTGGTTGGTTACAAAAATAGTGACTGGGTAGGGAGTTCGGATGATAGGAAGAGCACATTTGGATATGTGTTTCACTTGGGATTAGGAGTCATTTCATGGGCTTCCAAGAAACAACCCATAGTTTACCTATCTACAATTGAGGTTGAGTATATAGCAGAAAATGCAGCAACATGCCAAGCTATTTGGATAAGGAGGACCTTAGCAGATTTGAAGGAAGAACAAAAGGATGGAACAATTATATTTTGTGATAATGTTTCATTGATTGATTTGAAAAAGAATCCAATATTTCATAGAAGAAGCAAGCACATTGAAATCAGGTATCATTTCATAAGAGGATTGGTTGAGAAAGGTGAAATCAAAATAAAATTTTGTAGGTCTAAGCAACAACTTGTAGACATTTTTACCAAACCTTTGAGCAAGGATTACTTTGAATGCCTAAGAATAAATTTAGGTGTTGTTGATTTGAATGAAGAATGATGTTTTTTTGATAGCTCATTCAAAGGGGGAATGTTGGAAATATTTATTTTTTTAATTGAGCCTTTTTCATGTCAACTCCCTAGTTTCACCTACCTCTCAGGAGCTTTCAATGGCAAGTTTAGTTTTTGGATCTTCATCCTTGTTTAGCTACTAACTACATATTTTATTGTAGTAGAAAATTTTGAATTTCCTAAATTTATTATGTTAGGTGAATTTGAATTTTGAGATGGAATTTTTGAATGAAGACAATTAGAAGGAATGTAATAGTTAGTCTAGAGATTTGCAGAAGATTGGCAAAAGAATATTGTAAGTGATTTGTAAGAAGGTGAAGTTGCAACAACAACAAAGAATGTTTTGTGAGTGAAGTGTAGAATGTTTGCAGGGAGTATTAGATAGCTCCAAATTGTTTTGTACATGTGCAGGGAGTAGAAAATAGCTCTAGATTTTTTAGTGTAGGAAAAAGTAAAGTGAGCTCTGAGAAGCTCCTAATTGTTCTGTGTGTGTGTGCAGCTCCAGATTGTTGCAAATCTAGTTCGTTATCTATAGTTTGTAGTTTCAAGTTTGAAATAATTTTGTAATGGTTATTTTTTGAGTTAATAGAAAAATAAAATTTGAATGCCCAGTTGTGTGTCTCCAATCTATTTTTGTTTTGTAATTCCACATTTTGTTTTGGGTATTCCCAGTTGATTGGGAAATAGAGCAGCAACTCTATGTGCATTTTTATTTGAAGTTTTCACAGATTTTTTCAAGATTTATCAGGGGATATGTTTTTCTAGAAGTAGTTACATTGAAAATTGTGTCAAGGACTTGTGACCTACTATTCTAGAGGATATTTCATTTTTCTTAAGGAGTTTAGAGGGGTGATGTTTTATCTTTTCAAAGAAGAGTTGTAGTTGAAAGTGAATAGTAATTAAATATAGTCCCAAAAATTTAATGCCATATCTATGCCAGTTGTGTATTAGTTGTGATATTTTGCAAAGTGACTCATGAGATGTAATTGTATCTTTTCACGAAAAAAATGTAACTGAATTTAGTTGGAGATATATTATGAATATGTAATAAATATCTAATACAATCCAATTATTAAATGTTTATGTAATCTTGACCTTTGGTGTTGAGATCTGATCTCCGCCATTGATCAAGTATTAGATTTGTTGTCCTTGCGTATAAAAGTCAGCTCTCTCTCATTGTAAAAGTTTGTCAAATAGGAATTGTTGTAACTAGATAATTTGAGATCAATACAAGCAAGAAATCAAATTTTGGTGTTTCACTTATGGATTTCTAATGTTTGCATGGTTTCTTTTCTTTGATATTAGATAGAGTTTAGTTATAATGATGATGAAATGTGAAGATATTTGATAGATCTTTGATTCATACCATTTGTAGCTTGTTGATTGTAAGTTTTTTCTATGGTTAGTCTAAACCTTATTTCAATATTAGTTCAATTGTCAATGCTTGTTTAAGTTACACCAAAATTGAGTATTTATATGAATGTTAATGATTTAAAAATATTTCATTACCTTTGAATATTGCATTATTCTTGTGGAATTGCAAGTTATCTTTGATATTAGATAGAGTTCAATTATAATGATGATGAAATGTGAAAATATTTGATAGATCTTTGATTCATACCACACTAACTTATTGAATATAAAATCCGATGAAAATTTCTAACGAAATATGTATAATTTGATGTATCATCGAGTGCTTGTAAAATTTGATGTGTAATTTTTAATTTTTTAAAAGTTTATCCCCGACGTTTGTCAAAATTTTGACGAAACTGGGTTTCATCAAAATTTTGACTAGCAGTTTCGTCAAAATTTTGACAGACAAGAAAAATAAGAAAAAAATCAAATTGTGGCCGACATGAATAAAAGTGATTTTGTTGATTTATTGCTACAGTGTTTTTCTCTACTTGAGATAGTTTGTGGAGAACTAAGGATGGTTTTCTTGGGAAAAATAAGAAAAAATTCAAGAAGATATTGCCAAGTTGAGGGTAGTCATTGTCTTTTTGCAGAATTTAGTTGTGAAGTCAGATTTATAGTTCCAGGTTTGAAAATCATATTTTAAAGCAACATCTCATCAAATTTCATTTTTAGAGGTTTAGGGTTTTGAGAACTTCATTTCCAAATTTTGTTGTGTGGAATCACCATAAGATCACAACCAAGGAATAGATTCTTGTGACTGTAATTATGTGATCCATAACTCTATTGGTCATGTGGCACAATTGTGCTATAAAAATTATAGGATGCATTTATGTGTGACCCAAGTTTAATGTGGCTATGTTGTGATAGAAATAGAGGCACTCATATAATGTAGTTAATTCAAGTTGTATAATGTAGGCGTCAATCATCATTGGGTGCATTCAAGTTGTCTTAATTTTAATAGGTTACAATGTAATTATAGCATGATCCAAGAGTGATTACCTCTTGCTACAATAAAGAGCCTATAACTCTGGTTGATATGCAGAGTGGTTGTGTTATATCAATTATGTAGTGCATTAAAACACAACCCATGTTTAATGGGATATTCTAGAGAGTGATCAAGATTTTATAAACCTTATGAATGTTACTTAAAAGTGTATAGCTTAAACTACAAACCAAGTTTGTTACATACTTGAATGCAATCTTGGGTTACTACAAACTATAATAATGTGATCTACTAATAACCATTATGGAAAGTATTAAAGCAAGACCCATGCTATATAGGATACATCCCTGATCATGTTTACATTCCTTAATGATCAAACACAAGCTTCCCACACACTCTAGGATACAATCCAAGATCATACCACAACTTTGTCAAGACAACTAATTTTTTGACCCAAGATTTAAGGTTGTTTTTTAATATCAATAGAAGCATTGGTAAGAGCATGATTAAGGTACAAACCCTAGGCCTCCATAGAAACATAAACAATAACTCTAGTGGATTAATGAGGTTGCAATACCAGAAAGATTGAGACATTGTAGCTAATAACAAAATATTTCAATCTAAAGATTGTAGCTAATAACAAGCACACTATGTAGCTTAGTGATATTTGTAAATGCAATCTACGGTAAGAAGAATGACAACCACTTGAGATGTGATAGTAAAAAAGAGGTTGAGCAATGAAAAGATAATAAAGCTCAAACCTTGCATAGTAAAGTGGAGATTTTAACAGTGAGTTTCCTTACCCCCTTACTGACCTTATGGGTTTTTCAAATGGTTTTGGTAGTGTTAGACAAGGCAAATGCAATAAGGGAATGACTGTCTAAATGAAGTAACAGTGGTAATCATAGGTTCAATTTTTCTTCTTATCCAATAATGTATAATGGAGGTAGTGGATTGCATGTTTGAGCAGTGTTTTGAGACTCATCAAAAATGGGAGAATAGTGAATAATACCTTGTGGATTGTGAAGTAGTGTCAAATGCTTTTGGTAGTGTTAGACAAGAAAAATGCAATAAGGGAATGACTGTCTAAATGAAGTAACAGTGATAATCATAGGTTCAATTTTTTTTCTTAGCCAATAATGTATAATGGAGGTAGTGGATTGCATGTTTGAGCAGTGTTTTGAGACTCATCAAAGATGGGAGAATAGTGAATAATACCTTGTGGATTGTGAAGTAGTGTCAATAAGGTTGAAGGATCTTAAGATCTACAATACAATGAAACAATGAGTCCCCTATAGTAAGTAGGCAGCCTATAGGGCATAGTTTGATTTTATAGAAGGATGCTCATGAAAGAAATCTTCAAGTGATAGTGAGTGAGATGTTTGAGATTGCAGCTGAGGGTGCAATACTCAGTCTTAAAGTAAGTTAGCAAAGAAGTAAATGTGCAAGAAAATCAAATCATAGACAACAAACAATTCACAATGTTATCTTGCATAATTCCTTGAGTTTGAAGACAAAATATCATTGTATCTTGATGAAAGTGGTGACCTTAATGGTCAATCACTAGCAACCATGGTTTTAAAACATGCTATCGTGCTTATGGAGGCAACATTTTAAGCAAGGTAGTGAGTGGTGGTTTGGAACAATGGCAGGTATGAAGGACTTGTTTTATATGCATAATATGCAGTCTAGCTTAAAACAACATTCTTAGAAGAGATTGAAGGTGGATTATGGAACTCAAGGGTTACCATGAAAAGGATTAAAGAAAAGAATGAAATCTATTTAAAATCCATGGTCATGAAGATATTAAAGATGTCACATGCAAAACCCTAGTAGTTGGAGTAATGAATATAGTGCCAAAGAGGATAGTGTTTTGGGGTAGATCTAGGAGATCTCCACATCATCTAATTACAGGAAAATACATCATTTATTTATTTAATTAATTAAAATAAATCATTCTAAACCCTACATAAGATACATTGATACTTTAAAAGCCTCTGAATGAATTTGAGATTATGCAAATATATGTCAAGTAAATGCCTACATTATAAATAGTAGCGGGAACAATGTAAGATTTGTTGAGTAGAGTAGGAATGAGATAAGCAGCAATGAATCCTATGCCTCCTTTCATGCACATCTCCTCACCGTTCTCTGTCATTCTTTACTGAAACACTTCTCCATTTTGGCGGTCTATGTTTCAAAATAATGTTTTGATGAAGTTCTTAGAGTATGTTTATTAAAATGAAAACTCCATTCTAGTGGGCTATGCTTGAAAATAAGATTTTGACAAAAGTTTTAGGGTATGCTTATTAAAGTTTTAGAGTATTTTGGAGGGCTATATTCTTGATTCCTTAAATGATTTATTCAAATGGATTGTGACTAAATAAATGACTAACTATTTAGTCATTTCTATTTGTGTGATTAAATAAGTTTGAATCAATGACCAAACTAGTAATTGAATTACTCATTTATAGCTAAGTTGCAAAAAATGAGCAAAATTTAGTCATTTTTAGTTGTTGTGACTAAAAGTTTTAGTCACCTAGTCATTTATTTGTCAAATTCTACTAGTGTGTGCTTCCTTGTGCAATTAGGGCTCTCTCAATGTTGAGGGCTCTAGAGATAAGATCGTCATAAGAAGTGACACATTGCATCATTAACTAAAAGGATAAATCCGTATTGACATTAGCAATGATGATTTTGACTTGTTGCTCCTTAGGAATGGGTCACTTGCTCTTACTAGCTCGCTACCTCCATTGTTGTAGGAAGTTTGCGTTCTAGTTCAATATTCTGATTTTAGGATTCTAATGGTTGGAAATCATAGTAAAATCAGAATTTAATAAGTTTTGGAATTAGCATTTTAAAGTGTTTTTTGGGGTCATTAACTTCAGACTATCTTCTCTTTTGCAAGGTGGTTGCATGCCAAATTTTTTTGGTGTAAAATATCAGAATTATTAGATTTTGTTACCTGTCTATGAATAAAAATTATTGGAGTGTGAGTTTGATATTTTTTGAAGATCTAAATAGTCAAGCTTGGTAAAGAAAAATCATGTCAGATAATATTAGTTCAGAACAAAATGAAGAGACACTTGATAGATTGTGGGCTAGATTGAAAAGAAAGGGTCATGGGAAATGTTATTGTCCTTGCAATAATTGCAAGGGCTTAAAGATGAGACAACTTTTAATCACAACAGCTAAGAAACATTGTAGGCAACATGGTCACATTGAAGGGGGGCATGATTATTGTCCATTGGTAAGTTATTCATTATATGTTTTTATATTGATTGAATTTGTAAATGTTTATATCATTTTAACATTTTTATTTATATATATATAATCACTTGATGATGATCATAGTTTAATTGTGTCTATCATTATTATAAAGGTGGGGTGCCCTAGGGCACATGATATGGATTATCATGGCCCGAAGAATGTGGTTTTGCAAGTGGACGAACATGGAGCTATGAATATCAAAGATGAAGTTAATGAACCTATGGAAGAAGATGATCATGCACCAAAAAACACAGTTGCAGATGATGGTATAGATACATTGATCCATGACACATTTAGTGGTAGAGCTGATCATGATGACTGAGATGACTTTGATGTTCATGATTTACCTGTACTTGAGAAGGCATACAATCCCCTTTATGAAGGCTCCCAAACAACTCTTCTCTCTATTATATTGTTGTTGTTGAACTTGAAGGTTATGAATGGTTTATCAAACATAGGAATCTCACAGATGTTAAAGTATGTCATATATGTCAATTTTTTTCATCTATTTTAATTGTTGTTAGTTCATCACTAGTAAACAAAGGATGGAATATGTACCATTAATATTCTTTATATTAACAAATTATTTTTTGTTGTAGACTGATTGGTGAACTTTTGTTACCACCATCAAATATTTTACCTCGCTCATACTAAGATTTATCTAGCATTATGAAAGATATCATAATGGAGTATCAAGTAATAAATGCATGTCCCAATGATCATATTATATATCATAAACAACATGAATTTACAACAGAATGCCCAGAATGTCATATCGATAGATATCGAATAGATCAACTAAAAAAAAGGTGTCTCACAAGGTTCTTTGTTATATTCCCATTATTCCACGTATGCAACGATTATTTAGGTGCGAAAGCTTAGTGCAATTTATGGATTACCATGCACGGAATAGAAGTAGAGATGACATTCTTCAAATGCCTATGAATGGTTCTGCATTTAGGGACATGGAGGAAAAATGGCCACACTTTAAAGAAGAACCTCATAATCTTAGGCTTTCATTGGGAGCGGATGGTGTCAATCCATTTGGAGAGTTGCAATCTATTTACTCGGTGTGGCCTATTTTTGTTATCAATAATAACATTCCTCCATGGATGTCAATAAAGAGGGAGCACATGTATAATGTTGTCGATGATTGTTCCAGATATTTTTTTACATCAATTTTCTTTAACGTAGTAGCATCTCATTTGTCTTATTTGTTGCATAATGACTTATATTTTTTTCATTCAATAGTCATGTACATTAATTTATATATATTGTAGTAAAATGGTTGTAATAATTATGTAATGTTTATGTTCATTCAACTAGGTAAGTACCAAGTTAAAGATATGAATGTATATATCCAGCCTCTTATCGATGAGTTACTAAAGTTATGGAATGGTGTCACTATGTATGACATCTCTAGACCAATAGGACAAAGAAAATTTCAATTCTATGTAATGCTTGTATGGAAAATTCATGATGACCCAAGGCTAACACATTTTTGTGGTATGTTATAATATTCGACTGCACTTTAACAATATTTAATTTTATGAAGTAGATATTATGCATACTTTTAAAATAATCTATTCATTATATATAATTATAAAAATTGACATATTTAATCCAATTATATATGATCTTGCAGGTCTTCAAACAAAGGGAAAATTTGCATATCCAATTTGTGGTCCAAAGATGAAATCTCATTGTTCAACAAGTTTAGAAAAGTAGGTGTTTGATGAGTATAGATACTTCCTCCATAGAAATCATAAGTATCGAACTACTGAAAAACATCTTTTCAATGGGAAAGAAGAGACTACATCTAAACCACAAAGACTGACAGCTCGCCTATGGAAGTTGGAATATAATAGAATTAATCGTCAAGGTTATACATCGGATCAAATTGTTTATCTATCATATATGATATGTTATGAATTTATATTTTTATATTGTGTTGTGTTTACTCATGCTGTAATTGACAATGATTGTCATTGTTAATTTGTTTAACTTATATGCTTCATGAAGGTTGTCAAGGCAATAATGGTTGACTTTCACAGGGACTAAAAAGTTATCCCAGACAAGTTAGTAGGTTTCTCTACTATGAGCAACTACAAATTATGCATTTGTTTGATATAATGCATATTAGAAAGAATACAACAAAAAATTTTTGGAAGATATTGTATGGAAGACATGACAAAGAAAAAATTGTCAAAATTTGTAGTGACATTCAGGAAGCCAATCATGCAATGAAAAATGTCATTCAATTAAATAGCGATGGAGACCAAATTAATATAAGTGCCCTTCCTTGGTTATTAACAAAGCAACAAAGCAATGCTATAAAAGAAGTCATATGAAAATTTTGATTTCCCAAAGGATTTGCTATGAACATAAACAATATAGTAACAAAGAAAGATGAATTTGGGCCAGGGATGAAAACACATGATTGGCATAACTTCATTAATGTAATTATTCTGGTATATTATATACACTTGTATAATGCATGTACTTTTTAGTGTATTATGTTTACTACTTTTGGAAAAATAATGAAAAGATCATTTTATAATTGTTGCAGTACGTTCCACCTCTATCTCTCCCAAACAACATTGACAACAATGTCAAGCAAGTTATATATGATCTTGGAAAATACATGAGGTAAGTAGTGATATTTGTTCAATTCATTGTATACATCTTATAATTTCTATTTGTTTTACTTGTTATGTAATATAAAGTATTTTTTAAAAAATCTTGTTAATATATTTGTGCCTTGAATCACTTGTAGATGGTTGTCGTCTAAAGAAATCCATAAAGAAGATATAAAATATTGGAAGAGAAAAATTCCCCGTCTAATGTGTGAAATGAAAAAGTGTCTACCTTCGACATTTTTCAATGCACAAGAACACTACCTCATACACCAAGTTGAGGAGATTGAATTGTGTGGACCTGTACACACAAGGTAAATGTGGATGGTTGAGAGGCACTTGAAATTTTTGAAGGCTTTGGTTAGACAAAAAGCACATCCTAAGGGTTCTATGTGTTGGAATAGGTGCCTCAATTCTTATTGGAATGCAACTCCTGAAGGGAAAAGTTGGTGTGACATTATTGATGTCTGGCCGACTAGCTGTTCTGAATCTTTTTGACATATTCATGTTGGTGAGACAATGTTGTTGTCTCACTGACTAGTGTTGTCACTGTGACCTATTGTTATTCACTATAACCTTTTAGTGAGTGGAATGTCTCACCAATAGAGCTACATGCACTTGGTATCAGGTGTCTTCGGTGTGACTCCTGGCGACTGGAGTCATTGGAGTAACACAAGTCATTTCGGCATGAAGTCCCAACGACTGATGAAGGTCTCGCCGACGGGGATACAATTGAAGTCTTCGCAGTGACACATAGACTTCGGTATGAAGTCTTAGCGACTGATAGAGTGTCTTTCCGATAGTATATGGTCTTCGAGGTGACATGTTATGTTTGCTATGACCTCTTGGCGAAAGTGGTAGACTATTCAGTGGAAACCTTACCTTATCAGTATGACATCTCATCGACTCATGAGGTCTCACCAAAGGCTATGTGACTTCGGTGTAACATAAGAAGTCTCGGTGTAACCTCTTGGCGAGCGGTAAGTCTTGCCAACAAGTGTTCTTTTCAGTATGACTTGAAGACTTCGGTATGAAGTCTTGGTGAACTGCGATGATCTTGCCGATGGCTGTGTGACTTTGGAATAACACATGAAGGCTCAGTGTGATGTCTTGGTGAAAGATGATAGTCTTGCCAACAATAGGAATGCAATGGATGGTGGTGGATTTGGTATGAGGTCTTGGAAACTAGGCAAAGTCTTGGTGATAGCTCTCTGGACTCGGTGTAACCTCTTGCCGATTGAAAGGACTCTTGGAAACTTTAAAAGCTAGCTGTGTTGGCATTGGGGAGACATGGTTAGTTTCTCACCGACATGCCAACATAGGTTGAATGTCCTTGACCGATTGATGACTATCCTATGTGGAATCTCATAGACCAATCAGAGGAAGCAAAATTCAAATGGTTGGCAGTTGGTTTTTTACAATAGTTGCGATGCTGGAGCTGAACTGCATGCAAGGAAAAATCAACACACGAAAGGAAATTTTCTATGATGGGTAATGGTAGATAAGGATGAACAAAAGATAAAAATCATAATGTGATAATATTTAAGGAATCGATTCTGAGTTTAAAATGATCAGATTGTTGAGAGCATTTCTGTAAGAGATTGAACAGTGAATGAAGCTACTATGAACTAATACTAGAGAGTTGTATCTCTGCATTGTATGTAATTGTTTGTTACTATAATACAAAGAGATTCAACTTGGTGTGGGGTTTTTTCCCAAAAGGGTTTCCCACGTAAATCTATTGTTCATTGTCTTTGTGTATTATTTTTGTTTCTATAAATCTTTCATGTGTGTCTTAGTTGGATTGTAATTTAAAAATTAAAAGTACTCTCTGCATTCTTCCCTATGATTTTGATGTTAGGATAGTTGTTTCCACACCTCTGCTTTCCTTACAAGTGGTATCAGAGCCTGGCTAGTTGTGTTATCCTTGTGAGTGGGTTGGGTTTTTTGTGTCAATTCTTTTTCAATGGCAGTTTGGTAGAGATCTAATAATTTAGTTATAGATTAAGATGGCGAGCACATCCAGAAAGATGGAAATAGATAAATTCAGTGGTAGCAATTTTGAGTTGTGGAAACTAAAAATGGAAGATCTGTTAGTGGACCGAGATCTTTGGAATGTTGTGTCTGGAAAAAAACCTCAAGACATGAAGCAAGAGGATTGGAACCTAGTAGATAGAAAGTCAAAAGGGCTGATAAGGCTCTGTTTGGCATACTTTGTTCTTCTGAACATTCATGAAGAAAAGACTGCATCTTCCTTGTGGAAAAGACTGGCATCTATTTATCAAGGCAAGTCCTTGGTGAAAAAATTGTTCTTGAGGAAGAAGTACTCTTTTAGAATGCAGGAGGGAGGATCGGTTGCTGATTATTTGAATGCTTTCAACATGTTGATTGCTTAGTTATCATTTGTTGGTGTAAAGATTAAAGATGAAGATCATTGCATGTTGCTGCTATGTTCATTGCCAAATTTATGGGATCATCTGGTGATGGCTATTGGGAGTAAGACATCCACTTTCAAGATGGAAGATGTTGTTGCTTCTTTTTTATCAGAAGAGATGAGAAGAAAATCTTCTGAGATGGCAAAGGAGGCTCTTGCTGTCAGAGGTAGATTGAAGGATAAAGGAAAGAAGAAGGAAAAAAAATCTAGATCAAAATCAAAAGGGAGATCAAAGTCTCCTGGCAAGAAGTCCAAGGTGAAGTGCTGGAATTGTGGGAAACCTGGTCATGTATGAAAGGATTGCAAGGAGGAGAAAAATAAGAAGAAGAAGAAGAACTCTTTTGACAATGATTCTTCTCAGAGTGATGCAGACGCCTTCATTGTAGCCTTGGCTACGCGGGCATATGATGATGTCTGGCTGATTGATTCTGGAGCATCTTTCCACATGACATCTCATAGAGACCGGTTCACAAAGTATGAAGATTATGATGGTGGAAAGGTGTATTTGGCAAGTGATTGATCTTTGGAAATTGTTGGTCGTGGAAGAGTCATAATTCAATTCCCTGATGGAAGAGTAAAGGGAATCAATGATGTGATTCATAAACTAGGTTTGGCTCATAATTTACTTTCTGTAAGTAAGCTAAATGATATTGGAGTGCATATCATGTTCTCTGGAAATGGTTGCAAGATGACTAGAGGCTTTATGGTGTTGGCTAGGGTTGCTCAAATTGGTACCTTGTACAAATTGGATGCATAAGCTATTCAATGCAATAGTGTTTCTGCAAAATCACAGAAAGCTGCTCATGGAGAAAAAGAGGGAAACATTCCTAATGGTGTGAACTCCATGGAGGTTAAACTTCCAGCAGAAAAGACTATGCTCTGGCATCACAGGCTAGGCCACATTGGTGAGAAATGTTTAAAAACCTTGAAAAATAAAAACCTGGTAGAAGGGCTTGAAGATTGTAACCTTGAGTTTGAATTTTGTGAACATTGCATAAATGGAAAGCAACACCATGTTTCATTTTATTCCAATCCTCACAAATCTTCCGGTTTGCTTGATTATATACATTCTAATGTGTTTGGTCCAGTGGATGTTCCTTCTTTGTCTAATAAATATACTATGTGTCATTTACTGATAATTATTCAAGAAGAGCATTTGTATATTTTCTAAAAAGTAAATCAGAAGTGTTCAGTCAGTTTAAAGAATTTAAAAATCTTGTTGAAAATCATACTAGTAGGAAAATAAAATGTTTAAGGACTGACAATGGTGGTGAGTTTTGTTCAAATGAATTTGAAAGGTACTATATAGATCATGGGATTAAAAAACATAAGACTACACCTTACACTCCACAACAAAATGGAGTTGTTGAAAGGTTCAATAGGACAGTAATGGAAAGAGCACGAAGTATGTTGAGCAGTGCTGGCTTGGAGGAGAAATTATAGGCTGAAGCAGTCTCTACAACATGTTACTTGGTAAATCATTCTCCTAACCCTGCTCTTGTTGAGGAGACTCCTTTGGAAGCATGGTCTAGAAAGAATCCCTCTTTGAGACATATTCCTGTCTTTGGCTATGAGGCATATGCATATGTGTCATTTGAAAAAAGATCTAAGTTGGAAAACAAAGCTGTAAAGTGTATTTTTATTGGCTATAGTGTGACATAAAAGGATACAAGCTTTGTAATCTTAAGACTGAGAAGGTTTTGTACAACAAAAGCATTATCTTTCATGAGCTGAAGCCTTCTACATTGGATCTGTAGTTAGAGAAGAAATTAGAAAATGAAAAGGATGTAGTAGAAATTCCTCTGACACCAGATAAAAAGCAATTGAAAAATCAAAATGTACCTGATACTAAGGAGAGCTCAAGTAGCTCTAAAAGTTCTGAAGAAGATGAAGAACCACCTTAGCCTCAACTTGTGAGGAGGTCAACTTGTGAAAGAAAGCAACTGATAGGTATGGGTTTTCTTTGATAGAGTCTACTTGTGCCTATACTTTAATTTCTAGCACTAATGAACCTAGGATTGTGAAAGAGGCATTTAAAATGTCTGATCCAAACTCTTAATTAGAAGCCATCAATGAAGAGATGGCATCATTAGAAAAGAATGATACCTGGAGTTTGGTGCCATTTCCTAAAGGCAGAAAAGTTGTGGGCTGCAAATGCGTATTTAAAAAGAAAATTGGTCTAGATGGCAGTGTAGAAAAATATAAAGCGAGGCTGGTTGCAAAGGGTTATTCTTAGGTAGAGGGAATTGATTATGGAGAAATCTTTTCTCATATAGCTAAGCTAACATCTATTAGATTTATTTTATCACTTGCAATAGCGTATGACTTAGAGATTGAATAGATGGATGTGAAGACAACATTTCTTCATGGTGACCTTGAAGAAGAAATTTATATGTCCCAGTCAGAGCACTTTGTGGAAAAAGGTAAAGAAAGACTGGTTTGCAAGTTGAAGAAATCTTTGTACGGGTTAAAATAGTCTCCTAGAATGTGGTACCAAAAGTTTGACATGTTTTTTTTATCATTAGGATTTGTAAGATCAAAATCTAATCACTGTGTGTATTACAAAGCTGAAAGTGATCAAGTTCTTATTATTGCTCTCTATGTTGATCATTTGTTGTTCATAAGCAATAGTAAGTTAATGATTTCTGATCTTAAGTCTCAGTTGTCTGTAAAGTTTGAAATGAAAGATCTTGGTGCAACAAGGTATATTCTAGGAATGGAAATAGCTAGGAACAGAAAGAATAGAAAACTTTGGCTCAGTCAGAGTAAGTATGTTAAGATTGTTCTAGAAAGATTTTGCATGACTGATTACAAGCAGCTAGTTGTTCCAGTTTTGCAGGGAATGAAGCTATCTGTTGAAGACTATCCAAAATCTCCTACTGAGATGGAGGACATGACTAGTGTACCTTATGATAGTGTGATTGGAAGCCTTATGTATGCAATGGTTTGTACAAGGCTAGACATTGTTCAAGTAGTGGGAGTACTTAGTCAGTTTATGGCTAATCCTAGAAGGAAACATTGGGATGCTGTGAAGAGAGTGGTTAGATATCTTAAGGGTGCTTCAGAATATTCTTTGTGTTACCATGGAAAATTGGTTGAATCATAGAGGACTCTCAACATTCAAGGTTATGTGGATTCTAATTGGGCAGGGGACATTGACAGTAGGAGATCCACCAGTGGATATATTTTCATGATGAATGGTGGTGTAGTGAGTTGGATGAGCAAGCGGCAAGTTGTAGTCACTTTTTCCACTACATAGGAAGAATACATGGTAGCTACACATGCTTGTAGAGAAGCAATCTAGTTAAAACATTTGTGTTCTAACATTGGTTTTGATGCAGAAAAAATTACTATTTAATGTGATAGTCAGGGTGATATATGTTTGGCAAAGAATCCTACTTTCCATGCTAGGATGAAACATATAGATGTATAGTATCACTTTGTATGAGATATGGTGGAGGATGGGAAGGTCTCTTTGGAGAAAGTGGATACTCTAGAGAATGTTGCAGATGCATTGATGAAGCTTGTGAGCATAGACAAGTACAGGTGGTGTGCCAGTTCGATGGGCCTCTTGGCCCATGAATTTCAGTAGTTTTATTATGCTCTGGAGGTGTCAGTAAGATCTTCATCAAGTGGGAGATTGTTGGAATAGGTGCCTCAATTCTTACTGGCATGTAACTCCTGAAGGGAAAAGTCAGTGTGACATTATTGATGTTTGGCCGACTAGCTGTTCTGAATCTTTTTGAAATATTCATGTCACCGAGACAATGTTGCTATCTCACCAACTGGTGTTGTCATTATGACTTGTTGGTATTCACTATAACCTTTCACTGAGTGGAATGTCTTGTTGATAGAGCTACATGTGCTTGCTATCAGGTGTTTTTGGTGTGACTCCCAACGACTTGAGTCATCAAAGTAACACAAGTCATTTTAGCATGAAGTCCTAGCGACTAATGAAGGTCTCACTAATGGGGATACACTTCAAGTCTTTGCGGTGACACAAAGACTTTGGTATGAAGTCTTAGTGACTGATAGAGTGTCTTGCCGATAGTATATGGTCTTCGCTATGACCTCTTAGTGAAAGCAGTAGACTATTCAGTGGAAACCTTACCTTATCAGTATGACATCTCGCCAACTTGTGAGGTCTCGCCGAAGGTTGTGTGACTTCGGTGTAACATGAGAAGTCTCAGTGTAACCTCTTGGAGAGCGGTAAGTCTTGTTGACAGGTGTTCTTTTTGGCATGACTTGAAGACTTCAGTATGAAGTCTTGGTGAACTGTGATGATCTCACCGATGGCTGTGTGACTTTGGAATAACACATGAAGGCTCAGCGTGATGTCTTGGTGACAATAGGAATGCAATGGATGGCAGTGGATTCGGTATGAGGTATTGGCAACTAGGCAAAGTCTTAGTGATAGCTTTCTGGACTCAGTGTAAACCTCTTGCCAATTGAAAGGACTCTTGGTGACTTCGAAAGCTGGCTATGTTGGCATCGGGGAGACACGGTTAGTGTGTCATCGACATGCCAACACAGGTTGAACATCCTTAACCGATTGATGGCTATCCTATGTGGAATCTCATAGACCAATCATAGGAAGTGAAATTTAAATGGTTGGCGGTTGGTTTTTTGCAATAGTTGCGATGCTAGAGCTGAACTACATGGAAGAAAAAATCAATGCTCAAAAGGAAATTTTCTATGATGGGTAATGGCGGATAAGGATGAATAGAAGATAAAAATCATAATGTGATAAGATTTAAGGAATCGATTCTGAGTTTGAAATGATCAGATTGTTGAGAGAATTTCTGTAAGAGATTGAACAGTGAATGAAGCTACTGTGAACTGATACCAGAGAGTTGTATCTCTACATTGTATGTAATTGTTTGTTACTGTAATACAAAGAGATTCAGCTTGGTGTGGTGGGTTTTTTCCTAAAAGGGTTTCCCATGTAAATCTATTGTTCATTGTCTTTGTGTATTATTTATGTTTCTGTAAATCTTTCATGTGTGTCTTAATTGGATTGTAATTTGAAAATTAAAAGCACTGTTTGCATTCTTCCCTGTGGTTTTGACATTAGGATAGTTGTTTTTGCACCTCTGCTTTCCTTACACTATGGTGGAGGGATATATGGTATACTAGACCATGGTGTACATTAGTGAATATCTTCCTAAGTTTGCAGCAAAGATCCATGTAGATCATATTTGGCATCCCAACTCCATTAACAAATTTGAAGGGGAGTACCTGATGGGGAAAGGTAGATTGAAGAAAGTTAGAGGTAATTATAAGATGGTCATGTAGATTAATTGGAATACATTTTACATATGCTTTTTATGTATATTTTACTTATTTAATTTTTAATCTTCAATATACATCAATTATAAATTAAGCTCATATATTGTGGTATTTAACTAATTATATGTCATTTGTGAATTTCAATTTTTTTTGATATAGTTGGTCGAGAGTGGGATGCACTACATTTGTACATCACAAACAATCTTGATTGGATGATGGTATGGATTGAATGATGTCAACAATTTGGTCATGCATTAACATGGGAAGGTGTGGCCTCATTGGTTAAAGATACTCATTGTAATGGAGATTCCAATGTTACACAAAGGGAAATTGATTTAGCAGATGGTTTAAGAGATAAACAGGTACATATAAATATATTAATCACCCATATTATTTAATTATTTTCAATTATATTGATGTATATATATGTTGAGATTTTTTTCTTTGCATACATTCGACCAAGAATAAATATGTTTAACAACTAATGATATTGCAATAATTTTTACATGTTTGACATATTGCAGGTGCAACACCACAAGGCTATGTGTTGCAATGGTCATAAATTTTGAATCAAAATGTTGGATGACATGAAGAAATTTTTTGATTCTAGTATAACTACAGTCTTTTAGGTGACTAATGTTTCATCTAGAAGCGACATACATCCAAAAGTATTAGAAAATAAATACTATGGGATTTTGGATGACATACTTGAGTGTGACTTTAAGTCCTTCAGATTAATTATGTTCGTCGTCCTATGGTATAGGCTACGATTGAATGAAAATGATCTTGAGAGAACTATTATTGAACATGATAATGGATTTACCATGGTTAATACAAGGATGATCAAGCGAGCTGGAAATGAGCCCTATGTTCTTCCAAGCCAATGTGAGCATGTATTTTACTCAAAGGTTCCAAGTAAACTGGGTTGGTCATTTTTTGTTAGACATGATCCAAGAGGAAGGCCAGTGAATTATAATGTGGTGGAAGAAGAAGATACTGAAGAACTAGAAGATGATGTAGATGATGATCAGGATCAACAGTTAGTTGATGATGTCCCTGACGAAGATGTCAAAGAGGAGGAACTAGATCATGATGATGTAGGATTTAATGTTCATGAAGATGATATCCATGTGGATGATGATATTATCAAAACTGATTTCGATGACAATGATGATATGACCAATCCTTACAATGTCGAATCTGGATTGGATGATACAGACAAAGAGTTGGATGAAGAAGAAGATCAATGACATTGAAATGTATGAGTTATGAGATTATATTATCTATTTGATATTAATTTCTTGATAGAATTATATTTGACTTATGTGGTTACATAATTAATTCATGATGTATTTAATTTTTATGCCATTACATAATTAATTTAATGATGTACCTTTTAATGTTTGAAAGGTCAAAAAATTAAAACATTTCAATAGTGATGTTAACAACCTTGAAATTAGTGTGTTTTATGTTTCATGTGATCATAAAAGATTAAAAAGTCAGTTGTAGAGGTGGTTGTTCAGTGGTTGATGTGTAAAGGCCTTTAAAAGGCATAAACTGATCATTATAATGGTTGTTAATGGTTGAGGATTTAAAATACAAGCTCTTGACATTTGAAAATATGTGTTTTTCTTCAAAATTTATGTATTTTTCCTATTATGTAGCATTGTACGGTCACATGCAGCCATATTTTGATGTGAAATCAATTCCATGTTGTGAAGATATGTGTTAGCTTTGATTTGAATCTAATTTGAGGGCTTAAGGTGTTTATTTGAGTTAGAAAGCTTCATTTCTTTGCATACAGCCCGATTACCCTATTTTGAGGGTTTTGTAGTCCAAACATGATATAAAGGGGCTCTTACACTTTTTGTGATTACTATATCTTGTGTGAGAGGCCCCATGGATATTGTTGTAATTCTAGGATGCATGAATAGGGTGTAGGATGAGAAATAAAGAAGGTATAGCTGATGTCCTCAAGAGTTTTGTGAAGAAAAGCATGTGAAATGAGAGATACTTTCTGGCCTGATGCTTGTTTGCTCCTTCATTTTCTATAAGAAGGATTTCAAGGCCAAAAGTACGGGTTAGCAAGTTAGATATTTTTTGGTCGATTCTAGGTAGAGTTGCAAAGCAATTTTTAAAGTTTGATGGTTTTAAGGAAAATGCAATTTAGGTTTTGAGTCATTTTGTAGTAGGTTTTGAATTCATGGGGATTTGATGTTTTATGACAGTATTGGCATTTGAATTGAAATGATTAATTCATACTCATGTCTCTCCATTATACATGCATATCTGCATTTTGAATAAGATAATCAAGGGTTGTCTCGTTCATCTCATTGTTATGGTGTGTATGATTTTTGTTTTGGCTTTAATTCAAAGAATTAATTAAAATTCTTGAATGGGATTGTAGGTGGATATGTTTTGTATGAGGATTTGATAAGTAGTATTGGGTTAGAATACATGTTGATGAAATTGTAAGGCAATGTTCTCAAGGATCTTATATGTTATGTGTTAAATATGTCATAAACCCTAGATGCTTATGAATTTGACTCCCTCAATGGATATATGGCATTGATTTAATTTGTAGTAATTTGTATGGTTTAGTATTTTGTTTGTCTTTACCTAGCACTTGCTACAAATTGAAAATCAATGACTATTTTACACTGTGGAATGTGTTGTAGTTATCTCATGCTCCAAATAGTTGATATTACTAATGAACAACCAATTCTATTTAGTATTACACTATTATGTTAAGCTATTAAATGAGATTATCTATTGTTGTTAATGTTGTTTATGATAATGGTGCAGAGGTTGTAAACACATTAAGGGATCACCCTCCCGAGTTTTGCAGATCCCAAAGTGTAGGAGGTCTTTAAAAACCTCATCAATTGGTCCAGGTCCTTCGAGCTACCCTTGATTGGAATTGGAAATTCTATAGGTAAATTAGAAGACCAACCTAGTTATAGTAAAAAAAAACCAACAAGTAGAGGGGAGAGAGATAGAGGGATTCAATGAGAGAAAGAGGGAGGGAGTGGGAGAGAGATAGAGGGTAGAGGGTTAAGGGTAGAGGGGGGAGATAAGAGTGAGTGAGAGAGACAGAGAGACTTGAAAGAGGGAGAGGTGGTATGAGGGTGAGACTTGAGAGAGAAAGAGAGGGAGGGAGTACGAGAGATCCAGAGATAGAGGGTAGAGGTTTTAAGGGTTAATGGTTTAGGGTTTAGGGTTAAAGGTAGAGGGGAGAGAGATAGAGGGAGTGAGTGAGAGAGAAAGACCTGAGAGAGGGAGAGGGGGTAGGAGTCTTGAGAGAGAGAGGGAGGGAATGGGAGAGAGATAGAGGGTAGAGGGTTAAGTGTAGAGGGTAGAGGGTTTAAAGGTTTAGAGTTTAAGGGCTAAGGGTTTAGGGTTTAGGGTTAAAGGTAGGGGGGAGAGAGATAGAGGGAGTGAGTGAGAGAGAGAGACCTAAGAGAGGGAGAGGGGGTAGGAGGAAGAGTCTTGAGAGAGAGAGGGAAGGAATGGGAGAGAGGATAGAGGGTAGAGGATTTAAGGATTTAAGGGTTAATGGTAGAGGGATAAGAGTAGAGTGGAGAGACTTAGGAGTGTGTGTGTGTGTGTGTGTGTGTGTGTGTGTGTGTGTGTGTGTGTGTGTGAGAGAGAGAGAGAGAGAGAGAGAGAGAGAGAGAGAGAGAGAGAGAGTTAGGAGGGGAAGGGAGAGGGGAAGATGGGAGGAAGGGGAGAGAGAGAGAGACTTGAGAGAGGGAGTGGTGCTAGGACGGAGAGACTTCAGAGAGAGAGAGGGAGGGAGTGGGATAGAGATAGAGGGAGATAGGGTTAAGGATAGAGGGTAGAGGGTTTAAGAGTTTAGGGTTATGGGTAGAGGGGAGAGAGATAGAGGGATTTAGTGAGAGAGAGAGAGGGAGGGAGTGGGAGAGAGACAGAGAGCAGAGGGTTAAGGGTAGATGGTTGAGGGTAGAGGGAGGGAGACAAGAGGAGTGAGAGAGAGACCTAAGAGAGAGGAGAGGGGGTAGGAGGGTGAGACTTGAGAGAGAGAGGGAAAGAGGGAGGGAGGGAGAGAGATAAGGGGTAGATGGTTAAACATAGAGGGTAGAGGGTTTAAGGGTTTAGATTTTAAGGGTTAAGGGTTTACGGTTTAGAGTTTAGGGTAGAGGGGAGAGAGATAGAGGGAGTGAAAGAGAGAGAGACCTGAGAGAGGGAGAGGGGGTAGGAGGGAGATGCTTGAGAGAGAGAGAGAGAGGGTAGAGGGTTTAAGGGTTTGGGGTTTAAGGGTTAAGGGTTAATGGTTTAGGGTTTAGGGTTATGGGTAGTGATGGAACTTCAATGTTTTGTTCTTTGTGTTCTATTTTATCCTGCCATGTGTCTTTGGTCATCTATGGTGTTTGGGAAAAGCCTAAGGTTGGGGTTTCACCTTCATATTCATGTAAAAACCTAGTGTTCATCTTACATCTTAGATGGGATCTATTTGGCCGTTACTTTTTGGGAAGGTTTTAAAATGACTTAAGCCCCATCGCTTCATCTAGGTTGGGCCCCCTTTTGTTTTATCATTTTATTTCCTTTGCCTGACTTTATTTTTCCTAAGTCTTTTTTTGGTCTCGTGTTCCTTCGTTAAAAAAACTTATGTCATTTTTTGTCATCATCCTAGTGATGTCCCCTTATTCCTTTATGGGAGAGTGCCCAGTAGTCATGCAGGCTAACTTTCTCAGCATGTAGCAATTGACTGGAATATCGTAGAACCTTAGGTTTTTTTTTGAAATGTAGACTGGTCTCTTATTTATCTATAACTAAGGTTTGGAGGCACGACTCATCATGCAACTCACCACATCAGCAGAACTTTTGAGAAGTGTCTAAAATTTGAATTTTTAAAGGTTCGACCAAAACTTAATCATGGAACTCCCAATAGTTGAACAAAAAATATCATTTTTTGCTTATAGAATATCATATTTTTATTTAAATTAAAATTAATATACAACCTAAGTGGACCAAATACTTATTGATAACCATAAATCTTGATATCTCTACCTTTTATATTCAATACATATGGACTAATAGTTGAGCACAAAAATTCTATTTTTTGTTATAAAACACATAATTATTCAAAATACAACTTATATTGAACAAAAATGGACCAATAGTTGAACACTAAAACTTTTTGAAAATCCTTCACATTTATTGGGAAAATACGTGTTATTTATTTTGCTCACCTTTTATATTTGTGATAGGACAAGCTATTAATATAAAATTATCCAATGCTTGTACATTGCTACCCCAATTGTTGTACACAGAAGAACAATATTTTTTCACTATTATAACAATACTTGTTTAAATGAGTGTCTTATTTTATTAAATGAGCATTTTATTTTTTAAATGATATACTTATAGTGGAGAGTTATGATATTTTATTTGAAACAAAAAAATACTTATTTCACTTCTTCATGAATGTATTTATGTTTTTTTCATATAACATTTAGAGGTTCTCATGTGTTCAAGTATGGGTCCATTTTTTATCAACATTTGGTTTTTTCTTTATTTACATTTGGTCTATTTATTTACAATATATAGTATAAATATGTGGTAAGACTGGGTATTATCATCACGATTGAGTGCACAACTATTAGACCTTGCACAACTACAGGATCCTCTCCCCTAATAAATATTTTTATTTTGTAGAGGGACAAGTTTGCATGGCCGTAGATCAATTGTCATGTGATCTCAGCTGTTCCCTGCCATCCTGCGATGACCCCACCACACTATCTTTGTTGATCGTGATATCATGGGCAAGCACCATGTGTCTCATCTGGTGAAGTTGAAGGAATGATAAATACTTTGATGCGTCTTTAATACATTATGTCATGGGTTACTAAAGCAGTTATAATATGCACTTGTTTTAAATCAATGGAGATGTTTTAATCTCAGTAGAAGGGTGCTCGATGGTTAATAACAAGGCTGGCAACTGTGTTGAATGAATAGGATTGTTGATGGTTGAGATCCACAGTTTCCCACCATCATGTGATCAAAAGTTGTGAGGTCTTTATTGATTGTGATATCATGGGCGGGCACCACGTGGATCTCCTTGGAAACGAGTAGTATGGTGGGCCCCTTATTGCCACAATGGAGACTATGTCATTTTTCTTTGAAGGTAGTCATCCAATGATTTTACCAAGGTGAAGAATTGATGGCTAATATTTGAATTTGCATCAAATGTGATTAGAGCCATTTGTGCAGTGCATGAGTAAGCTTCAATGGTGGACATGACATCTAATGCCATGTTTTGATTGAAATAAAGCAACTATTCTTCTTCTTTTGGTATCACAAAGCATTCAAAACATCTTAAATGGGGATTGTAGGTCGATATGTTCTATATGAGGATTTGATAAGTAGTATTGGGTAGGATACATTTTGAGGAGATTGTAAAGCAATGTTCTCAAGGATCTTATATGTTGTGTTAAATTTATCATAAACCCTTAAATGCTTATGAATTTGACTCCCCCAATAGATATATGGCACTAATCTGAGTTGTACTAAATTTTATGGTTCAGTATTTGTTTGTCTTTACCTAGAGCTTGCTACAAATTGCAAATCAATGACTATCTTATACTGTGAAAATGTGTTCTAGTTATCTCATGCTCCAAATAGTTGATATTATTGATGAACAACCAATTCTATTCAGTATTATCCAATTATGTTGAGCTATTTAAATGATATTATCTATTGTTGTTAATGTCATTTATGATAATGGTGCAAAGGTTGTAAATGCATTAAGGGATCACCCTCCCAGGTATTGAAGAGCCCAAAGTGTAGGAGGTCTTTAAAATCCTTGTCAGTTGGTATAGGTCCTTAGAGCTGCCCTTGATTGGAATTGGCAATTCCATAAGTAAATTAGAAGACCATCTTGGTTATAGTAAAAACAACCAATAGGTAGAGGGGAGAGAGATAGAGGGATTTAGTGAGAGAGAGATGGAGGGAGTGGGAGAGAGATACAGGGTAGAGGGTTAAGGGTAGAGGGGAGGGAGATAAGAGTGAGTGAGAGAGAGAGAGACTTGAGAGAGGGAGAGGGGGTAGGAGGGTGATACTTAAGAGAGAGAGGGAGGGAGGGAGTGGGAGAGAGATACAGGGTAGAGGGTTAAGTGTAGAGGGTAGAGGGTTTAAGGGTTTAGAGTTTAAGGGTTAGGGAGAGATGAGAGAGGAGGAGAGAGAGAGATAGAGTGTCGAGGGCAATCAGGGAAGGAAGGAAAAAAGAAATGGAGAGGGGTGAGAGGATGAGGGGAAGAGCTTTGAGGGAGATCCATCAAATGGAGAAGGGAGTGGATCAAGTTCAGGAGAGGGTCAGTTCAGTAGGTCATGAAATCCTCAGGAAGGTCAAAGGGAGAGTGGAAGGAAGGGAGAGAAAGATCCAAGAGGAGAGGGGGTAGGAGGGTCCTGAGAGGGCAGAGGGCTCTGGCTGGGAAATCAAATCGGCATGGAGTGTCGAAGGCTCGATGAAGCAAAGGTAAGGAGAGAGTTGAGACAGAGATGTATGAGAGGGAAAGGTAGGGAGGATAGGGAGAGAGATAGAGAGAGTGAGAGAGAGAGAGAGAGACCTGAGGGAGGGAGAGTCTTGAGAGAGAGAGAGAGGGTAGAGGGTTTAAGGGTTTGGGGTTTAAGGGCTAAGAGTTTAGGGTTTAGTGTTATGGGTAGAGGGGAGAGAGATAGAGGGATTCGGTGAGAGAGGGAGGGAGTGGGAGAGAGATAGAGGGTTAAGGGTTAAGGGTGGTGTTGGTTATTTTTACTATAACTAGGTTGATCTTCTAATCTACTTATGGAATTGCCAATTTTAGTCAAGGGTAGCTCAAAGGACCTGGACCAACTAACAAGGGCATTAAAAGCCTCCTACACTTCGGGCTCTGCAAGACCCAGGAGGGTGATCCCTTAATGTGTTTACAACCTTTGCACCATTATCATAAACAACACTAATATATAATAGATGATCTCATTTAATAGCTCAACACAATAGTATAATATCAAATAGAATTGGTTGTTCATCAGTATTATCAACTATTTGGAGCATAAGATAACTACAACACATTTCACAATATAAGATAGTCATTGATTTGAAATTTTTAGTAAGCTCCAAGTAAAGGAAAAAATATAGAATCATACGAATAAACACAACTTAGATCAGTGCCATATATCCATTGTAGGAGTCAAATTCATAAGTATCTAAGGGATTATGACAGATTTAACACATAACATATAAGATCCCTGATAACATTGCATTACAATCTTATCAATATGCATTCTAACCCAATACTACTTATCAAATCCTTATACATAACATATCCACCTATAATCCCATTCAAGAATTTTAATTAATCCCTTGAATTAAAGCTAAAATAAGGATCATACAAACCACAATAGTGAGATGAATGAAACAACCCTTAGTCATCTTATTCAAAATTTAGATATGCATGTATAATGAAGAGACATGAGTTTGAATTTATCATTTCAACTCAAATGCTAGTTCTATTATACAACATTAAATCCCCATGAATTAAAAACCTATCACAGAATGACTCAAAACCTAAATTGCATTTCCCTTGAAACCATCAAACTTTACAATTTGCTTTGCAATTTCACCTAGAATTGACCCAAAATTATCTAACTTACTAACTCGTACTTCTGGCCTTGAAATCCTTCTTATAGAAAATGAAGGAGTAAACAAGCATCGGGTCAAAAAGTACATGTGTCACCAGCCAAATGGAGCACCTGGTGATATTCCAAAAATCGTTACAACAGCCATCACCCTAGAGAATATTCTTGTTCATCATGCCTGCTGAGAAAAGGTTGATGCAGCAACAAAAGAGCCTCAAGAATCCTACACCAAGACTGCCACCAAAAACAAAACTGGAATCCGTTGTAACTGTAAAAACTGATTTACCAACCGTTAGCAGCCCACTCTTTTACTCCTCCTTAGTTAAATACTTATTTACCCATTTCTGATATTCCTCATCAGTTGGACAGTCAAATTAATTACCTCATTCACCTTGACATTATAAGGTGTATATTTAACTACTACTTGATTTGCCTCTCTTTCAAAAGATTCCAAAAATGAGCTGGTGCTAATGATTTTGTCCATACATCTCACCAACAAATCATAATCCGAGTCATCGCAAGTTAATTTAATTTGATCATTGATGACCTCATTTGCCTAATCTTTCCACTATTGGAGTGACCTAATATTCCCCTGCTCATCAATTATGTCAAGTAACAATGTGTTACCCCAATCATCAAAATTCTTCACTAACTTTTTGATCTTCCTACTCAGGTTATATGTTAAGGTCTGAAAACCTTTCAATGATTTAACGAACACTTGAGTAGGCCTTAATTATTGGGGCCTATTATTTATATCAAACCTTGAGGCCTTATACATTATATCTAAATCACTAGCCCTAGGGATCCAATTTTCAATTAATGGTATAACTACCTCTTGATCCCTATCAATATTCTTTATTGCATCTAATAATAAAGAATATAAAGAATATATAGATGATAATCTATTATCAACTTTCTCATTCAAATGCCTTAAGACAACAGTAACAATCTCCTTTTTCTTTAAAAGGGATCCCTCCTCACTTACCTTCAATGATGCCTGTAATTCTTCAATTTGGTGCATTAGCTGCTTCTTCATAGGATCAAAAGAGCATTCTACCTCTTCATCATTTTTTCTAAAGAAGGGGTGAGGGAAGGATTTTAACTAGGAGACCCTGGTGTGGAAACAATAGGAGAAGCAGGAGGCACTGACCCTGATGTAGAAGGAAATGTATTGATCCTTGGAGCACTTGATGTTTCCCCAATCTTTTTGTACCTTAACCTATCCACCTCAGTCTGTAGTTCAATATTCCTTTGTTGTATCTTACTATACTC
>VDFB02373365.1:41507981-41882137 GCA_007258455.2 Sequoia sempervirens
CTTTTCTTTAGAAAATTCCTATTGCCTTTTTGATAGGTTAATTATGATTTGATTAGATGGGTTATGAAGCACATATTTCAAACAAATATCTTTATGAAAGAAGTATATTGGCATGAAATTAAATATGATTTGTATTCCAATGTAAAAACTACAAAGAATGGAAACAATTCTTTCAATACATAAACTATTATGTTGTAGTCAATTAAAATGAAAAATCTTACTCTATATTAGTTAGGATACATAACTAAGAAAATGATCTAAAGTGACTTATTTATCCTAGAGGAACTAAGTATATAGTATACAAAGAAAACCAACAAACCCACAACTACCCCTATTTTGAAGGAGTTTAGTTCTCTCCCCTTCCTGATCTCGCTAATATTGTGTAATTATTTTAAAGAGATGAAGGGTCAACTTTATTCAACCCATTAAATAGCTTGGTTAATGAAACTTGACAAAAGCAACAAAACAATTGCTACATTTGGCATTTCATGTTAAATGAAGAGTGGTGACAATAATCTACTTATAGTTTAATAAAACACTATTTTTATAAGAAGGCTTGACATTAGAAAGATAAGTGTTACTTATAGTTTAATAAAACACTATTATAGTTTTACTAACATATACTATTGTATGCTTGCATGGCTTCTTAGTTAATATATGGGGAGATAGAGATAGATGGGGAGAGAAAGAGAGAGAGATAGAGATATATGGGAAGAGAAAAACAAATGGAGATATATGGGAAGAGAAAGGAAGAGAGGTGGAGATAGAGAGTTGATAGATAGGGGGGATAGGGAGGGAGAGATGGTGAGAGATAGAGAGGGGGGATAGAGAGGGGGAGGGAGAGAAAGGGAAATAGATAGAAATGGATAGAGAGAGGAGTGAGAGGGATATAAAAAGAGAAATAGAGATAGAGATATAGAGTATGAGAGGTGGAGGGAGAGATGGAGTGAATGAGAGAGAAAGAGGGGAGAGGAAGAGATAGCTCAATAGATAGAGGGGGGAAGAGGGAGTGATGTAGATAGTGAGAGATATAGAGATATAGAGAGTGTTAGGGAGAGATATATCAATCACCCTCCCTATATCTCTATCTATTCATACTTATCTATTTATCTCTCTACTTCTCTCTATCTCTTTGTCTCCCTTTCTATTTGTATGTTTGTCATTATCTCCCTCTCTCTCTATATTTTCTTCCCTATATTTATCTTTGTCTCCTTAAGTGTGCAATGGGTACATTGAAGAGGTCTTAAAGGAGAATCATCATATCTTTAATCAAATGGTATGCTACCTTGAGCATAACTCCCCAAGGACACATGCCATCCTTGGAATGTTGACATGAAACAACCAATCAAAATTTAGTTTCTCTCTCTCATATTAATATATATTCCTATTATATTAAATATACATTATATTAATTATATTTTGTATTATATAAAAATATACTTATTATTAATTATTAATTATAATAATTTTATACATATTTAATAATTTTGTTAAAGAATATAATATATAATTATAATAAGTTGAATAATTATATTATTTATTATGTAAAATATAGCTAATATATACTTAACTATATTGTAGAATATTAAAACCTAGCTAAATGGTGCCAAAATTTTCACTTTAATTAACATACTGTAAAACCTAACAAAATTAGGTTGTAGCTCATCAAATTGGAGATGTCAAAGGTCAATACCAGCGCCAAGGAAGAGTTTGGAGTAGTGAAAATAAGGTCAATGCTAGCATAGAGAAAGATTTTGGAGTTAAAACAAGGTCAATACCAGCGTCGACGAAGAGTTTGGAGGAGTGAAAATAAGGTCAATATTAGCGCCGAGGAAGAGTTTGGAGGAGTGAAAAAAAGGTCAATACTAGTGCTGAGGATGAAGTTGAGGACACTCAGGGAAAATTGATGACCAACGGGCAATGACTACTATAAGTTTGGCACCCCCATTCTCTTTAACCTACAATTTTCATGCCTAGTTTCCAAAGATCTTCTCATACAGTGGCACCCCCATTCTTGTAAAATGGTATAAGATAAGACAAAAAAAATAAAAATAGCTTAGTCTTTCACCTTTTTATCGACAAGCCTATGGTCTTGGAAAAACTCCCATAATCTACCCACATCTTGGTTGAGGTCTAGGATTCCATCACACATAGCCTTCACCGCATGAGTCTGAAGCAATTTTAGACTTAGCCCAAGTATATGCTAGGCTAAGGTAGATCTAATGAATGGAAATAGAGGCATACAATTCTTCTTTAATACCTCCACCACAAACATATGCAAGGTGTTGGTTGTTTTTATGGTAAGCAGGTTGATCTTCTAATCTACCTATGGAATTGCCAATTCCAATAAAGGGCAGCTTAAAGGACCTGGACCAATTGATGAGGATTTTAAAGACCTCCTAAAATTTTGTTTGTGCAAGACCTAGGAGGGTGATCCCTTAATACATTTACAACCTCTCCACCATCATTATAAACAACATTAACAACAATAGATAATCTCATTTAATAGCTCAACATAATAGGATAATACCAAATAGAATTGGTTGTTTATCAATAATATCAACTATTTAGAGCATGAGATAACTACAACAACATTTCACAGTATAAGATAGTCATTGATTTGCAATTTGTAGCAAGCTCTAGGTAAAGGAAAACAAATACTAAACCATATGAATAAGTACAACTTAGATTAGTGCCATATATCCATTGGAGGAGTCAAATTTATAAGCATCTAAGGGTTTATGACAGATTTAACACATAACATATAAGATCCTTGATAAAATTGTTTTACAATCTCATCAATATGTATTCTAACCCAATACTACTTATCAAATCCTTATATATAACATATCACCTACAATCCCATTCAAGCATTTTAATTAATTCCTTGAATTAAAGCTAAAACAAGAATCATACACACCACAACAGTGAGATGAATGAAACAACCCTTGATCATTTTATTCAAAATTCAAATATGCTTGTACAATGGAGAGACATGAGTTTGAATTAATTATATCAATTCAAATGCCAGTATTTTCATAAAACATCAAATCCCCATGAATTCAAAACCTATACTATAGAATGACTCAAAACCTAAATTGCATTTTCCCTAAAACCATCAAACTTTACAATTTTCTCTGCAACTTCATCTAGACTCGACCAAAAATATCTAACTTGCTAACCCATACTTCTAGCCTTGAAATACTTCTTATAAAAAAAAGAGCAAACAAGCATCAGGCCAGAAAGCACACGTGTCCCTAGCCAATTGGACCACCTTGTGATATTCCAAAAAGTAATGACCCAAAAAATCCCACCCAAGGCATAAGATAAACACTAGGGTTTTACATGAATAAAAAGGTAAAACCTCAACCTTAGGCTTTTCCCAAAAACCATAGATGACTAGAGACATAAGGAAAGATAAAAATGGAGCACAAAGAGAAAATTTTTAAAGTTCCATCACAAGGAAAGGTCTCTTCCCTTCTTGGTAGTGATAACCTCCTCCACACACAACCCTTAAAAATTATGAATAGAGGAATATAATCTTTGAAGAACTCAAAGTTGGTTCCCTCCTACCTGATGCAATTAGTCATTTTATCCTTACAAATATTTATAGTAACTACTAGAGGCACATAGACCAATTATTCTTAATAGAAAAATTTGATCATACTTTTCCAATGATGGAATTATGAGAAAACCTTAGGTTAAATGAATAATTCCTAGCTAAGTTCTTTAAATCATGTCCAACCATATAAGAGAAGACCACTTCTATGTGTACCTGGATACCATGGAGAAAGGCTCTTTGGGCTCTTTCATCAATCATCCTACTTTAAAACATACCAAAAGTCTCCTAGCAATTAAACATAAGAAGATTTAAGATGACTTAAAAAAAAAAAGTATTGCCAAAGCATAAACTTATGATGACTTAACTAGGTCTAGTACAAACTCCCTCCCCATTAACCACTTAGACATATGGAAATTAAATGTAAATTTGCTGCTATTTTGAGTCATGTAGGTGTCCAATAAACCACTTGGTGGTGTTTCCCTTCAAGTTTATTTACTTGAATGAAGAGGAAAAGTCCTTTGATTACAATTAGAGAATACATTTGAGGCCTTGGTGGTGTAACTAGTGGACTATAGTCACATTTAACACTTGTTACAAAGTTTGGGAGTTAAAATGTTAAGTAGATTTGATTTGTGATGGACACATTGGACAGTAGTAACAATAACTTGCAATGTATCAAGAATTGATTACCTTATAACCTTTGAAATTATAGTGATGAAATGATAGATTAATCATAATGTCACCTTAGGATCACATCACCATGAAAAAAATTCATCCAACATCCTTCTGAGTGCAGGTACCACCAAATAGGTATTTGTTAGATCTGTCTTCCTCGAGTGAGGGAAATTTAGGAAGAGAAAAGGAAAGCGAGATATGTAGTATGTCTAAAAGAGGGAGATCAACTAGAGGTTAAAAGATTAGAAAAAAATTCTATAAATGCATGGATTTTTTTCTTGTTGAAGAGGGGTCATGTTCTTATGATGAAGAGAGAATAGGCGACATCGAGGTGCCCTTGAGGTACAAACATCTATGGAAACAATGGGTACCCAAGGAACTTCCTCCATTAAACACTAATTTTTGTGTCAACAAGAGGATATATCACATAGTGCCATCATCATTACATGGTTTGGGCCTATTTTGCATGGGCGACATAAAGGTCTATTACGACAAAGTTACTAAATTGATGGAGTATGTCAGACCCTATTACAGTTACAAAAATTGGATGCAACTGGTTCAATATACACGAAGTATGCGTATGTATGCACTATCAAAATATTATATATAGCTAAAAGATAAGGATCAAAATAAAGGAGTGGCTATGTACATTAACAAAAGGCCAAAAGCATCAAGGAATATTGTAGGGTTTATAAACAGTACGCGACCTGGGTCAACAAATAAGCAACCCAATTACATATTCAAGGCATGCGAGGGAAATTGTGTATTCATATGTGCGATAAAATCAATAACTGTAGGGGAAGAGTTGCTAATTGATTATAATTTGAATCACTTAGTTACAAACATAGTTACTATGGAATTGGTACGTACTATGTACCATTTTACCTAGCCTCCAATTAATGAATCCAATATACCATTTTATTCTTATGTTTTTTTCATAAGTCTATTGGTTTCATTTTGGTAATGTCTTTTTATATTTAATTTTTGTCATAGTGGGACATTGATCGTACGAAGAAGGCTCCAGCCTAGAGCACAGATCATGATGTATCTTCAGGTGCTTCTACCCAACAGGTTTACCTCATTGTAATTGTACAAATTAGATACGAGAAAAATGTTTTATTATTATGTTGTTTTCATAAGTTTATTGGGTTAATTTTGATAATGATTTTAATATTCTTGTTGTAGTCGACTAATTGGGGAAAGGCACTAGCAGTAGATGAGAGCATCCATAGGGAGGTGTTGTCAATATTATGTGATGATGACATCGCTTATTCAATAAACCCTCTCGATATGATAAGGAAGACCCAAAAAAATACAATGAAGAAATCCTTAAGTTGTTATTCATAGTGCCTCAAACAAATGAGATAAGAGAGAGGGTTAAAATATTGACTAAGAGATCACAAAACTTGCAAGTAAGTTGTCATTAGGTCTTTAATTATAACATAAGTTCATTTATGGTTTTATATTTTGTACTCTTTTATGTCATGAACTAAAATATGTGTTGTTTTTATAGGATTTTTTGCGTCCTCATGATGCTCCTGGCCATGAACAGGGTACTGCAAGTGCTACCTAAGGAGTAGGGGTTGGTACAAGTGTCCATCCTGATCTTCCTATGCATACATCACATCATCTGACCCCATCATCTATGCCTATATTGTCATTTGAAATGTCAGCAACACATACCATGCAGGCATCTATTAGTGCACCCTCTGGCAGCGAACACATGCCAGTATGTCAGGACATGTACCTGGGGATGCAGAGGCCACTAGTACTAGTGATATTTTAGCAGTATTTCCTGGGTCTTCTCGTATTACTAGTACAGGAACATTTCTGGTCACATTTGTGGTGACTGAGGATTTCATTCCCATAAAGATAGAGAAGGTCCCAGGTACTTTAAAAAGTTTTAATTATTATTATATATAATCCAATTGAAATTTACTTATTGATCACCCTTTTTAGACTATTGATCCCATGATCATTTTGTAGGAAATGATTTTTTTTTTAAACATCTAAGTGATATTACATTGGAGCTCTTCGGGCCCACCATACGTACATGGTGGAATGCCCAAAATCAAGATTTAAAAGATGAGCTCATTATCCATTTAGTTGTTCTCTTCGGTGATAAAACATTCAACCAAACCAAGGTCCTTAAGAAAGTTGGTACCTATCTAAAGTATGTGAGGGACCAATATAGGTCACATTTAGAGAAGAGCAAAAAGTATGAGCATCCCCCCATGATTTCAGAGAGGGAGTGGAATGACTTGGTGTTGGATGGAAAAGATAAGGCTGAGAAGAAAAAAAGGAAAGACGCCACTTGGCCAAGGAAGGTATGTGATACTATCAGCATTGTAATTATATACTGATTACTCTTTCTTTTTACATAATCTAACATATTTCAAACTTTTCATAGGTTGCTCGACACATCGAAGGAAAGAAAGGCAAGACTAGAAAAACATGGGCAACACAAACTTGGCTCTGGTGGTTATATGAAATTAGCCGCATGAATTGTAAGTATCAATAAATGAAATATTGTATCCAAATAATAAATTGAAAACAATTTTGGTTTTATCACACCATAGAAGAAAAATTCATGATCTTATGCAAAAATGTAGGGGGCTATGAAATCAATAGAGTTCCCACAGAAGAGGACCTAAAGATTTCCTTCCACCAAGGCTATGGAGTCGTGGCTGAATGCCTAAGAGTCTTGACTAGGAAAACACAATCTTCCACTGCATTCGACATGCAGGTAAATAAACTCAATAAAGTTTATTTAAAATTGAATACTTATGCAATCTATTCAATATTAATTTCCACCATAAAGTAATTACATACCTTTTTTTAAAAAAAAATCAAGCAATGATAATATTGCACATGACATTGGAATGCAGCCTAGTGAGGGTGGAGCACAACCAGCAGATGAAGATCATGGTGTGCATCCCGGTACTTTAGAGCATGTTGAGCATGATCAGGCTAGAGAAGATCAAGAACATGATGTGGCCCCATCAGGTAAAGAGGACCACTCTAAAGTTCTTTTAAGCATATTTAATTCCAATTGGTGTATTAATTAATGTAACCTTTTGTGTTTCAACTTTAGAGCATGTAGAGTGTGATCAACGTGTTGAGCATGATCAGGCTAGAGAAGATCAGGAACATGATGTGGCCCCATTAGGTAAAAAGGACCACTCTCATGTTCTTTTAAACATATTTAATTTCTATTGGTGTATTAATTAATGTAACCTTTCATTTTTCAACTACAGATCATGATTTAGAGGGTGTTCAACATGTTGAGCATAAGTCTATAACAGAAGTTTAGGAACATGATGTGGACCCATTAGGTAAAGAGAACCACTCTAATTTTCTTTTAATTAATGAAATACTTGTAACAATAATAATAAAACATATCAGTTTAACATTTCTTTGTTATTGCAGCAGACCCCCCCTTGTAGCGGCGTCCACGTCCTAAGAAGACGACTAGGGGTACATTAAGATCACGAGCAAAGGGCAGAACAACTAAAAGGGGGACAGATGATTTAGACAACACTCCACTTCAAATTTTTTTAGCTTTAAAAAAGAAAAAAAAAGTGATTGTAATCATATCATGACAACCATATTTTTGATAATATGTAAAAACTGAAAGAATGAATATTATATGTTAATGAATGAATGTGAATATGTTAATTAATGAATGTTATATGTTAATCAATGAATGTTATATGTTTGGGTATGGGGAATTGAGAGTGATGTGAGTAGGGGAAAGGGCCAAATGAGCTTCCACCATCACGTGGTTGGCCCTGTTAAGTAGAGAATATTAAACTATTCTTGAAACAAAGATAAGCTCAATAAGGTAATGCACTTTTCAATATAAGAAATGTATCATTTGAAGCATCAAACCAATATGCAAAGATTAAAGAAAGTGCTAACTTTTCACTATGGTGGCAGAAAAATGATTCTTTATACCTTGAATCCATGCTCTGCATCATAATTTGAAGTTGTTTATATTCCAATGTTCTGAGTTTAGTTTGTTTGTATGGCTTTGTATGAATACCGCATTGTGTTGTGTGTGGATTTTGTTTCAAAGCTCCGTTTCTTCTATTTTTAGTGGTGACATAACTCTAAAATTTGACTTTTGTGCATAATAGGTTAGTGGAAAAATTGACAGCTCTAAAGGGTTTAGAGGCTTGATTGAGATAGATACACAAATATTTGGATCTTGTTGTTGATGGGAGGCTTCCACTTAACCATGAAATTTTGTACTATCTAGAGGTATGCAAAAGTTTCTCTACTTACATTCATTCTTGATCATAAATGTTGTAAATGATATTAATGCTTCAAACTTAAGATTCATTTCATTGTTATAATGATCAAAATGTTATACTTTAGTATATATTCAAGCATTCTCTTGCCCCCTACCCTTTTCTTTCTCCCCCCTCCTTTTAAGAATTTTCTTTGTCATAAAAGATTCACATTTCTGTCTCATTTACACAAATTTATCTGAAGCGCTAGGAGTGAATAAAGATATGTAAAAGATGATGGATTATGTCTAAACAACAACTTCCCATCTTATATTTAATTAAATCCTTAATATTTGAATAGTTTAGAGCTCGAATAATGCTTGTATATGAATGTGTAGCAATAAGGGAGCCTATGTGAAGATTGAAATTTAAAACATCACTTTGGTATTTTTCCTTAGGTAGTGAAATGATATTTTGAATAATACAAACCTACACACACATTGATATTTTTCAGCATTGCATTGAGGAAATTTTTTTCTCTTATACCTACCCACGGCTAGACATGGAGGTATATAATATTAGTTTCTCAGTTTTTTCTATAAGTAGTTAATTTCATAGAGGAAGACTAAAATCTTCTTAATGTCTTGTCAGGTGTGAAAGCATATGAATCACTTGTTGAAGGCACCATTTTGTATTCATCCAAAAATTGGTTTGTTCTTTTTTTTTATGTTTCTTGCATGTATTTTTTTTTAGGATCTAGAGATGTAGCTTGACTCTTTCCTTTAAACTTTTCATCTATTTTGATGATTATAGTAGATTGTCCTCATAATTTTTCATGTAAATCTATTTGTAACCTTATTTTCTACTAATCAATTTGCAAACCAGTCACATATTAAGGAACATTTCACTAACTTGTAGTCATCCATTACTTCATATGCTGTAGGTTGTGTCTGTGTGCCAATAAATCCTAATGATTGTGATAAATTTAATCCTACAAGTGTACCCAATCTTTCTCAAGTAAAAGTCTTACCTTGGGTATGTGCAGGATCATAATGGGCCAAAAAGTGGCAATATGATGGGTATTTGTAGGGTATGTGGCTGATGACTTTTTTTTACCCAAAATTGATGAAATGAAAAGGGTTTTTAAAGGATATTATTATCTTTCCACCAATATAAATTATGCTTTACTTTGAATTTAATAAATAATTATTATTAATTTTCTATTTGAATTACGGTTAAAGTCCTAATTGATAGGCTGATTGAAAAACATCTATAGCTTTCAAATAGTATCACATTTTTGGAATCCAAAACATGCATCACATTCTATGCTTCACATACTATAGGATTAAAAAAATAAAAAAAATGAGTTTTATGAAATTTTGACCAAGTTAAGGTGGTCAGACATACGAGTTTTTATATTTTTAAAAGTTGTAATAAAAATTCATAATTAATTATTTACTTGGAAAAAATTACAAAAAAATATGCATCACATCTGGACATGAATCCTCTACTTATATCTAAAATATTAAAAAAATATTATTATTTTATTGTGGTTAGGGTGGTCGGACAAACACCTACTTCTTATTTTTTTAAAATTTAAGACTACTTGCATTAAAATTTCAAATTTTCACCAAATAGATTTTTTTTTTTTTAAATAAACCTAGTAGTTTAGAAACTACATTCAATTTTCTATAGATTCTATTCTTACATATTTTTGAAATAATATACATAACTTATTCAAATTTTTATGTCAAGTTGCCTAACTCTGATTTTTCTGAATTTTTTGCCACTTAAGGGCCTATTTTTTCCATGATGATCTTGCACATGCCCCCTTATTTTATAGTACTTTAAATGGTTAATTGAAGGTGCTTCTTTAGATATGAGATAGTTGAACCCTGGATTAAAATATGGTATTAGATGGGCAGTATAATGATAAAATTGAGGCCCGTTGAACACAAATTATGAACATAATTTACTAGACTATGAATAGTGTTACAATTATAATTATTTCTCTTTTACCTACCTCTATATTAATGAAAAAGATAGCAGATATTGGAAGTTCATTACATGTCTCATGTATGTGTTAATATTTTAATTTTGTTTAAGTTGTTCAAAAGCTTGATTAGGTCAAGAATATGTTCTACAAGCTCTGTTCTCTTGACATTGCTCAGCGTTTTCCCTACACATTTTCTCTTCAATCTAGACATTTCTTAAATCCTTCCCTTGTTATCCTTTGGTTGTTCTCAAGTGTAATTCTTTTTCTATGCATCTTGCAGTCTGTATGTATGATCAGTCATCTCTTATGAAGCATGGATAACCTTTCATGGAATTGTTGTTGTGATTAGACAATTGCCATTGTGAGAATACTCATTTAATTTGTATGGAAATAAGTCTTTTTCATATTATTTGACTTGGTATTGTAAACTTGTCTTTACAGGATTCTCTAGGGGGGAACATCAAAACTATGATGATAGGTTGGTGCAGGAGCACCCAAGCCCTTCAAGGAACACTTCAAGTGCCAGGAGAGTGTAGAGGTCAGGAGGACCTTTCCATCATATCAAAGCATCAATTATGACATTTTGAAGCCTATAATAGCATTTGGAAAGGATGAATGTAATAAGAGAGTTAACTGTCCTAAGGGTCCTGATAACGACCCTAGGACCAAAATGCAATGTAAATGGGACAGTCATGTTCTAGGGGTTTAAATAGTAACCTAATGCTTTAATTAGGTCAAATAAGGTTGGATATTAAAGATCCAATAGTTTTTAGATCATAGAGTTCAATAAATTGCAAGTTTAGAAATTCAAATTTTTGAATTCCAATTTGGGCGGGTAAGTGTGTTATTTTGAGTTTTAGCACTAATAATGTAACCTAATCAATCCCAAACAGTTTGATCATTTGGCGAATGGGTATATAACCCTAAATTAATCATTTGTATGGAGGTTGATTGATTTTTGAAGTGACTGTACAGACTGTTATAGGAAAATAAGGAAAAAACATAGTTTTCTTGCATTTTCTTGAGTCTTTTTGATGATCTATTTATTTCTATTGAAGATTTGTACAGTTCGATGGTTTAGGAACTTGAATTTACATGTTTTTATACTTTTGCATGATTTGATAAGCAACAGTAATCAATTCCTTGTACATTGTAACTGACTGTCCTCAAGAAAGTGTTGATTTTCATTGATTTTGAGAGTTTTTATGGATGATCGATCCATTTCAAGGTAGAATGTTGCTATGACCTATGAAATGGATCATACAAAAATAACAAACTAATGTGCAGGAAAGAGGAATCATATGGTGTACACCAAGATTTCACAATGCAAAGTGCATGAGGATGAGGGCTTAAGTATAGCAGTAGAGGATTTTCCTTAACAAGGGGTATCTTTTTGAGTTGTAATAGATGAAACATGTTGAGTTATTGGTGAAAAGTCCAAAATTAGGATCTGGAAGTGCTTGGAAGGCCAAGATCCAAGAAGCCCTAGTTTTGAGGCAATTTATGGAGGGTTTTGTGTTTGAGCATGTTAAAGGTGTGATAGAAGCCTAAAAGTTTGGAATCCTTGGTTTGGGAACATTTTAAGAGACTCTTGAAAGTTTCATGGTTAGGGGTTGAGTTTAGAGAGGGTTTGCTTTGAAAAAAAAGGATAATTAGGCCTAGGTTTTGAGGAAACAATAGGTTTTGGAAGGGATTGTCTGAAGCAAGTGCTATCAGGGATTTGATATGTTGTTTAGCATCATAAAAAACACTAATTCAGTCATTTATTTAGGGAGTCATTTGGAAGAGTTGTGAGAAAAGTTCAAAAACCACCGCTGGAGGCCTAGTTGGGCTAGAAGCTTGGTCAAGGTGTAAAAAGTGAGTTGTGATAGGACAGAGGGTTGGGGCTTTGTAAACATTCAAGACAAGTTTGTATGATTCTATTAAAAGTACTCCTAGGTTTTGGGTCCATAAGGAAGCATATAAGTTGTAAGTGAGCCATTGAGCCTTATTTCTATAAGGGTGTTTGAGAGTGCACTGTTGAGATTTTTGAAATCATTGTGTTGTTTTCCAAAAGTTCCCATACCCTCTACATCAGAGTGGTATCAGAGCAATGAGTAGGTCCGTTAGGGATTGAAGAAATAACAATGGCACCTAAAAATCAATTGGCAAGAGAGTTAGAGGAGTTGAGGGAAATCTTGGAAAGGGAGAGAAGGGAAAGAAGAGAATAGGAAGCAACAAGAGAACAGGCCAGAGCAAGGGAAGAAAGGAAATGGAGAAGGGAGAGAGATACTATGCAAGCAAGGATAAATAGCCTTGAGAGAAATAGGAGAGAAGAGAAAGAAAACCAAGAAGATAATGATGAAGATGAAGAGCATGTGAGGGTAAATCAAGAACCATTTGCAAGTGAGATAGAAGACCCTGAAGAAAGGAGGTTAGTGAGGTTGTTGAAAGCAGTACAAGGTCATGGAGGAAAGAGTCACATAGATTTTCCTATCTATCAAGGGAAGATGGATAGTGAAGAGGTGTTAGGATGGCTTGATTCCTTAGAGAACTATTTTGAGTTTGAAGAGATGGATGAAGAAAGGAAGGTTAAGTTTACCAAAACCAAGTTGAGAGGCACAACATTCACATGGTGGACTAGTTTTTAGAATGATAGGATGGCTAGGGGATTGGTAAAAGTTTCTACATGGGCAAGGATGAAGAGTTTGGTCAAGGAACAATTCCTACCATCTAATTACATAATTCATGTAAAGAGGATGAGGCAAAATTTAAGACAAAAGGACATGGATGTAATGTCCGATACTGAACAATTTCACAAGCTTAGTATTAGAGGAGGTTATGAAGAAGAGGATGAGAAAGTAGCCAGGTATATCAATGACTTAAGGTATAATCTACAAGATGAGATTGGTTTGCAATTTCCCAGGACATTAGGAGAGTGTTTTCAATTGGCCATTAGAGCAGAAGAAAAGGTGAAAAGGAATCAAGAAAGGTCAAGCAATGGTGGAAGAGGAGGTAGTTCAAATAGGGGTAGAGGTAATAGAGAACAAGGGAAAGGCAGCAATGACAAAGGCAAAGAGGTGTTATCAAATCAAAGAGGAGGATACACTCCTAGAGGAGGAGGCAGATTTGGACAAGGTAGAGGCCCATTCATAGGTAGGTGTTTCAATTGCAATGAACTAGGGCATCCTTCCTTCAAGTTTCCTAAGTGGGAACAATCTGATAGGGGCAGAGAAAGGAGAGCTAACTTGGTACAAGAAGAAGAAGACAAGAAGAAGGAACCAAAAACATTCATGGCAGACCTTGTGATTGATGGTGAGTTTCTTATGATCAAGAAAGGAGAAAGAATTCATCAAGAGCCAAAGGTAACTATTTTCAAGACAAATTGTTTGAGTCATGGTAAAATATGCATATTACTCATCGATTCAGGGTCACATAGCAATTTAGTTTCAATTGATATGGTAACCAATTTGGGGATTGAAACCTTTGATCATCCTACTCCATACAAGGCCACTTGGGTAACTCAAAGGAAACATGTAAAGATTGGTAAGAGGGATTTTGTGGATTTTTCAATTGGATCTTATCATCACAGGGTGCTTTGTGATGTCATTCCAATGACTTGTGGTCATATCATCTTAGGGAGACCATGGTAGTCTGCTAGGAGGACAATGCATGATGGATTTCATAACACCTATTTGGTGCATAAAGCAGATGTTAGATATAAGCTGGTTCCTTTTCCTTTGGAGCAGTCTAATGAGAACTTTGTAATATGTTTTGAGAAGAGTTTGTAGGTGAAAATGTAGGGTAGGATAGAGGAAGATACTGGTTGGAAGAGGAATGATGAGTTGCAGCAGAGATATGAAGCACACAGTCCTAAAAATTAGAATTTGTGGGACTTGGACAGTATCAAGGTTGGAGGCATTGAATGCCCTATAATTAAGCATGATGGTGGTGGTGTTTCTTTGCAAAGGAATCAGTGGAATGAAGGTAGAAACATGGTACAAGAACAAACTGAGATCAGATGGCCAAGAGGACAAACAAATCACTATTTTAGTTCTAACATGGTGAATGTTAAGAGTGCAGATTGGCATAAGAGGAAGACAGTGACTTTGGGAGATTACATGCCCTGTAATTTGAAGGTGCAAACATATGAGAGCAAGGGGTCTTGTGGTGGCAATAAGTGGGATACTTCTTGGGGCAAGAAACTTTTCTTTCTTGGGGAGAATGGTGCAGGAGCACCCAAGCCCTTCAAGGAACACTTCAAGTGCTAGGAGAGTGCAGGGGTTAGGAGGACCTTTCCATCATATCAAAGCATCAATTATGACATTTTGAAGCCTATAATGGCATTTGTAAAGGATGAATGTAATAAGAGAGTCAACTATCCTAAGGGTCCTGATAAGGACCCTAGGACCAAAATGCAATGTAAATGGGATAGTCATGTTCTAGGGGTTTAAATAGTAATCTAATGCTTTAATTAGGTCAAATAAGGTTGGATATTAAAGATCTAATAGTTTTTAGATGGTAGAGTTCAATAAATTGCAAGTTTTGAAATTCAAAGTTTTGAATTCCAATTTGGGCAGATAAGTGTGTTTTTTTGAGTTTTAGCACTAATAATGTAACCTAATCAATCCCGAATGGTTTGATCAGTTGGGGAATGGGTCTATAACCCTAAAATAATCATTTGTATGGAGGTTGATCAATTTTTTAAGTGATTGTACGGACTGTTATAGGAAAATAAGGAAAAAACATAGTTTTCTTGCATTTTGTTGAGTCTTTTTGATGATCTATTGATTTCTATTGAAGATTTGTATAGTTGGATGGTTTAGGAACTTGCATTTACATGTTTTTAGACTTTTGCATGATCTGATAAGCAATAGTAATCAATTCCTTATACATTGTAACTGACTGTCCTCAAGAAAGTGTTGATTTTAATTGATTTTGAGGGTTTTTACGGATGATTGATCCATTTCAAGGTAGAATGCTGATGTGACCTGTGAAATGGATCATACAGATTTAACAAACTAATGTGCAGGAAAGAGGAATCATATGGTGTACACCAATATTTCACAATGCAAATTGCATGAGGATGGGGGCTAAGTATAGCAGTAGAGGATCTGCCTTAACAAGGGGTATCTTTGAGTTGTAATAGTTGAAACATGTTGAGTTATTGGTGAAAAGTCCAAAATTAGGATTTGAAAGTGTTTGGAAGGCCAAGATACAAGAAGCCCTAGTTTTGAGGCAATTTATGGAGGGTTTTGTGTTTGAGCATGTTAAAGGTGTCATAGAAGCCTAAAAGCTTGGAATCCTTGGTTTGGGAACATTTTAAGAGACTCTTGAAACTTTCATGGTCAGGGGTTGAGTTTAGAGAGGGGTTGCTTTGAAAAAAAAGGCTAATTAGGCCTAGGTTTTGAGGAAACATCAAGTTTTGGAAGGGACTGTCTGAAGCAAGTGCTATCAGGGATTTGATATGTTGTTTAGCATCATAAGAAACATCTAATTCAGTCATTTATTTGGGGAGTCTTTTGGAAGAGTTGTGAGAAAAGTTCAAAAACCACCGCTGGAGGCCTAGTTGGGCTAGAAGCTTGGTCAAGGTGCAAAAAGTGAGTTTGCAATTAAGAAAGAGGGTTGGGGCTGTGAAAACATTCAAGAAAAGTTTGTATGAGTCTATTAAAAGTACTCCTAGGGTTTGGGTCCATAAGGAAGCATATAAGTTGTAAGTGAGCCATTGAGCCTTATTTCTATAAGGGTGTTTAAGAGTGCACTGTTGAGATTTTTGAAATCATTGTGTTGTTTTCAAAAAGTTCCCATACCCTCTACATCATAGGTAGAGTTTTACATCACCATAAATCATTTGGAATTATCAATATATTGCTTATAGAATACTATGTGCAAGTAAAATGGAATGTGCAATGACAATTGGTTTCGAATTCAAATATGAATATAAGTACATTATACATAAGAAGATGGTATCTATTCTATGATTTAAGGAACCCCAAAAGAAGAAAATTAATAGGTTCCATCTATTTACTTTCTCCTAGACACTTGTTTAATAGGCAAGACCCTTAGAATGTCTTGCTGATAACTAGTAGTGCTAAAAACTCCTAAAGAGGTCAGATCAGTGTGACATTAGATTTGTCTTGTCAATGAAAGTCATCGACAAGATATGGACTATCGGAGTGAGTTTTCTATCCTGTGTCAATGATTTATCTCTCACCGATGGGTTGGCTTTGGTGGTCATTGCCAAGAGTCTCCATGATGACATGGTGTAGGTCTATTTAAAACTCCTGAAGAGGTCAGATCAGTGTGACATTGGATCTATCTTGCCGACGGAAGTCATCAACAAGACATGGACTATTAGAGTGATTTTTCTATCTTGTGCCAATGATTGATCTCTCACCGATGGGTTGGCTTCAATGGTCATCACCAAGAGTCTCTACGATGACATGGTGTAGGCCTATTTAAAACTCCTGAAGAGGTCAGATTAGTGTGACATTGGATTTGTCTTGCCGATGGAGGTCATCAGCAAGACATGGACTATTAGAGTGAGTTTTCTATCTTTTGCCAATGATTGATCTCTCACTGATGGGTTGGCTTCAGTGGTCATCACCAAGAGTCTCCACAATGGTACATTTCAGTGAATATTTTTTTAAAAAAATTGCATTGTTTGATTTCCATTTCGACAAAGGCCATTGACGAATCACTGAAAAGCTCCGAAAAAGTTGCTATAGCTGCGATGAAGGCTTCATCATAACTCCTTTCCCATTTCGTCAAAATGGCAATGAACTTCTGGTGTTGTTTTGACACTTCGGAAGAGCCATTGCAATTGCATTTTGGTTGTAATTCATTAGTGGATACATGAAGTTTTTGTTGATATTCTGATGAACATCTAAGTCATTTTATGATGCGATGACCAACAAATCTGCACCATTATTTTGACGTTTAATTCATCGTCAGAATTTTGATGAAAAAATGGTGACAATTTTTTTTTCGTCAATTTTTAGATTGTCCAACAAATTTTTGTCGAACGACCGACAAACGTTTGTTAGAAAATGGAGTTAAATTCAGTAGTGCCATTTGCGACTTGTTGATTGTAAGTTTCTTTAAGGAATTATTTTTGTGAGGGATCCATCTATCTGAATCATCAAATCATCATTGTCATTGTTCGTAGGATTTCTTAACTTAGTCTCTTATTACCTATCTTTTACAATTTATTTGAAGAATTGAGTTAGTTTAGGAATAAAAGCATCACTTGGATTTCTAAATTAGATATTGAAGTTTATTCTTAGATCCTAGATTTGGAAATTGAATTAGGATTTCATATCAAGTTTAGAATAATCAAAACCCTTGTTATCAGGTTCTGATGAGGTAATTATAAGGCCCCTTATTAAATATAAAAATATTAAATCACCGAGTCATTTTTGTAAAGTCAAAACCTAACTATCCAAGCCTTGGGGTAATCTTTTTGAAGTCTTAGAGGTTATATTTCCTTTCAAGAGAGACAAAATACTTCATATTGTTTATGTATTGTGATATGAAAAACTAATCATCAACAATTAGGAATAGAATCTAGGATATATCTAGTAGTTTAAAAGAGAAAAAAATGAGTCAACCTTAAGACAAATGAGTAAGTTAAAAAATATGAGGGACCAAAAAGGGGTCTTAAGTGGCTACTTTTTTTTTGAAACTAGGAAATACTAACCTTGGATGAGAAATTGAGGATAATTACACTCAAAATTTTAAGGTGCAACAAAAAAAGTGTTGTAATGCTCCGAATCTACTTTCTAAACTACTATTTAAAAAAAAAAATGGTAGAGATTAAGGGGTTTAAAAAAGGGAGCCACAGAAATTGGTCTTGTTTTTTTCAAAAAGACATAACATAGCATCTATTGTGGCTCCCTCAAAATGTTAATTTTGTTTTAGTATTTTCAAAATTACTTAGTCAAAAATTAGCTAACAACATGTAGTTTATGCTTGATTTTTTTGATAATTTTTTAATGAATTGTGATTTTTTTACTAATTTTCAAAGTGGACAAATCTTGAAAAATAGAAAATTGGTCGTGCTACCCCTATACTTTTTGAAAAAAATTAAAAATAATTTTTTTTTTTGGATATGTGTAGAACGGAGTTTGGTTTATAAAAATGTAATTTATTTTAAATTTTAATTAATGGTTAAAAAATAAAGGAAGAAATGTCAAATATTGGTTTTCGACAAAAAATGGATACACTGAAAAAAGAAATTAAAGATGAAAGCCTTAAACATAGTCAGAATGTGAAAAAATTACATCATTAAATAGCTAAGAGAGATTTTAACATTACCTAGGCTTTTGCTTTAATCGACCTTGAAACATGTGCAAACTTGATGGTTAAGGCGAACAAGATTATGTGAAATTTTGTAGAATATGCAAAAACACATTTTTGGGCGTTGGAAAAAATAGTCCAAGCCTTTGGGTTGGAAATTAAACAAAATCTAAGCCAAAGACTTGGGGATTCCTAAAGAAAGATAAAATGTGAGCACATTATAATGCACTCACATTATGGCACAACTTTGACATAATATGAGTGCTTTATAATGCCCATGTGTTATGCCTCACTTTATGTTGTGTATGTTTGTATAAATGTATGTTTTATGTATGTATCTTTGTATATATATTTTCTTGTATGCATGTTTGTATGTATGCTTGTATGTATGTATCTATGTATGTGTTCTTGAATGTATGCATGTTTGTACAAGTTATACACATTTATACACCAAAATTGTCAACTTAAGCTCTAGAGTATAGGGTTAACGGTATTAAGTTGAGGATTTAGCATATAGGGACGAGGGTTGAGGGCATAGAGTTTAGGTTTTAAGGTACAAGGTTGAGGTTTGAAGGATAGTGTTAAGGGTTGAGAGTATAGGGTTATGTGTATATGGTATAGGGATCAAGGTTTAGGATATTCAGTATACGGTTGAGGGTTTAAGGTTTAGGGTACAAAGTTGAATGTAGGGTTTAAAGTTTAAGTATTGGGTTGAAGCTATAATGGTAAGTGTATAGGCTATAGGGATTAGGGTTAAGGATATTGGGTATAGGGTTTAGGGTATGGGTTGATGGTATAAGGCATTAGGTTAAGGGTTGAGAGTGTAAATTCTAGGGTTTAAGTATAGCATCGAGGGTATAGGTTTTAGGGATAATGTTCAAGGTTTACGGTAAAGTTTTGAGGGTATAGGGTATATGGATGAGGTTTTAGGGTGCATGGTTTAGGGTTTAAGGTATAGGGTTGAGGGTTAAGGGATTAGGGAATAAGCATAGGGTTGAGCATAAATGGTATAAGGTAAAGGGTTGAGGATTTACAATTAAGGGTAATGTTTAGCCCATTGAGTGCATAAGATTAAGTGTGTAAGGTATATGGATTAGGGTTTAGGATATTAGGTTCATGGTTAAGGGTATGGGTTGATGGAATAAGACATAGGTTTAAAGGTTGAGACTATATGGTTTAGGTTTTAATTATATGGTTGAGGGATATTGTTCAAGGTTTAGGCTATAAAGTTGATAGTATAGGGTATAGGGATGAGGGTTGAGGGTGTAGGGTTTAGGGTTTGATAGAGCTTCCAAAATTCTTGCAAATGTTTTTTGCATATCTTGATTCTAATCATAATTGTGAGATTTGTGTCTAAGGATGGCATTAGGGTTTTGGTCTATGAACCCTCTTTGATAATGTTCTATCTTAAAACCCTTTGGGCATCATAATTTTACACTGACTCACTATAGCCAATTATTAGTCACCTAAGTTATCACATGAGCCTTTGAATGTGTATTCTCATTGGCCCCCTCCATCTAGGAAAGTTGGTCACCCATGCATCATCCCATTTCAAAAATTCCCTAAGTCTGGTGAAATATTTCATTGCAAAAGACCTATGTTTAAGTCATTTTCCCGAGGGTCTAATTGTTGTCAGCCTAGCCACGGCTCCACTTTTAAAACTGACTTTATTTCATGTGCAAGTTAAGGAATTTTTTGATTTCAAGATTTGATCTAGGTCATTCCCCACTGGCATGCATGATTGAGATGTTGGTTCATTAAAATCCGTGAGGTTTGTGAGATGTGGACGCATGCCCTAATACAGATGTGTGGCCTAACCTCCACTATTGAGCCTATGGTATGATGTTTTAATTTGAAGGTGGTGATCATACACTAGGGATAATCTTAGCCATCCCTCACTAGCTCACTAAAAAAGGTAAGAGTGTATTAAAAACTATGTGATCTAGGAGATTGCAACATATTGTTTGATCCACTAGCTTGGAAAATCAGGTAGAGCCCATAGACAAAGTGATGCAGATCCTAGTTAGCAGGGTTTCATTGGCCATAAATGGGCAAGTAATGGTTTCAGGAATTCAAATCTGATTTACTCAATTTGGGCTCTTCAATTCACCACCTCATTAGGAAATCAATGACCAATATTCAAAATTAGAAAATATGAATGTGATAGCCATTTTTCTCTATGGAGAGAAGGCATTAATGACATGAGCTATACATGAGTGATCAATTTGATCCTAATACGTGTGAGCAATTAATTTCATATCATCATTGAGAATGATACATAGATTTTTATGTACCTAAGTAATTAACAGTGGAAAAATGGATGCAAGTGGTTGATTACCTACTTGTTCGTGTGGTTTTCACCAAGAATTAATGATTAGCACACCTAATTTACTTATAAAATGAAGGTTGATGGCCTTTTCTTCACCACTACAATTGAGAGTGAAAATTTTTGAGTTCATAAGAGGTGTGTTTTGTGATCATGAAGCTACAATTTTGGAGAAAATGAGTAAGCCTGCTACTTCTATGTCATCCGTGCAGAGGTCCCTATCATAGAATGTGAAGAAATTGCACAGTGATATTCTAGAATATGAATAGAATGTACCCAAAGCTACTTCAAATCTAAAGGATAAAAGCAAGGAGGAGGTCTATGGTGAGAAGTCTACACTAGTTGCTACCATAAGCAGCCATAAGTTTAGAAGCTAAGTCATGACCATAGAAACAACGAAGGTTAAAGGTAAGGAGCCTGCAGGATTTGTAAGAGGAATGTGAAGAAAAATAAGGTACGATAGAGCTTCTTTTGGAAGGTAGAATTTTCCCATTGCTATCACTGACAGTCCTTCTGATAGTGATACAAAAATAGATTCAGGTTAACAATGATACCTCATGGTCCTAAATCAGTTGGTAGCCCTAGGGGTAGACATAATATCAATTGCCCCAGTTTCTATAAAGACTCTAAGTGGGTGTGATTATTCTATGGATGGTAAGGATAAATATGAGGAAGGGGTGGTGGTTTCTATAACTAAGGGTTATTTTTAGGTTTGATTAAGGTTAGAAAATCAATACAAATCAAGAAACCCCAAAGCAATTACAAAGTACAAAGGAAGTAAACAAAAGAATGATTATACCAGCTAATTGCTGAGACCTCCATGATTCACCTTTGTAACACCTTCTAATTTACTGGTTGACGTATTTCCCTCAGATCGAACATGCGAGCAATCTAGAAATAAATGTCTAAGTCCTACACTAAGCTTTGAAGGATTTGATCAAAGTCTATGTCTATGCCTAAATGACTAAAAATGACTCAAAGAAATATAAATTTTAATATGTAAGAATAATGTAATTCATGTGCGTACCCCAAAAATGAGAGCAAAATAGCATTTTATAGAACATGTCATTTTGAACGGACAGAGGAGATTGACTTTTGATAGAGACCTAAAATCAGAGGCTCAAATTAAATTTGATAATACCTAATTAGGGTTAGGGAGAAATCATTAAGCGAGTGGTCGAGATTTTATCTAAGAGAATCGAATCGGCGATGGAGAATACATGAGATAATTATTTCAAAAATAAAGATTTTCAAAAATCAAGAAAATAAGAGTTGAACTGAAGATCAGATTTGGAAAATCAATAATCTACCTGATTACTTGATTTTTGGAGGAAAGTTACCAATTTGAATTAAATTAATTCCAAATATGGATTTTTGAAATAATAAATAATCAATTTTTAGATTATTTACCAAAATGGACTGTCAGTTAAGAATGTGATGACATTTTAAATAATTTCATTTATTTAAAATGAGATGAATATTAATTTTGATAATTAAATAATTAAAGATAACTATTTAATTTAGTAGATAAGATTAATTAATTAAATAAATTAATCAATTCATGACAATTAGTGACATATTAAATAAATAAATAAAATTTATTTATTTAATAATCGAGAAGAAGGGTAATTAAATAAATTTAGAAATTTATTTAATTAAGGGTAGACTTAGATAATTAATGACGTATTTAATAAATAAATAAAATTTATTTATTTAATAATCATGAAGAATAAAAGGACATGAATTAATTAAATAATTATGAATTATTTAATCAATAGTCGAATGTGGACCAAGGACATAATTAAATGTCATAATTATGCTAGGATGAAAGTGGTAAAAATAGAGCTTGCAGGCCTAGGTCATTTTTATGTGTCTACATTTTTCCCCTCTTTGTCATAATGTAACATGTCACATTGTGACAAAGAAAATAAGTCAAAGCCATGCCCTAGTGAACATGTAGAGTATCGATGCCCCCTTGGGAAAATTTTCAAATTTTGGGTCGGCAGTAGAAAAATTTGGAAAGGGTCCCGATAAGTCAATTTGATGACTAGAAAAACAATGGCGCAGTCGGTTTTAGATTCTGACATGTTTGAGGTAGCCAATGAGGTGGTCAAAGTTGGTCAAATGAGCCTCCAGTAATAACCTAGTTGACAAATTCCATTTTGACCTTATAAATAGGTTGACAAAGGTGTAAAATTCAATTCATTCTTACTATTTACATTGCAAATTTTGAGAGCTTAGAGCAAAAAGGACTTCTGCGAAGATGGTGATTCTAGTGACAGAGCATAGCGGTGAGATCATGCAGACTTTTCGGTGGCCAGAGGGCTCAGAGCCAGCAGTATGTACCCCTATCCTCCTTTGTAATTTTTTTGTTTTGCATGCGAAAATTAGGTTTCTAGGGGAAACAACGAATGTGTCACGACACATATGCATTTTGTAAGCCGTCTTCACCTTCGCATTCGACGCATTTGATGCATCATGATGCAAATGACGTGGTAAATTAGGGGAAATTGAGGTTTTGTGCCACATTTGCCAAAAATTGCAACGCATTCACCTTTTTGAGTCACATTTGAAGGCTCGAATGCCACATTCGCCATATTGAGACGTAATTGTCCGTTTAAGCGATGCATTCGATCAGAATGATGCAAGTGTCAAATTTCATGACGCAAATGTTCTGATGCGATGTATTTGAGCAACCAAACGATGCAATTGTTATGTTGTGATGCATTTGAAGTATGAAACAATGCATTCGATGTTTTGCAACACATTTGCAGCCAACGCGATGCATTTGACTTTGACTTTGACTAGGGCTGATTTTGATGTTTGTGAAACCTTAAATGATTTTGATAATACTGACAGTTGTGTAGAACGTACTAACGCATTGTTTGGCTTTATGCAGAGACAACTTGCCCCAATTTATACATGCGAGAGTAGACTGACGACCTTCTGATTTGTAGATCAGCTGACTTCGTGGGAGCAGTGACGACTGATGTGGCTGAGATTGTTCTATGTCACCTATATGCCCACTATTCAGGCAAATAGGGGACTACTTACTGCATTATGCCAGCGCTAGCATTCTGAGACCTATTCCTTCCACCTACCAATAGGTGAGGCGACCATTACTCTGGAGGACGTGCATCACATTCTACGGGTGTCGATCCAAGGAGAGTGGATTGTCTACAACCCTTGCCATGGTGAGAAAAACTTCCAAGCATATTATCGAGATGAGGGTGCAGGGCTCGGCATCCAGGGATATGAGATCTAATGGGAGTTCATGGCAGAGCACTATGCTCATTTTGATGCTTTCCTAGCAACACTCATTGGTGGTATTTTGATTCCTGATAGTTAGGGACATGGATTCCCTATTGGTTGGGGAGACATCTTGGTTGGGATGAGATGAGATAGGATAGTGTATGCTTGGGGTCCTTGTTTACTGGGGACACTCTATCATCAGTTGCATGAGGTTGCTTATAGGAGGGCAGAGAGTATCTCGTGTGGTACCACATTGATGATGATTTGGGTCTGGGAGCATATTGCTATATTTTTCCCACCGATTCAGAGACCACAGTTGGCAGAGGGGATGCCCTATGCCTACTACTATGCAAGCACCCTACAACAGACACAGATGGGTGAGACTGGTTGGTGGCGTCATAGGATTGACACGATGGTGTCCTTTATCTGGTGACCATATAGAGACTATGAGTAGTGGGATGATGAGGTGGACCATCTCATCTTGTGTAGACTGTATCGGTATTTGATTGGAAGGAAAATGCAGAGCTCACTGATTATAGAGATGTATCTACCATAGCATGTTCTCAGATAGTTTGGAGAGTAGCAGGGTGTATCTACGGGGATAGTTGAGTATGCGTGCTCTTCCAGAGAGTATGCTTGGGGGCCAGCCATTCCAGTAGCATTTGCAGAGTAGCAAATTGATGGGCTAGGAGCCTAGCCATGGGGATGGAGGGGTGGAGTTGTAGATCCTAGTACTACTACAGATTACGACCTATGGTGGCAAGCACATAGGCTAGTGCCATTGATAGATACCGATGGGCCTACACCTATGGATAGATGGTCAGTGATAACTCATGTGCTAAGAGTCAGGTGAGGAGGCAGGGACAGTGATAGGGGAAGAGGTTGGGGGAGAGATGGAGGTCGAAACAGAGGTAGGGATGGGGGTAGAGACGGAGGCCAGGGTGGAGATGATGGAGATGATGAAGGAGATGGCCGGAGGCATGGAAGAGATGGTCATAGATAGGGCTAGAGGGTGCTCCCATGTGTGGTGAGGGTAGCATTAGATGCTATCCTTGAGGTGGTCGAGGAGGGGGAGAGAGAGGAGGATGTGGTTGAGGCAGAGGTGGAGGGAGAGAGACGGGAGGAGGATGTGGAGGTGGTGGAGGTGGAGGTGGAGAGATGAGAGGAGGATGTGGAGGTGGCGAAGGCCAAACAAGAGGAGGGTGTGGCTAAGGCAGAGGTGGAGTGGAGGTGGAGAGATGAGAGGAGCAGCCAAGGCAAGAGGAGGATGTAGAGGTGGATGTGCCCCAAGATGAGGGAGTCAGAAGAGAGGATGTGGGAGAGGATGATGATGATGACGATGATGCTAAAGATGAGGTTAGAGACTCCTCAGATGGAGGATGGTGGAGGGAGAGGAGGAGATACCATCCTCCTCGAGATTACCCCAGGATGCCACAACAGATCAGAGGGTGGCCAATTTATAGCGGAGACTAGATGAGAGCATGGCACAGGTCAGAGCACTATAGTCAGAGCTAGAGGTGGCTCAGGTAGAGCAGGGTCAGGCAGTGATCCACCAGCAAGACTCACCTCAGTGGTGTATCGAGTTTGTAGCATTATGCATAGGGCCCTCTAGGGATATTGCTCATGAGTTGGCTAGGGTGAGCATGAGGTTGGGTCAGTACAGGACCTTATATGAGTAGGAGGTGCCTCGTGAGCAATGAGATTCGACACTATCATGTTCATAGATGAGGATAGGCAATGGCCATTGATCAGGGAGTGGGAGTAGTAGCAAGAGTTATATGAGTGCAAGAGGGTCTGCCTCATTAGGGCATAGGTCCCACCATTCTCATAGGCATGCCTCGAGTCATCACTCGAGCCACAGTTAGGGGTCCACTGGTTTAGTGTAGAGGTCAGTGCAGAGGTGGCCACCAGTAGCAGATCCATCTACTTCTTAGAGCTAGGCAACAGTGACATCACAGGTGTCCATTACCATGGAGATGATGCCCTCAATGTTAGTTCCATTGGTTGCACAGGCAGAGGCTGGTACAGGTCCACCCATCATTTCAGTGCCATTCACAGAGTTCCAACCACCACATTCTTCACCACGAGGGGATGATGAGAGTCTACCCTAGGGGCATGTTTATTATTTTGACACATTATATATATATATTATTGAGCTTGTGAGCTCCATTTTTTGGGATATCTCTTGACTTTATCCTATGACATTGTACATTTTTGAGATGATATTATATGATAATGCCATTTTGATGCAGCCTATATGTGTTATGTGATGTTCCTTGATTTATTCCTTATGATATATGTGATGTGATGCTTACTTATTATTATGATTCCATGATGATGTAATGCTTATTTACATGTGATGATGATGATAATGATGTGCATAATGTATTTATTAAATGGATGCAATGTTAATGATTATGTTAATGCAATGTTTGTGATTATGTTAATGCAATATGCAATGATATGTATGTGATTTAATGCAATGGATGATGTATGTATGGACCTAATGCAATGCTTATATGATCATGTATGCAGTCATGTTTTTGTATGTCACAGGATATCATCGTGAGATGGACGAGAGAAGATGATGAGACTAATGAGAGAAGATGACCAAACCGAAGAAGATGCATGTTAGTTCCTATAAAAAATCCTTCAAAGCTTTACCGTAGGACTTTAATAGTTATTTCTCTTAATCATCATTGGGAAGATTATTGTAATGGCCAACAAACACCATGATATAACATAGATCAAGGTGTGCAAGGTCATACTATCACATAAGACAAGCAGTCACAGACCAGGATGATCATGACTCAAACTAGAGTGTAATTTCCCTAGTCTTTTTGTCATAATCAACCACAAGAAGAAAAGGACAAAGACAATTCATGAAATGTCATTGCTTCTCTAAACCCTATTTCCAGGACATCCTTGAGAAACTAGCAGCATGATTGTTATAGTACAAAAATAGAGCCCCTATCATGATACGTCGCTATTTTTCTAAATCCCAAAATCAGGACCTCGCTAAGAAACTAGTAGTCATGCATGTCAATCATCATGATATGTTGTTGCTTCTCTAAATCATGTTATTGGGATCTCGCTGAAAAAAAATAACATGATAAAAATCCAAAAGACAAGTGCCAAGTGTTTTCCAAGTGCTTTTGGGTACCCATTGTTTTAATGTCAAAATGTCAGGTTTGATGACAATGAGATGCCAGAGTGTCAAAGCTTTAATGATGCTTTTATGACAAATGTCAAAAATTGTCAAATTCAGGAAGGACACATCCTGAAAAATGTCGATGTCAAGAGGAATGATCCCTAAATGTCAAAAGGGATCCCTCAAAATGCCATGTGACAATGACGATGATGATGCCTAGGAAGGACACATCCTAAGGCATAAATGACAGATTTGGTTCTTCAGAAGGACACATCTAAAAAATACTAATGTCAAGAGGAATGATCCTTAAATGTCAAAAGGATCCCTCAAAATGTCAAATGAAAGTGATGATATCTAAGAAGGACACATCTTAAGGCATGAATGATAGAGGTTATCTTTTAGAAGGACATATCTAAAGGCTAACCAAGAGTTGACTGTTTGACAGGGTATGATGATTTGACTTGTTTTGACCGAGTTTGACCTATGTTTGACTATATGTCAATATTGTCATGATGATATGATTGACCTAGTGATGAGATTGTCATATTGCAATAAATGATTGCAATAATTTGTTTTTAGAAGTTTTACCCATTTGGGAATGATTTGCTTTGTCTTGAAGACCTTTTGACATGTGTGCCAGTGTGATGCCACAAACCCTAATGGACTAACCTAATGTGGCCTCGAGGGCTCATCGACAGATAGCCTTTCCTACGTCATGCACTCAAAGACCTCGTAGTTCAACACAACTAATGACTTTGTATCAATGACCAAAGATTGCATCATGATTTTATCTGGAAAAACCTAAGAGGACTGACCTAATGTCTCGAGGACTCAAATATGAGTCTTTCCTACGTAGAAAATATGCAGAGACAACATAGTTCAGACAGATGATAAAAACTGACTGATTGCCATGACATATTTGAGAAGAGATTTTGTTCAGGACATTTTACGATGTTTTTGGTCTATTTTTTAGGGCGTTTTATGATGTTTTTATCTTTTTCCAGGACTTGTTTGCAATGTTTTTGTCTTTTTTAGGGCTTTTTATGATGTTTTTTGTCTTTTTTCAAGACTTGTTTGCAATGTTTTTGTCTTTTTTCAGGGATTTTTATTATGTTTTTGTCTTTTTTTAGGACTTGTTTGTGATGTTTTTGTCTTTTTTTAGGGATTTTTTGCTAATTTCCAAAACCATGTGTGACATCCACTGCAGTTACATGATAAAAATTTTGCCCCCAGTCAGGTCCAAGATAGCCAATTTTAAGGGACATGAAAGGGATGCTGCCGGTGTACCAAATGAACAGTCGTCAGGACTTGATGTCAAACATTTATCAACCAAGATAGGAAGGGTATAATGTGGTGGCTATTTGTGTGATAATGGTAGGAGATGCATTTCATCTTAGGCTAAGGTAGACAAAGTGATAGTAGATGGTAGAGCAATGATTGATTATGCATGGCACCTGTTTGCCAGGTTTTTACTATTGGACAAATCATTTTTCTTTATTATTTTTGTCATTTTTTTTTCTTTTGGTGTTACCAAGATGCTTATTTTCCAAGTTTTCATCAAGGTGATGATTTTTTTTTATCATTTTTCACTTTTTTTGTATTTTACAATTTTCAGCTTGATCTCCTGATGCTATGTGTAAAACCTTTGGAGATGTAAACTATTGATAGGCTCTGTCAGTTGTTCTCCATCCAGAGTCACCAACTAATAGGCTCTAGAACCAAAATAAGATATGATGATATAAGGACCCAACTAGTTTGGTTCAAACTTTCCCAACTTTTCTCTGTCAGCCTGGTTCTTAGGGTTTTGCATGAGAACTAGGTCGCCCATGTCAAACTTCCTAACCATAACCTTCTTGTTGTAGCTGTGACAAAGAAGGTTCTGATATGCTTGTAGATGGTTCAAGGAATTTTTCCTTCTTTCCTCTAGCATCTCTAGCTCATGCAGTTGTGATTATCTATACTCTTCTTCATTAGTTAAACCCTTTAGGGAGACTCATAATGAAGGAATTTCAACCTCAATGGGAAAGATGGCCTTAGCTCATGTAGGTGTACGAATGCTAGTGCAGTAAGCCCACAAAGCAGGGTTGAGTTGTATATGCCAGTCACAACCAGTGTCATTAAAATTCATTTTGAGGATTTTAACAATGGTTTTATTTGATGCCTTAGCTTGACCATTTCCTTGTGGGTAATATGGAGATGAAAAATGGTGTTGGATGTGAAATCACTCACATAACTCACAAACATCTTGGTTTTTTAATGGACGTCTATTGTCAGTGATGATGGATTGTGGAAGGCCATATCAAAAAATAATGTAGTTAAGGATGAACTTGGATATTTGCTTGCTGGTTATGTATGTCAGAGGTATGGCTTCAATCCACTTCGTAAAATACTTAGTGGCGGTGATAATGAATTTGTGGCCATTGGACGAGGTCAGATGGATCTTACCCATGAGGTTGAGTCCCCATTAAGTGAAGGGCCAAGGAAAGGTAATTGGCTAAAGTTCCTGTGTTGGAGCATGGATCAAATCGCTATGAATCTGGCATTTGCAACAAGCCCTAGCATATTCTATTGCATCTTTTTCAAAAGTCGGCCAATAATACCCAAGTCTTGTTACTTTCTTGGCTAGGGTAGGACCACTTGAATGAGAGCTGCATATACCGTCATGTACTTCATGTAAGGTTGTATGTGCTTCATTGGTGTCGAGACATCTAAGGAGAGTGTCTTCAAAGCTACGGTGGTAAAGGGTGTCACTGATGATGGCATACCTTGTGGCTTTTCGGATGAAGGACTTCCTCTGGTTATTGGATAGATTGGGTGGAAGGGTTTGAGACTTAAGTTAGTCATAAATATCCTGGTACCAGGGAGAGTCGGTACCAACAAGTTCACAAACCATCTCTGACTCCAGAATGTCATAGGCAAGGACCAACAATTGCTCTATTAGGAATTCCAACTAAGGAAAATTGCTTGGTATGTCAAGGAGAGAGCCTATTGTAGCCATGGCATCGGCTACTTTGTTTTGTGCTCTTGGAACTTGTTCAAAAGTTACCATATGAAAGTACATTTGGAAACTGTCAACCATCCATTTGTAGGGCATTACCTTCTCATCTTTTGTGTCATAGTCATCATTAACCTAGTTGATGACTAGCTGAGAATCCCCATAGACATGTAATGCTCTAATTTTCCACTTTATTGCCATTCTTAGTCCTGTAACTAATGCCTTGTATTCTGCCACATTGTTTGTGCATGGGAAGGCAATGCAGAAGGACTTAGGAATGGAGTCTCCTTGAGGGGTGATGAATAAAATTCCTACCCCTGAGCCATGATTTGTGTGTGATCTATCAAATTAGAGTCACCAAGGTTCCTTAGGTTCTGTATGGAATATCGACTCATCTGGAAAATCTGCCACTAATGGGTGATCACTTTGCAAAGGTGCATTCGCCAACTGGTCCACTATGACTTGTCCTTTTATTACCTTTCTTTCTACATATTGAATGTCATATTTGCTCAAAATCATGACCCATTTTTTTAGACGTCCTGTTAATGTTGCCCGACTTAGCAAATATTTGAGGGGGTCAATCTTTGCTACTAGTTGTGTCTGATGGCTTAACATATAATGTCTTAGCTTTTTTGCTTCAAATACCACGGCTAGGCAAGCTCGTTCAATTAGTGTGTAGTTCAATTCATACCCGACCAATGTCTAACTGATGTAATATATAGCTCTTTCTTTTTCTTCTTGGTCATTTTGTGTTAGTAATGCCCCCAGTGCTGAACTAGTTGTCGAGATATATAGGATCAATGGCTTTCCATGAATGGGAGGCATGAGGACTGGTGTTGATAGTAGATAGTCTTTGATTTCCTGAAAGGCTTCTTAACATTTATCTGTCCATACAAAGGGAATACCCTTGAGCAACAAATATTGGAATGGGTGACACTTGTCTGCCAATTGGGCTATGAAACGCCGAATAGATTGTACCCTACCTTGTAGAGTTTTGAGTTCACTGATTCCTCTGGGCAGAGGAATGTCTATTATGGCTTTCAATTATGTTGGATCAACCTCAATGCCTCTTTGAGAAACTATGTATCCCAAGAGTTTACCCGATGTGACACCAAAGACACATTTCTTAGGATTTAGCTAGACTTTGTATTCCTCTAGTCTCTTGAAAATTGTGTCTAGCACCTTTAGATGATTTTCTTGGCTACTAATTTAGCCAATAGTTCATCTACATAATCTTCCATTATTTTATGCATCATGTCATGGAATATTGTGGTCATAGCCCTTTGATATGTGGTGACTACATTTTTGAGACCGAATGACATGACATTCCAACAGTATGTACCCCATGGGAAAGTAAATGTCATTTTGTGCTGGTCTTTAGGGGCAATGCGAATCTGATTATAGCTAGAGAAACCATCCATGAGGGATAGCATCTCATATTCTGCTGTGAGGTCAGCTATTATATCAATGTTCGATAAAGGAAAGTCATCTTTTGGGCATGCTTTATTTAGGTCTCTAAAATCTGTATAGATGTGGATCAGCCCATTTGGCTTTGTTATTGGCACCAGGTTAGATATCCATTCGGCATAGTCAATAGACTGTATGAATCTAGCATCTAGCAGTTTCTTTAACTCGGCCTTGACCAATAGAGCAACTTGAGGGTGCATTTTGCATAACTTCTGCTTGACTGGTTTGGCATTAGGAAATAGTGGTAGATGGTGCAAAATTAGTTCTGGGTCTAATCTTGGCATGTCAACATAGGACCATGCAAAGTTGATTTTACATTCTACAAATAATTTATGAAATTACGGTCTCTCTTCTTTAGTCAATGATGCAACAAAGAGGACCATTTTGGGATCTTCTGCAGTTGATATGCTATCCTCTATGGTGTCTTCTATAAGCATAGCCGATTTCTCTTGTTGTACAAGAAGAAAGTTTAGTCCTCCATCTTTTGGCACCTCAAAGAGGTTTTCACCCAGAGATACGTCCTTTGTTTTTACTATTTTTTTTGTCAAAAGGTGCGTTTCGATTTTCACCTAGAGACGTTTCATTTTTTATTTTATTTTTATTTTTAATTTTGTGACTGGAGGACGAAGCAGTCTCGCCGAAGTATGTCGTGCAATCTAAATCAATGGTGAATCCTGAATTATGATCACCATTGGGTATGCCCTCATGTAATCCCATAAATTTTGCAATTGCCTCATCATTCTGAAATGTATCCAAGAATGGTGGGCCTTGTTGGTCCCAATTGACTAAGGATAAACTAAGGAAATGCCATCGTTAGTGTTGGTGAATTGAGGGGAGGATGTGGAAAGCATGTAGATGGATTCAGTGATGTTGTAAATGATATTATCATCGTCCAACTTGACTTCAGACTCTATCCAATATTCCCCTTCACTAGTCTCATATTCGTTGGCAAAATAAGGTTGAAGGACTTAGAGTCCCGGTTGTCAGTATTGTCTGGTACTTCAGATGGATTGGACTAGAGGGATTTAGATGGTGGGTCTTGTATGTCATAAGGAGTGGTGATGGAAGTTTGACTATTTGGTGCCTGATGAATTTTAAATGTTTGCCAAAATCTTTGTTCAGAGGTTATTTCCCCTGTTTCAACAAACAAATCATCAAGACAGTAGTCACTTAAGGATCATTCTGAGCCAAATTCTTACTCTTGGAAGTCAGTTTCGGTGAAGGTTTCCTTAGTGGTCTCGATATTTTCTGAAGCATGTACTCGCTCATTCAAAATTCCAATGGTACATCAATCATCATTATCAGGTGATCCAAACCCTAATCCAAGATACTTTGGAATTTGGAAAGGTTCTACAGGCTCTCTTCGTCCAGCTTTATTCTTGTCTAGGCCACCAGTACCATCATAGCCCTTAGCCTTCATTATGTCATAACCCTTGCCATATTTTTGAATTGGTAATGGGGGTAGTGCGACAGTATCCTGATAGATCCATCTTGTAATGTCAGCAAGGTCTTCATTACTCATGTCTCCCCATTTAATGAAAACTATTTTTGGTGGAACTTTAAAAATTACTTTGGGTTCCATTCTAAAACATGGTCGACTGTAGACCATTGGAGACTTGGGTATTGTTGTTATGTTGTATGCTATATGTAGTTTGAACTCCCCATAGCAGAGGTTTTGGATTTTGATAGTGGATTCAACCTTAAGGTTTGTTGATGGTGGTGGTGTGGCCTAAGACGTGGAGGGAGCATATGTGGAAGATGATGTGAGTGTGGATGGGTCAATGTATTTGGATGATGAGGAGCCAGGTGCTTCTCAGTTAATAAGCACTCGATTTTTAGAAATATCGAGTACAAAGGAAATTAAACAATAAAGAAATTATACCAGTTTCTCAAATTTTCCATGATTACCTCCATACTACCTTCTACCTTGTTGGTTGATGTGTTGCCCTCAAATTGAATGTGCGAGCAATCCTTGACGAAGTCCTACACCAAGCTTTGAAGGATTTGATCAAAATCTAATGCCTATGCCTAAATGACTAAGAAGGTCTATGCCTAAAAATGCCAAAACTTAATGAAATGTGCCAATAATTGCTACAATTGCTATGAAAAATCTAAGTGTGCAAGTGCGTAAGTATGTAATGCATATGTGTAATCAAAAATGAGAGGAAAATGGAATTTTATAGAAAATGTCATTTTGAATGGATGGGTGAGATTGACTTTTGACAAAGACCCAAAATTAGAGGCCCAGATTAAATATGATAATCCCTAATCAGGGTTAGGGAAAAGTCATTAATCGAGTGGTCGAGATTTCATCTAAGAAGATTGAATCGGCAGCGGAGAATAAATGAGGATATTAATTCAAAAATAAAGATTTTTGAAAATGAAGAAGATAAAGACTGGACTGAAGATTAGATTTAGAAAGATCAAGAATCTGCCCGATCACTTGATTTCCAGAGGAAGGTTACCAATTTGGAATTAAATTAATTCCAAATGTGAATTTTGTGAAATAATAAATAATAAATTTTCATATTATTTACCAAAATGAGCTGACAGTTAAGAATGAGATGACATTTTAAATAATTTAATTTATTTAAAATGAGAGGAATATCAATTTGGCAATTAAATAATTAAATTAAATTATTTAATTTAGCAGATAAGACTAATAATTAAATAAATTAAGAAATTTATTTAATTAAGGGAAGACTTAGACAATTAGTGACATATTTAATAAATAAATAAAATTTATTCATTTAATAATCATAAAGAATGAAAGGACACGAATTAATTAAATAATTATGAATTATTTAATCAATAGTCGAATGTGGACCAAAGACATAATTAAATGTCACAATTATGCTAGGACGAAAGTGGTAAAAATGAAGCTTGCAAGCCTAGGTCATTTTTAGATGTCTACATTTTTCCCCTCTTTGTCATAATGTCACATGTCACATTGTAACAAAGAAAATATGTCAAATTCATGCCCCAGTGACGGTATGGAGTATCAATGCCCCTTTGGGAATTTTTTCAAATTTTGGGTCGATGATAGAAAAATTTGTAAAGGGTCCCGATAAGTCAATTTGATGACTAGAAAAAAAATGGCGCAGTTAGTTTTGAATTCTGACATGTTTAAGGCAGCCAATGGGTTGGTCAAAGTTGGTCAAATGAGCCTCCAGTAATAACCTAGTTGACAATTGTCATTTTGACTTTATAAATAGGTTGACAAAGGGGTAAAAGTCAATTCATTCTTACTATTCACTTTGCAATTTTCGAGAGCTCAGATTGAAAAGTAGTGCTTCGAGGATGGTGATTCCAGTGTCAGAGCATCATGGCAAGCTCATGCAAACTTTTAGGTGGCCAGAGGGCTCAAAGCCAATGGTATGTACCCCCACCTTTCTTTATAATTTTTTGTTTTGCATGCCAAAATTGGGTTTATAGGGGAAAAAATGAATGCGTCGCGACGCATATGCGTTTACGTAAGCCACATATGCTTTTGCATTCGATGCATTTGATGTGTCACGATGCAACTGCAACGGTCAAATAAGCGGGACTGGTGTTTTATGCCGCATTTACCAAAAATTGTGATGCATTCACCTATTTGTGATGAATTTGAAGGTTGTAATGCCACATTCGCAATATTGTGACGCAATTGAATGCTTAAGTGATGCATTTGTTTGAAACAATGCAAGTGAAAATTTTTGTGATGCAAACTGTCTGAAGTAATGCATTTGAGAATCTAAATGACACAATAATAATATTGCAATGCATTTGAGGTATGAAACGATGCATTCAATGTTTTGCGATGCATTTGCAGTCAACGCGACGTATTTGACCTTGACTTTGACTAAGGATGATTTTGATGTTTGTGAAACCTTAAATGCTTTTGATAATACTGACAGTTTGTGCAAAAGGTACTAATGACTTGTTTGGCTTTGTGTAGAGACAGCTTGCCCTGATATACACCCAAGAGAGTAGACCGATGACCTTCAGGTTTGTTGACCAGTTGAGCCCGCGAGAGTGGCAATGATTGATGCAGCTTGGTTTGTACTATGTCACCTATATGCCCGCTATTTAGGCTAATAGGGGACTTCTGACAGCCTTATACGAGTGGTGGCACTCAAAGACCTATTCCTTTTATCTACCGACAAGTGAGGCTACTATCACCTTAGAGGATGTCTACCAAATTTTACGAGTGCTGATCCGAGGAGAGTGGATCATCTATGACCCTCGCCATGGTGAGAAAAATTTTAGGGCCTATTATCATGATGAGGGTGTTGGACTAGGCATCTAGGGCTACAAGATTCGATGGGAGTTCATGGCAGAGCACTATACTTGTTTTGATGCATTTCTTGCGACCCGGATTGGACGTATTTTGATTCCTGACCGTCGGGGACATGGATTCCCTATTGGCTAGGGAGATTTCTTGGTTGGTATGAGACATGATAGGATAGTTTATGCTTGGGGTGCATGTTTACTAGGGACACTCTACTATCAGTTGCACGATGTTACTTACAAGAGGCAAGAGAGTATCTCATGCGGTACCACCTTGATGATGATATGGGCCTAGGAGCATATTGTTATATTTCATCCTCCCATTCAAAGACCATAGCTAGCCGAGGGGATGCCCTATGCCTATTATTATGTAGGTGCTTTATAGCAGACCTGGATGGGCGAGACAGGTTGGTGGTGGCATCAGATTGACACGATGGTGTCTTTTATCTGGAGGTTGTACAAAGACTATGAGCAGTGGGATGATGAGGTGGATCATCTGAGCCTTTGTAGACAGTACAAATATTTGATTGGGAGAACCATGTAGACCTCATTGATTATTGAGATGTTTTTGCCACAGCATGTCCTTAGGTAGTTTAGAGAGCAGCAGGGTGTACCTATGGGGACAACCGAGTACGCCTGATCATCTAGAGAGTATACTTGGGGACCAACCATTGCAGTGGCCTTCATAGAGCAGCAAATTGATGGGCTAGGAGCCTAGCCATGGGGATGGAGGGGTGGAGTAGCTGATCCCAGGACTACTGCAAACTATGACCTATGGTGATAGGCACATAGACTAGTGCCATTGATAGATCCTGAGGGGCCAACACCTATGGATAGATGGTCAGTGATACCTCGTATGTCGAGAGCCAGGCGAGGAGGTAGGGACGGTGACAGGGGCAGAGGCCGGGGGAGAGATGAAGGTAGGGATAGAGGTAGGGGGAGAGATGGAGATTGGGATAGAGGTAGGGATGGAGGCAGAGACAAAGGCTTGGAGAGATGATGGAGATGATGGGGGAGATAGCCGAAGATGACAGTGAGATGTTCAAAGAAAAGGGCAGAGGGTGCACCCACATGTGGCAAGGGTAGTATTAGATGCTATTCCCGAGGTTGGTGAGGAGGGGGAGAGAGAGGAGCAGCCCAAATAGGAGGAAGAGGGTGAGGAGAGATGGGAGGAGGTGGAGGTGGAGAGACAAGAGGAGGCAGATGTGGAGACATAGGAGGAGGACGTGACAGAGGAGGATAGGCTGAGGCAGGATGATGTGGTAGAGGAGGAGAGGCTGAGGTAGGATGATGTGGCAGAGGAGGAGAGGCCGAGGTAGGATGATGTGGCCAAGGAGGAGATTAGACAGCAGGAGGAGGAGGATGATGATGATGAGGATGATGCCATGGATGAGGCAGAGAGACTACTCCGATGGCAAATGGTGGAGGGAGAGGAGGAGATATCGTCTTCCTTGGGATTTCCCCAAGATGCCATGATAGATCAGAGGGTGGCCAATCTACAAAGGATATTGGATGAGAGTGCCACATAGGTTCAATTACTACAGTTGGCACTAGAGGTGTCCCGAGTAGAGCGAGATCAGGTAGTGATCCACCAGCAGGACTCAGCTTAGTGGTGCATTGAGTTTGTCACATTATGTATAGGACCATCTAGGGATATGGCTTGTGAGCTGGCCAGGGTGAGCACAAGGTTGGGTTAGTACCGGACCTTATATGAGCAGGTAGTGCCACCTGAGCGATGGGATCCTACATTGTCATGGTCATAGACGAGGACATGCAGTGGCCACCAATCAGGGAGTGGTAGTAGTAGCAGGAGCCACACAAGTGCAGGAGGGTATACCTCAACAAGCACACCTTAGGGAACAGGTCCCACCACTCATGCAGGCACACCTCGAGTCACCACTCTAGCTACAGTCACGAGTCTACTAGTTTAGTGCAGAGGTCAGTACAGAGATAGCCACCAGTGCTTGATCCATCTACTTCTTAGAGCCAAGCAGCAGTGACGTCACAGGGGTCCATTACCGTGGTGATGATGTCGTCATTGTCAGTAACATTGGTTGCCCAGGAAGAGGCTGCTATAGGTCCATCTATCATCTTAGTACTAGTCATAGAGTTCTAGCCACCACATTCTTTGCCATGAGGGGATGATGAGAGTCTACCCTAGGGGCATTTTTGTTTTTATGACACATTATGTATATATTATCGAGCCTGTGAGCTCCTTTTTGGGATATCTCTTGACTTTATCTTGTGACATTGTACATTTTTGAGATGATATTATATGATGATGCAGTTTTGATGTGGCCTACATGTGTGTCATGTGATGCTCTTTGATTTATGCATTATGATATATGTGATGTATGATGTTGATTTATGATGTTTACTTATGATGTATCATGTATGCACTATGATGCTTATTTATGATTTTGATGCCATGATGATGTAATGATTACTTATATGAGATGATGATGATAATGATGTGCATAATGTATTTAGTAAATGGATGTAATGTTGATGATTATGTTAATGATTTAATGCTATGGATGATATATGTATGGACCTAATGCAATGTTTATATGATCTTGTATGCACTTATATTTTTTGGATGTCACAGGATATCATCATGAGATGGACAAGAGAAGATGACCAGACCAAAGAAGAGAAGATGACTAGACCGAAGGAGATGCATGTTAGTTCCTAGACTAAATCCTTCAAAACTGCACCATAGGACTTTAATATTTATTGCTCTTAATCATCATTGGGAAACTATTGTAATGGCCAACAAATAGCATGATATGACATAGATCAAGGTGTGCAAGGTTGTACCATCATGTAAGACAAGTAGTCGTAGACAAGGATGATCATGACTCATACTAAGAGTATGATTTCCCCAGTTTTTTTTTCATAATCAACCACAAGTAGAAAAAGACAAAGACAATTCATGAGACGTTGTTGCTTCTCTAAATCCTATTCCCAAGACATCCTTGAGAAACTAGTAGCATGATTGTCATACAAAAATAGAGCCCTTATCATGATACGTTGCTATTTTTCTAAATCCCAGAATCAAGACCTCATTGAGAAACTAGTAGTCATGCGTGTCAATCATCATGATACGTCGCTGCTTCTCTAAATCCTGCTTAGTGGGATCTCGCTGAAAAACTAATAACATAATAAAAAACCAAAAGACAAGTGTCAAGTGTTTGCCAAGTGCATCTAGATATCCATTATCAAAATGTTAGGTTTGATGATGATGAGATGCCAAAGTGTCAAAGCATTGATGATGCTCAGATGACAAATGTCCAAAATTGCCAAATTCAGGAAGAACACATCCTGAATAATGTTAATGTCAAGAGGATTGATCCCTAAATGTCAAAAGGGATCCCTCAAAATGTCATGTGATAGTGATAATGATGATGCCTAGGAAGGACACATCCTAAGGCATAAATGACACAGTTGGTTCTTCAGAAGGACACATCTGAAGAATACTGATGTCAAGGGAAGTGATCCTTAAATGTCAAGAGGATCCCTCGAAATGTTGAATGACAGTGATGATGCCTAGGAAGGACACATCCTAAGGCATGAATGATAGAGGTTATCTTTCAGAAGGACACATCTGAAGGTTAACCAAGAGTTGATAGTTTGACAGGTTATGATGATTTGACTTGCTTTGACCAAGTTTGACTTGTGTTTGACTATATGTCGATATTGTCATGATGATATGATTAACCTATTGATGAGATTATCATATTGAAATAACTTATTGTCATGATTTGTTTTTAGGAGTTTACCCATTTGGGAATGATTCACTTTGGCTTGAAGATATTTTGAAGTGTGTGCTAGTGTAGTGCCATGAACCCTAATGGACTGACCTAGTGCGGCCTCGAGGGCTCATTGACAAATGGCCTTGCCTACATCATACACTCAGAGACCTCGTAGTTCGACACGACCAATGACTTTGTATTGATGACCAAAGATTGTGCCATGATTTTATTTTGACAAACCTAAAAGGACTGACCTAATGTATCGGGGACTCAAGTGTGAGTCTTGCCTATGTAGCAAATGCACAGAGACAATGTAGTTCAGACAGATGATAAAGACTGATTGATTTGACATGATAGAATTTGACAAGAGATGACTTTGTGTTCATGTTCTTCGAGCAGTCTGATGTTTTGTTGCGGTTTTCTTCAGGACATTTTATGGTTTTTAGATCTTTCTTCAGGGCGTTCTGCGATGCTTTTGGTATTTTTTTTAGGAATTTTTGTGATGTTTTTGGTCTTTTTCCATGACTTTTTGTGATGTTTTTGGTCCTTTTCCATGACTTTTTGTGATGTTTTTGGTCCTTTTTTAGGATTTTTTGCTGTGTTTTTGTCTTTTTTTCAGAACTTTTTGCTATGTTTTTATCTTTTTTTTTTCAAGACTTTTTGCCATGTTTTTGTCTTTTTTCAGGACTTTTTACCAATTTCCAAGATCATGTGTGGCATCCACTACAGTTACATGATAATTTTTTTTCCCCCGGTTAGGTCCAAGACTTAGGAATTTTTAAGGGACATGGAGGGGATGTTTCTAGTGTACCAGATGGATAGTCGTTAGGACTTGATGTCAACCATTTATCAACTATGAAAGGAAGGGTATCATGTTGTGGCAATTTGCATGACAATGGTGGAAATACCTTTCATCCTAGGCCAAGGCAAACAAAGTGACAGTAGATGGAAAAGAAATGATTGATTACACAAGGTGCCTATTTGCCAAGTTTTCACTATTGGATGAATCATTTTTCTCTTTACTATTTCTATCCTTTTTCTCTTTTATTTTTTTTTGTGTTGTCAAGATGCCTATTTGCTTGGTTTTCATCAAGGCAATGATTTTTTATCATTTTTCAAAAAAAAAATTGTATTTTACAGTTTTTAGCTTGATCCCCTAATGCTATGTGTAGAACCTTTAGAGATGTAAATTGTTGATAGGCTCCATCAGTTGTTCACCATCTAGAGTTTCCAGCTGATAGGCTTCAGAACCAAAAGAAGATATGATAATGTAGGGACCCAACTAGTTTGGTTCAAAATTTCCTGGCTTTTCTCTGTCAGCTTGGTTCTTGGGGTTTTGCATGAGAACTAGGTCACCAATGTCAAATTTCGTGACCATAACCTTCTTATTGTAACTGCGACAAAGAAGGTTTTTATATGCTTGCAGATGGTTCAGTGAAATTTTCCTTCTTTCTTCTAGCATTTCCAGCTCGTGCAAGCGTGATTGTCTATACTCCTCTTCATCAATTAAACCCTTCAGGGAGACTCGTAAAAAAGGAATTTCAACCTCAATGGGAAAGATGGCCTTAGCACCAAAGACTAGGGAAAATGGAGTGGTCCATGTAGGCGTACTAATGCTAGTTCAGTAAGCCCATAGAGTAGGGTTGAGTTGTATATGCCAGTCATGGCTAGTGTCATTGATAGTCTTTTTAAGAATTTTGACAATGGTTTTATTTGACACCTCAGCTCAGCTTAACCATTTTCTTGTGGGTAGTACGGAGATGAACAATGGTGTTGGATGTGAAATCGCTCACATAACTCATGAACATCTTGGTTTTTAAATAGACGTCTGTTGTTAGTGATGATGGATTATGGAAGGCCATACTTGCAAATGATGTAGTTAAGAATGAACCTGGATATTTGCTTGCTGGTTATTTATGTCAAACGGATGGCTTCGATCCACTTTGTAAAATACTCAGTGGCGGTGATGATGAATTTGTGACCATTAGACGAGGTTGGATGGATCTTACCCATGAGGTTGAGTCCCCATTGAGCGAAGGGCCAAGGAGAAGTGATCGACCGAAGTTCTTGTGCTGGAGCATGCATCAAATCACTATGAATCTGAAATTTGTGACAAGTCCTAACATATTCTATTACATCCTTTTCAATGGTCGACCAATAATACCCAAGTCTCGTTACTTTCTTGGCTAGAGTAGGACCACTCAAATGAGACTTGCATATACTGTCGTGCACTTCGCGTAAGGTCGATCATGCTTCGTTGGTGTTGAGACATCTAAGGAGGGTGTCGTCAAAGCTACGGTGGTAAAGGGTGTCACTGACAATGGCATACCTTGTTGATTTTTGGATGAAGGACTTCCTTTGGTTATTGGACAGGTTTGGTGGAAGGGTTTGGGACTTAAGGTAGTCATAAATATCCTGGTACCAGGTAGTGTCGGGACCAACAAGTTTGTAAACCATCTCTGACTCTGGAATGTCATAGGCAGGGACCAATAATTTCTCTATTAAGAATTCCAAGTAAGGAAAATTTCTTGGTATGTCAAGGAGAGAGCCTATTGTAGCCATAGCGTCTGCCGCTTTGTTTTGTGCTCTCAGAACTTGTTCAAAAGTTACCATATGAAAATATGTGTGGAAATTGTCAACCATCCATTTTTAGGGCATCAACTTCGCATCTTTTGTGTCATAGTCATCATTAACCTGGTTGATGACAAGCTAAGAATCCCCATAGACATGTAGTGCTCTGATCTTCCATTTTATTGCCATTCATAGTCTTGTAACTAATGCCTCATATTTTGCCACATTGTTTGTGCATGGGAAGGAAATGCAAAAAGACTTAGGAATGGAGTCTCTTTGTGAGGTGATGAACAAGATTCCTACCCCCGAGCCATGATTCGTGTGTGATCCGTAAAAGTAGAGTCACCAAGGTGCCTTAGGTTCCATATGGAATATCGACTCATCTAGAAAATCTATCACTAACAGGTGATCTCTCTCCAAAGGTGCGTCTGCCAGCTGGTCCGCTATGGATTGTCCTTTTATAGCCTTTCTTTTGACATACTGAATGTCATATTCACTCAGAATCATGACCCATTTTTCCAGATGTCCTATTAATGTTGCCCGACTTAGCAAATATTTGAGGGGGTCAATCTTTGCTACTAGTTGTGTCTAATGACTTAACATATAATGTCTTAACTTTTGTAATGCAAACACCATGGCTAGGCAAGCTCTTTCAATTGGTGTGTAGTTTAGTTCATACCTGACCAATGTCTGACAGATGTAATATATAGCTCTTTCTTTTTCTTCTTGGTCAGTTTGTGCTAGTAATGCCCCCAGTGCTGAACTAGTTGTCGAGATGTATAGGATCAATGGCTTTTCATGAATGGGAGGCATGAGGATTGGTGTTGATAGTAGGTAATCTTTGATTTTCTCAAAGGCTTCTTGACATTTATCTATCCACACAAAGGGTATACCCTTACACAACAGATATTGGAAGGGGTGTCACTTGTCTGCCAATTGGGCTATGAAATACCAAATAGATTGTACCCTGCCTTATAGAGTTCTGAGTTCACTGATTCCTCTAGGTGGAGGCATGTCTATGATGGCTTTGACCTTTGCTGGATCAACCTCAATGTCTCTTCAAGAAACTATGTATCCCAAGAGTTTACCCGATGTAACCCTGAAGACGCACTTCTTAGGATTTAGCCAGACTTTGTACTCTTGTAGTCTCTTGAAAATTGTATCTAGCACCTTCAGATGATCATTCTTGGTTATTGATTTGGCCAATAGGTCATCTAAATAATATTCCATTATTTTATGCATCATGTCATGAAATATTGTGGTCATAGCTATTTGATATGTGGCACCTGCATTTTTGAGACCGAATGGCATGACATTCCAATAGTATGTGCCCCATGGGCAAGTAAATGTCATTTTGTGCTAGTCTTCAGGAGCAATGCAAATATGATTATAGCTAGAGAAACCATCCATGAGGGATAGCATCTCATATCCTACTGTGAGGTCAACTATGATGTCAATGTTTAGCAAAGGAAAGTCATCCTTTGGACATGCTTTATTTAGGTCTTGAAAATCTGTACAGACAAGGATCAACCCATTTGGGTTTGTTACTGGAACTAGGTTAGATATCCATTCAAAATAGTCAATAGACCGTATGAATCCGGCGTCTAACAATTTCTTTCACTCAGCCTTAACCAATAGAGCAACTTGAGGGTGCATTTTGCGTAACTTCTGCTTGACTGGTTTGGCATTAGGTAGTAGTGGCAGATGGTGTAGAACTAGTTCTAGGTCTAACCCTGGCTTGTCAGTATAGGACCATGTGAAGTTGACTTTACGTTCTGCAAAGAATTTATGAAATTCCTATCTCTCTTCTTTAGTCAATGATGCAGCAAAGAGGACCATTTTGGGATCTTCTGCAGTTGATATGATATCCTCTATTGTGTCTTCGATAAGCATAGCTGATTTCTCCTATTGCACGGGGAGAAAGTCCAGTCCTCCATCTTTGGGCACCTTAGAGAGGTTTTCACCCACAGATACGTCCTTTGTTTTTACTATTTTATCATCAAAAGGTGCCTTTTGGTTTTCACCTAGAGACGTTTCATTTTTTATTTTATTTTTATTTTTATGACTGGAGGATGGAGCAGTCTCGCCAAAGTATGTCATGTAGTATCAATGGTGAATCCTTACTTGTGATCCCCATTAGGTATGCCCTCACATAATACCATAAATTATGCAATTGCCTCGTCAATCTGAAATGTGTCTAGGACTGGCGGGCCTTGTTGGTCCCAATCAACTAGCTGAGGGTAAACTAAGGAAATGCCATTGTCAATGTTGGTGAAATGAGGTGAGGATGTGGAAAGCATGCAGACTAATTCAGTGATGTTCTAGATGAGATTATCATCATCCAACTCCACATCGGACTCTATCCAATATTCCCCTTCATTAGTGTCATATTTGTTGTTAAAATAAGGGATGAAGGCCTTAGAGTCCTAGTTGCCAGTGTCATCTGATAATTTAGATGGATTGGACTGAAGGGGTTTAGATGGTGGGTCTTGTATGTCATGGGGAGTGGTAATGGGACTTTGACTATTTGGTGCCTGTTCAATTTTAAATGTTTGCCAAAATCTTTGTTTAGAGGTCAGTTTCCCTGGTTTGACAAACAAATCATCAAGGCAACAATCACTTAAGGGTCGTTCTTAGCCAAATTCCCACTTATGGGAGTTAGTTTTGGTGAGGGTTTCCTTAGTGGTCTCGACACTTTTCGAAGCATGTACTCACTCACTCAAAAGTCCAATGGTACGTCGATCGTTATTGTTGGGAGATCCAAACCCTAATCCAAGATACTTTGGAATTTGAAAAGTTTCTATGGGCTCCCTTCAGCCAGTTTTATTTATTCCTAGGCCACTAGTACCATCGCAGCCTTTCCTTCATTATGTCTTAACCCTTGCCATATTTTTGAACTAGTAATGGGGGTAGTGCAGCGGTATCCTTATAGATTCATCCTATTATATCAGCAAGGTCCTCGGTATTATGTCTCCCCATTTGATGAAAACTACTTTTGGTGGAACTTTGAAAGTTTCCTTGGGTTCCATTCTGAAACATAGCCGGCCATAGACCTTTGGAGACTTGGGTATTGTTGTTATGTTGTATGTTGTATGTAGTTTGAACTCTTCACAACCGTGGTCCTAGATTTTGACAGTGGATTCAGCCTTAGGGTTTACGGGAGGTGGTGGTGTGGTGGAAGACGTGGATGGAGTGAATGTGGAAAATGATGTGAGTGTGGATGGGTTAATGTATTTGGATGATGAGGAGCTAGGTACTTCTCGGTTAATAGGCATTCAATTTTTAGAAATACGCCTTAGGTTGGTACAATATTGGAAGGGTTTGGGGTCTCTGTATATGGTTATTTTTGTGCCGTCAAATGGAAACTTTAGGCACTGGTGATATGTGGACAGAATGGATTTTAAGGCAGGAGTCCATGGATGGCCAAGCAAGATGTTATATGGTAGTTCCAAATCTAGGACCTGGCAAGTTGTGTCCATAATGACTGATCCCACTCTAATAGGGAGAGAGATAACACCACATGAAGAGCATTCTTCATTGTCATATGCTTTGATCACTATACTCTTTGTCAGGTCTACACATGCATCAAAGAATCCTAGAGCCTTAACCTATTTGAGGGAGCATATGTTCAATCCTGCTCCACCATCTACTAAAACCCATCTAACTTTGTGCTTGTGGACAAAAGTTTCTATGTGCAATGCATCATTGTGGTTGGTTTTAGGCGATAAGTAGTCTTGATCCAAGAAGGTGATGTGGTGAGGCATAATGAGGTATCCCACCATAGTCTCAAATTGATTGACATCAATGTCCTTTGGGACCAACAACTCTTGCAGGGTTTTATCTAGGATATCTTTGTGTGCAAGAGAGATATGAAGCAACTTAAGTATAGAGATTTGCGCAGGGGTCTTGCCTAGCTGGTCGATAAGGTTGAACTGACTTTTGGGTTGCCACTACTTTGTGGTCAGCACAGGTTTTGACTATTTAGCAGATGGGCCAGGTATGGTTATTTTGGGTTGTCTAGCAGGAGGCTGACTAGCTATGGTGACTTTGCCACTGCAAGTAGTAGCATTACATTGGGGTGCTCTCTTGACCATAATGGTATTGATGTATTTGTCATTAGTTCAGACATTATTTATAATTGGTCCACCAGAATAGTCATCCTTGGCTTGGGAAAAGTTAGCTTGATTATTGTTCATCTATGGACCTGAAGTGGAAGCCTTATGAGAACCTTGGTCATGCAGTGGATTCTAATGGATAGTATGATCTGAATTAGAGGCGAATTGTGATCCACCTACTTCAATGACGCGACTTTCAATAAGATCTTGTATTAGGTTTTTCAATTGTCGACAGTTAGAGGTTGTATGTCCTTTTGCTCGATGGTACTAGCAAAATGCATTATCATTCCACCATGCTGGTTTGAATTGTCCTGGGTCATACGGTTTTGGTTCTTGAAGTATGATGACCCCATTTTAGAGGCATTTTTAAGGACTTCTTCAATGGGTTCACCCAAAGAAGTGTATGTGTGACCCCTGGGAAATTGTCTCGTCTGACGGTATTGTCCCTGATTATTTTGACCATTCTGATTGTTTGAAGGGACATTAGTAGGGGGTATCAATGTCGTTGTTTCTTTGTTTTGTTATTGAACCCTTTTAGGGCCACTACAGGACCCACAATGTTTGCAGTCTTGGCATCAACAACACCGCCATTTGTAATGTGCTTATTTTTTAACCAGTACTTATTCTTGTTGGTGAGAGGATTTGTATTTTCATTTTTGGGTCTGTATCTTAGTTCTCCCTTTGCGATAAGGGCTTTCTCAATTTGGACCCCTTTTTTTACTAAGTCTGTGAAGTTTGTGCAGCAATGTACTTGCAATGCATATTTTAGGGGCCCCAGAAATCTTTGGACGAACATGTTGACATTTTCCCTTTTGGGTATGTCAATGTGACACCGACTAGCGAGGATTCTCCATTTTTGAAAAAAGGGGATGAATTTCTCACCAGCATCCTCTTGTGTGAGATTGCACAAGCTAGTGATAGAGGTATCCATGTCGATGTTGTACGCATAATTTTTTATGAATTTTTGTTTAAACTCATCCCATGTCTAGATATCCTTTTGAGTGGAAAACCATTCAAGTGTAGGACCTGCCAGACTTTTAGAAAAAGGTCTCATCAAGTATGTTTGTTCATAGGCGACGTCCATACAATTAGTTGCAAATTTGTGAACATGTTCAATGGGGTTTCTCTTGCCTCTGTATTTTGTGAAATTGGGTGACACATATCCTGGAGGAAATGGAGGCATGTATAAGCTCATGTCGAATGGGTATACATTTAGATCATATGATATTTCCAATTTCTTTCCTGAAATGTATATGTTTTGAATAGTTTTTTCTAAACCCATCAATCTTGTTTGGAAGGCATCCATAATAGGGTCATTTGTGTTTCCGTACGTTGTATTTCTTGGTACACCATAGGTTCCTATTTGTTATGTGTGAATATTGGTGTATTGTGGTAGTATGGATTGTTGTGACATGTATGATGTGTGCGGATTGGCATGTTGTTGGTACTAAAAGTTAGGGTTGGGTGTATGTTGGTGAGTATGAACATGAGATGAGTAGGTTGGAATGTGTCCCCCAGCCATGTGTGTCATTATTTGGGGAATATGATGACCATGAACATTATGATGTATTAGTGATGCCATGGGTTGTGTTATTTGGCTACCTTGTGTGAATTGTTGGGTTTGCACCAGGGGAATGTTTGTATTTGTACCTTGGGAGGCAATGAAATGTGATTGTGTTGTCGTGTTAACATTTTGTTGTTTTCCTTGCATAAAGATATGTCCTTTGCCTCCTCCTAAAGGATTTTGTGAAATACCACTGAGTGGATATGTCAAAGGTGTGCTCATGGTAGTAGATGTAGCTGTCAAGGGGGGATTGTTGTGACTTGATGATGCCCCCGTCGCATTTACTGTCATGGTATAAAGAGGGTTTGAATAATTTTCCCACATTGTCGAGAAGCCAAAGGTGGTTCCAGCCAATTGTGACAGTATCGTGGATGTGGTAGGCAATGTGGCTGATTGTGATCCTCCAATGGATGTAGTATTTATTGTATTGGAGTTGTTTGGGATGTTGGAGGTAGCATGCACTGTTGTTGTGGTGTCAAAGAAAGTATTGCTCGTAGTGTTTGGAGGTTGACCAATATTTGACATGTTATGTGTGTTGTGGACATTAAGGTTGGGAGATGTTGGTCTTAACGTTTTAATGTCGAATCCTTGTGGTAACTTATCTCCTTGACTCAAGAGAATGGATAAGTATCTGTCTCTGTCATATAGGACCATTTGTTCAATTAATTGAGAGGCCTCTGGATCTTGTGCCACTACCTCTAGGTTTTCCTCAGGTATTTGACCGTATCCATCTTTTAGCAAGAATGGTTCAAATGGACTGTTTGATGAGGATGGTGTTGTCATGAGAGGTTGATTGTTTGTATTGCTAAATGGATCATTGAAAGTCCAATTTGGGTTGTATGTGGGATTATTAACAGTGGAAGTGGGGTCTTATCGAAAGTTTTCCGTTTGTCATTGTTGTTTTTGGAGTCTAGTTTCCACCATAAAATGAGATTGCTTAAATGAAAATGACAACTAAATGCAAGGATGACCCTATGCAAGGTCTAAATCCAAAATGATGACTAGGATGACTAATGTTTTTGGATTTTTGGGAATAGAATATGCAATGTCTAGACTTATAATGTGATTTAAGACAAGGGTACCTAAGCACTTCTAAGCTCAATCTTTGTTTTCAATTTCGACTACTAAAGTACTTTTTTGAAAAGGACAAGATGACAAGATCTAAATGACTAGTGAGTTTTCCTAACTAGATTGTTGAGTTGGAAAATATCACAAAGGGGACAATGACTAAAAAAGGGATTTGATAACTTAGTCCAAGAGAGCCTAGTTTCGAAAGCAATGACATTGCAAATTGTGGTGAGATTTGCCTAATACAAAGTATGCAAGATGTAAAACTAGGGACAACCTAATGCCTAATGTATGCAACTACAAAAGAATGAAGGATGAAACCTATGGTCAAGAATGCAAACTAATGGTTGAAACTTTGAGCAATTTCAAATTTGGTTTTTGACAGAATCCTTTTGTAAACAATATTTGACAAACATTTGACAATGTGTAAACTTTGGATTTGACTTTGTATGAAGTTTTTGTTTGTAACAGGCGAATGCATCACGGTTTGGCAGATGCGACTCTGTAAGGATTAGTTGTGTCACAACCCATGCATATGCAGTGTTTGAAATTTTGAATGTGGTTTAACAGAGTGATTGTGACTCAAAAACTCAAATGTGGTTTAACAAATGCGACAAAGTTTGTGAAAAATGAGTTTCTTGTCATTTTGATGGTAAATTTGATCTATCTGATATTGAATGTTTTGTTCAGAACTATAAATGTGATGAATCCATAAAGCACTTGACAAGCACAATGTTTTGAATGTAAGCAAGCACATATTAGATAAGTACAATCCTAGGTTAGGCTAGGACAATATTCACTAGATTCCACATGGGTTTCTCCAACCACATATCTATAGCGTGTGAATTCAGATGCTTGGTTGCACGAGCTCCCCCTTATAGTTCACTCTCTTCTCAGGCCAACCAAGCTTCCAACCCCTATGAAACTCCCATGGAAAATTGATCACCTCTACTACAAACTTTGAAAGTGTGGATGCCTTCACACCGACCGGTGCTGCGCTAGCAAATACAAGGTTTTTGGCTTACTACACATGGGTGTTTAGTTCGGGACCCCCGTTCGAGCAGCCATACATGGGGCAAGAAATTAATCACCAATTAGGTGGCACTCCAGCCTAAAGAAGTTAAGCTAAATAGGGTTTATGGGAGTACTACTCTATTTGTATGACACATCCGAACTCGTAATGTTAGGTTTTCCCTTAAGATTCACATTTATATACTATTCGGGGGTAGCTTCGCTTTAGCTCCGTTGCCGGTTTGAGTTGCGTTGGGGTGATGAAATCCCTAGGTAGGCCCAATTTCTAGAGTTGGTAACCATTTCTCTTGCACCCAAGATCGCCCAAGAGCATAAGGGGAGAGGATACTTTGATATACCAAGTCGTGAGGGTAAAAACAAATAAAAACGGGTTTGGTTTTCTGATCACTAAGTTTTCACAAGGTGAGAGCATACTCACCTACCATTTTGCAAACACATTCAGACATAGTAAAAACACAAGTTCATTTTAATTGCACCAAAATAAAATGTGTTTTATATTAAGAAAAAGACAGGCACATTGTTTTATGTTCAGTCTTCGACGATCGAACCTGCAAGGCCACACGTTAGTAGTTTTAATGTTTTTCTTCGACCCTTGAAAAGTAATAGCCAAATGTTGCAAATCCTGATTAGTAAAACCAAACCTATGCTAGGCACAATGTAGGAAATAACTAGAATAAAAAGAACACATAAAATAGTAAAAAATTGAAAGCAAATCAAGAGAAAATGTTATGAGTCAAATGCATCACGACAGAGCGATTGCGTCGCTCTATGTATCAAATGCGGCTCAGTAATTCAACTATATCTTTCCTGAGCATGATTGCGACATGACAGAGTGATTGTGGTGTTGGGGTCTACGAATGCGTCATGATGCATTAGATGCATCATGATTTTTTAAAAAAATAGTGGCATCGCTCTGTACCTGTACTTGCAAAAATGACATAAAACACATGAAAACTGTACAGAAATAACAAGAAAAACAGAGTTGGGTTCACCAATGTAACTAAGGGTTATTTTTAGGTCTGATTAAGGTGTTAGCAAATCAATAAAGACAAAGAAACCCAAAAAACTATTGAGTACAAAGGAAATTAAACAATAAAACAATTATACCTGTTTCTCGAATTTTCCATGATTACCTCCATAGTACCTTCTACCTTGTAGGTTGACGTGTTTCCCTTAGATTAAATGTGTGAGAAATCCTTGACGAATTCCTACACCAAGCTTTGAAGGATTTGATTAAAATATAATGCCTATGCCTAAATGACTAAGAATGTCTATGCCTAAAAATGCCAAAACTTAATGAAATGTGCCAATAATTGTTTCAATTGCTATGAAAAATCTAAGTGTGCAAGTGCGTAAGTATGTAATGTGTCTGTGTAATCAAAAAATGAGAGGAAAATGGCATTTTATAAAAAATGCCATTTTGAATGGATGGGTGAGATTGACTTCTGACAAAGACCCAAAATCAGAGGCCTAGATTAAATCTGATAATCCCTAATCAGGGTTAGGGCAAAGTCATTAATCAAGTGGTTGAGATTTCATCTAAGGAGATCGAATCGACAGTGGAGAATAAATGAGGATATTAATTCAAAAATAAATATTTTTGAAAATGAAGAAGATAAAGACCAGACTGAAGATTAGATTCAAAAAGATCAAGAATCTACCCGATCACTTGATTTCTGGAGGAAAGTTACCAATTTGGAATTAAATTAATTCCACATGTGAATTTTGTGAAATAATAAATAATCAATTTTCAGATTATTTACCAAAATGAGCTGACAGTTAAGAATGAGATGACATTTTAAATAATTTAATTTGTTTAAAACTAGAGGAATATCAAATTTGGCAATTAAATAATTAAATTTAATTATTTAATTTAGCATATAAGACTAATAATTAAATAAATTACTTAATTCATTTAATTATGAGAGTTAGTGACATATTAAATAAATAAATAAAACTTATTTAATAATTAGGAAGAAATGACTGAAGAAGGGTGATTAAATAAATTAAGAAATTTATTTAATTAAGGGAAGACTTAGACAATTAATGATGTATTTAATAAATAAATAAAATTTATTCATTTAATAATCATGAAGAATGAAAGGGCATGAACTAATTAAATAATTATGAATTATTTAATCAATAGTCGAATGTGGACCAAGGACATAATTAAATGTCACAATTATGCTAGGACAAAAGTGGTAAAAATGAAGCTTGCAGGCCTAGGTCATTTTTAGGTGTCTACATGTACAATATTGGAAAGGGTCGGGGTCTCCATATATGGTTATTTCTGTGTCATTAAATGGAAACTTTAGGCATTGGTGATATGTGGATGGAAAGACTTTTAAGGCATGAATCCATGGACAGCCAAGCAAGATGTAATATGGTAATTCCAAATCCAAGACATGGCAGGTTGTGTCCACAATGAATGGTCCCACTCTGATGGGGAGAGAGATAAGGCCACGTGAAGAGCATTCTTCATCATCATATGCTTTGATCACTATACTCTTTGTTGGGTCCATGCATGCATCAAAGAATCCTAGAGCCTTAACCAGTTTGAGGGAGCATATGTTCAATCCTACTCCGCCATCTACTAAAACCCATCTAACTTTGTGCTTGTGGACAAAAGTTTCTATGTGCAATGCATTGTTGTGGTTGGTCTTAGGTGATGAGTAGTCTTGATCTGAGAAGGTGACATGGTGAGGAGTAGTGAGGTATCCCACCATGGTCTCAAACTGATTGACATCAATGTCCTTGGGAACTAATGACTCTTGAAGGGTTTTATCTAGTATATCCTTGTGTGTGGGAGAGATATGAACCAGCTCAAGTATAGATATTTGTGCGGGAGTCTTGCCTAGCTGGTCAATAAGGTTGAACTGACTTTTGGGTTGCCACTGCTTTTTGGTCAGGACAAGTTTTGGTTGTTTAGGAGATGGGCCAGGTATGGTGATTTTGGGTTATCTAGCGGGCGATGGACTAGCTATGGTGACCTTTCCACTTCGAGTAGTAGCATTGCACTGAGGTGCTATCTTGACCGTAATGGTATTGATGTATTCGTTGTCAGTTCAGACATTATTTATAATAGGTCCACCAGAATAGTCGTGCTTGGCTCGGGTGAAGTTAGATTGATTATTATTTATCTGTGGACCTAATGTGGAAGCATTATGAGAACCATGGTCCTACAGTGGATTTTTATGAATAGTATGGTTTGAATTTGAGGCAAATTGTGAACCCCCTACCTCAATGATATGACTTTCAATAAGATCTTGTACTATGTTTTTCAATTGTCGATAGTTAGAGGTTTTATGTCCTTTTGCACGATGGTATTCACAAAATGCATTATCATTCTACCATGCTGGTTTAAATTGTCCTAGGTTGTATGGTTTGGGTTCTTCAAGTGTGATGACCCCATTCTAGAGGCATTTCTTGAGGACTTCTTTAATGGGTTCACCCAAGGAAGTGTATGTGTGACCCCTAGGAAATTGTCTCATCTAATGGTATTGTCCCTGGCTATTTTGGTTGCATTGTTTGTTTGAGAGGACATTGGTAGGGGGTGTTAATGTCGTTGTTGGTTTGTTTTGTTGTTGAACCCCTTTTAGGGCCAGTACAGGACCCACAGTGTTTGCAGTCTTAGCGTCAACAACACCGTCATTTGTAACACGTTTATTTTTAACCCAGTATTTATTCTTTTCAGTGGGAGGATTGAAATTTGTGTTTTTGGGACTATACCTTAACTCTCCCTTTGTGATAAGGGCTTTCTCAATTTGGACCCCTTTTTCGACTAGGTCCGTGAAGGTTGTGCAACAATGCACTTGCAATGCATATTTTAGGGGACCCATAAATGTTTGAACAAACATGTCCACCTTTTCCCTTTCGGGTATGTCAATGTGACACTGACTAGCTAGACTTCTCCATTTTTGAAAGAATGGGATGAATGTCTCACCAGCATCCTCTTGCATGAGATTGCACAAGCTAGTGATAGAGGTATCCATGTCAATGTTGTATGCATAATTTTTATGAATTTATGTTTAAGCTCATCCCATGTTTGGATATCCTTTTGAGTGGAAAACCATTCAAGGGCAGGACCTGCCATACTTTTAGAAAAAAGTCTCATCAAGTATGTTTGTTCATAGGTGACGTCCATACAATTGGTTGCAAATTCGCGAACATGTTCAATGGGGTTTGTCTTGCCTCTATATTTTGTAAAATTGGGTGACACATATCCTGAAGGAAATGGTGGCATGTATAAACTCATGTTGAATGGGTATATGTTTAGATCATATGACAGTTCTGATTTCTTGCCTGAGATTTGTATGTTTTGGATAGTTTTCTCTAGACCCATCAATATTATTTGTAAGGCATCCATAATAGGGTCATTTGTGGTCCCGTACGTTAGATTACTTGGTACACCATAGGTCCTTGTTTGTTGTGCATGGATATTGGTGTATTGTGGATGGATGGACTATTGTGACATATATGATGTGTTCAAATTGGCATGTTGTTGGTGTTGAAAAATTGGATTAGGTGTATGTTGGTGAGTATGAACTTGAGATGAGTAGGTTGGGATATGTCCCCCAGCCATTTGTGTCGTTACCTGGGGAATATGGTGACCATGAACATTGTGGTGTATTAGTGATGCCATGGGTTGTGTTATTTGGACACCTTGTGCAAATTGTTGGGTTTGCACAAGGGGAATGTTTGTATTTGTACCTTGGGAGGCAATGACATGTGATTGTGTTGTCGTGTTAACATTTTTTTTGTTGTCCTTGGATAAAGATACTTCTTTTGCCTCCTCCCAAAGGATTTTGTGAAATACCAATGAGTGGATATGTCAAAGGTGTGCTCGTGGTAGTAGATGTAGCTGTCAAGGGGGAATTGTTGTGACTTGATGGTGACCCCGTGGAATTTACTGTCGTGGTAGAGAGAGGGTTTGAATAATTTTCCCACATTGCCAAGGAGACAAAGGTGGTTCCATCCAATTGTGACAGTATTGTGGATGTTCTGGGCATTGTGGTAGATTGTGATCCTCCAATGGATGTAATGTTTATCATATTGGAGGTGTTTGGGATGTTGGAGGTAGCATGCACTGTTGTTGTGGTGTCAAAGAAAGTGTTGCTTGTAGTGTTTGGAGGTTGACCACTATTTGGCATGTTATGTGCATTATGGACATTAGGGTCAGGAGATGCTGGTCTTAACATGTTAATGTTGAATCCTTGTGGTAACTTAGCTCCTTGAATTAAGAGTATGGCTAAGTATCTGTCTCTGTTGTATAGGATCATTTGTTCGACAAATTGAGAGGCCTCTGGATCTTGTGCCGCTACCTCTAGGTTTTCCTCATGTATTTTCCTATATTCATCTTTATGCAAGAATGGTTCAAATGGGTTGTTTGATGAGGATGGTGTTGTCATGAGAGGTTGATTGTTTGTATTGCCAAATGGATCATCAAAAGTCTAGTTTGGGTCATATGTGGCATTATTGACAGTGGAAGTGGGTTCTTCTCAAAAGTTTTCCATTTGTCATTGTTGTTTTTGGAGTCTAGTTTCCACCATAAAATGAGATTTCTCAAATGAAAATGACAACTAAATGCAAGGATGACACTATGCAAGGTCTAGGTTTAAAATGATGACTAGGATGAATAATATTTTTTGATTTTTGGGAATAAAATATGTAATGTCCAAACTTATGATGCAATTTAAGACAAGGATACCTAAGCACTTCTAAGCTCAATCTTTGTTTTCAATTTTGGTTACTAAAGGACTTTGTTGAAAAGGACAAGATGACAAGGTCTAAATGACTAGTGAGTTTTCCTAACTAGACTGTTGAGTTGGAAAATATCACAAAAGGGACAATGACTGAAAAAGGGATTGATAATTTAGTCCAAGAGAACCTAATTTCGAAAGCAATAAGGTTGAAAATTGTGCTGAGATTTTCCTAATCCAAATTATGTGAGATGTAAAACCTAGGGACAAACTAATGCCTAATATATGCAACTAACAAAATTGAAGGATGAAACCTATGGTCGAGAATGCAAACTAATGGTCAAAAATTTGAGCAATTTCAAATTTGGTTTTTGACGGAATCTCCTTGGAAATAGTGTTTGACAAATGATTGACAAGGTGTAGACTTTAGATTTGACTTTGTATGAAGTTTTACTTGTGATAGGCGAATGCATCATTTTAGGCCACAAATGCGTCATAGTTTTGCGAATGCATCTCAATTTGAGCCAATGCAGCTCAGGAAGTGACAAATGTGACTTGGTTTGGTAGATGCGACTCTCTAAGTTTCAAATGTGTCACGACACAGACATATGCAGTGTTTTAAATGTAAAATGCAGTTTAACAGAGCAATTGTGTCTCAAAAACTTGAATGTGGTTCAACAGATGTGACACAGTTTGTGACAATTGAGTTTCTTGTCATTTTGATTGAAAATTCAATCTGTCTGATGTTGAATTTTTTGTTCAAAAATGTGAATATGGTGAATCCATAAAGCACTTGACAAGCACAATGTTTTGAATGTAAGCAAGCACACATAATACAAGTACAATCCTAAAAAGGCCAATAGGCCAAGGGTTTGTGTACTTGATACAACCCACCGATATACCCTAGATTGGTGATAAACATCTTTCCTTCTCGAGAGTGGATAGCTTAGAATTTTGGTGGCATTGGCTCCCCTCCACGGCTCATTAACATCATTCGAGCACACCAAATTTGAATTCTTGGGTAGTGACTTCCCAAGAACTGCTATGTCTACTCAAGGGGATCAGTAGTGAGTGTCTTCGGGCATGATATTGTACCCTGCACTATATCAAGCAATGGCCAAAAAAGGTAGGACTCTAAGACAAGAGGTATTTAATTCAGGCATTCTATTCGTGGAGCATGATCCATGTGGTGAGAGTCCCCTTTTGGATCCATCTCGTCAAAACCATATGCGTGATTCTTGGGCTTTCCCCAAGAATCCAATTTTATATACCAGCTGGAAGTCCCTCGGTGTCAGGGTGCTACCGGTCTGAGTCGTCTTGGGGTGAGTACTTTTTCCAACCAGAACAGGCCCAAGTTCTAGAGTTAGTAACTATTTCTCTTACACCCAGGATCACTCGAAAGTGCAAGGGGAGAGGATACTTCGATTACTAAGTCGTGAAGGGTAATAACATAAACAAAAAATGGGTCTGGTTTTCTGATCACCAAGTTTTCACAAGGTGAGAGCATACTGCCTACCATTTTGCAAACACAGTCATGCAAATTAGAAGACATTGTTCTTTTTAATTGCACTAAAAGTATTTGTGTACTAATCTAAGAAAAATATAGACACAATATTTTAGTGTTTATTCTTTGACATTCAAACCTAGAAGACCATGAGTTGGAAGTTTAATTTTTTCCTTTGACCCATGAAAAGTAACTGCCAAATGTTGTAAATAAAAATTAGTACCACAAAAATCTAACTAGGTAGAATGCAGAAAAAATAGAATAAAAAGAACAACAAAAAATAACAAAAACCCGAAAGGAAATCAACAGAAAATGTTACCAGTCGAATGCATTAGGACAAAGTGAATGCATCACTCTGTATGTCAAATGCAGCTCAAGAGTGCAAATGTGGCTTTCTAGACTTCGATTGCGGCACGACAAGGTGATTGCAGTGTTTTGGTCTGCAAGTGCATCATGACGCATCATATGATTCTTGATTTAAAAAAGTAGCTGAGTCGCTCCATACCTGTACCTACAAAAATGATAGAAAACACACAAAAATTGTACGGAAATAACAAAAAATAGAGTCGGGTTCACCAATGTAACTAAGGGTTAATTTTAGGTTTGATTAAAGTTAGCAAATCCATACAAATCAAGAAACCCCAAAGCAATTACAAAGTACAAAGGAAGTAAACAAAAGAACAATTATACCAGCTAATTGTTGAGACCTCCATGATTCACCTTTGTAACACCTTCTAACTTGTTGGTTGACGTATTGCCCTCAGATCGAACATGTGAGCAATCTAGAAATAAATGTCTAAGTCCTACACCAAGCTTTGAAGGATTTGATCAAAGTCTGTCTATGCCTAAATGACTAAAGATGACTCAAAGAATTCTAAGTTTTAATATGCAAGAATAATGTAATTCATGTGCGTACCCCAAAAATGAGAGCAAAATAGCATTTTATAGAAGATGCCATTTTGAACGGATGGAGGAGATTGACTTTTGATAGAGACCTAAAATCATAGGCTCATATTAAATTTGATAATCCCTAATTAGGGTTAGGAAAAAATCATTAAGCGAGTGGTTGAGATTTCATCTAAGAGAATTGAATCGACGGTGGAGAATAAATGAGATAATTATTTCGAAAATAAAGATTTTCGAAAATCAAGAAGATAAGAGTTGAACTGAAGATCAGATTTGGAAAATCAATAATCTGCCTAATTACTTATTTTTGGAGGAAAGTTACCAATTTGAATTAAATTAATTCCAAATATGGATTTTGTGAAATAATAAATAATTGATTTTCAGATTATTTACCAAAATGGACTATCAGTTAAGAATGTGATGACATTTTAAATAATTTCATTTATTTAAAATGAGATGAATATTAATTTTGACAATTAAATAATTAAAGATAATTATTTAATTTAGTAGATAAGATTAATTAATTAAATAAATTAATCAATTCATGACAATTAGTGACATTAAATAAATAAATAAAACTTATTTATTTAATAATCAGGAAGAAGGGTAATTAAATAAATTTAGAAATTTATTTAATTAGGGGTAGAATTAGATAATTAATGACATATTTAATAAATAAATAAAATTTATTTATTTAATAATCATGAAGAATAAAAGGACATGAATTAATTAAATAATTATGAATTATTTAATCAATAGTCGAATGTGGACCAAGGACATAATTAAATGTCATAATTATGCTAGGATGAAAGTGGTAAAAATAGAGCTTGCAGGCCTAGGTCATTTTTATGTGTCTATAGTTTCTCCTCTTACCTCCGCAAAGATATGAAGTGGGTGTGTGTTCTCTGGCTCTAGTGTTGGTACTTGTTCTGGTTCTGGGTGATGGAGGTAGCTTTTGGGTTTTTAATTTTGTTATGATATGGATATTGCTAAGGTGGTCATTCTTGAGTTGTCTGCATATGGTTTGTTTTTTTTTTTTATGCTAACTATGGATGCCTAGAGCTAATACTATGAATGACTTCAATTAGCATGATGGAAAAAATTTGGCTCGACGTGGGTATAAAATTTAAAGGGAGATAAAAGAAATTTTTGGCAGCATTGGTTGGCTCCTTTTTGGTGAAAATGATATACATTTTGTTTCCCCTGTTCAACAAATGATTACTGGAAATTATTTGAGGAATTTATGAAATGAAATTGAAATTTGGGTTGAAATGATATATTTTTTAAATGTAACTATAATGAGTCTGATGCTTGTTGCTCCCTTAGTCTATAAAAGGGATTTCAAGGCTCATTACATGAGGTTTAATTCTGATTCCATTATATGGTCTAGGTAGAAGTTAAGTATAGGAAGAAGATTCTGTAGAAAACCTAATGGATAGAATAGTGGAATTGTTTTGTGTATAAGTCTTATATGTAGCAGTCTCAAATTAGTTTTACATAAGTTTCAAATATTGAAACAAATCTTATTTCTGATATGCATACTCTCCTCCTATAATTTTTTGCAAATTTTAAATGACAATATCAAGGGTCTTCCCATTTATCTTCAAGTGCTCAATTGGATGTGTGTCATTTTTTTCTTTAACTCAATCAGTTAATTAAATGCTTGAAGAGGGTCACAAATTTGTAATAATTTGCATAGGATTTGATAAGAAGTTGTGTTTTAGATGCTATGAGTTTTAACATTGTAAAGAATTGTGAAAATAGTCCACCATTATCTGAATTAATTAACTTGTGGATCACTAGTTATTGCATATTTGAACCCGTATGCCCAATTGATGAAGCACTAGTCTAATTGTTAAGATTTCTTACAATTGAATGAATTGGTGATATATGTGGCTATGGATTCAACTGAGAACAAAACTCATTTAAAAATATTTCATTTATGAATCATGAATTTGAAATATCTCTTCACCCCTAGCAAATAGATGTTCATTTACTTAAAAGATCGGCCAACTCTTAGGTAAATTGTGATTATTTTCAAAAAATAGGGACCAATATGTGCATAATAATCTTCTCCATTAAATATCTCAAGAATGAGCACAATAAGAAACACCCTGCTAGGTCCCACAAAGCTTGAAGTGGAGTAAAGAATGTATAGTTCTTTACTCGTTACGTTGGCCACTCACCTTGGGATCCTTAACCATAAGGGTTGGCTACCCTTTAGAGAATTCCAAGGGTGTGCTAGAAAAAACACCAACAAAATGGCAACTCTAATGAGGAGAAGTAGAGAAATATCCATTTGAATAGAGTCAATTGTTTGGTGATCCTAAACGTTTTGTTCAAATGTTGAATAATTCTTGAGCCTGGTAAAGGATTTAATTACAACAAAGCTTGAAGGATCTAAAAGTGACTCCACTATTGGAGAAGACCCAGAACGAGATTTATCTTTGAAAATACTTCATATCATTTGAAGTTTAATCCTCTATAATAGTAGGTGGTGAATTTGACTAAAGAACCTAACAAAGAATACATCAAAGCTTTAGATCTATAAATTTCAAGATGAAGAGTGAACAATTGCTACAAATTGTCAAGTATTCTCATAGATTTAAAAAATGTGACTATATTTGTAAGCAATTTATGAGTTTTCAAGATATACGATATAAATAATTCCCAATTTGGTGAAGTAGCACTAGAAGAGGGAATATTACTGGAAATATTATGTGCTTCTACATTTTAATTTGATATGCATGTGTTGTCATAAAGAAGCATATTATATTTTATGATCTTGAGTAATTACATAAAATATTTGTAGTGTAAAGGCTTAAGGTCATAATTTGCATTGCCCTGTGCAATTTCAAAGAAAATTTTGTAATCCTTTTTAAAGGTGTGAGAATGCATTATCAAGTTTCACATCCTGGTGTGAATGTGAAAGTAACCATGCATCATGGAAAACCTTTGTCATGTCAATTTCAAAGAAAAGTTTGTAATCCTTTTTAAAGGTGTGAGAATGCATTTCAATGTGGTTATCCAAATACTGTACCACCCAAGATTAGAGATAAGGTACCAAAGTTTAAGGGTGAGAGATTTGAGTATGCAAGAAAACATCTGCAGGAGTTTGTGGATATGATAGGAGTTTATGAATTGGACTTTGAAAAGTTGTTTGTTCAATCTTTGAAAGGGGATGCAAGTGACTTGTTTTCTTTTCTACCAGGATCTTCAATACATTCTTGGTTTGAATTCAAAATGGTATTCATGGAACAATTTTGTGAAAGAGTAAATTCAAATAGGGTGAGAAAGAACTTTGTGGAGATTCATATAAATTAAGATGAGCTCATCCCTGCCTTTAACCATAGATTCACAAAAACTATAAGGGATATCCCTAAAAATATGAGATCAAATGATGTTGAATGTTTGGTTGTGCACCTTGGTGCATTTGATAGCAAGATGAGTTACTTGATAAGCAATAAAGAACCTACCACATTGCATCAAGCGTATCAAATAGCCATGAGTATTGAAAACAATTTGAAATACTCAATTATGAAAGGAAATTTGGCTACTAGTGTGGGTGAACCTAGTACATTTCATGTAAATGAACATGTATTAGGTAATAGATATATTTGTCAAGCTAAGAATGTCTCTTCTCCAATATTTTCCCCATCACCACAATGTGTAGACCGTAATCAAATCCCATCTACACATAAAAAAACTAAGGAATAATTGACCTAATGTTCTCTGCCACAAAGTTGGATGAAATGAAAAGACATGCAGGGGAATCACCCTATGACTTGTTCTCAAGATTTTTGGATGCCCTGATAGAGGTTCCCAAGAGTGTCAGACCTAATTATTTGATATGCATTGATCTGTTTTGTGAGGTTTACAAGCTAGGGTTGAGTAAACTACTAGAGGAGTTGAAACCACATGGTTTTGATCAAATGGTTGATTGGATAAGAATGATAGAATAAATTAAATGTGATCATGTGTAGCATGCGATACCTCAGAATGTTAATAATACTTGCCATTTGGAAGAGGATTAAGAGATAGTGCAAGCAAGTGAGGAGATTTTATTCAAGTGTGAATAGTTGGTTAATGACTATTGTCATTTCACAAGCAACATACACGTGGATCCATATAACAATGGTGAGGATGAAGATACACAATATGAGGATAGGGCAGTGGTGCATGATTATCATCCCTGGGATATCCTAGAGTGAGAGAAAATACTAAAGGTGCAAGAGGAAGCCCCATGTCCTGATTTGATCACTAAAAATGGTGCACATGTTAATATGTATCAAAAATCAATGACCAAGGTGATAAAATTGATCCTGGTCGGTCCTTTATTGATTACAATTCTTCTTACGAAATAGAGATGGAATCTCTTTCTTTGAGTAGAGGATATGTTGATAGCCATGAGAAGGTGTAATTGTTGGGGAGTGAACAATTTTACTCATGTGAAGAGTTCCCATAATGTGGATCATTTTTTTTGGGCCCCCTGTCCTGATTTGATCAGTGAAAATGGTGCACATGTTAATATTGTATCACAAATCAATGACCAAGGTGATGAAATTGATCCTGGTCAGTCCTCTATTGATTACAATTCTTCTTATGAAATAGAGATGGAATCTCTTTCTTTGAGTAGAGGATATGTTGATAGCCACGAGATGGTGTACTTGTTGGGAAGTGAACAATTTTCCTCATGTGAAGAGTTCCCATAATGTGGCTCAATCATCAGTTGTTGATCATTTTTTGAGAAAGAATTTCAATCAAATATCAATGATTTTAATAGATTTACTATGATTTTATTCATTTTTGCTATTGTACAGACCCGTATAGGCTACTATTGATCTGGAACTTGAAAAATATTATTGTGACATGCTCTAATCTTTATTTCCATTGATTTTGAGGGTCTTTATTTAATTTCAGGGGAAGATCTCACTTATTTCCTGTGACTGCTAGTAATAGGCTAGCAAGATTTGATTTTGAAGTTCTATTAATGTAGAAGCCATTACTCCTACTGTTACATAATATTACTTGAAGGAATTTCATGCAATTTGTTAGGTTATTTTTTCATATGTGTTAGGATAATAAAAGAAAAGGTTTGGTGGCTTCGGAGCAATGCCCCGGGGCTGGGTAGAGCACTTTGTATGTGAAATTGGGTTGTTGAGTGAGGGTTTTGGAGAAATATGGAACATATTGACTTTTTGGGAGATTTTTAGGCATGTGCAAACTATTTTTGGTTAGTTTGAAACATTGGCTTAGTTGGGAAAGTCTAGGGGTGGTGCTTTTCATTAAACCCTAGTGTTTATGCATGGTAATGGAGGGTTTTCTAGATCAACATAGAGGAAACTTTGAACCTAGAAAAAAATATTGAAATTTGATGTTTTGGAACATAACTAGTGACTATTTGATGAGTTTTTTTGAAGAAAAGGTGAATAGGAGGGACCTCCTTTGTTAAATTGGGCTAATTGAATAGCCTTTTGTAGGTGCAGTTTGTTTGTTCTCCATGTTGGTGCAAAGAAACCTATTGATATCTTTTAGGGAAATATTTTGGGATCTGTGACAAGTCAAATTTGATGTTTGGTTGGCCATTGTATGACCTTTTCAAAATTATATCTCTATTTGTTGAATTTTGAAGGCTAGAAGCCTCTTGTTGGGTGTTTTGTTAAAGTTGGAAGTTTTGTGTGTTAGGACATGTTTCTTGGGCTATGTCTAGTCATTTTGTGTTGGAATAAGTGACATCTTCCACCTTGCTTGCATCAGGTGGTATCAGAGCTTAGGAATATTGTCTCTTGTTGGTGATTTGTTTGATTTTTGCATTCTTGAAGAAAGTTGATTGGTGAAGATGCCTCTAAAAGGTGTTGGTGCTGCAAGAGAGTTGCAGGATCTGAAAGAGAAGCATGCTAAGCTACTAGAATCACAAAATGTTGTATTGTCAAGGCTTGTTTCCTTGGAGACAAAGAAAATGAGAGATGAGAATGAAGAAAGTGAAACAAAGGAGGATGATGAAGAATATGAAGATGTTGATGAGGAACTAGACCCTAAAGATCAGAGGATGGTGAATATTCTCAAATCAATGAAAGGTGATTCTCATAAGGTAAAATTTGATCTTACTATGTATGGTGGTAATTTAAATGAAGAAAAATTTCTTGATTAGATTGCTGCTATGGATAATTACTTTGAAAGTGAAGAAATTTTAGATGAGAAGATGGTGAAGGTGGAAAAGACAAAGCTTAAAGGTCGTGCTATTCTATGGTGGTACTATGAGAAAGCAAAGAGAAGAAAATAAGGAAAATAAAGGATTAATTCATGGGACAAGATGGTGCAAAAACTGAAAGGTGAATTTCTTCCAAAGGATTATGAGGTTCAATTGTATAAGAAGTTGCAAGGTTTGAAACATAAAGATCTTGATGTCAAGTCTTTTACTGATGAATTTTACAAAATAATCATAAGGTCAAGAAGGGATGAGGATGAGGCTGAAAAGGTGGCTAGATGTCTAGGCGGTTTGAGATTTAATATACAAGATGAACTTGTTGCTGCTAAAAAAAATCTATGGAAGAATGTTTTCAATTAGCAATCAGGGTGGAGGAAAAGCTTAAAACAAGGACATAAAAATAAGTTAGAGGAAGAGGTGCTACTAGTGCAAGATGGAGAGGAACAATCCCTACACTAAAGTAGCCATTGGAAGAACAAGAAGGAGCAAGGTGTTGATACTAGAGGATGTTTTAGAGGTAGAGGTAGGTTTAGTGCTGGTAGAAGTTCTAATGATTTTGTAGCGAGATGTTATACATACAATGAATATGGTCATCCATCTTGGAAATGTCCTAAGAAGGTTGGTAGTTCATCAAGTGGTGAAAAGAGAAATGATAGGAGAGAACAAATGATTCAAGAAGAGGCTTGTGAGAGTAATCATCCTATAAGTTTAAGAGATACTCCTAAAATAAGGGAAATGTCGATGATGAGGAAGATAGTATTGAAGGCAGCAAAAGAGGTGGAACTAGTGTACCTCTTCAAGACTACATGTAAGTGAAAAAATAAGGTATGCAAAATTGTTATATATTTTGGTTCAATAGAGAACATGGTGTCTAGTGAGATGGTAAACAAATTAAAATTGCAAAGAGTACCTCATGAGTTATCGTACAAGGTGTCATGGTTGAGTGATGAGTAGTCTTTGTTGGTTAATGAAAAGGTAGTTGATGATTTCTAGATTTTAGGCTATAGAGGTAGTGTAGTTTGTGATATTCTTCCTATGGATTGTTGTCACCTACTCCTAGGTAGACCCTAGCAATATGATAGGTGATCCTTTTATGATGGTAGAGAGAACACGTACACAATAGTGAAAGATGGAAGTAGGTTTTTTTTAACTCCTTTAGTGGAAGATGAGAAGGGTAAGGCAAAAATAATAATGTGTGGAAAGAAAGAATTGATAAATGTTATAGAATTGATAAATGTTATGAAGGAAGACACAAAATCTGATGTTGCTTCAAAGTCTGAGAATGTTGGAACAATAGGTATAGAGGTTGATGTAGGGGTAAAGAAGGTGTTGAGAGGGAATTTTCTTAAGAATGTTTTGGTAGGGACCATTGAGTTTCCTATAATTGAGAACAAGGTTGAGAAGCTAACAAGATTTGTAGGTACAGTGAATAGGGAGTTTGACAAAATAGAGATAAGGAATGCTAATGGAGCAATAAGAAAAAGAAAAGAAGAATAGGGTAGTAAGGACAGTTGTAAGCATGGGAATGAAGTGAAGAAGAAGATAGTTCATGTAAATTCATCATTTTTTTGTAGGTGTAAAAAAAAAAAATCATTAGGTTTTCAAGGAGTACAAACATTAGGTCTCATAGTAGATATAAAGAAAAGTTTAAATACAAATAAGGAAAAAGATGTAGGGAAGAATACTAGTTTAATGTATATGAACAAAAGAAATTTTTTTGTGGGACAGAGGAACATGTATGAAGGCTGGTGGAGTTGGTACTAGCCTCAACTCATGTGGCATGATTTTTTTCCAATGGGGTTGTATGGTACAAGAGCACCTACATCCTTCACACAAAATTTGATTTGGTGACAATCTAACAAGGTGAGTTTGAGTGTGTCTAGGTTAAAGAGGGGGTGATAGAGTTTTTATTACAATAAATAAGGTCTTGTAAGACCATTCTCTATGTAAGAATTTGGTTCTGAGTCATTTGCATCAATATGTCAAAAGTTGCATAGCAAAATGTAATGTTGTTAAGTCAAGAAAAATTGTCACATTGCAAATTTTGGGAAGTTGTAAAGTCACGGTAGTTCAAAAGGTAGGTATAGGAGTTGGGAAATTAGAATCTAAGTGGGAAATTCATTTAAAGGCCTCAAAAGGCTCAATCATTGGTTGTTGATCATTTTTTGAGAAAGAATTCCAATCAAATACCAACGCTTTTAACAAATTTACTGTGTTTTTGTTCATTTTTGTTACTATACAGACCCGTACAGGATACTATTGATCTAGAACTTGCAAATTATTGTTGTGAAATGTTCTAATCTTTATTTCCATTGATTTTGAGGGTCTTTATTTAATTTTAGGGGAAGATATCACTTACTTCCTGTGACTTCCAGTAACAGGCCAATAAGGTCTGATTTTGAAGTTCTATTAATGTAGAAGGAATTCCTCCTATTGTTACATCATGTTGTTTGGAGGAATGACATGAATTTTGTTAGGTTACTTATTCATATGTTTTAGGAGAATAAATAAAAAGGTTTGGTGGCTTTGGAGTGATGCCCTGGGGCTGGTCAGAGCACTTTGTATGTGAAATTGGGTTGTTGAGTGAGGGTTTTGGAGAAATATAGAAGATATTGACTTTGTGTGAGATTTTTAGGCATGTGCAGACCATTTGTGGTCAATTTGAAACATTGGATCTATTGGGAAAGGCCAGGGGTGGTGTTTTTCATTAAACCCTAGCATTTACACACGATAATGGAGGGTTTTCTAGATTGGCATAGATGAAACTTTGAACTTGGAAAAAAATGTTGAAATTTGATGTTTTGGAACATGAATAGTGACTATTTATTGAGTTTTGTGAAGAACAGGTGAATAGGAGGGACCTCCTGTAACGCCCCGCCGTGCGAACCCCAAAGGACAAAAACACAATAATTACATCACAATTTTTTTTTTTAAATGCACATAACATACATGTAATACACATCAAGTCATAACATGAATTTCATTTAAGTAAACTCACTAACACAAACATCCTTTGGGGTACACGAAGAGTCATTACGCAACTTAGATCCATACAACATCAATAAAGAATAGAATCCAAATATATAAAGTAAACAATAACAAATATAACACATACATGATGATCAATGATAAGAAACCATCTGAATACACAAATACATCATATGCATGATCATCCTAACACATTGAATAACAACTGTCATAGCCAATATCCACACCAAGTTTAACATTTCATTACAGTACAATGTTTAAGAAGTACAATGATACAAAAGTGTTCCAAATATAAGTGAAACCATCACCAGATAGCATGCTACAAATGAATAAATGAATACAAAGTATCATAACTGGCTCCAAGACAGATACAACTCTAGAGTCGCTGCAACAACACCAATCCGCAACTCTCGATCCTTGACTGGGGACCCAATGGGGTGCTTAGCACGTTCCACCCGACCATGTGAGTCCGAAAACCCACCCCCCGTGCTAGGAGCTAACAAGAAAGAGACCTCAACCAAGAACATCCAACAGAGAACCACAAGACTCAACGTCATACAAAAGTATCATAACACTCAGAAATTACAATGACACAATCCAACCACATCCAAGAGTCATAAAACTCATCATATAACTCAAAGCAATGACCAGTAAACAAGTAATCCAAAGGAAGATCATAAAACACTTCCAAATCAAGCTGAATTAATAAACATATCACAGTTCTAAATCGCAATGATATAATACAATAACATCATATCACAGTACCCTAAGAGTACAAGGTCAAAACCCAAACATCCACAAGATTTATACAAGACCACAAAATACACCATAGATAAAATAGGGTAAAATCATAAATCATTTCAAACAATTATGTTTCATCAATTCAAGACAAAGGACCACTTCCAGAGGATTTCCAAAGAAGCAACATAACAAGGAGTGTTAGAGGAGAGTGTCATCGCATGGCTTAACATGGATTATCCAGGCTACCACTAACGCAAGGAGCCGCCTCCGTCTACTAACGAATTATCCAGGCATCCCGAGTGCTAGGAGCCGCCTCCATCTATGGTTATCCAGGCTTCCTATCTCAAGGTACCGCTCCATAGGGTTGCTCATGCGGAACCGTTAACCTTTCATGAGGACAAGGCAACGATCTTGCCAACCACGGCCTTCTCAATCCCCTTTAGTCTGTGGTAGCACTCAAAGGCGGATGAGGCATCATTTATCTTTTTAATGTGATTCTACCCACCCCCTAATTAATTATTTAAATTATCACTTTTTAATTTCACTCTAACGAGGGCTATCCTGGCGCCCCTTTGTGCGCCGACCACCCACTTAGAGCCACTCCCACTCTAGACACTCAAAACATAAAAACCAAATCCAAGGGTTGTACAACATAACAAGTACATTAGATCACAACAGAGAAGCATGCAAGGCATTACCCATCTTGCCATAAATACATAATCAAAATCTCAACGATTCATGTACAACCCTTTCAAAGACATGAAACCAAAACACTTGCCACAACAAGGGCACATAAAAGGAGGAACATTAACCAATAGTAAAATAAACCTCTGGAAGATTCTCACAAAGTTACACTAGGGTTTCCCCATCAAAGAACTGACAGCAATAATTGCAAGACCTCAAAGAACTATTTCCAATGTAAATATAATGAGCAAATACACCAAAATAAGATCCACAACACCATTCAACAACACCAACACTTCGATATGAACTAAATTGGGAATCCAAGGGAAACCTCTATTTTCTCCTCTCGGAATACCCATAACTCAAAGAACTTTTCAATTTGACTCATCAAGTAGAACCATCAATCATGACAAAGTTAACATTAACCAATTTGCCACTTAGGTAAAGAACAAAAGAACACATACTGGTTCCCAACGAATAGCAACATACATTAATTGAGAGAACATTCCCAACTCAAAATCAACTCACGAAAAGTCACATCGAAAGAATCCATAAAACCACACAAAGAAAGCTTTGTCAACCCCCACCAAAATAAAAATGCAATCCACACACCAACAAAATCGCTCAACATCCCAAAAGCCACCAACTAGATGTTCCACGGGAGACCTCAATTTTCTCTTCACAAGAACCCCTTATAGTGGCACAAAAATTACATTCATATAACTAACAACAGGATAATGATAACAACTATCTAATCACATTCTCAATTAAAAGAAACCAACCTACTCAAAACAATTACAATCTCAAGGTTCTAAATAAGTATCCATATAAGACAACATTTATTAGAAACTCGGATCATCATAAAGTTATCCCCTAATCAACAATCCAAGAGAATTTAATTAGAAAAGAAGTCTCAATTCAAGAACAATTTATTTCAACGTTTATGCAAGTTTATAAAACTACCAGAATGAAGACAAATAAAGTTTACATCAATATTTAACCATGACTAAAAATAACGATTAATTCTAGCATACACAATTCCTCAATGAAAGAGTTCAGTACAACACCCATATTACGTGATACTCAACAATCAGAGTTATAAGGAATTCAACAAGCTATACATTCCTACTTTATTATGTTTATTAAATAAATTTTTCTTTGACTACATATAGTAAAAATCAATCCACAAAGTCAACCGATAGTAATATGCTCACAAGCAACAATACTTTGGCCAATAACTCGACAAAGATAAAAAAAAAATGGAACAAAATGAAATAGTTTTCCCATTTGATTAAATTAACAATTGAGAAATGATATCCCAAGGTAACTCCCTTATTAAAGAAACATTCACTTCAAGCCCTAGCATTAAGTTTTGACCCTAAAATCATGCTATCATGGCCCTACTATAACTGCTCATTTTCATATAAATAGAAAAGTATCGATACCCCTTTTACTAAGCAAATTCATAAAGACAATAGTTTTTATTTATTTATTTATTTTTATTTTTTATTTTTTTTACCACCTTACTCCAAATTCACATATACATTTATTAATATTATTCATTCATATTCTCACACCTATGTTTCTATTAAATCCCATTACTCATTATATATATATATTATAGATCTTGAATTATATAAAATAAATATTAATGAAAATAAATATAATTGCATATATACATATTCCATTTATTTTCCCCTAGAAAAATAAAACACACATTTTTTTTAGGTAAACCAAAAAGATGCTCTCTTTTTAAATTTAATGTCACTAAGTAACTATTTTATTCAATTCTCTTAAACTGAGGACTTTTCCCACATGGATACGTGTTTTCTCTATTAAAGAAAAATAAATAAAACAAAGGAACCATTTAGCTAAGTAAAGTCTTCATAAGGAAATTCACGTGGCCCTAAGAAAGCAAAAGCTCTTACAATGCTAAATTAACGATAACCATACAAGAACATCAATCCAATAGAATGCAGATCTAGGCACGTTAACTAAATTTTAGCACACGGCAATAGTCAGTGACTGCGCCTACAATGATTTATCATAAACCATATAATAAATTTCACTTTAACACTTAGCGAGTTCTGAACCTACTGAAGGTTGTTAATATGAACCAGAATACTAAGACTTATGGTATACTAAACAAAGTATTAGGACTGCGAAGCTATGATTGTGTTCAACTAAAGTTTCCACCGAGAATCAAAGATTACAGATAGCATGTGAACTGCAGTCAAGCCACTAAATCTATGAAACATGATAACAATTAAAACAGGGATATTATGTAAATCTTTAAACTTCCAAAAGATTTCAAATGCTACGACTCTCCTCGATAGACAAAAGAATCAAAGCGGTTATTTAATTCTGTACAATGCCCCAACTCTAAATGTTGTAATTGAGACAGGTTGCCACGTATATTAGAAGGTGAATATTGGAATATGGAAATATCGCCATCTACTTGCATTATTATCATATCCTAATTGGTATCCACAAGATTAAAGGAGGAAGACAGGTGAGGTGCAATTATGTGAATTAAGAGTGGAGGAAATCCTATAAAACTTTTATTTTCTTTTATTTTAACTTGGCACATTTCTGTTTAGTGGCGAGTTTCCAGAGATGCGTTCAGGTTCGAACTCTGGGAGATAAACTTCATCACGATCAAAGGCAAGCTTTTTATTATGTTTAAATATGGACAATATTCATTCTCAAGTGCTACAACTGCGAAAGATTATCAGACGAATCAAGCAGGTTATATAAATCTTTTAAACTTCATATTATGCTCAAGTGCCACAGCTTTGATAGATTGAAACATGAAATCAGAAAGATTATATAAACCCCTACGCGCTCTAATTTTCTAGAACAACAGATGTGACAAACTGTCAAATATTCAAGACGGCTATTCACATTCTCTTCATAGTGCTGCCCAGGTTGCAGGTTTTTTTGAAGCGACAAAGGACATACCTAACAAGTTCATCATTATAAAAAGGGATCCAATGCAGAACTATGCATGCCTATAATCAAGGCTTGGTGCACTAACAGTGAATGTGAAATAAGTAAAATTCATTCGCCATCAGGGTTTCAAGAATTCAACTAAGCCTATTAGTAATATGATAGTTTGGCTTGGCATGCATCTATAATATAGTGTGGCATTCGATATGCATTTAGGAACATTCCCGACAGATAACTACTAATCCATAATACAAAATAAATAAATAAATTATTCTAGCGCTCGCATATGGCATCATGGTTCCATTTCATGCAACCACCATCGGGAGTGTACATTCCAGCGAGATGGAGGGGATTCTTATACATGGATAATTTTCAATGTACCCAGCCGTGACTTAAACTTATCTACATGACAACAATGAAATCCCCGAACAATTTTATTTTAATGAAATTTCCTTTAGATCAAGGGATTCGAAGCATATTGACTATGTGGTACAAATGATTAAATCCAACAGTTGATCTGTTAGCAAAAGATAAGTCTGAGAAGGCAGAAAGAGAGACAGCTACACTGGTGACTCAGGAGAGAGCAGGAGATGCGCGGTACAAGGAAACAAGACTACATTATGAAAAGAAGAAAAGTATTAAATTCCCAACGTTGTGCAAATCGACTAGGGTTTCATCCAAATGCCACAGCTAACCATTATCCCATGAAATACGAAGATGGTGGTTAGCAGAATTTGATTTGTTGAAACAACTTAAGGAAGTTTCCAAGCGTTGCATTTGACATATCTAATATGCTGCAATATCGAGGGGTAATGATGCTTAAGAACTTTTGAAGAAGGAGAACAACAAAAAAAACACAATCGAAGGAAGTCATCAAACAAACTAGATTCCATTTTCAACAGGCAATAAGGAGAGAAACCGAATCGCATAAACCAGAGAAACTATCAACGAGGAAAGATGAAACCAACCTGAATCACTCTACGCTTTAGGAGGGAAAAGAAAGATTTGTTGTGATGCAGCGCCAAGATTTTCTTGCCTACTCCTTTCATAGAGCCACATTGAATGTTTCTTTGACAGCAATTTCTACCACTATTTCTCAGAGAGTATCCCAGAATGACACCAGGGTTCCCAAAAATTATGGCTGTTGCCCTCTAAAAGTCCCCCCAACTCCCCTCCACCAGCAAGGAAGGTCGTTACAAATTAACTCTCCTGCAGATCTGTAACTGCCAGCCCCTTCATAAAATTACTTCTCTTTTTTTTTTTTTTAACCAATCTTCCCCCTACGCCACTACCCCTATTCCTTATTTATAACTGACTCTATGATAGATGAGCCAAGTAGATTAACTATGAAATATTACTATTATCTGCTTATTTATTATATTATTGATTTATAATATTCTTAATGTAATAATTACCCTATAATATTCTATTTTTGTTTATTTCTATTAACAATGTAATTTTATTCTTTCATAACCTCTATTTATATTAAGACATTTATTTAATTATTTATTTTCTTTTAATTAACCACTATACCTTTTAATTTTATAATCCTATTTAAATGTCATAATTTGATCAAAACATTTATCGACCAAAATGAATCAAATGCACTCAAAGTCCAACAATACTTGACCTCACAACGAGTTGAAATGCATTACAAAGCCAACGCAAATGGAGGGCACTACACCTCCTTTGTTAAATTGGGCTAATTGAATAGCCTTTTGTAGGGGCAATTTTTTATTTCTCCATGTTGGTACAAAAAACCCTATTGATATCTTTTAGGGAAATGTTTTGGGATCTTTGACAAGTCAAATTTGATATTTGGTTGGCCATTATATGATATTTTCAAAACAATATCTCCATTTGTTGAATTTTGAAGGCTAGAAGCCTCTCATTGGGTGTTTTGGTAAAGTTGGAAGTTTTGTGTGTTAGGACAGGTTTCTAGGGCTGTGTTTAGTCATTTTCTATTAGAACAAGTGTCATCTTCCACCTTGCTTGCATCAATATGCCCAATTAATGAGTCACTAGTCTAATTGTTAAGATTTCTTACAATTGAATGAATTGGTGATATACCTGGCTATGGATTCAAATTGAGAACAAAACTCATTTAAAAAGATTTCAATCATGAAGCATGAATTTGAAATATCTCTTCACACCTAGCAAATATATGGTCATTTACTTAAAATATTGGCCAAATATTTAGTAAATTATAATTATTTGAAAATAATAGGGTCCAATTTGTGCATAACAATGTTCTCCATTAAACATCTCAAGAATGAACACAATAAGGAACACCCTCCTAGGTCCCAAAAAGCCTAAATTTAAGGAGTACATAATATAGAGTCCTTTACTCATTAAATTGGCCACTCACCTTGAGGATCCTTAACCATAAAGGTTGGACACCCTTTAGAGAATTGGGTGTGCTAGAAAAAACACCAACAGGGTTTAAGGTATAGGGTTGAGGGTTGAGGGATTGGGGCTTAAGTATAGCTTTGATTATTTATGGTTAAGGATAATGTTCATCCCATTGAGTGTATAAGATTAAGTGTGTAGGTTATATAGGGATTATGGTTTTGGATATTGGGTATAGTGTATAGGGTTGAAGGATTGAGGGTATAAGGGGTGAATGATTGAGAGTATATGGTTTAGGGTTTAAGTATAGTGTTGAGAGATAATGTTTAGGGTTTAGGGTATAAAGTTCAGGGTATAGGGCATAGGGATGAGGGTTGAGGTTGTAAGCTTTAGGTTTTAAGGTATAGGGTTTAATTTTGAGGGATTAGGGCTTAAGTATAGGGTTGAGGGTATAGAGTAGATGGTTGAGGGTTTATAGTTGAGAGATAATATTCAGGGTTGACTGTCTAAGGTTAAGTGTATAGGGTATAGGGATTAGGGTTTAAGGCATTTTGTTTAGGGTTTAGGGTATCTATTGAGGGTATAAGGCATAGGGTGAAGGGTTAAGAGTGTATATTCTAGGGTCTAAGTATAGGGTTGAGGGACTATATTTAGGGTTTAGGGTTTAGGGTGTAAGGCTAAGGGTATTGGGTATAGAGATGAGGGTTGGTGTTGTAGGCTTGAGGAATTAGGGAGATTAAGTATTGGGTTAAGGCTATAGGGTATAGGGTTGAGGGATTGATGGTATAAGGCATAGGGTGAAAGGTTGAGAGTATATGTTTTGGTTTAAGTATAGTGTTAAGGGATAATTTTTTAGGGTTTAGGGTATAAGGGTGAGGGTATAAGGCATAGGGATGGGGGTTGAGGGTGTAGGTTTTAGGGTTTAAGGTATATGGTTGAGTGTTGAGGGATTAGTGCTTAAGTATAGGGTTGAGGGTATAGGGTATAGGGTTTATGGTTTACTATTGAAGGATAATGTTTAGGGTTGAGTTTTTAAGGATAAGTGTATAGGTATATGGATTAGGGTTTAAGATATTGGGTATTGTATTTAGGGTATGGATTGAGGGTATAAGGCATAGGGTGAAGGGTTGAGAGTGTATGGTTTAGGCTTTAAGTATAGGGTTGAGGGACAATATTCAAGTTTTAAGGTATAAGGTTGTGGGTATAGGGTATAGGGATGAAATTTGAGGGTTTAGTGTTTATTGTTTAATATATAGGGTTGAGGGTTGATGGTTTAGGGCTTAAGTATAGGGTTGAGGGTATAGGGTATAGGGTTGAGGGTTTATAGTTGAGGGATAATGTTCAAGGTTGAGTGTCTAAGGTGTAGGGTTAAGAATTGAGGGTGTAGGGTTTAGGGTTTAAGGAAAATGGTTGAGGGTTGAGGGATTAGGGATTAAGTATTTGGTTGAGGGTATATGGTATAGGGTTCATTTTTGAGGTTTTATAGTTGAGGAATAATGTTCAGGGTTGAGTGTTTAAGGTTAAGTGTATAGGGTATAGGGATTAAGAGTTGAGGGTGTAGGGTTAAGGGTTCAGAGTGTGGGGTTAGGTTTTATGTATATGGTTGAGGGTTGAGGGATTATGGATGAAGTATTGGGTTGAGGGTATAATTTTGATGGTTAATGGTTTAAAATTGAGGGGTAATGATTAGGATTGAGTTTCTAAGGTTAAGTGTATAGGGTATAGGGATTAGGGTTTAAGATATTGGGTATAAGGTTTAGGGTATGGTTTGAGAGGATAAGGCATAGGGTGAAGGGTTGAGGTTTTATAGTTTAGGGATTAAGTATTGTTGGAAGAATGAATAAGAAAGTCTTATTTTAATATTTGTTTGTTGTCATTTATGTCACCATTTTATATGAGTTGCAACTACAAGATTAAGTTCAAGTTTTATCCAGTATCTGAATTGTTATGCAGTTACTATCCTCTAGTATTTTGGTTTGCAATCCTTTGCTGATGATTATCCTTGCTTGTGGTTTTAGAAAATGGGTATTGGATGTTGGAAGGTTACATTTTCATAATATCATGTGCATAGGTGCTTGTATGACGATTTGGCATTACTCTGTTGTCGCATTTTTCCATTAGGTCTATCTCTGGCTGACCTAATGGATAACTTTGGTGATAAGGTGAATTAATTTTTTGTGTTGTGGATGTATGTGTGATCTATCTTAGGTCCATGATAACACAATGTAGTGTGTTGAACATTTGAATTGTCTTTTGGAAAGAATTTGTACATGCTTGAAGCCAACAATTGATCCTTTTGGTGAACAAGGGTTGCATCTAATTAGGCTGACCTAATTGATGCTTGTGGATGGATCAACTATATATTTTGGATTGTTTTGAGGTTGTTGAAGGGAAGTATGGTGCACATATGAATTGAAGTGTGGAAAAATGATGAAGTGTGTTAAGTCAATTTATTGAGCATCAAAGGAACTGAATCAACATTTGTTAGGTGTACTTTATCAGTTCATTTTCTAGTTGTAAGCCATTTTTTTATTGTATCTATGTAGGCAGTGAGCCACCATTTTTGAAATATTTTATAACTGGTTATACTATATTGTGAGCTAATCCTCTCCATGTTTTTTCCCATTTTAGGTTTTCCACATAAAAATCTCAGTGTTCATGTGTTGTGTGCTTTCATGTTCTTTAAATGATCTTACTTATGTTTATTGTGATATGCATTGGAGTAATTGGATGGTATTTTTTCAATAAGTTTAAGAAGATACTGATTCACCCCCCCTCTCAATATCTTGGGTATTGAACAATTGGTATCAAAGCTTGGTTCCTCCAAAGAATCCTAACACCTTGAGGAACATCTTGAAGATTGATTTACAAAATATTAATATTAAGGAATTCATAATTACATGAGAATGATTTGCTTTATAAAAGAAAAGTATGCATAACCCTAATCTTATCTTGAGCAACAAGATAGCTCAACAAGAAAAGGATGAGAATAATTAACCTAGGAATTAAAATATTCCCTAAGTAAAGTTATGAAAGTGTAATTAAATGTTAATTACACTAACACCCCCCCATAAGTGCAACTTAGGGAGACTAAAAAAGCATGCACCTAAAACTAAGATGAATGCAAGAAAGCATGAATGGGTCTTGACAACAAGGCCTGATTAGGTACCCAAGTACAAATGCAATAATGAGGGAGAGAAGGAAAACCTAGTGGGACAAAACCCCCCTATAATGAGATGACTATTGTAAAGAAACACTGGAAGAATGTTGTGGAGTAACATTGGAACCGCAATTCGACAAGCAAGGAAAGATATGTTTGTCTACAAGAAACCAAAAATGGAATCATAATAATGCAACAGCAGACCTGATGCCATGAAACACTAGAAAACTCACAAACTGGAACAACCATGAAATTTGTGTAGTAATAGTAGATGAAATGATGAAAAAATATAGAAACCATGAATATCAATGTCCATTCCAAACTAAGACAAACTCTTCCATAGGAACAAGTACCATAAAGACTCTAAAACATTAACCATAAAAACATTGCCCTCAAACTAAGAAAGATCTTAACCAATGTGGATCAATAATCATAAACTCTCAATCTAAAGTGTGAACCGATGAATCTGATATGTGTCAAGCCAAAGACAAGATGTGGCCAAAAGAAAATAGGAAACCCGATATAACCCATGTGAGCTATCAACAAATCAAGATGAAGATGGAAATCAAAGTGCATGCACAATCTAATCAGATTATTATGCAAGAAACCCCCTAATGAAACTTTATCTTAGTTCATTTCTGACAATAACCCAATGATTGTAAAAGGATAGAATGCTAATGTGCATAAACATGAAATAAAAATAGACCTTATATTTGTGTAGAGGATTGAACCAGCTTTCTAACACCATAAGAATGACAAAAAAAGGATCACCAAGTCAAAAGATATGCCCTCCGAAGCAAAAACAACAACATCTAAGTTCAAGGACCTGAAAAATAAATATGGAGAAAAATCTAGTAAAAAAACCTGTACCACTAGATTGGCATTGGAATTATCTTTCCAACGGTATCTCGTTTACAAAAAATGAACATTGTACGCAAAAAATACACCCGATTTAGTGAAAGTTGCTCCAAAATGGCCAATAAGGCCCGCATGCAGCCTATGGGGCTTAAAAAAAAAAGCCCCTGGTCCTGTGTGCAACTAGGGGCTGGAAAACTGGGAGTGTTGGTGTAATTAATTATTTAATTACACTTTATCATAAGTTTACTTAGGCATATTTCATTCCCTAGGTTAATTCTTATCCTTATCTTGTTGAGTTGTCTTTTTGTTCAAGATAAGAATAGGGTTGTGCATGATTACCTTTTTGAAGGCTTTTGTATTATTTGAAAAAAAATTACTTTCAATAATCATTATTTCTGGTTTTTTGCTTGCAAAAATTTGCTCTGAGGGTTTACAAAACATCTCTTCTTTTTGTTCTAAATATTTGTTGCATGTGATAGGTGATTGCTTGTAGGTGATTCTTGGGGACTGTGAAGTTGGTTTTTCAAATTCTACATGGTATCAGAGTTCCAAACCTATTGTTACCTATTCGTGATTCGAAGATATTCTCTCACAGTGTTTTTTTTTGTGCAAGGGTTTCAAGCTGGGCTAATTTTATGTGGATTTGGGGGTACGCAATTTTTCTGTGCATTTATGGGCCAAATGGACGTCGCCATCGCGATCAGAGCACCCAAAAACCCTCGAAATGCCTTTCATTTCATCAATTTTGGTGAAAGGTTAAAAAAAGGAAAAAAAATTAGCCCCAAGGCCCTACGGCCCCAAGGCACATAGATCGAGGCTGAAAAATTTAAAAAAATCAAAAATCAAAATCAAAGTTTTTTTTGGTTTTTTTTGGTTTTTTTTGCATGGCCAATTTAAAACCAGGTCGTCACCTACCCGCCACTCAGTGGCCTCCCATCCCCACCTTAGGGCCACTGCTGCCCCTTGCACTGCTCTGCCACTGCTCTTGTAGCCCCCGCAGGCCTTTTCCTACTCTGCCAAGGTCACATCGGCGACCTGGAGCCTGAGTCAGACTGCTACCTGCTGCATGTGAACGGGAGAATCCAGACTACTAGTAGTTATTAGACCTGACGCTTTTGTTTTAGCTCCTACAGTGGTCAGTCATATGAGTGACCATGGGCCAGTGTTGGAGGTGCCAAAATTTTGACCCTGTTTAGTGCTGAAAGGTCCTAAAATAGGCCTTTTTCTCATTTGCTCATAATTTTTGCAAACGGAGGCCTTTTTTCAAAAACAAGATACCGTCGGAAAGCTGGTTCGATGCCCTTTCCAGTGGTGGAGGTTTTATTTTAAGATTTTGTCATTTTTTTTCTTTTTTTGCATGTCAAAGCTAGAATTTGTTGTTTTCACTCCAGGAGGCACAACTTTTGCGTCCTAACTCTATTTTTTGAAAACAAATAGGCGTTGGAAAGATGGTTCAGTTCTCTACACAGATATCAGACCTTTTTTTCAGATTATTTTACTAGGTATCTGATATTCCTGTTTGATCTCATCCTTTACCTTTTTAGTTATTTTCTTGGGAAGCATGCAATTAGGCTATTTTTTTGAGATCAACGAGCATTGTTTTTTTATTTGAGAGTATATTTTGTTGTTTTTTGTCATGGATACACATAATATTGCATCCCTTACTCCATTCAACAATTTTGGTTGGAAAAAACAAATGGAGATTCATTTCAAACACAAAGGGTTGTATAGGGTAACCATGGGTATAGAAATTGAACCTACAGGTGCTACTGGAAAGAGAAAATGGTTTAATAGGTGTGATGAAGCTTATGGTACATTATGTATATCTCTTTCATCTTTTTTTTTTTCATATTAAATCTTTCACTACACCGAATGAGATATGGACTACTTTGGAGTTTTTTTTGGGAAGCGAGATACTATGAGAGGGTTTTAGTTAGAGAATGAGCTTATTGGCTTAAATCTTAGGGATTTTGATAGCATCCAAGAGTTTTTCACCAAACTAAAGTCTCTTAGATTACAACTGTCATAGTGTGGTGTTCAGAAAGAAGACTTTCAGTTGATATTGTCCATTCTTTCTAAGCTTGGACCAGATTATTCAGTTTTTGTATCTACCTTTTATGCCACTAGGGATGCACTTGGTACGAGATTCACTATGCCATCTCTTGATGACTTCGCTCCATCTCTCACTTGAGAGAAAGCTAAGGTAGCTAGCATGGGCACGGTGAAACCTTCTTCCTCATCACAGGCACTTATTGCATCACAGGAGCCTAGAGATCAGAAGGATTCTACAAGCAAAGGAAATAAACAAACACAAAAGGATTCCAAACCTCATGAGTAGTAGGAGTCCTCAAATTCATCCTCCTCTTCTAAGGGGAAATCATCTAGGAAGGAGAAGACTACATGTGCATATTGCACAAGGGAAGGACATGCAAAACATAATTGTTACAAGGACATTGATGAGCTGAAACATCTTCTTCAGAAACATCAGATTGATTTGCCTTCTAGGATGTCTACATCATCTTCTTCTCCTCATTCTTCTTCTTCAGAGCAGCATGATAGGGGTACAACTAGTTTGCATACTTCATTAGATATGAAGGGACATGCTCTTTGTGCTTCTTTAGGTATTGGATCAGGGAGATAGCTTCTAGATTCAGTAGCATCTCATCATATGGCATCTTCATAGTCTATGTTCACTTCCTTTGAGCCTTGCACTATGTCTCCCATTTTGATGGGAAACAACACTTACATGAGTGTTATAGGGAAGGGGTCTATTAGTTTTGGGGACCACTCCTTTTAGGATGTTTTGTGTGTCCCTCACTTGACAAACAACCTTCTTTCCATTTATCATATCACACACAGAGGCAATGGGAGATTTGTGGAGTTCACACCTTATTCAATGATCATCAAAGACTTGGAGAGTATAGTAGCTATTTCTACTAGGATAGTGGATCACTCATCTTGGTTGTATTCCTTCACTGATTTTTCTACTGATGGTGCTTCTATTCCTATAGTTGTTCCTCACACTTCTAGTGTGCATCATCATTCAAAGGAGAGATTTGGCTTCTTGAACATTGGTGTTCTCACTTCGGATCCTATTCTCGAGCCTTCCATTCCATCTCCTCCACCTCATGTTGCTATTGTTGTGACTACCGATGTGGCTTCTTCTATTTTAGTGCAATAGGATCCTGTTGATTATCCATCTCTGAAGGTTTCTATTCAGTCTTCAACTACTTTGACTTCTTCATTGGTTGAGGTCACACTTGCTTCTATGGAGACATCTTAGACTACTCCTACTTCATCTTCAGAGATTTCTTCCTTCGACCTCTTCCCTCTCACTTCTTTCAGGAGATGCAATTTCTTCATTTCTTTTGGAGCTACTTCATTCTGGGGGGATCTGTGGTCTCTTTCTTCCTCTCTTATGGGGGGATTCTTTCATGTATCTTTGTGATGGATGGTGTACTTGGGGGGTCTTATGGAGTCCTTTGTCTTTCATCACTTAGTTTATTGCATTCTATTTTGGGGAGGATTTGTGTTCCCATGTGGTTTTCTCATTTACCCCATTTGATTTAGTTTGCATTGCATTTGTAAATGAGTACCTGATCAGGCCTTGTTGCTAGGACTCATCTTTGCATAATAATTTGCTTCTCCCTAAGTTGCACTTATGGGGGGGTGTTGGTGTAATTAATTATTTAATTACACTTTAGCATAAGTTTACTTAGGTATATTTTATTTCCTAGGTTAATTCTTATCCTTATCTTGTTGAGATGTCTTTTTTCTCAAGATAAGATTAGGGTTGTGCATGATTTCCTTTTTGAAGGATTTTGTAGTATTTGAAAAAAAATTACTTTCAATAATCATTATTTCTAGTTTTTTGCTTGCACAAATTTTCGCTGAGGGTTTACAAAACATTTCTTCTTTTTGTTCTGAATATTTGTTGCATGTGATAGGGGATTGCTTGTAGGTGATTCTTGGGGACTCTAAAGTTGGTTTTTCAACTTTTAAAATTGGATGGTATTTGTTTAATAAGTTTAAGAAGATACTAATTCACCTCCCCTCTCAATATCTTGGGTATTGAACAATTGGTATCAAAGATTGGTTCCTCTGAAGAAGCCTAACACCTTGAGGAACATCTTGAAGATTGAAAAAATGGATGATAAAGAAGAGTTATGGGCTACACTTGAAGATATTGACAAGGCTTAAAGTGAAAACAGAGATTTGAAAGAAAATATTGATGAGGAAAATGAATGCATCCAAAAATTGAAAGAGCAATTGAAGAAATTCAAAGAAAGGCATAGGGAATTAAGTGAGTAGTTAAGGAAAGAAAATGAAGAGGTTATCAGATTGAAGGTGGTTGTGGAGGAAAATAAAAGAATTTAAGAATTTCTGAATACAATGGTGTAAAGCAAGACTGATGAATGCACTAGACTTGAACAAGAGGTGGTGAACTTGAAAGCAGATTTGGAGAAAGCAAAGCTTTGTGAAGATATTTCAAGGCAAGCTCCACCAAGCTTGATGAATTCATTACAGGGAAAAGACCTTCTAAAGATAAAGGTGGCTTGGGAAATGAAGCAGTTGAAAGCTCTAAGAATGTGTAGACCTCAAATCCAGTGGACAATCAGAAGACTCAAGATAAAGGGAAGCAGAAAAGAAATCCAAGGAACTTTCCTAGGAGACCGCCTATTAGTAAACCAAATGCTCAAAGGTACCCATCTTTCAATGGTGTCTATTTTTCATGTAATAAATTTGGTCACAGGGCATTAGAGTGCAAAAGTGGAATGAACCAATATACTAGTTCCTTCTCTAGACAATGTTTTGCATGCAAGAAAGTTGGACATAGAGCTAGTGAATGTAGAACTCAAATGATGAATTGGATTAATGGAGGTAGAATGAATCAATGTTTTGATGGCTACTGCTATACATTTAACAATTTTGGAAACAAAGAAAATCAATGCAAATCAAGGGTTAATGGATATCAAACTAATCAGAAAAATATGGTCTACTACAACTACAACAAATCGGGACATATTTAAAGAGTTTACAAAAGTTAAAAGGGAAAGCAATCTGATTTGGTAAAGAAGAATGAACCAGTAAAGAAAATTGATAAGAATGAGGTTAAGAAAGAAATGAACAAGATATTGAGGAAGAAAGAAGAGCTTGAAACATTAGATGCATCTGTTCCCCCATCCGGTGTAGACAATTCCTTTGGGAATTAGACCTCACATGGTCTTAGGGGGAGCTTTAATAGAAAATTGTTTGAAACACTCAAATATTTGGCATGTCAATATTTGGCATGAGGATATGTTGTAAGGAATGGATAGGTAGAGGTTTTTCAAAAGGAAGTAGAAGAAAAGGTGCAAGCATGTTCATTTGTAGAGAAAATTAGGGTTTTGCTGTGCAATGAAGAAGGGATTTTTAACAACTTTTTGAAATTTGCCACATTTAATGCAAATTAGGACAAATCATTGTTTTATAAAGTGAATTAGTAAAGCATTTTGGTCATTTTTGAATTTGAATAAATTGAAGAGTTAATTGGAGAATTGTTGAGGTGATTTGGAGTGTGAGTTATGCAAACCCTAGTTCTAATTTTTGTGAAGGAAAAAGGTATTTTTCTTATATGTGCTTTTGTGGGTTTGTGAGAATCAATTTTTGAAATATTTTAGAGATTGATTTGTGGAGAAATGGAAACCCCTATAGTTTTTAGTGTGTCTAAAAGACCTAGACCATCATATAACAAGTACTCTATGAAGACTTTTGAAGATGACCCTATGGGTGCCTTCTCATCTATTCCTCATGGGGTTATGTTAACTGAAGATACAAGGATGTACATTCAAGTCAAAACTGATGAATACAATCATAGTAAATTGGTAGATATTTGGTAGAATGAGCTCACTAGGGATGATTTCTTGGTAAAACCTAAATATTCATGTTGGAATCAAGCAACACTGAGAGGGGGGATGAATCAATGTTATGCAATTTTTAACTTTATTAATTTGATCTTCAAAGCACTTATAACATTCAACAAAAAGAAATATGCATTAACATAAAGTAAGCAACCACAACACTATAACACAAGGATTTTTACATGGAAAAAACATTAGGGGAAAAACCACGGTGGATGGCCAATACACAATATAATCTAAGTATACTAAAAAATATGTTTACAAAATGGGAATGCACTTGCATTCAGACACACTGCATAGAGCTCATTGCTCAAAATCAGAAAGGCTAACTGCCTTACAAAATTTTGGAATACTTCCAAAGATTTGAACTGAGAAAGATAACATCTACAAATGTCTGATTACAGTTCCATTTATGCTCAACAATCAAATTCTACTCCTTTAGACTAATTATGCTCTTCTGCTCTATTTTGCATCAACTCGCAACAAAAATCCTTAATGCGCAAGTGAATCTGTGCATAATCACTTTCTTGATCTTCTAATATTCACAACATACATCAAATCACATTGAACATACATCAAATCACATTGAACATATATCAAAATGATATAATCGATCACTTATATATATCCACTACAAGCAATTTGATCACTCCATGCTGGCTTCAATAAGATAAGAAAATATTCACAAACTGTCAACTTCAAATCATCCATAATATTCAATGTGAATCCATAAGATTTAGCCACAACATAATGAGGACCCAAATTAAAATACTCCAACACAAAAACACTTAAACAATAACTCCTCAAATATCGACAACACACTATATTCACCAAGTCGGCCTTCATACATTGATGAACAAAAAAAATTTCAACCAGACCTTCCAACTTTCGCTCAAATTGATACAAGGAACAAAGATTTACAAATAACATAGATTATGCATACAAAAAACTTCCCTGAGATCCAAAACATAGAATAATAATAGAGAATCTACATATGAATTGAAGAACACAGATTTACCATATGCTTTGTTTAAGCTTAACAAATAAATGTTGATCTTCAATCTATCTACCGGTATGAGAAAAATGTAATGTGTGGATCAACTAGTTGATAAGGTTTTCCATTAATGAAACCACCATAAAGCATGTGTAGTGTCTCTTGCCAACAATCTCCCCCTTTGGAATTGATGGTAACACTTAGTGAAAAATAACTAAGTGTCGGATCAGTGCCAACATAAATACACTGCCAACCAAAACTCTAGAAAGATATTCATTCACAACTCAAATCTACAACTCCCCCTTAGATGAACATAAAATTTTCACTATTCTATTCTCCCCTTTTGACATCAATGGCAAAGATAGGGAATCCACATACAAAAAAAAAAATCTTCAAATTGCATATGTACAAATTTGTTTCAACAATTTACACAAACTTGAAAATATCTGCAAAATTGGTTTTCAACAGGTTTAAGCTTGAGTCCCAACAATTCTTAAGGATTTATAGAATAGTTATGTGTCTACAGAGTAAATAATATTGCATCTCAGTTGATTCAAGGTTCATCAGATCATTGACCACCAAAGCATCTTGTGCTTCCTTCAAAGCACTCAACATAGTTTCCATTTTTGGACCAATTAAACCTCTAAGTTCACAAGCTCTTCCCACAACTCTATCATTTTCATGCTTCAGACTATTTAATTTTTCAAGTAAAGAGATAACTTGACCTTCTTGCACTCCAATAAAAATAGTGAAAGGATCAAAAGCATCAAAAATAGCAGCTAACTCTTTCTCATGATCCTTGACCTTCTTCTCATTATCCTCAACATGTTTTGATAAAGACAAACATGACTTATAAAATTTTCCACCTTCAGATAGAGCACTTTGAACATTCTTTGCATAGATAGCTAACAAAGATTTATCATTAGCTATCATACCTTTTAGACTACTAAACCTTTTGTCATCAAACTCCTTATATACCTTGACCATAGCTGACTCCTCAAGTGACTCAAAATGAGTACTTACCAAATTTATAAGCTTCTTCAGCTCACCAGAGGAGGAACTAGATTCATCTTTAACATGAGTAGGCATGATCTTCCCTAGAATACTAGATGCAAGATTCAATAATTCATTATCCTCAATGTGCGACTTTAGAATTTCTTCCCTAGCCTTAGATTGTGTAAATGATGCAACTTTCATTTTTTGAATTGGGGATAAAGTAGACAAATGAATAGGGGCATCTCCCAACTCAAGATCAAATTCTTCCTTTTTCTCATCCAAAAATCTCTTCATTTCCTCTATAGTGTCTCTTGCTTCCACTAGAATTTCCTTAACTTCAGCCTTCTTTTCCTCAACCATTGATTCTTCAACTACCAATTCCTGCTTTCCTTTAGGAACCTCAACTTTTTCACTTGACATCTCCTCTTCTTCAACCAACACAACTTTAGGAGCTTCAATATCCATAAGTACTTTTGTTTCATGCATATCAAGAGGAATCTAAGTATCCTCAATTGTAACCTCTTCATTTACCATACCAAATGAAATGTCTTCTACATGCTCTTCTTCAAAAACAACATCAATCTTGTTCTTTAAAAGAACTTCCTTCAAAATTCTCTCATTTTCTTTTGCAACTTCTTCTATCCTGCCCAACATAAGCTTATTTATCCTTGATTTTTTCTTGAATTCTTTCTTGGCTTTATTTAGGATTGACTTCATCTCCTCCATAGACACCACTAGATATAATTCTACAAGAATTCTCTCTCATTTTCTCTTCTTCAATTCTTGCACTTACTCTCCTCATCTCCAAAATTTCATACAATTCCTTAGGAAACTATTTCATTATCTCAACAAGATTCATATTGAAATTGTTCAAATATTTTATTGTAGCCTCCTCAAGGACTCTTTGACCAACAATATCAAAAGTACCATATACTTCACATAGGGGCTTAAGATTTCCATCTTTTATTATACCTTTCTCAACTTCTTCTACATACATACCTGGTTCCTCATGCTTCATCTTCTTTGCTTTCACCTTTTCATTAGAAGCCTTGTCCTTAGTGACTATTGTTGCTGCATAATGCAGAGAAACATACCAAACCACTCTCAACAACACATGTTACTAGGGATCGCAACCCCATCCTCAATCAAAGAAGAAAACAACAACTTACATCAAAATCAAACTCATTTTTTTTTCTGTCTTTACAATCAAAATCAGAATTCATTCACCTTCTCTTTTCAAACTTCATCAAGTTCTCTTATCCATTCCATAGGCCATCATTCATCATTCCACAAATCAAAATTCCAATTGACTCATTCAAGAAAAAACCATGTTAGAAAAATTTGACTTAATCAATTAGATTTTCCTCATTGAACAATTCATCATTTCAAGGCAACAATCTTTAGACACCTCTATTCTTAATTCCATGGTAGATACAAAATAATTTCTTATTACTGTCCCTCAGTCCATAATCAAATACTAAATTTGTTCCTTATGAAACCTTCGTTCAAGGCACTTAAACCAATAAACTTTAATGTAGGTAACCATACCTTTGTTTCTCAAAATTCATGACCATTGTACACATCATGACTTGATTGAAATGAGCCATGTCACACTTACAAGCACTGTAAAAAATGATTCCTATTAGTCACATGATTGTCCCAACAAAATCTGTACACAAACAACATTGAAGCACATAGGGAATACCCTGCTCATAACTCCAAAAATATCAACTATGCCTCCTAGATTTTGTCTAAACATAGTTACAACTCCAATGCCACTATGCAAGAAAGTATCATCACAAACTAATCACCATTGTCATTATTGTTTTTGAACAAATCATTGTTTTAGCAGACATTCATTAAACCTCTTTGCAAGTTCCAACTCCCTTAATCGGGTGAACCACTCACACTTGATTCAAATCCAAGATCCAAAAGAACATTTAAAGACCTCTTAATTCCCATGTCAACATATGAAAAACTCATAATGATTTATACTAGAGAAATTAGCAGATTTCAGATTGTACGCTCAGGAAAGGCTATTAAAATAGGCCTAATTTACAAAGAAGACCCCTTTCAAATTACTCCAAAATATTCAAAACCTCAAAATAGTCATAGGAAATATCACAAAAATCCTGATTTCACCATTCTCATAGACTTTAAACCATAAAAATAAGCTGATCCACAAAACCCTTGTTTGTAGGGTGAAAAAAACACATATTAAGGAGGGTTTCTTGAATAAATCACTTACAAACCTCTAGATCTCTAGCCATCAGTTGGAACATGTCTTATTTTTTCTACAAAATCTTTTAGAGGCATATTATTACCCATGCACATGTTATTTTTTCAACACCCTACTTGAAACCTCCATTCTTGAAGAGGAAAAACTCATATTTTAGCCTGGAGCAACAACTCCACCATGTTATTCCTTCTTTACCCTACACATATAATCATAAAAAAATATCTAATATCCTATCCCTAACCTACTTCATCAATCTACTTAACCGACATTGGTGGAGTAGTGATGAAAACCTTGTTAGACTCTCAAAACTCAAGATTCAAAAATTGCAGACCCTCTTTCACTAAAACTGATGTAACTTTCTTAATACTTAACGAAAACAAGTCAAATCACCACCAAAAGAAAGTAGATTATTCCCTCTTTCCAACCATGTAAATTTTGAGTCCTTACAATGAAGTTTCATACCGTACCAAGCACGGGAACATTAAAAAATGCTGGCAAAAACTAGAAAAATACTAAAATAGGGAACTTTTATTATTTCTAACTCTTCAAGAATACAATATATCTCTTTTGCTTGACCTTTACATGCTTTTTATAGATTTTCCCTCCTTGCAACTGACTTACAAACTTCCTCCATTGGTTCAACTACCTTTTAACTCTTAATATGCTTGATTTATGCCTTTTTGTTTACATAATCACATTTTGACAACAATATTGCATTATTTGCATTTTTACCTCCTAGTGACTTCTTTTATGACTTATTTATATACAAATAAGACCTTTAACATCATTTTTCCATTACATTTGTGCTTGACTTATGACCTCATGACCTTTACAATGCAATTTTGAACATTTAACTTTTTACAAATTTAAAAAGCATTTGATGCCCAAGGTGCTCCTGCACCATACAACCAACCAACAAAGTTTTCCAAGTCTCTTGGAAACATATGTTGCATCATCCTCATTTGTACCTGCAAAACAAAAATCAATTTTCCTTGTCCCTTTTCTTCTTCATCACCATTCACCTTTTCCTTGTCTTCTTGTCTTCATCTTCACTTTTCCTTGCTTGCTCTTGTCATCTTCTTTCTTCATCTCTATCTTCATCTCTGCCTCTTCTTTTCCTTTCTCAATCTTCAATATCAGGTTCTCAAACCATTTGCTCTTTCAAAAGGACACAAGACTATCCTTTTCATCTTTTCACCAACTCTTTGCTTAACCAAGGACACAAGACTATCCTTGCACACTTGAAACTTTCCTCCAAGGACACAGGGCTATCCTTGCATACTCTTCTTAATCACCTTTCATCTTCATCTTCTACTACTCCCATCAGTGGAGTATCCTTCATCAAGGTTGCAACTCCTCAGTTCTTTCAGACAAGAATCCATCAGGTTCTAACTACAACACAACTCAACTTGCCTCACCCAGGTGTCTCCACTTATTTTCCCTAGTCTATTGGACTTTCTCAATGCAGCTTAGATGGATAAGCAATTGCAACCAACCAACAATCTCAACCTATCATCAGCAACAACTTAATCACAAAAAAATTTCCCAGAGAATCTTCAAGCTCTGATACCACTTTGATGCAGAGCAACATACCAAACCACTCTCAACAACACATGTTACTAGGGATCACAATCCCATCCTCATTCAAAGAAGAAAACAACAACTTACATCAGAATCAAACTCATTTTTTTTTTGTCTTTACAATCAAAATCAGAATTCATTTATCTTCTCTTTTCAAACTTCATCAAGTTCTCTTAGCCATTCCATAGGCCATCATTCATCATTCCACAAATCAAAATTCCAATTGACTCATTCAAGAAAAAACCATGTTAGAAAACTTTGAATTAATCAATTAGATTTTCCTCATTGAGCAATTCATCATTTCAAGGCAATAATCTTTAGACACCTCTATTCTTAATTCTGTGGCAGATACAAAACAATTTCTTATTACTGTCCCTTAGTCCATAATCAAATACTAAATTTGTTCCTTATGAAACCTTTGTTCAAGGCACTCAAACCAATAAACTTTAATGTAGGTAACCATACCTTTGTTTCTCAAAATTCATGACCACTGTACACATCATGACTTGATTGAAATGAGCCATGTCACACTTACAAGCACTGTAAAAAATGATTCCTATGAGTCACATAACTGTCCCAACAAAATCTGCACACAAACATTGAAGCACATAGGGAATACCCTGCTCATAACTCCAAAAATATCAACTATGCATCCTAGATTTTGTCTAAACATAGTTACAACTCCAATGCCACTATGCAAGAAAGTATCATCACAAACTAATCACCATTGTCATTATTGTTTTTGAACAGAACACTGTTTTAGCAGGCATTCATTAAACCTCTTTACAAGTTCCAACTCCCTTAATTGGGTGAACCACTCACACTTGATTCAAAGCCAAGATCCAAAAGAACATTTAAAGACCTCTTAATTCCCATGTCAACATATGAAAAACTCAGAATGATTTATACTAGAGAAATTAGCAGATTTTAGACTGTATGCTCAGGAAAGGCTATTAAAATAGGCCTGATTTACAAAGAAGACCCCTTTCAAATTACTCCAAAATATTAAAAACCTCAAAAAGGTCGTAGGAAATATCACAAAACTCTTGATTTCACCATTCTCATAGACTTTAAACCATAAAAATAAGCTGATCCACAAAACCCATGTTTGTAGGGTGAAAAAAACACAAATTAAGGAGGGTTTCTTGAATAAATCACTTACAAACCTCTAGATCTCTGGCCATCAGTTGGAACATGTCTTATTTTTTCTACAAAATATTTTAGAGGCATATTATTACCCATGCACATGTTATTTCTTCAACACCCTATTTGAAACGTCCATTCTTGAAGAGGAAAAACTTAGATTTTAGCCTAGAGCAGCAACTCCACCATGTTATTCCTTATTTACCCTGCACATATAATCATAAAAAAATATCTAATATCCTATCCCTAACCTACTCCACCAATCTACTTAACCTACACTGGTGGAGTAGTGATGAAATCCTTGTTAGACTCTCAAAACTCAAGATTCAGATATTGTAGGCCCTCTTTCAGTAAAACTGATGTAACTTTCTTAATACTCAAAGAAAATGAGTCAAATCACCACAAAAAGAAAGTATATTCTTCCCTCTTTCCAACCAAGTAAATTTTGAGTCCGTACAATGAATTATCATATCATACCAAGCACGGGAACAGTAAAAAATGCTCAAAAAAACTAGAAAAATACTAAAACAGGGAACTTTTATTATTTCTAACTCTTCAAGAATACAATATATCTCTTTTGCTCAACCTTTACATGCTTTTTATAACTTTTCCCTCCTTTCAACTGACTTACAAACTTCTTCCATTGGTTCAACTACCTTTTAACTCTTAATATGCTTGATTTATGCCTTTTTGTTTACATAATCACATTTTGACAACAATATTGCATTATTTGCATTTTTACCTCCTAGTGACTTCTTTTATGTCTTAATTATATACAAATAAGACCTTTTACATCATTTTTCCATTACATTTGTGCTTGACTTATGACCTCATGACCTTTACAATGCAATTTTGAACATTTAACTTTTTACAAATTTAAAAAGCATTTGATGCCCAAGGTGCTCCTGCACCACTGCATGAGTGCCCATATGATTTATTTCTCTAACTTCTTCATCGTATTTTGTCTCCTTATCTTCTAAGATAGCTACATACACTCTTGTGTTCTTCTCCTTCTTCCCTTACTAGATGCCTTAACTTGAGCTTTTTCAAGGGATGACTTCTTTGCATGATCGAATAGAGGTGCAAAGCTCCTTGTTAATCTAGTTTAGGCAAAGGATGTTGTCAGACTAGCAGATTCAGTTTTAGTAGGCTCTTTTCCTTTTTCACTTTCATCTTGTTCTCTCTTCCTTTTGGCTTCTCTTACTATTTTTGCAAATATTTCCATAGTTTCTACAAAGACTTCCACTTATTTCCTTACTCTTTGGACTATCATTGTATTCTTTAACTGCTCATGGACTTTCATGTCCTTCTTTGCATATGTTCAAAACCTTTCTTCTGTTGGATCCTGAGGTTTACTCAACAAATTTTGTGCACATAATTCCAAAATTTTCTGTGCAACTTCATAACCCATTGGCATAATCCAAATGGTTCTAGGATTAGCTACTTCCATCAAGCATTGATCAATATCCACCATAAAAAAAATTGTGTCCTTATATTTCTCAAAAATAGTAGGAATCCTTTCCCTTGCTTGCATTACATCTGAAAGTTCTTGAGATAAACCCAAATTGTAGTTTTTCTAACTTGACTATCACCAAGGTTGAATAACATGTCTCTAATTTGAACAACTACAGGCTTATTACCTCTTTTCTAGACTACTTTTCTGACTCCTGAAACTTCATTCATGAAATAAAAGAGAAAACATAGTGACATATTACTGTATTTAAAATAATTCTTCTTGTCTTTCTTTATCTTTCCAAGATTCTCCATAAGCTGACTTTGAAGAAGTTCGCAGAAGTCATATTTTGCATTCTCCCTAACCATCTAATAAGCTACATATATGGTAGTACTAGATATAGAATTTTCTCTGCTAGAGTGATATATCTTATAACCAATGACCATCGAAGAAATTTTCACATCCACATTAGTAATGTTATCAATTGTCATTGCTCTTCTATCAAATGTTGAACTAGTCACATCAGTGGCCATTTGATCCTTTACAGATTTCAATTTTAGTAAATCACTAGAAGAATTTAAACCTGTAATAGCTCTTATAGCTTCTTTTGTAATATTGAAAGGTTGATTCAACCACATAAATTCAACATGGGATCGACTCAAGATATACCAAATCCATTCTCTCTCATCAAACATGAGGAATTTCATAATTTGCATGAATTTATTCTCCTCTGGGGTTTTGAATTCAGGCTTAACACAAAAATCCTCTCCAACAATGTGTTTGGAATATAAATTTAGCAACTACGAGCTTCTTAACTCATCAATATTAGCATGAATGTATGCCCTAATATCTTTGATATGCAATACCCCATGCAAAATAGACAAAAATGCACCTAAGGACTCAGTCTCAATAGACTTGAAAGGGTGCCATTTAAATTTTGGATGGGGTCTATCCTTGACTTAAACTACCAATGGAGTAGCTATTTTCATAAATTTATAGATTTACAAGTTTTCCCAATAAATACCTTTTCACTAGAGTAGGGTTTGATCTTCTAATTGCCTTCACACTTGAATCATCGCCAAAATTTTCCAAAGTTCACTTTAGAGCTCTTCAAAATTCTCTTCAAAATGCAAAGTGAAAAATGAAAGATAGAAATGACCTTTTATCATTCACACACTTAACCTTCTTGTCATAATAATTTTTTTTCCCTAACTCATTCGAATACCCTATTTCCATATACTGTGAAAGATAACTCTTTTACAGATCTTCAATTCTGCATAAATACTTTTCCAACTGACCAATAGCATTTGTAGATCATTAATGCAATCACTTTGCTCATCCACATCCCAATGTCAATTGCCGACATGAGGTTTGAAATATTTTCTAGACAGATCCCCCTAGGCCAAAGGCCTAAAAACTAATTCCTGGAGGAATTACCAGAAGTAGGTTCTAGTGCAGGCTCATTTTCTGCAATAGAGGGACTCTTATTTACCCATTTCTTCTTCATGTGCATCCTGATCTAATCTATGGTGTCTTTCCTTTTTCCTTTTACATCCTTTTGCATGTTTCTTCTTTGATTTACTAAACCTCCTCTACAAAATCTAGCAATGTGACCAATTTTGTTGCAATTGTAGCATACCACATTTCTTTGTCTAGACTAGTTGTTCCACTAATTTTCTCTTGATATACACTGGTTAGCAATATGGCCAAATATATTACATGTATAACATCTAACATCTCTATAAAAATTGTTCATCAAATTTTTGCATTCATTTGACTTATGACCATACTTGTTACAATTAAGACTAACTAGAAAATGATGGACCATTTGAATTTATTCTACTTCTGCATCGAGCCACCATATGACCAAATTTATTGCAAGTAAAACAATAACCATTGAACCTTTGAGCATTAGGTTGTCATACTAGATACCTTATAGTGTTCATCTAATTTCCTTGTATGATTCTCCTTTGTCCATAATTCCTTTTTCCAGATTCAAAACTTTCTCCTCTCTCATATCTGAGACCTCGTTTGTCACTATCAGTCCTCTAACCTTTAATCAATTCATCAAGCTTGGTTCAGCTAACCTTAAACTTCTCCTTGAATTCATTTGTAGTAGCAAGATCATCTTTGAGATAAAAAATGTGCTTTTCAAGCTCTTCCTCATTGTGTTTGGATTGCTCCAACTCAAGTTCCAACTGATTGAATCCATCAGTGATTTGGCTACATTCTTCATATTTTTATTTCAAGGACCGTGCAAGCTTTTGTTCATTCTTCTTTTTGTCCTCAATTTCCTTAGTCATCCTCATCATAACAAATTCCATCTCATGCTTTAAGACTATACTCTCTCTAAAAAAAATTTCACATTCTTCTATCTTTTCCTTTAGGGCTTGACTCACTTGTTCATCTTCAATGTGTTATTGTTGCTTGATTTGAGCATAGAGTTCCTTTCTCTTCTCCCTGGACTTATTGATTTTATCTTTCAATGACTCAATGAATTTCTCAGCATTCAGATTTTATTTCATTTCCCGGACATCATACTTTGATTGATCAAGATCATCTAGGGCCACCATAAGTTGTTGAAGACTACTTGAATCCATTGCAACACTTTCCAAGATATTCCCCAAGTTGTTAAACTCCATTTGAGTAACTAAGCTCTAATACCAATTGTTGGATTTAAGTGACACTAAGAGTGGGGATGAATCAATGTTGTGCAATTTTTAACTTTATTAATCTGATCTTCAAAGCACTTATAACATTAAACAAAAATAAATATGCATGAACATAGAGTAAGCAACCACAACACCATAACACAAGGATTTTTACATGGAAACCCTATTAGGGGAAAAACCACGATGGATGGCCAATCCATAATATAATCTTAGTATACTCAAAAATATGTTTAAAAAATGGGAGTGCACTTGCATTCACACACACTTCCTAGAGCTCACTACTCAAAATCAAAAAGGCTAATTGCCTTACAAAAGTTTGGAATACTTCCAAAGATTTGAACTAAGAAAGATAACATCTACAAATGCTTGATTACAATTTTTTTTAGGCTCAACAATCAAATTATGCTCCTTCAGACTGATTATGGTCTTCTGTTATGTTTTGCATCAACTCACAACAAAAATCCTTAATACGCAAGTGAAACTGTGCATAATCACTTTCCTGACCTTTTGATATTCACAACATACATCAACTCACATTGAACATATATCAAAATGATATAATCAATCACTTATATATATCTACTACAAGGGATTTGATTGCTCCATGACGACTTCAAAAAGATAAGCAAATATTCACAAACTATCAGCTTCAAATAATCCATAATATTCAATGTGAATCCACAAGAGTTGGCCATAGCATAGTGAGGACCCAAATTGAAATGATCCAACACAAAAAAACTTAAACAATAGCTCCTAAAATATTTGTGACACAATATATTCATCAAGTCAGCCTTCATACATTGATGAATAGAAAATTTTCCAACCAGACCTTCCAACTTTCACTAAAATTGATACAAGGCACCAAGATTTATAGATAACATAGATTATGCATACAACAAACTTCCCTAAGATCCACAACATAGAATAATAACATAAAATATGCATATGAATTAAAGAACACAGATTTACTAGATGCTCTATTCAAGCTTAACAAATAAATAGTGATCTTCAATCTATCTACTAGTATGATAAAAATGCAACATGTGGATCGACTAGTTTGACAAGGGTTGCCATCAATGACAACACCATAAATCATGTGCAGTGTCTCTTTCTGACAATTCAAACATTGTTGTGAAGAAATTAGATAGATGGAATCACTTTCCTAATTTTAGCTCCAATGTTGATGACAAGTATGTAAAACTAGCTCTTAGTAGAATGTATGATAAATTCTTATGGAATTATAGACCACATCATATAACCAAGGAAGCAATTAAGGCTATTACCAGACTCTGTGATACCGGACCAGTACCTGTGTTGAAAGCTATGAAGAATGAAGTGGTGATGTAACTCACTAGAGCTACATATGATAGGAGAGCTCTTACTACAAAGCCTATGACTAATCCCATTGTGAAGTATGCTTAATAATGATCAGACACAAGATCTACTTCACTAACATAGATAATTTTTTATCTGCTACAACAATTTATACCAGTTTTGATATGGAATTTAATGGTGCAGATTATGATTTGTGTGAACTTCTCTAGAAAAATTTGTTTGAGAACTTAAAGATGACCCGAGAAAAGAAGTATGCTTTTAAATTTGGCTCCTTGTTTGTGTGTTTGTTGTTCTATTTCCTTAAGAGGCTTATCAAAAGAGATGATGTGGTGTTTTGGGACACATCTAGACAAGTGGCACACCAAAATTTTGACTATATGTATAGTTTGGGTCATTTGAAGGCTAGAGATAATGCTCTAACAACATTCATTGATATGTTCAAGAGCAACATGAATGAGAGATAGAGGACTCCTAAGAAATTTGTTGAGAAGTACAAGAATGATATCATATTTCGTGTTTCCTCTAATGAGTGCATGATTCAAGCTGTTGAACCTTGGACTATCTAGATACAACCTTTGGGGTATTAGATTATAGATGATGAATCTGAAGGCTATGTGTAGGTGTTGTTGAAAAGTGAAAAAGATGTCAATGAACTTAGAGTTGGCACTTATGTAGAGAAATCTATGGAAGTTCACTTGGAGCTTAGGAAGCCTATAATAAGAAAGAATGTAGATAAAAATCTTGGAGATGTAGGCTTCACTAATGAGAAGATTGCAAAAGGTAGAGCTATGAAAGAGCAAGTAGTTGGAGAATCATCAGGATCAAGGAGATCTAGCAGGATTTCTCCTTCAAAACCCTCTGTAGCTCCTGTAGTGAAGATAGAACCTAATGTTACTAACAAAGGTAGAGGCCTAACCCCTTCTGGATGTAATACTAGATCTATAAAAATGAAAGAGACTCCTTTAATGGTACTTGGGAAGAGAGGAAAGAAAGAAAAGGCTACTAAGGAGAAAAATCTCAGTATAATTGAAGATCAAGAGGAAGAGGAGGAGGACCCTACAACAAAGCTAGTAAGGAAGAGAAGAGGAAGCTAGTGTTGGCAGTAAAATACTTCATATTGTATTGTCCTTTGATGAAGATGAAGAACAATAATTTGATGTTCATGTGCACACCAAACTAGAATTGAAGAAAGAAAAGGTGTCAAAATAAGTCTCTCCAGACTAGGAAAAACAAAAGGACTCTCTAGTAAGACCTAGTTCCCCTTTTAGATTAGAGGCATTAGTTAATACCTTGATACATTTTGAAGATATGTTGAAGCCTACAACAAAATATTATGATCAAGTAGGTAGAGAGGACATGAAAACATTGATTTTAGTTGTTATTCAAAATGTGATCACATTGGAAGTTAGTTGGGATTATGTAAAGAATAATGTGCATGAGAAAATGTGGGAAACCATAATGAAAAGGAGAATAGAGGTTGTTGATTTGGAAGAAAATATCAGAAATGATGCATTTGAGAAACTTAGGTTCTCTTTGACCACGAATGATTTGGAAACATTAAAGAAGATATGTTCAAAGATGTTCTAGATGAAGAAAAGAGTGAACACTTTAATAACAAAGGACAAGAAGCAAATAAAGAAAACAAGGAAGGAAACTATAGAAGCCATCAGGAGTATGGCTGAAAAATATGGTATGATCAGTGTACTTCCATTTGGTTCTACACCCAAGTGAGGTGAAGAAATCTATGCAAAATAGGTTAAGGAACAAATTTCTTCTAGTATAGGTGATACAGGTATTCCTCTGGAAACAATTGATACAGATATTCCTTAGGATACAGGTGCTACAAATGATCCTTTGGAGATTGAGAAATAGAATGAGGGAGATATGGAGCCAGAGAAGCATGATGTTGACCCTCCAGAGCATGATGAAGGAGAAAAGGATAATTCTAAAGGAGAGTAGGATAAAAATGAAGGTGAAGGGAATGATGGAGAAGGTAACAGAGATAAATACAAAGATGAAAAAGAAGAAGAGAAAGTAGAAGAAGAAGAGAAGGAAGAGGAAAAATAAAATGTAGAGGAATAAGAGAAAAATGGGGAATCCACCAAGAAGAATGAAGAAGATCAAAGGCAAGTTGTAGAATCTCAAAGGTCTCCTAGAGAATCCTCCTTTGGTGATGATGTATTGAAATGCTTGCTATCCAAGAAGATTAGATTCCAGCTAATGATTACTCTAGAACTTCTACAGATGCCCATAATTCAAGGTAGTGTGGACTAAGATAAAATTCCTCTTATTCATAAGCTAGTGTTGGGGGATGCATTGCATGCATCTGGTAGAAGAGAAATTCTAGAGAATCACCAGAAAGGAACACAACTTATTAATGATGCTCTTAAAGCATTGCAAGAGGCCACACCCAGTAATTCAATGGATACATCTCTCACTTCAATAGATAATTTGAAGCTTCTATTAGACTCCTTTAAGGAGTATGCCTCCAGAATTGGTGAGAAGACAAAGCAAGAGGTTGAGGAGAAGTTGGAAGAGAAGAGGCTATTGGAACTTCATGATAAGTGTGCTCTCACACACACTAATGTTGAAAAGAATTTGGAAGCTATGTAGACTTGTGATTCTGAGGCAAATGTTGTCTTTGCTTATTGCTTAAAGTGGTTGGGTGCCACTCAAAATATTAAAGATCTTATGGACTCCATTGAGTCTTAGTTGACTACTATCTCTAGAACCTGCAATGTGCTAGCTCTCAAAAATGCAAGCAAAATGCCTCAATAGGTTGCCAATCTCTTGATACATTTTAGGGTAATAGACAAGGTCAAGAGAACTCAACCTTCTACTCTTTAGGTGTTGCTAACCTAGGCGGGTGTACCTCTCTGAATGAAGCAGGCTTATCTTATGATTATCTTTCTTGCACAATGATTTTTCCACAATGGCAGATGGTAGTGAACAAACAAAACCAAACTTGATAGCAATCTTTTGATCTAAATCCTAAAATGATTAATAAATAGATGTAAAGAAATTGAATGAATCAAATGATGAAATGTAGAGACCAGTACATTGTTGGGTATGCGGAGTCAGATGAAATAGAAGTGAGCAACTTATTCTGGTAGAAAATAAAATTGATGGCATATGATATGTTCATAACTTGTATAAACATGCAAGATTATGACCACTAAGCTCTACTTAATAATCCAGATGAATCTTCCTGATTACTATGACCAACGAAAAGGATTTAATCTCTACTTGAGAGACCCAGTCAATTAATCACACAAATACAACAAATGTGCATTGATAAACTGAGAAGAAACTTGTTATTTCAATTTAAACAACCAGAAAGAATCAACTTGGAGACAACTTAGCAATGCTTTTTAATAAAATCAACATACAATTGACACCAGAAATAACTTGCCACACCAGCTGAATTTCATTGGATTCGCCATTTTAAAACTTGCACATAGTCTCTGATAAGAGAAAATTATTCTACTATAGCTTTTCCTAATCTATTGTATATGATCTCAAATCTGATCTCAAATCTCCTTCTTTCCCAATTACAATTAGGGTGCATATTTATACCTAGCATGACAAAATAAAATATGTTGAAATCATATGTCAGTCTTCCATAGAATTCAAGCCCCAATCGACCTGGCACACAATGGCTCTCAAGCATTATACATGTCGGCCACAAGATTTGTATTTCATTATTCACAAGTGAACAACTGGCGAGACACATAGAAGGTATGCCAAAGGAAATTCAAAAGCTAATCATCCCGTGCTCATTGTGCTCGTGCGACCTTGTGATGTTGATGAGACATCTCACAGATTGCATTACGTTATGTCAATATGTATTTCCTTAATGTGTTTATCAGTTGCTGAGACACGAGCATATCTTTCACCAATGCATTCCTCTTGTTTTATTCACTATCACCGTAGCTTAGTGATGTTGAGAAAACCTCTCGCAGACTTCACATTGCTTCACCAAAAATCCCCATCTATCTTGAATGTCGCTGTGACATTATGTATCTCCCACCAAAGTCAAAGAGTATCCCTCATCATTGTGACTTTCATCCATTGGGGAGATCTCATGTAGACATCATTTTGTTACACTGAAAGGCCCCATTTGTTTCCCAGTTGCCAAGACAATAAAGTATCGGGGAGAGGTCATATAGAGTGCTAACGTTATACCGAAAGCTCACAACCATCCTTGAGTGTCGTTGTGATATTATGTATCTCCCATCGATGAGTGCCAATCATGAATGTCAACATAACATCCAATGATCGGGGAGACCTTACGTAGAGCTCTTTGCTTTACCAAAAGTCACCATGCACTCTGAGTCGCCAAGATAAGATCACACTCCTGCCAATAAGAATCCTCCAAACCTTCCATCGGTGAGACCGAAGGTCACTCGCCGAGACCTTATGGCGATCAGCCCAACCTATACCGATATGTATCCCAAACTTTCCGGTCGGCAAGACAAAACGAAATTGCCAAGACCTTCCACTGATAACCCAACTCTCGCCGAAGACTACCATATGCACAAGTTGGGGAGACAGATTGAGTTCGATAAGACACTACCATGACAATGAAACCTCTATCAAAAGATGCCTCCACTGTCTCCAGAACAACATGGATGTTATGCTGATAGCCAACCACAGACAAACTCCAGTCGCTGTGACAATGAGAAAGTCCCGCCAACCACTTGAAACAGAAGATTTTAGCAGAAAAATATAATGGGTCAAGGAGACAGTCATGGACCTATGCCGATAGGAACCAAAATGCACAAAATGCAAGACCTAATGGAACATATGATGCAACATGGTAAAATATGGGCAGAAAGTGTTCAGGAAGGCACTTAATTGGAAAATTATAAATGGAAAACCTATGAAAATATCAGATTTTTATAGTTCCAACATAATGCATCTAAGGATAGAGACATGACAACCTAGAATGCCATCTCTACTCATAGAGATAAATTATTTATTCTTTAGAAGTGGAAGGAGGATATCATTAGAATATTTGGTCAGTTGGGTGACCTTGTAAGAATGTATTTTACTCTGGTTTCCAATTCTTTGGCACATGCAGAGAAAATAGACAAGATAAATCTGACTCCTGGTACTTTGGATGATGTAGAGGAAAGTCTTGTAGAACTGGAATCCCTAAAAAAAATTTTGATTGCTACTAAGAATAGTTGGGAGAATGGAAAGGCAGCTTGGAAAGGTATTCTTAAGGAGCTTAAAGGCTTGCTATCCTCTAGGTAATGTTTTTTAGTTTTCACATTTCTTTTTGAACTGCCTTTTTTCCTTGGTTTCAAAGGGGGAGAGTATGTTGTAATGAAGAAAGGGAGAGAATTATGTGTAGAGAATTTGTCAAGAGAAAAGGAGAAGTGTTGTACATAGAAGGTTTTGTAAATTTTGGCACATGTTTCCATCAATGACAAAGAGGGAGATTGTTGGAAGAAAGAAGAAGAACATCTTATTTTACTACTTTTGTGTTGTCATTGATGCCACCATGTTATATGAGTTGCAACTACAAGATTAACTTCAAGTTTGATCCAGTATCTGAACTGGTATGGAGTTACTATCCTCCACTAATGATTATCCTTGCTTGCAGTTTTGAAAAATGGTTTTTGGATGTTGGAAGATTACATGTGCACAGGTGCTCGTATGGTGATTTGGCATTACTTTGTTGTCGCCTTTTTTCATTAGGTCTATCTCTGGTTGACCTAATGGATAGTTGGTGATAAGTTGAATTAATTTTTTTTGTTCCATATGTAAGTGTGACCTATCTTAGGTCCATTCCAACATGATGTATCATGTTGAATGTTTGAATTTTCTTTTGGAAAGACTCTATACATGCTTGATGTCAACAATTGATCCTTTTGGTGAACAAGGGTTGTATCTAATTAGGCTGACCTAATTGATGCTTGTGGATGGATCACCTATATATATTGGATTGTTTTGAGGTTGTTGAAGGGAAGTATGGTGTGTGTATGAAGTGAAGAGTTTGAAAATGATGAAGTGTGTTGAGTTAGTTTATTGAGAATCAAAGGAACTGAATCAACACTTGTTAGGTGTACTTTATCAGTTCATTTTATAGTTGTAAGCCATTTTTCATTGCATCTCTATAGGAAGTGAGCCACCTTTTTGTAATATTTTATAACTGGTTATACTATATTGTGAGCTAATCATTGCCATGGTTTTTTCCATTTTGGTTTTACCATGTACAAATCCTGGTGTTAATGTGTTGTGTGCTTTCATGTTCTATTAATGCTCTTACTTATCTATACTGTGATATGCATTGTAGTAATTGGATGGTATTTGTTCAATAAGTTTAATAAAATATTGATTCACACCCCCCTCTTAGTATCTTAGGTATTCAACAAGTATAAGGTTGAGGGACAATATTCAAAGTTAATGGTAATAGGTTGAGGGTGTAGGGTATATGGATGAGGGTTGAGGGTTGAGTGATTAGGGCTTAAGTATTGGGTTGAGGGTATAGGGTATAGGGATGAGGGTTTAAGGTTTAGGATTTAGGCTTTACGGTAAAGGTTTTAGGGTTGAGGGATTAGGGATTTAGCATGGGTTGAGGGTTTACAGTTGAGGGATAATGTTTAGGGTTACATTTCTATGGTGTAGGGTTGAACGTTGAGAGTTTAGGGTTTAGGGTTTAAGGTATATAGTTGAGGGTTGAGGTATTAGGGATTAAGTAGTAGGTTGAGGGTGTAGGGTTTAGGGTTTAAGGTATAAGGTTAGGGGTTGAGGGATTATGGGTTGAGGGATTATGGATTAAGTATTGGGTTGAGGGTATAGGGTTTAGGGATAAAGGTTGAGGGTTTAAGAAATAGGGTTAAGGGTTGAGGGATTAGGGCTTAAGTATTGGGTTGATGGTTTAGGGATTAAGGAGGGTTGAGGGTGTATGGTTTAGGGTGTAATGCATGGGGTTGAGGTTGAGGGATTAGGGATTTAGTATAGGGTTGAGGGTTGTGGATTGAGAGTTTACATATATGGTATAATTTTTAGGGTTGATTGTCTAAGGTATAGGTTTAAGGCTTGAGAGTGTATGGTTTATGGTTGAGGATTGAGGGATTAGGGATTAAGTATTGGGTTGAAAGTATAGGGTATAGTTATGAGAGTTGAGGGTGTAGGGTTTGGGGTTGAGGGTTGAGCTTGTATTAGGGCTTAAGTATTGGGTTAAGGGTATAAGGTATAAAGAATAAAGGTTGAGGGTTTAGGGTTTAGGATTTAAGGTATAGGGTTCAGGTTTTAGGGATTAGGGCTTAAATATAGGGTTGAGGGTATAGGGTATAGGGATAAGGGTTGAAGGTGTAGGGTTTAGTTTTTAAGGTATAGGGTTAAGGATTGAGGGTTTATAGTTGAGGGATAATGTTCAAGGTTGATCATCTATTGTATAGGTTTAAGGGTTGAGAGTGTATGGTTTGAGATTTAAGGTATGGGTTGAGGGTTGAGGGATTAGGGCTTAATTATTGGGTTGAATGTATAGTGTATAGGAATGAAGGTTGAAGGTGTAGGGTTTAGGCTTTAAGGTATAGATTTGAGGGTTAAGGGATTATAGATTATTGGGTTGATGGTATAGGGTATAGGGATGAGGGTTTAGAGTGTAGGGTTTAGGGTTGAGGGTTGAGGGATTGGGGCTTAAGTATTGGGTTGAGGATATATGGTATTGGGATAATGTTTGAGGGTGTAGGGTTTAGGTTTTAATGTATAGGGTTGAGGTTTTAGGAATTATATCTTAAGTATAGGGTTGAGGGTATAGGGTATAGGAATGAGGGTTGAGGGTGTAGGGTTTAGTGTTTAATGTATAGGGTTTAGGTTTGAGGGTTTACAATTGAGGGATAATGTTAAGGGTTAAGTATCTAAGGTATAGTGTTAAGGGTTGAGAGTGTAGGCTTTAGGGTTTAAGGTATAGGGTTGAGGGTTGATGGATTAGGGCTTAAGTATTGGATAAAGGGTATAGGGTATAGGGATGAGGGTTGAGGGTTGAGGGTGTAGGTTTTAGGGTTTAAGGAAATGAGTTTTTTAGTGGCTAATATTCATCAATTGGCTAATAGTTGAAATTCTAGAATCCAAAATTGGCTAATAGTTTGAGCTATAATGTGACTTGAGTCACCACATTTTTTACAAAAAAATATTATTTTCTTATTTAAATCGCCAAATATTTTATTTTATTAAATAAATTAACCCAAAAAAATTCCACAATATTTGATACATGATTAGATCATATTCACCTAAATTTTTTAAATTATAGTATAAATCTATATTAATTCACCAATAGTATATCATATAATTATTAGTTGCTTTAGGACCATATTTATAATCTTTAGTTTCCACCATTGGTTTATAAAATGATCTAATGGCCCTTGTATTCCACAAGGTAAAATGTACCCATGATCTATAATTCTCATGAGGCCCCCAATTTCAAGTATCATGAGCTTTATATATTGTGGGTACATTTTACCTCATAGAGTACAACAAGGGTCGTTATATCAATGATCTCATAGCAATTTTGAGCCCCCTAAGAATTATATATAGGGGGTACATTTTACCTTGTAGAATACAATGAGGGCCATTATATTGTATTTTAAAACAATGGTGGCAAGTAAATATTATAGTCTACCCCTTAAACTCATCAATAATTTCCACCCTCAAGCCCCTACTTTCCCATTAGAATTATTTTAAAATTGGATGTATTTACCATCATAATTAATGCATTTTCCTATTCTTTTTAAGATTTGCCAATTTTTTTATAGAATTTTAGTGATGTTAAAAAAATTGCCAATATTTTTTTCTTTTCAAAAAATGAAATATTCGTCAATAGAAATTAATTTTTTTTCCTAAAAAAATGAAAGATTCACAAGGATTTTTATATCTTTTTCTATGGGGGGTTTCTAAAAGTTATCATTGGTTTAAGGTATAGGTTTGAGGGTTGAGGTATTAGAAATTAAGTATTGGGTTGATGATATAGGGAATAGGGATGAGGGTTGAGGGTGTAGGGTTTAAGGTATAGGGTTAAGGGTTGAGGGATTAGGGCTTAAGTAATGGGTTTATGGTATAAGGTAGAGGGATAAGGGTGTAGGGTGTAGGGTTTAGGGTATAAGGTATAGGGATAAGGGTGTAGGGTGTAGGGTTTAGGGTTTACAGTATAGGGTTGAGGGTTAAGGGATTAAGGCTTAAGTATTGGGTTAAGGGTTTAGGGTTTAAGGTATAGATTAGGGATTTATTATAGGGTTGAGGGTATAGGGTATAGGATTGAGCATTAAGGGTTTATATTTGAGGGATAATGTTCAAGGTTGAGTGTCTAAGGTATAGTGTTAAGGATTGAGAGTGTAGGGTTTAGGGTTTAACATATAAGATTGAGGGTTGAGGGATTATGGATTAAGTATTGGGTTTATGGTATAGGGTATAGGGATGAGGGTTGAGGGATTAGGGCTTAAGTTTTCAGTTAAGGGTGTAGGGTTTATGGTTTAAAGTATAGAGTTGAGGTTTGAGGGATTGGGGATTAAGTATAGGGTTGAGGGTATAGGGTATAGGGATGAGGGTTGAGGGTGTAGGGTTTAGTGTTTAAGGCATAGGGTTGAGGGTTGAGGGTTTACAATGGAGGGTTAATTTTTAGATTTGAGTGTCTAAGGTATAGGGTTAATGGTTGAGAGAATATATTTTAGGGTTTAAGGTATAGGGTTGAGGGTTGGGGGATCGATGATTAAATATTGGGTTGATAGTATAGGGTATAGGGATGAGGGTTGAGGGTCTAGGGTATAGGGTTTAAGGTATATGGTTGAGGGTTGAGGGGTTAGGTATTAAGTATTGGGTTGAGTGTATAGGGTATAGGGATAAGGTTTGAGGGTGTAGGGTTTAGGGCTTAAGGTATATGGTTGAGGGTTGAGGGATTAGGTCTTATGTATAAGGATGAGGGTATAGGGTATAGGGATGAGGGTTGAGGGTATAGGGTTTAAGGCTTAAGGTATAGGGTTGAGGGTTTATAGTTGAGGTATAATGTTTAGGGTTGATTGTCTAAGGTATAGGGTTAATGGTTGAGAGTGTAGGGTTTAGGTTTTAAGGTATAGGGTTGAGGGCTAAGGGTATAGGGTATAGGGATGAGGGTTGACGGTGTAGGGTTAAGGGTTTAAGGTATAGGGTTGAGGGTTGAGGGCTGAGGGATTAGGGATTAAGTATAGGGTATAGGGATAAGTCTTGAGGGTGTAGGGTTTAGAGTTTGATGTATAGGCTTGAGGGTATAGGGATGGTGCATTGAATGGAAAGACACAAACAAAAGGTCATGTCATGTACAATGACACATATGACATAACAAGGGAATTAAGGTGAAATTTCATATCACACAAAAAAAAAGAGATACATGTAGCACTTATAATGTATGTCATCATTTCTCAAAAACCTTAACAAATTCATCAAATAAACAATGTGAGATCACTTTGAAAAAGTTGAAATTTTGCACCATTTAGAGCAAGCCAAAGTGTGCTCATGCTTTGTGCAAGTGAAAGTGTGTTCACATTATAATGAAATAACATTTTGTAGAATTCTAAAAAATAGTAAAAAAGATAGGACACACATGATCCAAGCCCACATGCATTGATATTCTCTTTATTCTATGCATTGTCTGACAAAAAAATGTTTTTTCATGTTGTCAGGAAAGTACATGCATTTTTACACATTCAACCACCTTTGCACCACCTTTTTTTTTTTCCAACTTAGGAAGGAGGAAATAATAGAGTTTTGTTACATCAGATTTGATTATATGAAATCAATTTTTCATGTTTGTAGTGTTGCAATGTTAATTATACTTTTATTGTTATAATTTCATATTATAGATTGGTTAATTCTATGGTTTTTAGTAACTCTATTAGAGTTATATAGAATTGAACATTGAAAACAAAGCAACTTCATGAAAATCTCTAACTCTTGAGGAGTTTGATACAAGAAAACATACTTAGGTAGTTTCTCATATCAAATCTCATATTTTAAGGTATATCAAGTCTTTACATACATGCTTTACATTTTCCTTCATTTTCTTATGTTTCTTTATCACTTCTTATCGTACATGCTTAATATAATGCTTTGATTTTGGTATCATGTTGATATTGGTATTAGATTTTATTAAGTATTCAAAATTACGAGTGGGAAAATAATTACTCATTTAGACTAGAACTATTTTCTTAAGTTAAGAATTTCAATTGGCTACATGTCTTAATCATCATAGTTAGTTTCTTCTTCCATGCAATAATAATCAAATTCTGTTGAGCATAGGTTTTCACTGATTTCAAACTGATGTTAGTAGATCATTAGTATTGGTAGTGGTGTTAAGGCTATCAAATTTGAAGGTTGTGAAAGGTGAAGAAGATTGTAGAAGTAAAAGTATTATCAATTGTCTCAAAGGTTTGAAAGAATTTTGTTTGAAACTATGTATACTATCTAATCTATCATATCTTATATCTTGAAGAAATTTTTGTTGAGGTGTGACTGCTTTTAGACAGTTAATGTTTATTATACATGGTGGTTTGGAAGGATATCTTTTGGGTGGAGAGATTAATTAATATGGGTGGAATTTCTTTGAAAAATGCAATGTATCTTTGCAATTTGGAAGGAGTGTATAATTACACTAGTTCTATCAGTTTACTGAGTTTCCAGTGCCACACCTTAGTGTGCAAGGAGATTGAATTATCATAAGCTTCATCAAGCTACTCAAAGCTCGAGGCATGTAAAGTTTGAGGAATGTAAAATAACATCTACAAGTATGTGGAACAAATTTCAAGCATGTGGAGTGAGGATAGGACCTATTTAAAGTTCCCTTGGTGGTGGAAGGTTTCAAGTGCTTTTGAAAGAAAATTTGGCCATTGTATTACACATTTCATGTAATTTGAATTTAGGTTTGTCCTATGTTGTCTAGGTTGGTGCAGATCCCTAGTTGACATAGAAGAGTTTTAATGTATTTCCATGTATATAATCCAAATGCTCATATGCATTGTAGTAAGTAACTTAAGAAAAAAAGTGTCTGCATCCATGTAATTAATGATTATAGTGAAAGTATAATGATTGGAATGTATAGTGTGCCTTAAAGAAAGGAGAGAGTGATAGTGTCAATGTGTCTATTGGTGCAAGTTAGAGTTATATTTCAAATCAACCATTATTTATGTTTTGATAGGATTGGTTTTCTACATGTTGTATTGTTCTGGTAGTGATTGGTGTCTCTGTTTGAGTGGGGATTGGTGTCTCATGTAGGTTGGTGCCTAATGTTTCTTGTGGGGATTGGTGTCTCTTGTAGGTTCGTTCCTACTAAACCTTTTGGGGATTGGTGTCTCTGGTAGGTTGATGCCTACTTCATATTGTAAAATTCACTTATTATAATCCTTCTTGTGAGAGATTCTCACTATGGTTTTTCTCTTTCTAGGTTTCCACATAAAAAATCTAGTGTTATGTGTTATCTTGTGTTGTGCTTTAATTTCTTAACTTACTAGCTTGTATGGTTTAGTGCTTTTCACATTAAAAATCTATAAAGTTATTGTGAAGGTTTCCAAATTTGTTCTAATTGTTTGGATTTACTAATTCACCCCTCATCTCATTAGATTGTGTGGCCTTAAATTGGTATTAGAGCTAAGTTCCTTTGAAAGTGTCAAAACTTAAGGTATATCCAAGATGGCACAAGAAATTTCTTCTAGAAATAAAGTACCCATTTTTTATGGATCTAACTTTACATTTTGGAAAGCTAGGATGGAGTCATATTTGGTGGCTTTAGGGATGGACATCTGGATGTCAGTTGTATAGGGGTATGATATCCCTAAAAAATCTCCTAGAGATCAGGAAGGAAAGAGAGCTCTTCAGCTCAATTGTAAGGCTAGAAATCATATTTTATGTGCTTTGACTAAAAATGAACTTTTGAAAGTGATTCAATACAAAAAGAAGGAAATATGGGAAAATTTGGGACCTATCTATGAAGGTGATGAAAAGGTCAAAGATGCAAACTTGAAAACTTGCAGAGCTCAGTTTAAAGGTATAAGAATGAAAGAAGATGATAATATTGCTACATTCATGCTCTGGGTTGATGAAGTTGTCAACCATATTTGAGGTCTTGGTGAGAGCTTGGAAGAAAAGGTTGTTGTAAAGAAGGTACTTAGATCCCTACCTAGAAGGTTTGATTCTAAAATCTCTACTATTGAATAAGCTAAAGATCTGAATAATTTGAAGATGATTGAGTTGCATGGAACATTAATTGCTTCTAAAATGAGATTTGAGAGTGAAGATTCAAGAAGGAAATAAGTTTCTCTTAGAGTATCCTTCAAGTAATTTGATTGGGATTTTGATTTTGGATTAGATATGAAAGAAGCTAAATTTTTTAGAAATATGTAAAGAGGTGTCAGTAAGTATAAAGGTAAATTACCTTTCAAATGTTTTAATTATGGAGATGTAAATTTTATGGTTATGTCCCTATAAGAATGCTAAAAATGTTGAACAAAAGAATGTAAAGAAATGTTTTCATAGAATATTAAAAGGTTAGAGAAAGCATAGAAGTTTTTATACTAGTGAGGAAGAGGAAGAATATTCTATAGAATAAGAAGATGATGATGCATCTAGTGATGAAAATGGAAAAGTTGTATTTGTGGCTTTTAAAACTATTAATGGTGATGTTGAAATGGGTTCTCAAGAAAATGATGATGAAGAAGAATATCTTATGAAGAACTTGTTATAGGCAAAAAAAGAGATCAAGAAGCTAAATATCAAAATTGTAGAAGAAGTAAGAGCACAAGAGAAAGTAGAAAAACATTTAAAGATCTATGAAAAGATGATTATTGGTCTAAAGATTCAAGCATAAGAAGCAAAGTGATTTGAAGAAGTTTTGACAGAGAAGTTACTATCAAGAGAAAAATATTGTGAAAAGCTTCAGGTAGAGATTGTTGTAGCTAGAAAATATCATGAGAATGAAAATCAACAGTTGTGGATGAAGTTTAGTAAAAGTATTGAAGTTCCCTAGATTAGATATTGGAAGGTCATAAATTTTTGCATGGGAAATTAGAGTTGGTTTTGATGATCAGAAGAAAAAGGTGATAGAATAGACAAAGAAAATTACTAAGGAAAGTCCAGAGGTGATAGGTTCTAAAAGTTTAAAATCAGTGAAGAAATCAACATGTAATGGAAGCATCAATCAGAATGATGGATTTGTTCAAGTGTAGAACAAAAGGAGGAGATCCAAAAGACAAGGATACAATACTAGGTCAATTTTCTAATTGTATAGTTATTGTTTTAATTGTAATGAGTATGGAAATAAGGTTGTAGATTGTAGAAGAGTTCTGATAAGAAGATATTATTTTGTTAATAATAATGCATTTGCACCTCTATTTAATTTCAATTTTTTTTTTGAAGTGTGACAAAAGGAACTGTAGAAGAAATTTTGTGAGTTCCCCATGTAGTGTAGGAAAATGCATACCCTTGCATTTTCACACTTGTTTGGGCCCACCTTTCTTTTTTTATCCTTATTAATATCTTAATTGGTCTATTTTGCATCCACAAGCCTAATAAACTATACCTTTTCTTGGCTAATCCCAACAATCATCAAAGGATAAATGACAATTTAATGATTCTAGCCATGTATCCCTAATTTTTGGACTACGACTAAGATGCCACCTAGGGTGTATTTTGTCCCCAAAGGTCATGTGACCCTTATTTCAAGTGTTCCTTAAAAGGTCCCCTTTTTGGAGTCTATTCCTAGGTTTCAATACTCGAGACTAAGCTACCACCTAGGGCATCTTAGTCCCCCTTAGTTATTTTTGAGATTTAATTTCAAATCTTAGCAATCTCTTTAGCCTCCTTTAATTAATGATTTCATATGTTGGCTTGTTGTCATGTAATTTTTGGATATTAAGCATGAACAAGTATAAATATAAGGTTCCTTCCCTCATTTTCATAACAAGCATTCAAGTAGTCATTCCTAATAGAAAATTGCAGAACACAAGAGAATTCAAAAGAAATTCATCAAGCATTTGGATCCATCATCAAGATTCAAGCATCATGTCAAATATATTCTTCCATCATTTGTGTTTTTTGAGCTAAAATTTGTGATGTAGGGTTTTGGATTCAAGTAAGCAATTCAAGTCAAGATCTATCAACCATTCAAGCAATTCAAGACCTACATTCAAGCTAGCCATTCCACACAAGTTTGTAGATTTCATAACAAGGGTTTGGTGAGTTGTAACATTACATGTTCATTAATCATTTCCCTCGATTATTCTATTTCATTCCAAGATTTAATTACAAACAAGGGGTTTGACCAAGGAAAACCCCCATTTGCTAACAATCAACAATGTTTTCCTCCTTTGTGTGTTCTTTTTTGCAGATTTAGATTGTAGACTTGAAGATCATTTGAAGTTGCAAAGTTGTTATCTTCATGGAAAATCACCTACAGGCTAGATCTGGAAGTTTCAAGATCTGAGATTTGAGAAGAAGGAAGTGCAGAGCTTGGACCTTAGGACCACATTCAAAGATTTCAAAAATTTAGAATGGGACTAAGTCGCCACCTATGGTGTCTTAGTCCTCCCAAGGGTATTTTTTATAGATTCTTCTATATTTTGTTCTAAAATTCAAATATTTTGTATTTCCCCTAAAAAATAGCAGTGAGACTAAGACAATAGTAAGGGCATCTTAGTCCTCCCTAGCACATTTTGACAACATTTTTGCATTTACAAAATTCTCATCACATTTCCAGACTTCCCAGGTACATACATCCTAACTCATTATTACTTAATTTCATCATTTGCATCTGTCATTTAGCTTGCATTACTAGGTTTTGTGAGTTGAATGTTAAGTTGTCTTTTCCAGGCTTTTGCTTGGTGGTGAACACCTCAAAGCTTAAAGAGCCCCCTCCTAGGTCTTCCTTGTTGAGAATTGACTCACCTTTGGGTTGATAGTCAATCCAATTTGGGATTCGAGGACATTATTGAATGAAAATAGGTGAAAAGTGGTGTTCTATGACCTAGGTTATAAATCACTCATTTCCCCTAGTGTTCATTTTGGTGAACCCAACATTTTGGACATTCATTTTTTTGATTTGGAGTTCATTAAAGTCCTAGATCTTTGTTACATTCATTCTTGCATTGCATCTTGCATTAGTGAAATTACATCTAGGGTTTCTCACATTTTCATTAGTGAAAGTGCATATAGGTTGTCATTTTTACTTTCTTGCATCATCTTATCTCATTGAAAACTTGAAAAGTGCATTGTCAATCATCCTAATTGCATTTAGGTACATTGTTATTGCATTCAAAGTTAAAATATTGCATTCAAATTTGCATCTAATTGCTTGTTAGTAGTCCCTTTTTCTTGCATTCATTTGCACAGTTTTCTATTTCTAAACATCAGGTCCCTGAGTAGGCAACTTGGAACATTGTGGCTAATCCATATTTTGCTGATTTTCTAAAGAAAAACCTCTACTGGGACTAAAAGGCCCATACTGGCATCTTAGTCTCTCTATAGGTTTTTGGCTTAGAAACCTATCTTAATTGTTTGCTTTCTATTCTAGTTTCTGGAACCTCAGAATTCCTTCAGTAGGACCAAGTTTCCCTTACTAGCATCTTATTCCCTATTGACTTTGAACTTGTAGTTTTCAGGGTTTGAAATTATTCTTTTGTGCTTTTGTTTGCTATTAAAATCTTTCTATTCTAGTTTGCATAGTTTTTGTTACATTCAAATCATTAGAAATAGCATAATTTACATTCATTGCAATTTTGGGTAGAATTATATTCTTGCACTTTTCATTTTTAACATTAGTTCATAGTTCGCTTAGATTAGATTACATTCAACATTCATTAGAAAACAAAAAATAAAAACTAAAAACATCAAAAGAAACAAACAAAAAATGGTTAACCTTATAGAAATCATATCATTCAAACCCTTTAGTAGTGATGAATTTGACATGTTAGATGAAGCCCTTGATAACTTCATCTCTCCTAGATCATTGACTAAGGGTTTGATACAAGAGGATGCAAGCATTGCTAATCATGAAAATCATAATTGTTCTCTTGATACCTCTCCTATTAGTGACGAAAGCATCTTGGTGATAGGAGATACAATTGTTGAGAATCCTAAAGGTATTGTTTGACTTCCCCCTTGGAAAGATATTATGACACATGAAGCTAAGATCATGGCCACTACTTTACCTAGTCTCCATTCACCCCCCAACACCTCCCCTACTTGTGAGAATGCTTTAGTGAATAAGGATACAATTTCCAATGATCATGACAAGCACATGTTAGTGTAATTAATATTTAATTGCACTTGCATAACTTAGGTAATATTTTAATTCCTAGGTTAATTACTCTCATCTTTATCTTATGAGCTATCTTGTTGCTCAAGATAAGATTAGGGTTATGCATACTTTGTTTTTATAAAGAAAATCATCTCATGTAATTATGAATTCTTGAATAATAATATTTTGCACATCTTTTTGCAAAGCTCTTGCTTTTTTTGATTTTCTCTTCTGTGGAAGGTTATTTTATGGTTTGCATTTCAGATCTTGGTTTCTAACATAGTATCAAAGCCTTGATTTGTAGCCCCTTCTCAGATTTTTTTAGAAAATCATTGCAGAGGTCATTCAGGATTCCTCGAGGGTATCATGCCTTGAGAATTTTATTGGTTTATCTTGGAGTGAAATAGATTTCACCATCGTGTTCATAGTGCCCCAAAACCCTAAGAATGCTTGTCGTTTTGCTCAAATCTGAGTAGTTGCAACAAAAGGCAAAAAAATAGAGGCACATAAATCCGTATAGATCTAAGCACCTCATTTTGCATGCACGTAGGTACAGGGTTTCAAATTTTAAGTTTTTGAATTTTTTCAATTGATAAAAAAATCAAATCATCAGGTTTTTTATTATTTTTTCCTGCAAAAATTAAAAAAATTATATCAAAATTTGTTTTTTGCAAATCAAAAAAAAAAAACAAAGGTCAATCTTGACTATTCTGACATCTCTAAATTCAATGGAGAGGTTCATTTGGACTCAAAAGACTTCAATCAAACAGGTATTCCCTAGATCAAATGAGACAAACCCCAAACCCTCAAAGCTCCAAGAAACCTTCAAAACACGAATAGGAAGCAGTAGGTATGGAGCTCTGATACCATGTAGAAGTTGAGCAAGCCAACTTCACAGACCCAGATAGAGCACCCTTGCTTTTTTGTCTCCATCTCTTCCTTTCTGTGATAGGTTATTTGCATGCAGGTGATCTTTGGGGTCTGTGAAGTTGGCTTTCTCAACTTCTACATGGTATCAGAGCTCCAAACATACTGCTTCCTATTCATGTTTTGAAGGTTTGAGGGTTTGGGGTTTGTCTCCTTTGATCTAGGGAATACCTATTTGATCAAAGTATTTTGAGTCCAAACGAACCTCTCCATTGAATTCAGAGCTATTGGAATAGTCAAGATTGACCTTTGTTTTGTCAAATTTGGCTTTCATTTGTCAAATCTGTAAGGGTTTGAAGAAAGGGATTTCTTTGTAGATCCAGGGGGTGCCTTTTTTTGGAGCATTTTGAGCTGAAATGGACATCATCATCATGCTTAGAAGGCCCAAAAACCCTAAAATCTGCTGTCAAATCATCAAAATCCGAGCAGTTGCCATCTGAGGAAAAAACATTTGTCTGTATGGACCTGTACGCCGTCTACATGTGGATCGAGAAATTTTTTTAGCCTAGTAAAAAAAATTATTTTCTGAATCTAAATTTTTTTTAGAAAATAAAAAGTAAAAATAAAAATTTCTAAAGGCTTTTGATTTAAAAAAAAAAGAAAATCAAAACAAAAAAGCATAAACGAAAAAAACAAAGCCTTTTTAAGGCTTAGGGCGGGCGCCATAGTACAGGGTACCCATAGGTACCTGCGTAGGCAAGCCTGCAGGCCCCATACAACCTACCACCTACATCAGCTGACGGTGGCGGGGTTTTCAAGGCCAGACTCTTTTTTTTTATTTTAAAAAAAAAAATCAAAGTTTTTTTTATATATTTTTTTTCAAAAAAATATAAATGTAATTTTTTTTATTGTTTTTTTTTTTAATTTTTTTTTTGTAATAAGCCCAACTATGCATGTGTGGCGACGACCATTTAGCAATCAAATTTAGGCTAGGATTTTTGCTGTGATGGCCGTATGACCGTCAAATTTAATGCCGCACTGTGTTTTTCCCCTTTTGGAGTTGTTTTCTTCCAGAGGCCATAACTTGGGCATACGGTATCATTTTTTGGCAAATGAGATATCGTCAGAAAGTTGATTCCATCAAATTTCTAGTGGTGTGGGTATCATCGCTTCATTTTTTTGTTGGAGCATTCTACAAACAATTTTTTTTTAATTTGCAAAACATAAATTTTGATATAATTTTTTTTATTTTCGCAAGAAAAAATAATTAAAAACCTAATCATTTGATTTTTTATCTATGTAGCATCTTGGATCAGATTGAGCTTCACCATTAGATTCAGAGCACTAGAAAAAGTTAGGATTGGCTTTATTTTGCAGATTTTGGCCATCGTTTGCCAGATCCATGAGGGTTTCAAGCTGGAAGATTTTTTGCAAGCTCTAGAGGTAACTAATTTTTTGGAGTAGTTTGAGCACAAATGAAGGTCACCATCATGTTCGCAGCAGCTAAAAACCCTAAGATTTCCTTTTTTTTCATTGATTTTGGAGGATTTGGTCTGGAAGGCAAAAAAAATTGCCTGGGGGGTCGTACGGCCTCCCCAACATGCATTACGAGGCACATTTTAAAAAAAAAATTAAAAAGAAATTTAAAAAATTGAAATTTTCTAAAAAAATATAGCACTCCCTATATAAATCCTCCCTGTCGCCAATCGGCCACCACGTGGCCACTAGAGGGTCGTTCAGCCTGGCTGCACTACCCATCAGCACCATCGGCCCAAGCTCAGCCCTCACAGGCCCCTTGCAGCACCGGCTCTAGTCATATGGGGGGTCGGGTGCTATGCACCCAACCCCCAACTGGCCTCCCAGCACACCCGTCAGTCCTATGGAGGACCAAGGGCTCCACCCTAGCCCCCATTCTGCCAGCCCTTGGTCATGCACAGGACCAGGGGCCTATTTTTTTTTAGCCCCTAGGGTAGCCTGTAGGCTAGATTGGCCTTTCTGGAGCATTTTTACAAAATTGGGCGTAACTTTTGTGTATGGTGTCCTTTTTTCACAAATGAGATATTGTTGGCAAGATTATTCTGACGTCAGTCCAGTGGTGAGGGTAGTTTCTTCTTATTTTTCTCCAAGTTTATTTTTTAGGTCCTTGAACTCAAATGATCTTTTTTTTCACTTCAGAGGGCATATCTTTTGACTCGGTGATTCTTTTTTCGCCATTCTTACGACGTTGGAAATCTAGTTCAGTCCTCTACACAAATCTGAGGTCTATTTTTATTTTCTATTTTGCATTTCAGATCTTGATTTCTAACAACACATTTGTGTGGATGATATGTTGATATTATGAGATCCAATAATTAAGAGCTATGGAAATCCTACCTCTCCTACTTGGGAAGAAATTTTAGGACATGGACATATAATTGTAGATAATAATGAAAAATCAAACCTTTCCTTCTCCTAATATCTCTTCTAGACATGAAGAAGATAGTTTAGTGTTAGAAGACATCCTTATTGAGACTCATGAGAATATTATCCCTCCCTTTCCTGATGCCCCTACCATTTGGGAAGACCTATTTGAACAAAAAATTCCAATCATTGGAAAACATGAAACTCATAGTTATTCTTCTCTTGGTGTATCTCCTATGTGTGATGAAGCTCCTTTACAAAATCTAACCATGAAATGTGATGAACCTATTGTTTGTCACTTTCCTAAAATCTCTCCTAATAAGGTAGATATTATGACATAAGAGAATGAGACCTTAGAGAAAAAGGATGAAATTATAGACAACAATCAAATTTCTCCCTCTCCTAATATCCCCCATATTGGTGAAGAAGATATTATGGTCTTACAACATCCAATTGATGACAATCATATAGAAAACATTATTGAACAAGAAAATATCATCAGTGACACACAAAAAGATCTAACCATTGATAACCTCCTTAATTGTGCTGAAGTTATTTTAGAAGAACCCACCTTTGAATGTCATTAACTATTGGAAACAAGCAATACTAAGAGGGGGGTGAATCAATGTTCTACAAAAATTATGTTTGCTATTCTGATCATTAACCCACTTTAAGCATTCAACCAAAAGAAATATGTAGAAATAGAAAGAAAATAACCACAACACCATAACAAAAGGATTTTTATGTGGAAACCCTATTAGGGGAAAAACCATGATGGATGGAAAATCCACAATATAATCTGAGTATACTCAAAAAGAAGTTTACAAAATGGGAATGCAATTGCATGCAAGCACACTGTTTAGAGCTCACTGCTCAAAATAGGAAGGCACGCTACCTTACAAATATTTGGATCAGATCCAAGAGAATGAACTAAAAGAATAGAATCTACAAATTCTTGATTACAATTCTAGTTAGGCACAATAGTTGATCTTCTATCATTCTAATTGATATTGCACTTCTGCTTTGCTATGCTCTGACTCGCACCACAAAATATTTATGAACAAATGAAATTTTGCATAAAATCGCTTTAACACTCTTTTGATATTCACAATATAGATCGACACACCATGCACATTTATCAAAATGATATAATAGATCATACATATATATCCATGACTAACAATTTAATCACAACAAGTTAGCTTCAATAAAACTTAAAAATATTAGCAACTATCAGCTCAAATCTTAAGAATTATCCAATGTGCATCCACAACGGTCAATAATTACTTAGCTTGGACCAAAAAAATAATGATCAAACACAACAATATTCAAATAAACATTCCTTGAATATCTACACCATATTTTATCAATTGAGTCAGCCCCAAACTACTGATAAACAAAAAAGTATCAACTAGATCACCAAAATTACACATGACTTGGTACAAGGCACTAATATTTCCAAATAACATAAGAAATACACCGATGAACCTTTTGTGAGATCCACAACTCAAAATAACAACTGGAAATCTACAAGTGAATCAATGATCACCAAATTGCCATATGTTCTATTCTTCCTGAGTGTCCTTAATCTGCCTGCCAGTAAAAGCAAATGATGTCATGTAGATCCAATTACCGACTAGGGTTGCCATCAATGACAACACCAAAGCATAATTTCGATGTCTCTTGCCAACATTAACATCTAGTTTTTTGCTCTCCTAAAAACTCTCCTACTAAGGAAGGTACCATGGTGCAAGCAAATGACAACATTTGACAAAATTCTTTCCAATAAAAGTAATATGGCTTCCTTAGATGAAGATGATGAAGTGAAATTAGACTCCTCTTCACTAAGATATCATGAAACTATGGATAAGGCTTTTGATATTATGCACATTATATATACCTTAACACCAACCACACGTCAAACCCGTACAAGAGACAAAAAATCAAAAACAAATTAAAGAAGCCACAAAGTTATTAGAAGATGCTTCAAAAACCTTTTATTTCATACCTATATTCATGGGAGACTACAAGATCATAACAAAAGAGTGTAAAGGGAAAAGAAAAACTGGTAATGGGAATACAAAATTCAAAAACATTCATTTCAATCAATTTAGAAGAAAAAACAACATACATGACAAACTTTGATGAGGTTGAACAACCACTAAATCCAAAATAAATAAACAAGCTTTCATTCAATGTCAACACTATTACAAAATATTCCTCCAAGACAACTTTAACTTTGGTGCATCCTAAACTGATAGATATCTTATTAAATACGTATCAAGTTGAAGCTTTATTTATTCATCATTATAAATAACCTTAGTCATTGCTCCTTGTCATGTAATAGTTGTAGGATCATAGAATAATCACTATTTCATGTTTTAAATTCATCGCAATTCATTCCCTTTTTTTATGGAGCAACATATCATCATCCATTCTCGGCTCACCCTTGTCTTGCACTAAGTAGGGGAAAAGGGTTAGAAAGCCTTGTCCTCCTATGGCACTTGTCATTGACTATTTTGGCTAGTTGAACACCTTTCATGTACATATAAGAGAAAGCTTGGGATGGAAAACATGCCTTAAGTTGACTCGCATGTGACATTCTTATCCATGTTGTAGTTCAATTTAGAAACATATGACTTGGCATAGGGATTTCTGAATAAGCTCTCATGTTTTCTTTACTGCTAGAGTTTATCATTTGCTACTTTAAAGTAATTGCTCACAACATGGTGTTTAGAAATTTCTTTAAAGTGGAGGCATACATTTGCATTATTTTGGAATCATTTTGGAATTTTCATTTTTCCATGTTCATTGATGTGGTTTTCTTACTTCATGTGATGTGTTTCTCTCTTTGTGGTGACATTGGGAGTAATGTCCTTCAAGAGCGTGATCTATCCTAGCATATTACATTTCTCTTACTGGTGATGTGACACACTACATTCCCTAAGTTGTGAATCTTTTATCCTTTGATTGGTCCTCTCTTGGAGACATTAGGAACAATTTCCCCTAAGACTAAGACCTCACACGAGCTAAGAAATTTCCCTTCAAACATCCCTCTTTCTTGTTGTGTTGCATTTTTTGTACCTTATTAAAGTTATGGAGGTATGGTTTTGATATGGTTTCCTAGGGCTCACCTAGTGAACAACTAGCTTCACTAGCCATTGTGAGCATGTATTTTATTTGTCCTTAATATGGTCATGTGGGTATGACTTTGATATGGATCTTGGGGGGATCACCTAGTGGACAACTAGCTCCACTAGCTCTTATGAGTGTACATTTTGTTTTCATAGTGGACAACACATTCCACTTGTAAACCTTTTTTTGGGAAAATAACCTATACCCAGTCCATAGTGCATTAGATAACCAGTCAAAGCTTGATTTGTTGCATTTTTCTTTTATTTCTTTTCTTTTTCTTTTTTTTTCCATTTTCTATCTTTGATGGTGTATGCTAGTGATCTAGTTGTGGCTTCATATATCATCCACAAGCATGTTCCTTTGTGCCTATGTTGTTTTTTCATAGAATCTTGATCCTAGGGGTTTGGCCACCCTTTGGTTATTGTCATCGTATCTTACTAGCATTTTTACATTTGAACCCCTCTTGATTGCATGGTTGTCTTCTTTAGTGTGAGTTTGAAGCAAGTTCATCCTCTCACTAATGTGAGAGCTAAATGTAGTGTAGGAAAATGCATACACTTGCATTTTCACACTTGTTTGGGCTTGGAATTTCTTCTTTTATCCTTATTTATGTCCTAATCGGTACTAGTTTGCATCCACAAGCCTAATAAACTATACCTTTTCTTGGATAATCCCAACAATCATCAAAGGATAAATGATAATTTAATGATTCTGATTGTGTCGTTGATTTTTTGACTAGGACTAAGATGCCACCTAGGGGTCTTTGTCCCCCAAAGGTATTAGGACCCTAATTTCAAGTGTGCCTTAAATGGGCACCTTTTTGGAGTCTATGCCCCAAGTTTCATACCTTGGGACTAAGACGTTGCCTAGGGAATCTTAGTCCCCCTTGAGTTATTTTTGGGATTTAATTTCAAATCTTGGTGGGATTTAGCCTCATTTGATTAATAATTTCATATGTCGGCTTGTTGTGGTGTAATTTTAGGATATTAAGCATGGATAAGTATAAATACAAGGTTCCTTCATTCATTTTCATAACAAGCATTCAAGTATTCATTCCTAATAGAAAATTGGAGTCCACAAGAGCATTCAAGAAAAAATCATTAAGCATTTGGAGCCATCATCAAGATTCAAGCATCATGTCAAAGATATTCTTGCATCATGTGTGTTTTTGAGCTAACATTTGTGATGTAGGGTTTTGGATTCAAGCAAGCAATTCAAGTCAAGATCTATCAAGCATTCAAGAAATTCAAAATCTACATTCAAGCTAGACATTTCACACAAGTTTGTAGATTTCATAACAAGGATTTGGTGAGTTGTAACATTGCATGTTGTTCATTCATAATTTACCTCCATTATTTTATTTCATTCCAATGTTTAACTACCTACAAGGGGTTTGCCCAAGCTAAAACCCCATTTTCTAACAATCAACAAGTATTTCCTCCTTTGTGTGTTTGTGTTTGTAGATTTGGATTGAAGTCCTGATGATCATTTGAAGTTGAAAAGTCACATTGCAAAGTTGTCATCTTCATAGAAACTCACCTATAGGCCAGATCTAGAAGTTTTAGGACCTAAGATCTAAGAAGAAGGAAGTGTAGACCTTAGACCTCAAGACCACATTCAGAGATTTCAAAAATTCAAAACAAGGAAAAGTCACCACCTAGGGCGTCTTAGTCCTCCCAAGGGTATTTTTTAGAGATTCTTCCAGATTTTGTTTCAACATTCGAAGATTCCACATTTCCCCTAAAAGAAATAGTGGGACTAAGACAATAGTAAGGGTGTCTTTGTCCTCCCTAGCACATTTTGACAACATTTTTGTATTTATGAAATCCTCATCATATTTCTAGACATCCCAAGTACATACATCCTAATTCACTATTACTTAATTTCATCATTTGCATCCATCATTTAGCTTGCATTACTAGGTTTTGTGAGTTGAATGTTAAGTTGTCATTTCCAAGCTTTTTCTTGGTGGTGAACCCCTCAAAGCTTAAAGAACCCCCTCCTAGGTCTTCCTTGTTGAGAATTGACTCACTGTTGGGTTGATAGTCAATCCAATTTGGGATCCTAGGATATTATTGAATGATAATAGGTGAAAAGTGGTGTTTTATGACCTAGGTTATAAAGCATTCATTTCCCCTATTGTTCACCCCATTACTAGAGAAAGGAAAGAGTGGTGTTCTAGAGTAGATCTGGAAGTAGGTTCTCAAAAAGAAGTGCTAGAACACAATTCTCTACTGAGAGCGGGGTGAATCAATAGATATCAAAACTTTTAGTTCTTAAAACCTTTTGTAGATTCAACCTTAAAATCAAATATCTTGATTGAAATACTAACAAATATAATAACCAGAAGCACAAAAGAGATCAACACATAACACAGTATGTACATGGAAAACCTAAGATGGAAAAAACCACAGTAAGAAATGCTACTATGATCTACTGTCCTAATCTAGCCTCACATGCATCAAAGTTTAGTTACAATGTTTAGGGAGCTGCAAACCAAGCAAGCAACAACTCCTTGTTTAGAAGCTACAAATTCAAGGATGCTACTACACCCTATTCTGAGCTACAACTCAGTGCAAATGGAGGCTACAACCTCTTGCAAAATTACAAGTACAAATATACATATGAGTGGTTCTACATAAACCTGAGATTCATCAATACACACAATATTGTGTTGCACTTATTGCAACTTACACTCTACTACTATAGATGTACTCTTAGTAGCACATACTTCTCCTCTACACTCTCCTCTATTTTGTACTTCTCTCTTTTCAACACACAGTGCACTTACACTAGTATAATTTGGTAGATAAATGACTACATGACTAAAAAAATTAGTCATGTGACTAAAAATGACTAAATTATAATAATTTTTTGCAATTCACAAGTATAAATGACTAATTTGGTCATCGGGTAAAATCACAACTAAATAATTGGTCAGACAAATAAAAATGACTAAATAAATGACTACTACTCTATTCTTTTTTCTTTCAAATTTGATCATAATCCATAGAGCTTAAGCCCCCCTCATGGGACCCCTACTTAAGCAAGCCATTTGGCCACCTACATTTTTTGGTGCACAAAAAGCACCTATTGTTTGGAAGGCATTGCCTCTCAGTGCAATTTTAAGGCCTTCACATATTTTATAAAAAAAATTAATATTTACATTCTTTAACTTCTATTACTCATTATGTTAATGAATCATTAATGTTTTTAACTATGATTTGAAGCCAGTTTGATAAAGATGACTAAATTCTAATCATTTTTTGCAACACAACTATAAATGACTAAATAAATGACTAGTTTGATCATCATAATTGACTAATTTGATCATCAAGTAAAAAACACAACTAAATAATTAGTCACACAAATAAAAATTAGACAATATGATATTAAAGGGGACAATTAAAAAAATATTTTGAATTGAGGGAGTGGATGGTATTATAATATAATATAATAACAATATAATATTATAATATTATATAATAATACAATATAATATTTATAATATAACATAATATAATATAATATAATATAATATTATATTATATTATATTTATATTATATTATAATATAACATAATATTATATTATAATATATTAATATTATATAATATATTTAATAATATCTATTGTATAAAAGCCAAATATTTATATATCATAATTTATTTAATTTCAATTCCATTTCAAAAAAAAAATTAGCTGGAAAATACCCTAATGTCTGGGCATAATGGGCGGGCAAATCTTGGCCATAATTTTTAGATTCCCCACCATAATTTTCATTTTAATAAACACACTCTAAAACCATCATCGAAACCTTATTTTTAGGCTACAACTCACCAAATTAGAGAAGTGAAAGGTCAAAACTAGTGAGGAAGAGTTTGGAGGATCTGAAACCAATAGTGGCGGGGAAAGCAACAAAATCCATAGGTAAAGGATTCCTTAATGTTAAAACCTAAATGTGTAGGGTGTTGGATCAATCTTTCTAGCTTTGGTTGTGCCACTTGGTCTTCATCTAATGTGTGGATGATGTACCAGGGGCCTATTGTAACAACAAGATGTGTGAATCATAAAAACATTGTGGAATGGGCAACCTATCTCCTCCCACCCACCCCTGCATAGACTCAAACAAAGCTAGAGATTGGATGTTCAAATCGGTTACATGTCCATGCTAAACCCTTCGTCACTGCTGCCATCTCCGTATTTTTCCAATGTTGGTGAAGAGCACAGTTCCACATATGCATAGAATTAGGATCTTGGCAATAATTTTCAAGGATTCCCTAATGTTAAAACCTAAATGTGCTCAGTATTAGGATCCTGGCCATAATTTTCATTTAAAAAATATACTCTAAAACCCTCATTGAAACCTTATTTTCAGGCTGGATCTCGCCACTTTGTGGACTCCATTATGTGGATTCACACTGATAGATCAAAGATTCAAAACTAAGATGATGAATGAACATTTGACACAATTTAGTGAGGCAATGAGGATTATGACCATTACATTGGTTCATGAACATTGGTAAAATTTTAATTTTAATCCAAAGGGTAGTATGGGTTGTGGAAGATGAATTAATGAGGTAGTGGCTCAATGCAAGACTGAAGCTATTGTAGTGAATACATGGAATTTTTTTCTTGAAGATACATGTGTTGGTTGTATTTTACAATGAACCAATCAAGTTTCAATAGGTACCTATGAGCTTTCTAGGCTCAATTCTTGAATATTTTCTAGACAAGTGGCCAATTGACGAGGTATGGCATCAATAGCTTTACCTCCTACACTTCGGGCTCTGCAAAACTTGGGAGGGTAATCCCATAATGTATATTATACTATTATTTTAGAAAATTCACATGTACATTGTATATTTAAGTAGATGTACTCTCATCCATGGCTAATAAGCTGAAATTCCTCAAGAAGTTGGAAATTCCTTGAACAAACTACATGCCTTAAGCCTAGAATACAAAGACAACACAAATACTATAAACTCAAAATAGATCGATGATTATTTTAAAAAATATTGTTCTCAGGTTGGATACCTTGGATCATGAAGAAGCTTAACAGATTTATGGCCAGTGACATTATCTACGGGCTAGGAGTCTGAGCAAATTGAAATATAAGGAACATTTAATCTTGGACATTCAAGATCTATGTGATAGCACTTAGTGATGCAAAAATTAGTAACCAAATTCTAAAGACTACTTATCATATCCTTTGACCCTATATAAGAATTCATGATTTGATTTAAGGAATTTAACTTCTTCTATGAACAAGAGTTGAAACCAAAACACACATCAAAGAATGAGAAGATGACAATTAATGAAATGATCTCTAATCAATATTTTCATTGATAATTCATATACATGATCAAAATGGAGAGACTATAGACTTGGAAAATCCCCATTATCATTTGGATATGCCTAGAAACCATACACTTAACAAAACATACTATTTAGACTTAAAGAATTTGATAAAGACTAAACATATTCACTTTGTGTTCTTAATTATCACAATTCAGCTCTAGTATTCAACAAAAAAAACCTACACAAAATGGCCTTGAATTCCCTTTTATAGAATAAGGAAGCAAAAAAACTTCAAGCCAAGTGTACACATGTCACATTCTGATTGGACCACTAGAAGACATATTGCCTAATTCAGCTACATTTACACTTATCAAAATAGAGGGAATTCACATGAGACAAAGATAATTTACATTCATTGAGAGTAGCTTTTCCTCCAAAAAAGCACATGTCAAAAAGGATGAACTTCTTCATAGCAGTACCTTGATTTCATCGAAGAATATGACATAATGACATGGATCAAAAGGTGAGAAAGAATCATAGTCAACATTCCATATCACCAACGATTTGATATTTTCCTGTGAAATGTATGTTTTATACACTATAACTTCTAAGGCTAGACCTATACAATACTTGAACTAGTATATGTTTCACAAACAAAACTTTCCAAACTTGCCAGCATACACCCTTCCCCATTCTTCATATTCTTCCATAGACGGCCAATCATAACCCATAATTTTATCCATGGCTTTCCTGTAAGGGGAATGCTTAGTTATTACTACATTGGATTCTCTGTCAAAATCCTCCAAAAAACTAATAAGAAAATTCAACCTCTCTAGAGTGTTATTAAAGGAATTAATATCAACCTCCCTACAAATCTCATTCACCTAGGCATCCATAACCTCATTCAATTTCATTTTCCACATAGGAAATTATTTAAATTCATAATTATTGACCCCTATGTTTGGTAATGGTGACAGATCAATGTGATTATATTGAGCTGTCAACTCTACTATTTTCTGCTCCAATGGGGCTACATACCCTTGAAACTTTTGCTCACTCAACTCACATAAAAACTCATAGACTGGAAGCACTTGAGGGTAATTATCTTCATGCTAGCCAGCTCCCACTAGTATTAACTTCAATCTCTCAGCTCTTGGGACCCATTTATTCAAGGTTGCTATAGCCAACATCTTATCTCTCTCAGACAATCTCATTGCACACACCATCAAAGCATAATTTTCATGCACACTATTGAGTCTATCCTGAATCTTCTCATTTAATTCCTTTAGGGTAGTGCTAACCACTTTTGACACATTTTCATACATGGTATCTTGTGCCTTCTCAAGTGACTTCTTATATACTTCAACCTATAGAAGCAACTGTTGTTCGTCAGATGAGCTAGAGCCTGATCTATTTAATTTTCCACTGCAACTAACCCCTATCCCCCATTGTATGGTACCATTTCCAAGGCCTGATAATGAAGTGAATGTTGGGGAGATGCCAATTGAGAGGTTGGAGGTGTGTGGCTTGAGCTAGATTGAACCTATTCTTTTTATACTTCTCATCTTTGTTTATAAAATTGCAATTCATTTTATAGCACAACCACCTTCTATTGGTTGTTATCATAGTCATTGAGGAGTTCTTTATATTTAGTTCTAAGCTTATCTCTCTCCATGATGAGACTTTCCATAGTTTCTCTAATAAACTTAGCAACATTGACAACCATGATTACAACTTCCAAAGCTGGAGTATAAGCAAATCTCTTTACAAGCAGTTGTCCACTAAGGTCTGATGCCTCGACCAGAGCTAGTTTCCTAGACCCTGAGGATGATGACCATATTGCCAATGCATCCCAATCCTCATTGAAGGCTGAACCTCGAAGTTCCATTTCCAATTCTTCTTCCATCTATACAAGAGGCCTTTCAACCCTTCTTATGGCATCTAAAACAATGGCATCAGAAATATTCCATTTTGGCAACAACAACACAACACAATTCTTTACCAGCTCTCTTCCCTCTTGGGAATTAATCCTTTTGAACTCATCTTTCATAATGCTTCTTACATTTTCCTCAATGACAATTTCAGGAATTTCAGGATGCAAGCTCCTTTCAATGACTACCTTCTCTACATATTTTACAACCTTAGATTTCCATGAGAAATCCTAAAATGAAGAGGATTCAATGAAGGAGTCATCTTCCATAAACTCCTTGTTGGATTCTACCCTTAAATCATTTGCAATATTCAATCCAATAATATCAATATTCCCTAATTTGAGGATACTCTATCCTAAACTTGAAGCAATTTTCCTCTCATGAGGAGGCATTCCTATATGCATTTCCTCAGGAGTGACATAGATATCATCTTCATTTGTTTCAGAGTAATCAACCACTCCTTTAGTCTTAGTCCTTTGCTTCTTTTAAGGTGGTTGCTCAGGGGGAACATAACTTCTTGGGGGTGAATCAAGATTAGTTATAGGAAAGGAAACCTATGCAGGAGGAGGTGGCACTACACTCTTGGGTGAATTAGCTTTTGGACCTTCAGAGGTGATAGGGGTTTTTGGCTTCTTTCCTCACTTGTTGCTTTCTTCCTCCTAGAGTATATTCTTAGTTGCTTAGGTGGTTGATATGTAGGTTTTTCTTCTAATGTCATTTCAACACTTTCTTTAACCTCCATTTCCTTTCCTTTATCTAGGATTTCCCATTGTTCCCTCAAAACACCAACATTCTCAAAATTGTCCATGACATGCATAACTTTATTGAAATCACTAGAAATATATGGCAGAGGGTCATATTGGGGAATGTTCTTCTGCTTAGCTTCAACCATCTTTATATAAGTAAGGTATTTGGCTTTCCTTTCAGCTTGTTCCTCAAAGCTAAAGACATTCCTAATAACATCCTTAGGGTAATAAAAAACATGCACAAAGTTACCCATTTTCTTATCTACTTTGAGTCTGCCAATGAAGCCTTCAGGATCATGATTCCGTGACCTAATAGTCATTAGTTTATAAGGATCCAACAAATGATCTAATTCATTCCATGTCCCTTTTGTCATAATGAAATCTACAAATGTTGTCCATTCTAGAAAGAATGCCCCCTTCCTTGCTAATTTAGGTAAACGTGCTTCCTTGTGAAGCTCCTAACTATCTCATGATCTCAGGGAGTCCTATTCTCAAAGGAACATCTCCAGGAAAGACATATGGGCCTAGACCACTACCATATATCCAAAAAATTATCTTATTAGGATAAAAAATTAAATCTCCCTAATTAAGACTCAAATTCAAATCTGGCCTCATCTCCCTAGGTCTCAAGAATTCATAAATTTCTCTGGGGATTATAGGTGGTTCATGTATTAAGGCCCTCCTTATTCTGGATGCAAATGCATTTTTAAACATTACAAAGTTATACCTTTTATCATCTTTATCCAAGATCCAGGTCCAACATTGGATAGCCAATTCAACATCTTCCTTCTTCCTTTCCAAGGTGATCTCCTTCTCAAAAGCTTTGCATCCTTTATACAAGAACATATGCATTAACAGTGAGTACCACCAGAACTTTACCCATTGTTTACCTTCCTCCAATTCAACTAAGCCTTTATGGATATGTTTAGCAAGAAAAGTTCCATAATTGTAAACAATTCTATATGGTGGATGTTGCAGATGTGTGGCCAAATAGTTGTACTCCTTCTACAATGTGTTAGGTGGATCAACACCAATAATTTGGTATAGAGAGTATAGAGTCTTTCTAAAATAGCTAGAAAAATAGCTCATTGGTAAAGGTTTTAGCTCTCTATCATCAATCTTAACTTTCCTCCTGTGTTTCCCATTTCCAGTCACTGCAGTATATAGAGGCAACATCCTTGTTCTGATGAACGCCTTAGTATTGTTGTACTTTGTTCTAATAGTATCCATATCCATAGAGATCATGTTGGGACTTTGTTAATGCAAATCAAAGACTTATTCAATCTCTTCCCTGGTTATTCTTACCATTACTATCCCATCAAATGCTCTGATTTCCCTAGAGAATGGGTCATATTTTAAGGCAATTTCTTTCAAGAGATTTATGTCCATGTACACATTGGGAGCAATTAGCTTCCCCATGTCCAACTTCCATGGATTACTGAAAAGGAGCCCCAAGGTTCCTATTTCCAAACCAATGTTGAAACATCTACCATCTCGTGGAAGGTACCTCGACATCCTTGATAAAGCAAGCTTTAGCTATCAATCCTTCCTTCATAGTAGAGCCCTAAAACAAGACCCTCCCCTCCAGTTTCTTATTTGTAGATAGGGGTAGAAAATCAATCACATCCTAAGAAAGGGTTCTAGACTAGGTGGAGGAAGAAGCACCTTGTACTTTGGGAGCCATGGGCTTGAGTATACAAAAATTATAACAAAGGAATTTTAACTACTCAACTTTCTAATTGCAATTTATGACCTAGGAAAAGTGCTAATTCTAGACAATTCATAGGGCTACAACTTTTAAAAGCAAAGATTAACCCTAATTTAAAGTACTAAAAGAAAAACAATGAAACACACTCATTTTAAAGCACATTAAAGCAAGCCCTAATTCAAAAAGCATAAAATTGCATTTTTTATAGTTACTACTTTCAATCATGACAAACCCTAATGCTAGCTAGGACAACCTCTGTAATTCATTTTCCAACTCTTTGTATCACCTTAAACATGTCTTCAAACCCCAAATAAGCAAGAATTGGCTGAACACAATTTCTGATGGGAATTGAATAGTTTTACATATCACCTCCACCATTAATGCTCACTATCGTGAAGCAAAAAAATTAAAAAAAGTGTACTTTATAGTTTTGAATGTGTGTCATTGATCTATGGCTGAGCTAGACATCTTGAATGACTTAGATTGAGTCAATAGCATTTGAATTTACAATTCCACTCCAGCTCAAATGAATAGCCAATAGAGATTTGCTACTTGGATATTTTTGTGTACTTGTGGGATCCACCACGAGTAGCCATAGAGTGCATGTGGCATCTTCTCACGAGTCTTAGTGCTTTTAAAGAACCTGCATCTTACACCCATGAGCTAGTGGGGAATGGTGGAAATCATATTTTCTTGCTCAACCAGTATCATTAATCTCAAGCTTCAGGCATTGGGATGAGATGTAACAACTGGGCACACTTAGACATGGTGACATTTTGCTAACCTCGTAGCAATTAAACTGCATTCACTTTAGATGGACGAGCTAGTGGGGAATGGTCTAGATGAAATCTCATAGTCTGGTGATTTCTCAACTTGCACATGAAATAGAGTTACTCATAAAAGAGGGCCCGACTAGGCCGATGATGAATTACCTATAGGAACTAATGACTTAGACTTAAGTCACATGTAAATCAAAAATTAAAAACCTGACATTGGGAAAAAATTAAAATGACTAACAAACCCAAGAAATGGGGCAAGTAAGGAATGTATGTTGATGGATCAAAGGACAACTAACAAGACCAACAAATAGGAGAACCAACTAATGTAAAAATAAATCATTCAAGGACCAAACATGGATTAATTGAACAAGACTAGCTGAGAAAAACCCTTGAACCCTATTTATGGGGACCATGTGACATGTGAATAACCAGTAAAAAATGTCTCAAAATGTGATTAATTTTGAGGGCTTTATCAGTGGCTCATGCTCGAGGATGCATACCCCCAGTGGGTATGGCGAGAAACATATCTCTTGGTGAAGTAGACCAAACACAAAGGAACTCAAAAAGAAACTAGGAGCTCACTCAGACTAGGAAACCAAACCCAATAGAAAGAAAAGACACCAAACCCTATATATAGAATTTATAGGACTATACAATATACATGGATATATGGCCTATTTCAAGAGATAGGGTTTTAGGAACTATCCATGTACTAGAAGTTCCAAAAATTCACCTAAGAGTGATTTTAGGAAGTAAGAATCTTCTCCATGAGTATCTGCAATCAAATAAGGTCCAAGGTATAAGGGATAAAACTTCCCATGCTTTTCTTTATCCTCCAGTCTGGTATTCCACATCAACACCATACATCCTACTTCAAATTTTCTCTGAACAACCTTTTTATCATGCAAATATTTAACTTGAAGCTGCATTTTCTCATTCCTTTTGTGAGCTTCTCTCCTCATCTCATCGAGCTTAGCCAATTCACTCATCCTATTTTTCATCTCATCATAGATGTCAGTATTGTATTCTTGTACAAACTTATACATTTTCATCAAAATATTGTGTGGGATCTTGGCCTCTAATCCATACACCAAGTTGAAAGGATAATGTCCAATGGCTTTCTTGACTATGGTCCTATCTACCCACAAAGCTAATTGCAACTTTGAGTCCCATTCCTTCTTATTCTTCTCAAGGACTCTTTTGATATTCTTCATAAGGCTTTTTTTGCTAGACTCGTCCTGTCCATTCCCCTACGGATGATATGGGGAAGAGTAGAATATATTTATGCCATGCTGATTACAAAAATCTATGAATTCTTCAAACCTAAAACACATGGAATCATCAGAGAAAATAATTTTAGGAACACTGAACCTACTTAAGATGTTATTCATCAGGAAATCAATGACAACTTTGCTAGTTTCCTTCTAAGTGGGAATAGCCTCAACCCATTTTGTGAAGTAGTCAGTTGCCACTAGAATTCAAGCATGTCCTCCACTAGACTTCACCGCCATTTCTCCAATAAATCAACTACCCATTGTCAGAAGAGGGCTGGTGCTGAGACTAGTGTAAGTGGTAATCTTATCAATGGCTTCTATTCTTTTAGGATCAATTTTGATACCATCCTTTGAAACAATATTCCCCAGCAACTTACTCTCTTTAACCCTAAAAGCACATTTATTTAGGTTCAAGGAGATACCATTTTCAAGAGCCATGATAAAAATATTTTCAAGGTGGGAGAAATGATCTTCATCTTTCTTACTGTGAGTAGTAAGATCATCTTGATAAATAGCAATAAATAGATCTAGGAAATCAGCAAAAGCCATGTCCATGGCTCTCTAAAAGGTAGCACCAACATTTATAAGGCCAAAAGGAATTCTAACATAAACATAGGTTCCCCATGGCATGGTGAATGCTATCTTGTACTACTCTAACTCTCTTACCATGACTTGATTATATCTCAAAAATCCATCCATCATGGAAAGCAACTCACAAACTATTACCTTTTGTAACATTGCTTCCATGTTAGTTAAGGGATAATTGCCCTTTAAGGATGCAACATTAAGATTTCTAAAATCCACACATAACCTCAGATCGCCATTCTTCTTTTTGATAGGGACCAAATTGGATACCCATGAGGAATTCTTTATAGGTTTAATGATTCCTGCATCACTCAACTTTGCTAGTTCCTCTTGCATTTTAGGTCTCAAAGTAGGATTAATTGGCCACTGCTTCTACCTAAAGGGCTTAGTATTAGGCTTTAATGGGATCTCATGTTGGAAAAGATCCTCCCTATATGCCTTTAGGTCATCATAAGACCATGAAAACACATGTTTGTATTTCCTTAATAAAGCAATCAACATAGTCCTTACATGAGGCTTCATCTTTTTACCAATGTAAACCTTCTTAGGGACATTGTCTATCCCAAAATTTATTTCCTCAAGTTCTTCTTTATGTGTAGATGTTTGTCTAGCACTTGACTTATCTGGGCCATCAAAAACTCTTTCTAGTGCAACTAATCCCTTGGGAATTTTGTTTTTTTTCAACTGAATTACCTCATTTCCAAAAAATGTTTCCTTACCATCAACTTCCACCACATATGAACTAAATTCAATCTCTTGACATTCATATTGTTCAACAAAATGTAAGAACTTTAGAATGTCATTATCATCATCGAACACGTGCCAATTGTAGATGTTGTTAGGTAGTGTGGGCCTTATCTGTACCTCAATCCTTGAGATACCATCAAAGGTCACATCATCTAGCTTAACTGCAATGTTAGCAAATAGATCTACTCTAGCATTTTGTCCTCTTTCTATTCATTCTATTCCAAAGGGATCAAATTCCTTGATAGCCTCCCACACTTCATTCCTATATTTTCTCAATCATTTGTCCTTACTGAAAAACATAGACCTAACTTGGGAGACTACTAAGTATGAATCACCAAACACTTTTAACAATTTTATCCCATGTTTGGGGGAAAGTTTGAAACCAAGCAATAATGCCTCATACTCAGCTACATTGTTGGTACATGCAAACTACAACAAAATGGAATATTTGAAAGTCTTACCTTGGGGAGAGGTAAGAATGACCCAAGCACTTGAGCCCTCCTTTGAGAAGGCTCCATCAAAGTACATAGTCCACAAAGGATCTTCTGGTGATGTTAGAAAAACCTCTTTAACAATTGATGTAGGCTTAGCTTTTCCTTCTTCTTGCTCCATTTCTTCTACCCAAAAAGTATCTATGCTAGTGTCTATAAAATTGATTATTGGGGGTTCTACTAGCTCTTCAACATGCTTAATCATATGTGAAAATCTTGACTCCCAAGCAACCTTGACATCTTTCTGATCAATTGAGAACATGGCAAATGAAAAGTCACATTGAATGCTCCCTCCCATGGAAGCACACCATTGTCTTGAAAGTAGCATTCCATATGTTGGTGGAATGTCCACCACTGTAACACTCATAACCAACTCCCTTTCAAGGAATGTAGCCAATCTATATGGGACCTCATAGATTACACCAATAATAGTGACCTCTCTAGAATCCATGGCATAACACTTTCCATAGGTGCTATCAACTTTCAAACCCATTTCCTCCATTATTTTGACACACATGACATTGTTTGAAGCACCCAAATCAATCATACAATTCCTAAGTATTTTTCCATCAATGATCAGACTCAAAAAGAAAGGATTAACTAAAATTGGATTTGTAGTGATGGTGGTTCCTAAGTAAATCTTAGGGTTCTTATTGAAATTTTCCCCTACCCCAGCATCCTCTACCTAGCTTTTACTTGTTTCAAGTACATTAGCATCTACTTTATATTTGTTGACCTTGACAATAATATTAATGATAGGATTTTTTTTTTCTTGTGGTCATCGATCCTCATCATCTCAAGGAGTGGAACTATAACCCGTATTTGAGATATTACCTAAAACATATCAATAGGAAAGTAACTTGGTACTTCTATAAGCACTATTTCTTAGGGAACCACTATGTTAGCTTGCTTATCAACTTTCTTCTTGGTAGATTTCAACTCTTTAGCTTTCAAATCTGGTTGTACAACTTTATCAACAACCTTTTCCTTACCACCTTACTTGGCCCAAATTCTCATTTCTTTAGTTTCCTTGGGCTTGGTTTCTCCTTTCTTATTATCTATCTTAACCACCTTATTGTCTGCATTGTTATCCTTAATAAATATGCCTCTTGGATGGCCTAGGTTTCCACTCACCACCCTGTTCCTAAGATGGATATCACTTCTTTCTTGAGCTCTAGCAGCCAATGCAATTGTATATCTCTCTATTTCTTCATTTAAAGGTCTCCTCAAAGAAACATTACATGCCTCAAGGTTATAAGCAGTGAATTCATCCTCTCTTTCTTCATCAAAAAACACTTGTTGATGGTGAAGGGTTGCTTCTTGTCTTTTCATATCCACATCATTTGTGTGAGCATCATTGCTAGAAGAATAGTCACCACACTCCATATCTAATCCAGTCATAAATACATTTGCAATTTCATCAGGATTATGGGGAGAGTCAATCTCCCTCTAATTAGTGAATGTCTTCTAAGACTCTGGAAACTGTGCACTGATGTGAGGAGTGAGGAATTTCACAGACTTCACACCAAGGTAATTCTTCCACAACATTTGTGGTATTTTTGTGCAATGGATTAGATGTTTCCTAGAAATTGTTTTGATTATTTGGAATAGGCTTTCCATTATGCTAGTTGGTATGGTATGGTTAATCTTGAAGTCTCAGAAGCCTCTCATTTCTCTAGAATTGAGGCTTATCATTTTTGACCTGCCTCTACAATAGATTCAGTACTTGATCCAACTTCTCTTTTGTGGCTATAACTTTAGATACCTTCTCATTCTGAGATTTTGAATTCTTAGAAGGCTTAGGGTCATCTCTTCTACCAACCTTGTTGGATTCCCTTCTATTATTTTCAATTTTTATTTCCATCTTGTAAGCGTCCCTTAAAGATTGTTAATTTTTGTCTCTGAGCAAGTAACACATCTTAGAGTCATATATATTACAATAAACAACCAAACATGCTCTTTCATTAGGCCCGATGGAGCTTGTGAAATTCTAAAGAATTTTAGCTCAATTTTCATAAGTTTGGTTCCCATTTCTAAACCATTGTGTAGGGTTTTTAATTAGAAAATGTGCCAACTTTATATTTTCATGTTGCCTTGTCTAGTCGGAAATTAGTTTCTTAAGTGATTTTTTGAGCTGCTCATTATGCCAATTCACCAACCCCATTTGTCTAAGCAACCGATCATCTTTCTCGCCATGTCAAGGTTTTCCTAAAGTTGGGTTGCAAAATTTTTTAAATACAGTGACTTAGCAATTAAGTCATTAACCCTACGGTCTTGTCACCATCGGGCGAGATAAGTATTTTCCATTTAATGCTAACATCATGTGTTGTGCAACTTGCAAGATTCAATGATCAGGGATGAAATTTGAACTGTACCCCACTAGCTCACAGGAGTAATGTGCATGTTAGATAAAAATAATGAGATTAGCGAAAAGCTAACACATGTTCCAGGTATAGTGCGAGACCCACTTCCCACTACTACTCATGTATCGTGGCATCTTCAATGAATGGTTGTGATTAGATCTAGTGGAATGATCTCCACCATTCCCTATTGGCTCACTAAAAAAAGTAAATGATGGTTAAAATGTAGTGAGATTAGTGAAATCTCAAAACTTGTCCCCACTCACTTGGACCATGGAGCCCACACGGAGTGATGATGCCATTCGACATGGCTATACCTGATTGGTTGAAAGCACATCAGCAAGGAACCACTAGAATTCAATGAAGGTCAAGCATGAGCTAGTCGTTAGATTATCCACTAGGGCAAAGGATCAATGGATCTCATTCAAATGGCAGGTGACACCTGATGGTCAATTCTAATCTGCACAAAAAGCTTGCATTAATGGATTATACTCTGCAGATTGATCGAGTTGATCTCAACTCATGCCAAGAGGCAAATGCAGACAATCATGGAGAATAATTAATATATTTCCATGCAAATGGGAATTAAACAACTCTAGTACATCTACCAATGGGATGCCAAAATTGCACATGTGTTATAAACAATGAATAAGGATTTTGTGGTCTTACCTGATAAATATAGAAGATGTGATTGTTACTTACATCATTATCATGAGGTAGTTAAATAATTTCTTGTGTGAAAAATTATTAGCAGAGAACAAGATGATCCAACTAGCGAGGAGGTCAGTTCGTCTAAATTCACAGAGCTTTGGCCTTGGTGCACATGAAGTTGTTCCTACTCTGGAAGAAGCTACTACTTCTATGTCCAAATTAGCATTGAGAAGATGCAGTCGTTGACTACAATTTGAGTGTGGTACTATTGAGGTAGAAGATGACAAAGGAAAACACTCGGTGCAATCTCTAGTGGGGTTAAAGTAGAGGATGAGGTATGGGCATGGCTCCTATGGGCGCCAGCTTTCACCCATCAACCTCATGAGCACATCTTTTGGAGATGATGATTTAGAGGCTGATTCAGCCTATGCTCGGTACCTGGAAATGCTAAATGAGGGCTTTCCCTCAGATGAAGAGGTAGTCTCCATGTTCTTATTGGTCGTGAAGACCCTAAGTAGGCATACTGTAAGTGTAGCTAAAGAAGAAAAGGTGGAAGGAGAAGCTGAAGTTTCCTCTCTTCCTCTAGCAATGACAAGGAGTGGTTGGGTTTAATGTGGTCATAACTTGGGTCATGATGGTGTGATTGGTAAGTGAATTTTCTACAAGTGAAGTATTATTTTTGCTAGTGATTAATAATTTCATTGTGGTGGCCTTTTGTTGTGCATTCCTGGCACATTTTGATGATTAGACATTGGTTGTGTGCCCTCATGGAATTTTGATTGCCTGGTTTGTGGTGCTCAGATGGTGACAAGGAATTTTTTGGTGGTACTTTTCTTTCTCTTTCTTGGTGGCAGTTATACTTTGGATCCCTCTTGTTATGCTATTTTTTTGCCATTTCAGCATGTGATATTTTTGAAATTCAAATAAAATTTGGCTAAAATTTTGATGAAATGATCATTGGACAATGTAACTACATTCAAGTCCAAAGAATTTTTCTCCCTATTGGTCTAAATGGAATTCAAGACTCTAATGCAAAAGGAGGGAGAAGACAACATTCAAGGGCTAGGGTTTTAGTTAGATAGATATAGATAGATAGGAATGGGATAGTTAGTCATCTTTGGGTTTTTATGCATGAACAATGGAAAGTACCTTAAATGGTTTTGTTGATTTGATCCAAGTATAAGTGAATATACGTAATTCTGATATATTTCTCTCCTTGTGCAAGTTTGAGATGAATTTGGAATGAAATATTAATGATATCTTGTTCTGCTTTGAATCATTTGTTTAGATGCATGTCTCATATCTTTGTCTTGATTCAAGTAATTGACTAAATACTTAGATGGGGATGTGAGTTTACTTTTATTTGTAGAGGATTTGATAAGTAGTTGTATATTAGGAAATTTGAGCTCCATAGTGCAAAGTATTATGAGAGTAGTCTATTTCATTGTTGGATCACTTTTGTCTTACTAATTCTTGCTTATGTGACTCCATTTGGACCAATAAATACAACACCGATCTATTCCTTAATGATATTCCTAAGGGTTTTATCAAATAATCATTTAATTGACCAAATTCTAGCTAGGGTGCCATTTTATTTCAAGATTCATTGATTCCACTATTTATTTGTGATACTTCTTACTTGGGGTGTCATGATTTTGATGAATGGATGAAACATTATTTCGAAAAAAGACAATTTCCTAGTAACTGTTGCATGGTTATCCTTTGTCATTATCTATCTATGTAATCATGTATTCAACATAGTTGAATCTTAAGTGAATACATTAGGAATACCCTCCTTGGTCCCACAGAGCCTAAAGCATAGAAGATCCTAGCCTTTGGCTAGATCTTGTTAAGTTGGACATTCATTTCAAGACTCTTGAGTATAGGAACAGGCTATTCCTTAGAGATATCTTGGGTGTACTAGAGAAAACACCAACAAAATGGTGACTCTATTGGGGACTTCTTATTCTCCAAAAACATAGATACAAAATGCAGAGTCAAATGATGATTTATTGTGAATGTTCTCAAGTTCTTGAACCTAGTTTACAATTTATTTACTGTTGGCATTAAAAAAATTCAATGTGACCCTATTGTGGAAGATAGCCTCAAACCTGGATTATTTTGTAAAGAAGCTTCAGCTTGTGCAAATCTTTTTCCTCTAAAGAGAGGTGCCAACTTTGAATCAAAGAACCTATTCAAGTATACATCAATTGTTCAGATCCTGTTTATTAATGATGAGAAGTACTTCATAGCTATCATCATCCAGGTATGCTTGAAGAACTTAAAATAATTTTGAGCATTTTATAAATATCATCATATTTTCCAATGCCTGACATGAAATGATTCCCTAAATAGGTGATTCAACACTAGATTAGGGAATGTTTAAGAATTTAAGAGTGCTTCTTATATATAAGATGAAATTTTTGTAATGAAGGAAAGAAGCATGCCATATTGTAGATCTTAGATAGCTTTGTAAGGGGTATTTGTACTAAGATCTTGGGATTACATTTGTGAAAGGAATTGGGGCAATGTTGGATAAGTTGCATAAATATTTTAGAATTCCTTTTAAGAATTAAGGGTAGGTTGTCAATTTGTGTTGCCTAGTGCAAATATGGATGAAGACACACAAGTCAAATAGTTTGGGACATACCAAGATAGCTTATGTATGGATAGATACAGAGCCATTAGCTTTGACAGTATTCATGGTTATCCGAATGTTATGCCACTTAAGGTTAGGGATAAGATACCAAGGTTTGGTGGTGAAAAATCTGAATTAACAAATGAACATCTACAAGAATTTGTAGATGTAATGGGTGATTATGAGGTGAATTTTGAAGATATAGTGATGAAACTTTTTGTTCAATCATTGAGGGGAGATGCAAGAGATTGGTTCTCCTTTTTACCCACTATCTCCATAAGTTGTTGGAATGAACTTAAGGATGCTTTCCTTGAGCAGTTTGGTAATAAGATAAATCCAAGTGTGGTAAGAAAGAGCTTTATGAAGATCCATATAGGTAAGGATGAGTTGGTCCCTATTTTTAATCTTATATTTGCAAAGGTAGTAAGAGATATCCCTAAATACATAAGACCAAATGATGTTGAATGTTTCATTGTAAACTTGGGAGAATTTGACAAGAAGATGGGCTTCTTGTTGAGAGATAAAAAGCGTACAACCTTGTAATAAGATTATCAGGAAATAGTAGATATTGAGAATAATTTGAAGTATTCAATCATGAAGAGATTCATAGTGACCACTCCTACTTCTTTTAATAATATCCAAGCATTCCAACTGAGTAAATTGAAGAATAAAGGTGCTCACCAGGATGAGGACCCTTTAGATATTGTGCTTACATCCTCTATAGAAATTTTAGGGAAAGCATCAACCTCTAGCCAGCCAAGCCAAGGGGGAATGAACTTGATGTTATCTATTGGGAGATTGTATGAAGTAAAGAGGAATATAAACAAGTCAACATATAACTTGCTTTGAAGGTTTTTGGACATTGTAATGGAAATTTTCATAGATTTTAGGCCAAATGAGTAGACATGTATAAATCTATTTTGTGAGGCTTACACATCAAGATCAATCCAATGGACTAAAGATATGAAGCCCCAAAGCATTAGTCAAGTGGTGGGATGGATAAATATGGTTGAAGAGGCCAAGCATGGTTATGTGTCTCCCACTACTTCCCATAATTTAGAGAGTGATTGTCACAATGAGGATAGACAAATATTAACACTGCTAAATCCCCAAGGATCTTTGGTGCCAGGACAATTAGCCATTGAATGTTGTCAATTCATAGACAGTCTAAATGTAGATGCACCCGACAGTGATGAAGATGAAGAAACAAAGTGTGAAGTCAAGGAGGTCATTCCTTATTACCCTCTTCTAAATGTATTAAGCCATGAGCCTATACAAGACATGCATAAATTATCACAAAAGAATTGTGTTGGAATTAATCATATGTTACCTGGTAATTGTGATACTTTTGGCTCCTACGATAAGGTATAGGTAGGGATTTAGAGAGGAAAAGTTGAATTTGAAAAATCCTCAATTGAATATGATTCATCCTATAGACCTGAGACTAAATCCATGGCTTCTAGTAGTGGGTATTTCAATAGCTTGGAAGGGATTTGCTTCCTAGAAAGTGAACAATTCTCTTCATGTGAAGAATTTTTAGAATATGGATCAATTGTTATGAATATCAGTGATGAAGAAGTTGGTGACTTTGTTTCCCTCTGTTCCTCAAGTGACTATGATGATTTTGAATACTTGGAAGGCCAATATCAAGGGATTCTCCATGGTATAAATGATGAGATACATCTAATTATTTCCAAGATATGGAAAAACTCTTTATTTGATGAGCCTACACATGATGTTGAAGATGTTACGAAAGATGTTTATTGGTGTAGGAGTAATATTTTGTTTGAAAATTGTTCTAATGAATCTTTTCCTGATAATTCTAGTACACAAGTAGCAAAGGATTCATATATGTACCATGGTGGTAGTTCTTTTGAGGATGTTAGCCCTGATTTCATTATCTGCTAGCTGAAAGAAAAATCTAATGGCATAGGTATGGTAAGGGTTTTTTGTCAGAATGGGATAGAACAAGTGGTCCATAAGGGTCATGATAAAGGTGATTCTTACCCCCAGGCATTCCAAAGGGATCATGTTTCCTACGCTGAGGAGGATTATGATGACTATATTGGTTGTGTTATTACTGATAAAAGATATGTGGATGCTCCTAGTTGTGCCCTTATAGCCATTCATGATGTGTTCAAAAGGGATGTTGAATGGTTACCAGCCTATGATATATAGTATATCAAGAAGTAGAATGAGGAAGAAAATTTTCCCAGGGGTGATGAAGGGACTAACCAGATAGAATTCATTAATGTTCTAATGAAAGAGGATCTTGCTAGCTAGTATGATGTTGCAATGAAGCTTTTTGTAGATTTTCCTCACCTTGTAGACATGATTGTGGGTTTATTTTCACCCATGAAGGACAATGCTAATATGAAATACATGGAGGTATATGGTTCCTTTTTCTCTTTCCCTGAATTTATGAATGAATACTTGGATATAAATCAAAGTGCTTATTAAGCCTGTAAGTTTGAAGAACAGTTCAGATATGATATCACATCTCATTATGATGTTGAATATGATAATTTTGTATTTTCAATACAATTTGATGAGTTTGTGATGAGGAGGTTTGATTTTAACAATGCTACCATAGGTGTTATGCTTAATATTGATTGCAGTAAGGTTAGACACCTAAAATGGCATAACATAAATGAGAATCCAGTGATGGTGAGACAGGATAAATTGTTTGATAGAGGTAAATACTTCCCTTGAGTTTTGGGGGCCCTATGCCTCCAATTTGAGGATTGAAGCCAAAGGTTTATATGAGGCTTTTGACATAATTCCATTGCATAGTTCTATAAATTGTGTACATAGGGTTTGGTGTGTTTGCTTTCCTTGGTTGTGTCTTCTTGCCTTGTCCAGGTAAGATCCTACTTTTTTTTGTCCCTTTGATTTCGTCTCCTTCAACCAAAGATTCTTTTCTCACCATACCTACTGGGGGTATGCATCCCTGAGCATGAGCCACTAATGGAGCTTGTGAAATTCTAAAGAATTTCAATTCAATTTTTATAAGTCTGGTTCCCATTTCTAAACCCTTGTCCCCAAAGTGAGTAGGGTTTTTAATTAGAATATGTGCTAACGTTATGTTTTCATGTTGACTTGTCCAATTAGTCATCGATTTCTTAAGTGATTTTCTAAGCCACTCGTTACATCAATTCACTGACCCCATTTGTCTGAGCAACCGGTCATCTTTTCCATTGTGTCAAGGTTTTCCTTAAGTTGGGTTGCAAATTTTTTTAAATCCAATGACTTAGGGATCAATTCATTAACCCTGTGGTCATGTCACCATCGGGCAAGCTAATTCTTGTCCATTTAATTCTAACATCATGTGTTGTGCAGCTTGCAAGATTTGATGATCAAGGATGAAATATGAACCGTACCCCGCTAGCTCGCAGGAGTAATGTGCACATTAGATAAAAATAGTGAGATTAGTGAAAATCTAACATGTGTCCTAGGTACAGTATGGGACCCACTTCCCACTACCGCTCCCATAGCCCGACGTCTTCAATGAACGGTTGCGATTAGATCTAGTAGAATGATCTCCACCGTTCCCTATTGGTTTGCTGAACAAAGTAAACAATGGTTAAAATGTAGTGAGATTAGCAAAATCTTAACACCTTTCCCCACTCGTGTGGACCATGGAGCCCACACGGAGCGATGGTGTCATTTGAAATAGCTATACCTGATTGGTTGAAAGCACATTAGCGAGGTGCCATTGGAATTCAACGAAGGTCAAACATGAGCTAGCTATTCAATTATCCACTAGGGTAGAGGATCAATGAATCTCATTCAAAATGGAAGGTGACACTTGATGGTTGATTCTAATCTACACAAAAATCTTGCATTAATGGCTTACACTTTATAGAGTGATTGAGTTGATCTCAACTCGTGCCAAGAGGAAAATGTAGACAATTATGAAGAATAATTAACAAATTTCCATGCAAATGGGAATTAAACAACACTAGCACATCTACCAATGGGATTCCAAAATTGTACATGTGTGATTAACAATGAATAAGGATGTTGTGGCATTACCTAATAAATATAGTTGAGGTGATTATCACTTACATCATTATCAGGAGGCAGTTAAACACTTTCTACCATGTGAAATTATCAGGAGAGGATGAGATAAGCCAGCTAGCAAGAAGATTAGTTTGTCTAAATTCATAGAGATTTGGCCCTCGTGCACATGAGGTCATTCCTACTCTGGAAGCAACTACTGCTTCTAAGTCCAAATTGGCACCGAGAAGATGAAATCACTGACTGCAATTCAAGCATGGTACTAGTGAGGTAGAAGATGATAAAGGAAAAAACCTGGTGCAGTCTTTGACATGGTCAAAGTAGAGGGTGAGGTATGGGCATGGCTCCTATGGTTGCCAACTTTTTCCCATCAACCTCATGAGCACATCTTCTAGAGATGATGATTCAAAGGTTGATTCAACCTATGCTTAGTACCTGGATATGCTAAATGAGGCTTCCCCTTAGATGAAGAGGTAATCTATGTGTTTCTGCTGGCCGTGAAGACCCCAAGTGGGCATACTATAAGTGTAGCTAAAGAAGAAAGGGTGGAAGGAGAAGTTGAAGTTTCCTTTCTTCCTCTTGCAATGATAAGGAGTGGTCAAGTTTACCATGGTTGTAACTTGGGTTGTGATGGTGTGAGTGGTAAGTGAATTTGTTGCAGGTGAAGTCTTCTTTTTATTGTGGTGGCCTTTTGTTGTGCATTTGTGACACATTTTGATGATTCAACATCGGTCATGTGCCCTTGTGGAATTTTGATTGCCTAGTTCATGGTGCTTAGATGGTGACAAGGAAGGTTTCAGTGGTATTTTTATTTCTCTTCCTTGATGGCAGTTATAATTTTGCTCCCTCTTGTTATGCTAGCTTTTCGCAATTTCAGCATGTGAGATTTTTGAAGTTCAAATCAAATTTGGCTAAAATTTTGATGAAATGTTCATTGGACAATGTAACTGCATTCAATTTTGAAGCTTGTTGCTCCCTATTGGTATAAAGGGAATTCAAGACTCGAATACAAAAGGAGGGAGAAGACAAGATTCAAGGGCTAGGGTTTCGGTTAAATAGATATAGACAAATAGGAATGGGATAGTTAGTCATCTTTGGGTTTTTATGCATGAACAATGACAAGTACCTTAAATGTTTTTGCAGATTTGATCCAAGTATAAGTGAATATATGTAATTCTTATATATTTCTCTCCTTGTGCAAGTTTGAGATGAATTTGGAATGAAATATTAATGATATCTTGTTCTACTTTGAATCATTTGTTTAGAACCATATCTCATATCTTTCTCTTGATTCAAGCAATTGACTAAATACTTAGATGGGGATGTGAATTTACTTTATTTGTAGAGGATTTGATAAGTAGCTGTATATCAGGAAATTTGAGCTCCATAGTGCAAAGTATTATGAGATTAGTCTATTTCATTATTGGATCATTTTTGTCTTACTGATTCTTGCTTGTGTGACTCCATTTGGCCCAATAACTATTACACTGATCTATTCCTTAATGATTTTCCTAAGGGGTTTATCAAATAATTGTTTAATTGGCCAAATTCTAGCTGGGGTGCCATTTTATTTCAAGATTCATTGATTCCACTATTTATTTGTGATAATTCTTACTTGGGGTGTCATGATTTTGATGAATGGATGGAACATTACTTCAAAACAAGCTAATTTCCTAGTAATTGTTGCATGGTTATCCTTTTTCATTATCAATCTATGTAATCATGTATTCAACATAGTTGAATCTTAAGTGAATACATTAGGAATACCCTCCTTGGTCCCATAGAGCCTAAAGCATAGAAAATCCTAGCCTTTGGCTAGATCTTGTTAAGTTGGACATTCATTTCAAGAGTCTTGCATATAGGAACCAACTATTCCTTAGATATATCTTGGGTGTACTTGAAAAAACACCAACAAGGCCTTGGAGATCTAGGAAATTTATACATTGTTTTCTAAAATATAGCATTGAATTCAGTATCCATTTCATTGTTCCCCTTTGTAATGTTGTTGAAGTCATTTAATCTAAACCGTGGGTCAGTCTGATCACCATATTGCCCTCTAAAAAATAAGAAGAATGAATCCTTGGAGTCAATACTTGCATCAATTAAAATTTTGTACCATTCCATTGCATCTTCTATAAGGGGCTGCATGAAATAATTCATAGCCACATCCTCATCCCATAATTCAAAGTCTTTAATAAAAATTTGAAATGCCTTCAAATGATCTTCACCGCTAAGGGCATTGTTGCGGGTAAATTTGGACACATCTTTCCTAGCATTGCTAGGTACAAGATTTGGGTATCCAGGAATATTTTCAAAACATAGTTGCCTATACCTATCGGTATGCAACAATATCCTACCCATAGGCCCTTCCGCCTCATATTGGTTATCATTATCTCTTCTTCTTTCACCATGATGCCCATGCCTTTTGTGTTGAGAGTCATGTTGATCACTAAAATGAATAGTTTTGTCTTTTTCTTTAGGTGGTGAAGAGGAGCTGGAAGGGTTACTGGTAGGTGAACCTTTATCACTAGTATGATGGTTTTAGGAGGATGAGCAGCCTTGTGGGCTATTGGTTTTAGGGATAGGATCTTTCAATGTAGATTCTAGGAAACTAAGTTTCTTTTTCATTTCCTTATTTACTGCCAATAACTCAATTTCATTTGTCTTCCTCTCCAATTCTTCATTCTCCCTCATTATTTTATCAAAGATTTAAATGGAATTATCTTGAGATGTATCTTTCTTTGAAGCACCTCCCTCATTAATCTTTACCCCTTCATTATTTTTTTTCTCATTCATAGGGTGTTTCCCTTTATCAACATCATGGGATTCTTTCTTAGTATTCTTGGGAGGAGGAGGAGGTGGGATAGCAATTTTTTTAGTAGCATTGGTTCGTGGGCTCCCAATAGTCTTATCAACTCAGAGATTTATAGGAATCTTCCCTACAATTTCTTACACTACTGGGTCATCTTCCTGGTTAGCTTGAGCTACCAATTTTTCTATTGCTTCCATCTCCTCAGCCTTCCTTCTTAACTCATCTGTTCTCATCATAGCATCCCTAATTCTCTTTTCCTTATTTTCTTCCCTTTTCTTTCTATTTTCATTACATTTAGAAATTCTTTGATTAAGTAAATGCACATCATTAAGCACCCCTTCTTCATCTAGAAAAGTAGACTCTCTATTAGATACAACTACATTTTCAGCCTAGTAAGGGAGTGGATCATGGGAATAGTCATCTCCAGTCAACAAGTCATCAAGGATAGGGGTGTATGAATGGGAATTTGGGGTAATATATCCTTCAGCTCTAGCACACCTAGCATTAATATTATCTCTTTGAATTCTATCCCTTTCTCTTTGCTTCATGGCTTGCATACCAGGGTTAGAGAAATACTCATTTACAACAGTCTTCATAAAAACTCCCCCTTTCATTATAAGTACCATCACTAAAGTATAATAAATTCTTTTCACATTCTGAGCTACAATTAGAATGCATTTCATGTTCAAGGGTGGGATGAGGTGTAGACTTTACCTTTTCTTGCATCCTTTTCCTTTATCCATTTTCCTTTGTTCCTAGATAATTCACCCTCCAGCTTCTACTTGGGATGATTCTTCATATGACCTCTTGTTCCTTTCATTAGAGCTTGAGTTCTTTTTGCTTTTGTCACCTTCCTTAATTTCTTTACACTTTTCTTCATAACTTCTTTAATGTCCTTGAACATCTATTCGCACTAGTGCAAAGATGTCAGAGTTGCCACCCAAAGTTCTTGGGATAGATTGGTAACAATTTTGTTATAATCTTTGCAAATAGCAAGAGGTCTTTAGAAATTGAGACAAAATTTGACACATACGATGTATTTAATATGAACTTTGAACACATTCTTTAAAGACAAATGGTCAAGATATTATCTAGAATTTAGATGAAATATTGGAAAAGTTTGGAGCTAAACTTAGCAAACACTTTCAATTGACTGACTCTATGAGTGAATACCACCATGTAACATGGGGATCTATGATAAGGTGTTCTAGAGAACTAATAATTGTAAGACTTACGTCCCTAATAGAGTCACCATTCTGATGTTTTTTTTTTACAGCGAACCAATCAGGTCTCAACAGGTACCTATGAGCTTGTTAGGGTCAATTCTTGAATATTTGCTAGAGAAGTGGCCAACTAACGAGGTATGACATCAATAGCTTTACCTCCTGCACTTCAACTTCTACAAAACTTGGTAGGGTAATCCCATAATGTATATTATACTATTATTTCAGACAATTCACATGTACATTGTATATTTAAGTAGATGTACTCTCATCCATGGCTAATAAGCTAAAATTCCTCAAGAAGTTGGCAATTCCTTGAACAAAATACACACCTTAAGTTGAGAATACAAAGACAACACAAATACCATAAACTCAAAATAGATTAATGATTATTTTAAAAAATATTGTTCTCAAGTCAGATAATTGGGATCATGAAGAAGCTTAACGGATTTATGACCAGTGCCATTATCTATAGGCTAGGAGTTTGAGAAAATTGAAATATAAGGAACATTTAATCTTGGACATTCAATATCTATGCGATACCACTTAGTGATCCACAAATCAATAACCAAATTCGAAAGACTACTTATCATATCCTTTGAACCTGTATAAGAATTCATTGTTTGATTTAAGTAATTTAACTTCTTCTATGAACAAGAGCTGAAACCAAAACACACATCAAAGTATGAGACAATGAAAATTATGAAATGATCTCTGATCAATATTTTCATTAATAATTTGTATACATAATCAAAATGGAGAGACTATATACTTGGAAAATCCCCATTATCATTCAGATATGCCCATAAACCATACATTTAACAAAACATACTACTTAGTGTATATGCATAAAATTGGTCATGTCTAAATCTTGACATTTAATTAAATATTTTATTATTTAATTAATTTCTCTAAAAGTCCTCTACATATGATTAAATTTAATTAATTTAATTATATTGTTCATTCACTTTATTCTTCCGCCATAATTAAATAAATCAATTTTATTTAATTATTTTACACTCATATGTTTACTTGATTAATTAAATAAATACCCTTTATTATTTTAATTAATTATCACCTTGTTGAATATAATTAAGTCTTTTGATTTAATTAAATTTAAATATTTCTTTTCCCCTATTCAAATCTTTCTTCTAATTAATTAATTTATATTTTATTTAATTAATTTCATCCACGTGTCATTTCTTAAAAATTTAATTAAATATCTTTATTTAATTAAATATCTTTCATATCTTTTCAAATCTTGAGTAAATATTTTTTTTAATTAAGAAAAATCTTCCATGTCACCAATAAATAAATAATCAAATTTAATAATTCATTATTTATCTTCAAAATCTTTCCTCAATCTCACAAAAAGATGATTTTTACAATTCATCTTTATCACCTCATCTTATCTCTTCTATGAAAAAGGAAAAAAATCCTACTTTCTGGATTTCTTCTATTTTTCTCTCCAGTCTTATCCATCTTCGACCATTCGATCTGCCAAGAATTTTCACAGTCATTGATCACCTCAGCCAATCAGAATCTTTTGAAAACTCTATAAATATCCCTGTGAATCCAAGCATTGGTTACACACAATGCACATGCATTAGAATTTACTTACATTCTAGCATTATAGGATTCTAGTATTCTAGCATTGTTTTTATCATCTTTAGCTTTCATAATATCATAATCTTTCACTTTATTAATCATGTTTAGTATCAACATAATCATTTCTTAGCATAGCATTGCCTACATTCATATCCAATCTTGTTCTCTAGGAAGACTGTTTGTTGAGCCTAGCCCAAGATCTGAGAGCTCGTTGGAATCAACAAAAACACTAGAGATAGAGGATAATAGGATGACATCAAGAGCATAAAATTTAGTTTTCATTTCTTTTACTCTATTTTCTCTTTTTCATATAATGTTCTATTGGTGTGTTTTGATTTGTTCTATTGATAAGAAAAATAAAAAAAATAAAAAAGAAATAAAAAAAAAGCAATAAAGACAGATAGTAAAAATGTGGCAAACAAACACTATTTGTAGCCCTCCATCTATTAGTTCATGTTCTGCACTCAACTTCTTAGCCTTCATTTCATGCATCTTTTCACCATCATCTTAGAACCATATCAGCATCATACTACCATCATTTTCCTAGAGCGATAATGTCTTACCATGGTTTGATCATTGTACATATCTATTTCAGCAAGTTGTGTCAATACTGGGGGAAAACATTGACAATACTAGGCAATCAACTTTCAGGTTCTACCAAAATAGCTAGACAATGACATAGAATCCAATCATGCAAACAAACAATCAAATCCTATGAACAACTATCCAAGAATTGATCCATATCACAACCATTATTAGCAAATACTATATCATGACTCATATCTAGATGATCTAAAATCTGAATAATGTTTGGAATAGCAGTATTATATTTTGAACAATTGTTGTTTGATTTTTTTATATCATCTCTCTGGAGCACACTTGATGATGTACTAAACTAGAGTGGCAAGGAAAGAGGATGATTTTTCTTTATCTGTTGTATGGAGGTTAACTATCAATTTGGTGCAAATATTTTGCGAGACATGATTTCTATAGTGTATCATTGATGATAGTTCCAAATTTGCATCATAAAGTGGTTAGTCTTTGTCTATTTATGCAAGAAATGCTCAGGTCATCTCGGTTCAATTATACCTCGATGCTTGTGTTCACTTGCTATATCAAAAACCATGAAAGTTGTACTTAGGTCATCATGGGTGCTAATTTCCCTCTAATGCTTGTACATACTTCCAACATTTTAAAATGCTCTATGATGATTCAAGAAAGCTGACAAAAGGCTCAACAAACGGTTGGTTTCATTTAGTTGCATTTCATTTAGATCAATGAACATATCTGCATACTGGATTTACATTAGAGTTTTGAAAGGATGAATCATAACATCAACGGTTGTCATATCTCTTTGGACTAGTTGTGGAGGACATTTAGACATTTGTTTCATTATCATTATCATTTCATCTAGATTATTTTTTATCATTCATTTACATATCATTTTGATCCCATATCATTTTTATTATCTATTGTCTTCATATCATTAACATCTCACTTATCACTTTCTTATCATTTCATTTTCATTCTACATGGTTGCATTTCATTTTCATCTTCATTATTATTTCTTAGCATTTATTATTCCCTCATATTATAATTTCATATCATTTTATTTATCATTACATTTTATTTTCATCTTATCATCTCATATATCATTACATCATTTCATTATTATATCATTATCATTTCATATCATTTCATTACATTATTATTGTCATTTATCATTCCATATCATTCATTTATCCTTGCATTTCATTTTCATCTTATCATATCACATATCATTACATCATACATTTCATTATCATTTCATTACATCATTATCATATCATTTTCATTTACCATTCCATATCTCATATCATTACCATTTCATATCATCTCATTTTCACTTCATTACATCTCATATCCTCATCATATCATTTCATCATACATTTCATCATCATTATCATTTATCATTTCATTTTATCATTATCATATCCTTATCATCAATTTATCATTATCATTTCATATCACATCATTATTATCTTCATATCCTTCTTATTCATTTTTGTATCACTTATCATTTATCATTGCATTTCATTTTCATCTTATCATATCATATCATTTCATTTATCAGTTCGTATCATTTATCATTTTATTTATCATATCTTGCATACACTTATCCTTTTCCATAAACATTGACTCATTTCACATAACATTTAAAATCATATACATAAACATCCATTTTCCATCACATCATTATTATTTATTCATTTGAAAAATCCAAAAACTAAAATTTCATACATACATTACATTTCCACATCATTTGCAAAACATACATTTTCATAACATTTCATATCACATATCATATCATTTCAACACGTTGCATTTTTATCATCATCATCCATTTACATGACATCATTAGTACACATCATAAATCATTTTTCATCATCATATAAACATCATATCTAATCATCCTACCTATCATGTTGGTCATCAAATCATTAAAATACATATCAAAATACATATCACATCATGTAGAAATACATGCATATCACATCATCTCATAAATGCACATCATGTCATCAAAAATCATCGTCATTGCATATCATCGCTCATCAAAAATAATACAAATGTCCAATGTCCAATGAAGCTAAAAAGTCTAAAGAGAGAGACAGGGGATCTGACCAAAATAACATACATACTCCAAAAATAATATACCTTGCGATGTGTGAATGAATCAATAATGAGTCTCATAACTCTAACTGCTAGTGCCCCTTGATGGAGCTAGCCTATGTGGTGGAAGTCCACCGCCTCCTGCACCTCCTACCCCAGGATTTTTGCATGGTCCCAACACACCTCGACTGTGTAAAGGTCAATTAGAATCTCTATATCTATCAAATGACTCATATCATGCAATTTATCTATCAATTCCTCATATCATGCAATCATGCCCTCTATCTTTTAGAATCTCAAATCAATCTATCAATCCTCATTTACTATTTTTTTTTGTTTTTCAATGAAAGCAAATTTATTAGACATCAAATCAAATCTTTACTATCTATCTTCATCAAGATGGATTTATCAGACATCAAATCAAATCTTTACTATCTATCTTCATCAAGATGGATTTATCAGACATCAAATCAAATCTTTACTATCTATCTTCATCACAATGAATTTATCAACAATCAAATCATCTTTCTATTTGTACTTCAGTCACGAATGCAAATATGTTTTCAATCACATCATCTACTATTTGTTTTCTATCGTAAAAAGAAAATTTATCAGAAGTCATATCAATCATCTACTCTTTGTTTTCCCAAGAAAATTTATCAAGCAAAATGCAATCAATCATTCTACTCTTTGGAAACAAATTTATCATCTATCTACTCTTTGTTTTCTATTCTTGGAAGCAAAGTTGTCAATTCATCATTTATCATATTTTCTATCATTTCTATCCATATCAACATGATGATAAGACAATTTATTTATCTATTCACCAAAGAAGCAATATACATCATCATCATTTCATCATTTCCATCAAAAGGGGCATCATTTTCAATTGGGGCCTCTTTTAATCAATTATCGGGAGCTAAATCACAGCATCCCTCTCACCATTCGAATTTCATCATCAGCTCAACATTTTTCTCATTATTAGTGATTTACCTCTCGAGGGGGCATCATCAGTATCAACTGCATATCAGATTCAAATCAAAAGGCATATCAGGCACATTTTTTAATCAAGGGCATATCAGTTAAAAAAATTTATCAGGGGCAAAATCAAATGGCAAATTTCAAAAATAGGAATATTTTCTTTGAAGCAATGTGTTTCACACATCACTTCAAAGAGGGGAAAAATGTATATGCATAAAATTGGTAATGTCTAAATCCTGAAATTTAATTAAATATTTTATTATTTAATTAATTTCTCTAAAAGTCCTCTACATATGATTAAATTTAATTAATTTAATTATATTCTTCATTCACTTTATTCTTCCACCATAATTAAATAAATACCCTTTATTTATTTTAATTATCACCTTGTTGAATATAATTAAGTCTTTTGATTTAATTAAATTTAAATATTTCTTTTCTCCTATTCAAATCTTTCTTCTAATTAATTAAATATTTTATTTAATTAATTTCATCCACGTGTCATTTCTTAAAAAATTAATTAAATATCTTTCATATCTTTTCAAATCTTCAGTAAATATTTTATTTAATTAAGAAAAATCTTCCATGTCACCAATAAATAAATAATAAAATTTAATAATTCATTATTTATCTTCAAAATATTTCCTCAATCTCACAAAAAGATGATTTTTACAATTCATCTTTATCATCTCATCTTATCTCTTCTACAAAAAAGGAAACAAATCCTACTTTCTGGTTTTCTTCTATTTTTCTCTCCAATCTTATCCATCTTCGACTGTTAGATCGGCTAGGAATTTTCACAACCATTGATCACCTCAGCCAATCAGAATCTTTCAAAAAATCTATAAATATCCTTGTGAATCCAAGCATTGATTACACATAATGCACGTGCATTAGATTTTACTTACATTCTAGCATTATAGCATTCTAGCATTGTTTTTATCATCTTTAGCTTTCATAATATCATAGTCTTTCACTTTAGTAATCATGTTTAGTATCAGCATAATCATGTCTTAGCATAGCATTGCATGCATTCATATCCAATCTCGTTCTGTAGGAAGACTATTTGTTGAGCCTAGCCTAAGATCTGAGAGCTCGCTGGAATAAAAAAAAACACTGGAGATAGAGGTTGATAGGATGACATCGAGAGCAAAAAATTTAGTTTGCATTTCTTTCACACTATTTTCTATTTCTCATATAATGTTCTATCGATGTGTTTTGATTTGTTTTTAATATACATTTGATACACTTAAAAATTGATCACACACTTAGACTCAAAGAATTCGATAAAGACTAAATATATTCACTTTGTGTTCTTAACTCTTACAATTCAGATCTAGTATTCAACAAAAAAACCCACACAAAATGGCCCTAAATTCTCTTTTATAGAATAAGGGAGCAAAAAAAATCTTCAGGCCAAGTGTACACATACCACATTTTGATTGGACTGCTAGAAGACATATTCCCTAATTCAATTACATTTACACTTATCAAAATAGAGGGAATTCACATGAGGAAAATATCATTTACATTCATTGTGAGGAGCAGCTATTCCTTCCAAAAAAGCACATGTCAAAAAGGATGAACTTCTTCATAGCAACACCTTGATTTCATCGAACAAAATGAAAAAATGACATGGATCAAAAGGTGAGCAATCATCATAGTCAACATTCCACATCGCCAACAATTTGATATTTTCCTATGAAACATATGTTTTATACACTATAACTTCTAAGGCTAGACCTATACAATACTTGAGCTAGTATATGTTTCACAAACCAAACTTTCCAAACTTGCCAACATATACCCTTCCCTATTCTTCATATTCTTCCTTAGATGGCCAATCAAAGCCCATAATTTTATCCATGGATTTCCTGTAAGGGGAATACTTAGTTATTACTACATTGGATTCTCTGTCGAAATCCTCCAGAAAACTAATAAGAAAAGTCAACCTCTCCAAAGTGTTATTAAAGGCATTAATATCAACCTCCCTACAATTTTCATTCACTCAGGCATTGATAACCTCGTTCAATTCCCTTTTCCACATGGGAAATGATTTCAATTCATAATTATTGAATTTTATGTCTGGTAATGGTGACAAATCAGTGTGATTATATTGAGCTATCAACTTTATTATTTTCTGCTCTAGTGGGGCTACATACCCCTAAAACTTTTTCACTCAACTCACATAAAATCTCATAGACTAGAAGCATTTGAGGGTACTTATCTTCATGTTGGCCAGCTCCCACTAGTATTAACTTCAATCTCTCAGCTCTTGGGATCCATTTATTCAAGGTTAGTGTAGCCAACATCTTATCTCTTTGGGACAATCTCATTGCACACACCATCAAAGCATAAGTGTCATGCACACTATTGAGTCTATCTTGAATCTTCTCATTTAGGTGCTTTAGGGCAGTACTGACAACTTTTGACACATTTTCATACATGGTATCTTGTGCCTTCTGCAACAACTTCTTGTATGCTTCAACCTACAGAAGCAACTGCTCTCTGTTAGATGAGCTAGAACTTGATCTATTTAATTCTTCCACTACAACTGACCCCTATGCCCCACTATATGTTACCATTTCTAATGCTTGATCATGAGGTGAATGTTGGGGAGATGCCAATTGAGATTTTGGAGGAGGGTGGCTTGAGCTGGATTGACCCTGTTCTTTTTGTACTTGTCCTCTTTGTTTATAAAATTCCAATTCATTTTCTAACACAACCACCTTTTGTTAGTTATTATCATAGTCATCAAGTAGTTCTCTGTATTTAGTTCTAAACTTATCTCTCTCCAAGGTGAGACCTTCCATGGATGCTCTAGTAAACCTAGCAACATTGACAACCATTTCTACAGCTTCCAAAGTTGGAGTATCAACAACTCTCTTTACAAGGAGTTGTCTACTAAGGTCTGATGGCTCAGCCAGAGCTGGTTTCCTAGATCCTAAGGATAATGACCATATTTCCAATGAATCCCAATCCTCACTAAAGGATGAACCTTAAAGTTTCATTTTCAATTCTTCTTCCATATGTACAAGAGGCCTTTCAGCCCTTCTTATAGCATCTAAAGCAATGGCATCAAAAATATTCCATTTTGGAAACAACAACACACCACACTTCCTTACCAGCTCTCTGCCCTCTTGGGTGTTAATCCTTTTGAACTCATTTTTCATAATACTTCTTACATTTTCCTCAATGACAATTTCAGGAATTTCAGGATTTAAGCTCCTTTCTATGGCTACCTTCTCTACACATTCTGTAACATTAGATTTACACCAAAAATCTTGAAATGCAGAGGTTTCAATGGAGTCATCTTCCATAAACTCCTTACTGGCTTCTACCCTTAAATCATCTGTAGTATTCAATCCAATAATATCAAGCTTCCCTAATTTGAAGATGCTCTGTCCTAAACTTGAAGCAATTTCTCTCTCATGAGGAGGCATTCCTATCTGCATTTCCTCAGGAGTGACATAGATATCATCTTCATCTATGTCAGAGTAATCAACCACTCCTTTAGCCTCAGTCCTTTCCTTCTTTTGAGGTGGTTGCTTAGGGGGAACAAAACTTCTTGGGGTGAATCAAGATTAGTTACAGGTGGGGAAGCCTGTGTAGGAGGAGGTGGCACTGCACTCTTGGGTGAATCTTTTTTTGGCCCTTTAGAGGTGATAGGGATTGTTTGGATTCTTTCCTCACTTGTTTCTTTCTTCCTCCTAGAGTATATTCTTAGTTGCTTAGGTAGCTAATATGTAGGCCTTTCTTCTAATTCCATTTCAACCCTTTCTTCAACCACCATTGCCTTTCCTTTATCTAGGATTTCCAATTGTTCCCTCAAAATACCAACAACATTCTCAAAATTGTCCATGACATGCATAACTTTATTGAAATCACCAAAAATATTTGGAAAAGGGTCATATTGGGGAATGTTCTTCTACTTAGCTTCTACCATCTTTCTATAAGCAAGGTATTTGGCTTTTCTTTCATACTATTCCTCAAAGTTAAAGACATTCCTAATAACATCCTTAATCAAAGAGATGCACAAAGTTACCAATTTTCTTATCTACTTTGAGTCTACCAATGAAGCCTTCAGGATTATGATTCCTTGGGCTCATAGTCATCAATTTACAAGGAGCCAGATGTAAGACCCCGTTTCACAAGTGATTAATGCTAAACATAATTTGTGACATGAATTTCTTCAATTTATGATTAGATATATGGTGAATAATAAATAAGGTGATCTCTTAGCAAAATCCTTGTAATTTCACTTTGACATTATGTTCTATTGTCACTACCTTGAAGGTGGAATACACTAGTATACTATGGAATGCAGATTGAAATTTAAATGGATTATTATATGGTTAAAGTTTAGAAGATTCACCTAATAGATTAATGTGATATAAAATGTTACTTATAATCATGTTGGTAATGTGCAGGAAGGCAACGGTGTTAGCATGAGAAGGGAGGACCATCGAGAGAAAATCAAAAGACATCTTCTGAGGATTTAAAGTTAATATGTTGATAGATTAAGAGGAATCAAATAAACAAACAAGGGGATACATAAATGTTGGAATCAAATCAATACATCCTTGGGAAGTTCTAACTGTAGCCCTATTTGAATTGGAAGGGTTGAGGTTTGATATTTTGATTGGATGATTATGTTTGAGTAAGAATCCAATTGTAGGACAGGTGATGTGAGTATGGTTGGGGTTGGAACCCATGGTTTGGATCAAAATTCGTATGGATTCTTGTGTAGGTTTTGAAAAGGGATTATGGAGTCAATTTCCTTGGTTTTTGAACAAGAATAGACCCCTAGGACCTATACCTATGGGTTTGGAACCTTTTTAACATGTGAACTTGTCCTTGGGGTGTGAAAAGACCCCTCAAAAGTCCACATTCATGAATGTGGCGAATTCAAAAGTGTTGGGGCTTGGGAAGAGTGACTTGTCACTCTCAACCTTCTACTCCTCAAAAAGTTCTTGGAAATCGGCACAAGACTCACACATGTGAGAGAACTTGTGGGAAAGAGTGTGGGTTTGGAGGATCCCTATATATCTCAATAGGATGGGAGATTTTGGGCATTGCCCACTTCTCCTTATGGAGAACTCTAGTTGGGAAAGAAGATAGAATAGGAAGAAGAAAGGAGGGTGATCAAGAGGGCTTGGTTGGAGAGGCAAGAAGGGTAGAAGAGTTCAATTTCTCAAGAAAAGAGATAAGTTTTCCCTTCTCCCCACTCCTCATTGAATTAATTGTTATAAGAAGATAGTATGTTTGAAGGAATGTTCATTGAGTATGGTGAGTGGAGAGCTTAGATGTTATGTTATCTTTAAATCTTTGTAAAATATTGAGAAGACTCCATATATCATTTTGGGGTTAATAAAATCCTTGCTCGGGGGTATGGCTAGAGCCCACGAGGCTCCATGACGCCATTATGGAAGGGTGGAGAGCAAGACCTTGTGCAACCTTTGGTTTTCAATTATTTCATTTCTGTGTAATGGTGTAAAGATGAATACTTAAATAAATAAATGATATTTTGATGTGGGCTCTATTACTTGGGATGTAGAAATATGTCTATGAAAAAGGAAAGAATATCCAAGAAAAATAATGTAGTTTATGATGTCGTTACTGAAAAATAAAAAGGGGGCCTAGTGGAGGTGCATAAAGAACTGCTTTCACTACTTATCTATTGCAAAGTGTTTTGGGAGCATCTAGATATTACTTTTGTAATTAGAAATGTCAGATTTGAAAGAAGAGTAGAGTAAGGAATTAATTTTCAATAGAAAGAGATTATATTTTGGACCCTTTGCTTTTATCATTCCTTGTCATGTGGTTTAAAAGTGCAACAAGAAAATTCTCTACAGACATAATGATCTACTAAAGAGAGATAAATATATGTTTGAACAATACATTAGTATATAATAGTTATCATAAGAGAACTTATAAATAAGTAAATAAATGAATGAAGGAAGATGTATTATCCAATGAATATGACACTTATAGATTTTATCTAGAGTTCCAGAAAATTTTATAGGAATATATTTATATGTTTTGTTGTGAATACTCTGGATTTCATTTTCACTTTATATACAAAAACCAAAGAAATCTGTGCAAAATACTGGGATATAGAATTATAATACATCCGCAGTTTCTTGGTTAGAAGATATAATAATCTTTATCCTTCCTCAACACCACTATAAGTGAGCTGTGATTATATACAAGTCGGGGAGTAGTGCTCATATAGTGTTTTCAAGTCACTCACTCAGAAACAGAATGTCGAGGGCATGTAAAAAAATAAAGTAAGCAAGATATTATAATCATTAATTCCAAACAGTAGATAAGAAAACTGTGAGTCTGAATTACTCCATATATATGTATTTTCAATTTAAATGTCTAAGAATCTAGAGTTTTCAACATACCTAAACTAAATGTAACTGTATAGCTTTCAATGCCTACATCTTATCATATGGCAGTGCTTTGGTTTCTATTCCTTCTTGTCAGTAATAATAGTCTAAAACATTGGCTGGGTAGAAACATTTATTTGGAGTTGAAACAATAGTCCTGGTATGCATTGAACTATAAGGGAGGCTAAAACTCTTTTGAATTCCTGGGAGGAAGGCCGAGCATTAAATGTCCATCAGTCATTATAGCCCTGCTTTAATCTTTAGCGATGGTATTCATCATGCAATACGGGGGTAGGGTGAGACTATATTGCTGCTCAGTACCCAAACCATTGGGTAGGGGAGAATAAATGAATAAGAGTTGGAACAATACCTACGCGGGTTACAAGAAACCATTTCTTGGCTAATATAAAATTTGCAACCTCTGTTGTGGCCTCAGCATGGATATCCTGAAAATGCACAGAAAACTCACAATGCCTCAAGAGAATTGTCGAACCAATGACTCTTCTGAGTGTCTAAATGGATGAGATATAAGGAGCAGAGAAAAAGTAAAGTTAATGTGTCTATGGTGTAAATAACAGAAATACAGACATTTTCTAACGAGCACCGAAGGACAGGAGCCAATCATACAATGTCCTATATCATAGAAGGCACCTATTCCTCTTCTTCTGTGCAGGCCTTTCGTTATTTCCATCATACTCATCAGCATCCTCAGTTCCAACTACCACCCTTCCCTTATTTCTTGATAGCTTTCTGATTGTAGTTTACACGGCCCTTTTCAGAATCAACAGCTATATCTGAGTTAGTTCTTTGAGGCACCAATTCTGCACCACCCTCAACGACGCCCATCATCAACTGCCAAACTCTGAAATCAAACCAAAAAACAAACTGACTATAAGCAACTTCACCAGTTGAATTTCTTTGGATGTGTGTGCATTTTTGGGCTCAACTAAATGGTTTCCTTTGTCGTCCAACCTTATTTCAACTCTACCATCTTTAACTAGAAATGACAGTGCAAATACATTTTCAACAGTTTGCGAAAAATGATATTCTATTCAAACCGAGCATTCCAATCTAGCACTCTTTTGCTTTCGCAAAATATTGAACATCGTTGTCTTATTCTTGTCTGTCTCTGGTTTCTCTTCCTTAGACTCTTTTACTGCTTCAGCTCGAGTCCTCTCGGTAGGATTAGTACGCTTTCCTTGTACTATTGCTCTCCCTTGTGTAGGTTCACTATTCATGGGACCAAGCATGGAACAAGCACCCGACGCATCCTGAAAAATTAGATGTAAAAGAAAAATAAAATAAAATAAACTGAAATTTGTGCCATACTAGTCTTCAGATGTGAAAAGATTGTTCTCTTAGATTGATGAGTGCATTTGTCACATCCTCTCTTTGGTGCACCCAACCAACATTAAGGAAAATGCGTGGCACTGAAGGAGCAGATTCGTGGGCATAAGTTATGTGCCTTGACTTTTGAGATTTCTGCGTTGTCACTAGTGTGTGTCAGGTGCTTTTATTAAATTGGGACTAAAAGGCTATCATCATATTCTTTAAACGTAGATACCTAGCCACCTTATTCTACCTCTGCAATTTGGAAGAGAATGGAGTGTCACTGATGGCGATAGCAGCAAGCAAAGTTTACTGCACATAATCTTAGGCTAGCATACTATTAATGGAGCACTGAATACTGACATATTAAATTAAGGAGAGTATTGCTGGTTTCATGTTGTTGCCTCATATGAGAAGTCACCTAGCTTCCTGCCCTTTTTCCTAGAACAGAGTGTCCTATACGGTGCCAGACTCCTCTGTCGATGCAAATGAAGGCAATGCCATCTTTCTCCATTCCAACTCCTCACGCTTAAACCTATGAGCATTTGACAAAGTTCTAATCTGCTATCACCAAGATCACCTAATGTTGCGCTCACTTTATTACCTCATCATACTAGAACAAGATTCAAATAAAATAATATCCCTATAAGTAGGACATGCGAAACATTCTAGTAATCTTGAAAAGAAAGGTATTAAAGTTAAAGAAAATAAACATAAAAGAATAAGAATCTTAAGGGCTACGTGGCTTGTAAGCCTTTTTCTTAAAAGAAAAAGAAAGGTCTTATTAATATAAAAGCATGCATAAATGTATAAAGGTAAAGGTTAGTTCTTATTAGATTTTCCTTAGAAAGAAAGGATATCCTTTAAGGTAATGCAGGTTTTTCGTTTTATTTGAAGTAAAGTAATATTTATAATATATATATATAGGATATTATATATATATATATATATATATATATATATATGAGATAATATAATTAGAGAAATAGGATTATTGTTATTATTATTTTAAAATGTTTCCTAAAAGTAAATAGAATATATTTGTGTATAGAGAATATATATCAAAGAGTAAATAGATAAATAAATAAAACAACAATAATTTTATTATAGGGAAAAAGGGAAACATTAGTACCTATAATCATTTTACTTGTAAGATTAAGGGTATTGGCGATAAACTTAATAATGATGATAGTAATAATGTAGAGGAGTAGTACTAACACAAAATTGAGCGGTGATATAATAAATGGACAATGCAATATGAGGATTAAAATTTGCAAATAGAATTATAATCCACGCCATGATTAAATGTATATTTTACAATATTAACATTGGGGAAGATACTGGTATTAACGTTACCATAAACTAAAAAGCTAATATTGATAATTGGATCATCGGTAACATTGATAACAAACAACCATCCTCAAAAGCTACATGGGGGAATAATAGGATCATTTGTAATACATGGTATTACTACTCTAATCATGCAGCTGAGCTAGAAAACAATAGGATGGGGTAACCGAATGACATTAGTGAATTGTACTATTAGCAATAACCCCAAGTAAGATAAGGTCACACATCTGAATGGTAATATTCGGAACTAGGCCCCTTCTCATCTTTGCTTGAGAGTAGACACAATGGACACCGCATGCTTATTTTTTTTATTAACCTCATTCCATGCTCTTGAGTGACATTTCACTATTAACGTTGCACTAGAAATGTTGTTAGATATGTGTTGTGTACGTATGTTTTGAGCCTTGAAAGTAGTATGTTGTTCGTCGGCACATACGTTATCAAAAAAAAATTAGTTGTGTTTTTTCTTTCCCTTTGGTCAAATTTATGGCATTACATTTTTGTATCAGAGCCCTAGGTTGCAACTCTAGGGAACTCTGGGAATATGTGAAAAACACTTTGTGCTAGTGATAATTAACTGTTGATAAGGAAAATTCTAAGGGACTTGCATAGTGTAGTAAATGAGAATTTTGTTGCGATTATCTAGCCCAAACAAGATTGTGAAGTACTAAATTATCAAGAATTGACCGTTTTAGATGGTACAAGAAACTATTTAATTAATGACCTCCAACTATTAGGGGAAACTTAATATAAACATGGTGCCTTAGTTTAAGTAAATAGGGTGAATGACTTGATACATATATCGGTCTAGTTAATAAGGGTTATGGCATCAATTTGGCCTTTTGATATTAAAACTTTCTTAAGCCTTCGGAAGGGTATAATCGAGTTTCTGAAGTAGGGTCCTTTTAATACAACTAGTCAAAGAGGAAAGAATTATATGGCCCACAAAATGGATTAATGTGTTAAATGTTGTAATCTCTTAAATTTACTAAATCGAACTAACATGAGTGAAGCAATGGAAAACCCCTTATATTATGTGAAAATTGAGCACCTTGTAGATTTGAATTTAAAATTTTGTCAAAGATTAGAATTAAACCCTTAAGGTGTAGATTGTTGGACCTAAGTCTAAGGACTTGTTCATAATTTGTAATAGATTCTAGATACTCATGAACTGCTACCTTGCACAACTTAGACCATGGTATATATAGGACTTTCCTATTACCCAATATCTCAATTTTCATGGTGTAAAAGGATTTAATTCACTTTCCTGTGAAGCAATGAATGAATCACCTTGTGGTTGTTAGGTAAAATTTTTATGAATGATGACATCAACTAATGATGATAGTCTTGCATTGTAGAGTACGTGTAACTTAGAAAAGTGGAAAACAAAAATTGAATTGCACCTTGAATTAAATGGTGAAACCCTATGTCATTCAAACACTATTGCAATTAATAGTACAATGAAACCTATCAAACCTTTTGTGTTGTTTTATCCAAGACTAAAACAAGTGAAAGAATATAATTACTAAAATTCAAGTCAAAGGTAAGAATGTATAGAAAGTTGCAATCAAGTTATAATTTTGGTGAAAATCGATTTAGGTAATAAATAATTTCCTTCTAGTAATTGAGATTAAAACCTTGGTGAAGTGACCTTGTCAAAATATGCATTTGAAGTTACAACGTTATCTAGGGCACACACTAAACACTTCCTTATACATAGCTAAGAACTAAAGTCTTGTTGGTGCCAAAATATGAAAGGATACATGTCATAAAGGAAGTAATAGGGTAGTCAATTAGGTGTTGACCTTGAAGGTTGTGTACATGTTATAAGAATTAAATAATCAATTATTGAATTTATGAAGATGAGTAATGAAATATGTGTGATTCATGGCATATTAAGTGATTGGAAAGATAAACTATATCGATAAGAGGCACTAATTAGAATTGTAAAACTTTCAACTAATGTTGTATTCTAAACCATTGACTGTACTCACTCTTTGAGAGAAAACCATATACACCGGAATGTAAAGGAGAAAAATTAAAAGTAGACAGAAATTTCAAGAATTTTACTCATTTGTGCATCCTTATGAGGTTATATGGAGTTGTAATTGTAAAAATGATTGTAACATGTGATTAAATGGTTCAATCTTAGATAGTGAAATGTAAGATTTGTAAAAAAAAGATATCAATAAGTTGCAAAAATTGTTATTCTGTGAATTATCATGTGTTTCATGCATTGAGTGTTCTTTCTTTTCCCATATTGCAATGTTTCAAACAAAAATGATTGACTATCTTCCTTATCAAGTAGGAAACCTTCTTTAGCACATGAAAATTATAGTGGAATTACCCATATTGATATGTTAGTGAACACAACAAACATAGTTGAATGAAAAAGGAGTAACGGTATGGTAAAAAAAAACCAATCTTGATCATATATGTGATGTCGATAAGATGGGAAGTGTTCAATGTACCATGTATTGTCAATCGTAGGAAAATTGAGTATTACCTAGATTACAATTGTGAATTATATGGCAATTTATTGAGAATTGTGTAAGGATATAAAGTGTGTATGGGTGTATTGACATTTTTGTTAATAGTGTGGTGAACCATGCATTGTTAAGTTCTGGTAAGATTGGGTGATATACTTACGCTACAAGTGCACACTTCTAGTTATTTCTTATGCCTATGCAAAGTGAGTCGACATTTCCAAAATTGAGATGAAAAGTGAATATTGCTTAAAAAAAAAAAAAAATAGAATGTGTAAGTGCATTCTTATTGTGCTATGGTGGAATTTGTAAAGTGCATTGTGTTATTGCATGTGAAGTGAAAACCAGTAAATGTGTTGTGCCCAAGTATGAGATACAAGATATCTGACTTGGGATAAGGGTGGTGGACATCTAGTATGATCCCCTATATGTACCCTTTGTGATGGCTTTTATGTAAGCTAGCTAGTTGTGAGTTAAAATAAATATGTTAAGTGCATACGTTTGTCTATTAAATGAAATGTGATGTGCTCCTTTGTGCTAGTTTTATTTCTATGTGTACCTCTAGCGTTTGGTTCCCCCCTAATGGGAGTGTGATGCCATCTAGTGTAAATAGGGGTTGAGAGACACATGGGCTACCATCAGAAGATTACGAGCTCAGGGTGTTGTTCCTAATCCTGATAAAGGATCTATGTCAAGCCATTGTAATCTTCCCATGGATGTTGACCATGGCCTACTCCCCCACATATGAGAGCCACACTTGTTGGTTCATAGTGCAAACCTATTCCTTGATGTTTATAACCCATGGGTAGAGGATGGAATAACATGGATGACCAGTGATTCATACTTATGTGGTCAGGGACCATCGGTTACTCATATTCATGTGGTCAGGGACCACCAGTGCTTCATGTTTATGTGGTCAGGGACCACAAGTGCTTCATGTTATGTGGTCAGGGACCACCAGTGATGTATATTAATGTGGTCGAGGATCACCCGTTATTCATATTTATGTGGTCAGGGACCACCAATTGTTGCATGCTATAATACTTATGATGTGGTTAGAGAACCACCATTCCCATCCTCCCCTTAGGTGGATTATCAAGTCATGTGGTGTTTGTAATGTGCAAATTTTATTGTTGAAATATGAATTAATTATAATTCTTGATTGATGTTTTATTTTATTATGCGCCAGCAATGTGTAATTTTACATTTATGTACTTAGGCTATTTAGCCATTTGGAAGTTGTTATATGGTCCGATGTGCCTCAAGGACTTGTTTAATTTTTCCTTTGAATTATGATTGGAATGTTGCAATGTAGCTACAAGTTATCTTTATTTTGTTTCTCTTGAATTTATAGTTCCATCTTGGGAGTTTTATTGAAACTTTGGTTTATGATCTTGTGTTATTCAGTTTGAGGCTTTCTCCTTGGTTGCAAATTTGCTGGCATGTGTGGTGTAATGTGGAATTTGTAAACTACCATATCCCGGGGGGATTACCTGGCAGGTCGTATAGGGGAGTAGATGTGTTGGGGAATTATTTTGAAAGGGGTTGTGAATGGGACCGGTATGGGACGGTCATTAATCCATTCTTCCCTCATTCTATGATTATTCTTATCTATATGGAGGACTCCTTAGAGAAGGACCTCGAGATCATCTTCTTGATTTTCTATGGTATCCAAGAATATCCATCCTTGTAAACCCCATGGTGTGAGCCTTATGTTGTAGATTTTGTGATTGTATGAGGATAGGTGCACCCATTTGGGAAGAGCATCCTTGCTATTGTTGTTTATACATGTGAAATTACAAAAAAATGTGATGTGGCATACCTGTGAGCTATGTGAGAAAAACAGTAACATGTGATGCAAGGATAATATTATTTGAGACATGGTATGAGTGCCATAATTGCAAGGCAAAATGTTCTCTTAAGCATATATTTTGACAAAACATGAAGCTAATAATTCTGAGACATGATTGGTCAATGAAACAAAAATATTTTCTAACATCATGAGTGATGTTTATGATGCAAAGAAATTTTGAAGGTGTATAAAAGGTTATGAATTCATTTAGATATAGTTTTGCATAATTTAATTGAAGTCGATTACATTGTTAAAAAATTAGAGCTACATGGATTGTTGTTAGCATTTGTTAAATTAATCATATATCAAATAAATGTTCCAGTATGATAAATTTTCTTTTAAGTATTTAAATATTTAATTCATGAATGAGATTTGCCTCTAAAAGTAAAAGTAATTAGTATGTTTGATATATTTATGTTTTCTCTTATATTGAGATTTTTTATTTTTTTTTTCAAACCTTAATGACTTCCAGGAGGAAGTCTAAGCTAAGGGGAGGGGGATGTAAGACCCCGTTTCACAAGTGATTAATGCTAAACATAATTTGTGACATGAATTTCTTCAATTTATGATTAGATATATGGTGAATAATAAATATGGTGATCTCTTAGCAAAATCCTTGTAATTTCACTTTGACATTATGTTCTATTGTCACTACCTTGAAGGTGGAATACACTAGTATACTATGGAATGCAGATTGAAATTTAAATGGATTATTATATGGTTAAAGTTTAGAAGATTCACCTAATAGATTAATGTGATATAAAATGTTACTTATAATCATGTTGGTAATGTGCAGGAAGGCAACGGTGTTAGCATGAGAAGGGATGACCATCAAGAGAAAATCAAAAGACATCTTCTGAGGATTTAAAGTTAATATGTTGATAGATTAAGAGGAATCAAATAAACAAACAAGGGGATAGATAAATGTTGGAATCAAATCAATACATCCTTGGGAAGTTCTAAGTGTAGCCCTATTTGACTTGGAAGGGTTGAGGTTTGATATTTTGATTGGATGATTATGTTTGAGTAAGAATCCAATTGTAGGACAGGTGATGTGAGTATGGTTGGGCTTGGAACCCCTGGTTAGGATCAAAATTCGTATGGATTCTTGTGTAGGTTTTGAAAAGGGATTATGGAGTCAATTTCCTTGGTTTTTGAACAAGAATAGACCCCTAGGACCTATACCTATGGGTTTGGAACCTTTTTAACATGTGAATTTGTCCTTGGGGTGTGAAAAGACCCCTCAAAAGTCCACATTCATGAATGTGGCGAATTCAAAAGTGTTGGGGCTTGGGAAGAGTGACTTGTCACTCTCAACCTTCTACTCCTCAAAAAGTTCTTGGAATCGGCACAAGACTCACACATGTGAGAGAACTTGTGGGAAAGAGTGTGGGTTTGGAGGATCCCTATATATCTCAATAGGATGGAAGATTTGGGCATTGCCCACTTCTCCTTATGGAGAACTCTAGTTGGGAAAGAAGATAGAATAGGAAGAAGAAAGGAGGGTGATCAAGAGGGCTTGGTTGGAGAGGCAAGAAGGGTAGAAGAGTTCAATTTCTCAAGAAAAGAGATAAGTTTTCCCTTCTCCCCACTCCTCATTGAATTAATTGTTGTAAGAAGATAGTATGTTTGAAGGAATGTTCATTGAGTATGGTGAGTGGAGAGCTTAGATGTTATGTTATCTTTAACTCTTTGTAAAATATTGAGAAGACTCCATATATCATTTTGGGGTTAATAAAATCCTTGTTCGGGGGTATGGCTAGAGCCCACGAGGCTCCATGACGCCATTATGGAAGGGTGGAGAGCAAGACCTTGTGCAACCTTTGGTTTTCAATTATTTCATTTCTATGTAATGGTGTAAAGATGAATACTTAAATAAATAAATGATATTTTGATGTGAGCTCTATTACTTGGGATGTAGAAATATGTCTATGAAAAAGGAAAGAATATCCAAGAAAAATAATGTAGTTTATGATGTCGTTACTGAAAAATAAAAAGGGGGCCTAGTGGAGGTGCATAAAGAACTGCTTTCACTACTTATCTATTGCAAAGTGTTTTGGGAGCATCTAGATATTACTTTTGTAATTAGAAATGTCAGATTTGCAAGAAGAGTACAGTAAGGAATTAATTTTCAATAGAAAGAGATTATATTTTGGACCCTTTGCTTTTATCATTCCTTGTCATGTGGTTTAAAAGTGCAACAAGAAAATTCTCTACAGACATAATGATCTACTAAAGAGAGATAAATATATGTTTGAACAATACATTAGTATCTCATAGTTATCATAAGAGAACTTATAAATAAGTAAATAAATGAATGAAGGAAGATGTATTATCCAATGAATATGACACTTATAGATTTTATCTAGAGTTCCAGAAAATTTTATAGGAATGCATTTATATGTTTTGTTGTGAATACTTCGGATTTCATTTTCACTTTATATACAAAAACCAAAGAAAATCTGTGCAAAATACTGGGATATAGAATTATAATACATCCGCAGTTTCTTGGTTAGAAGATATAATAATCTTTATCCTTCCTCAACACCACTATAAGTGAGCTGTGATTATATACAAGTCGGGGAGTAGTGCTCATATAGTGTTTTCAAGTCACTCACTCAAAAACAGAATGTCGAGGACATGTAAAAAAATAAAGTAAGCAAGATATTATAATCATTAATTCCAAACAGCAGATAAGAAAACTGTGAGTCTGAATTACTCCGTATATATGTATTTTCAATTTAAATGTCTAAGAATCTGGAGTTTTCAACATACCTAAACTAAATGTAACTGTATACCTTTCAATTCCTACATCTTATCATATGGCAGTGCTTTGGTTTCTATTCCTTCTTGTCAGTAATAATAGTCTAAAACATTGGCTAGGTAGAAACATTTATTTGGAGTTGAAACAATAGTCCTGGTATGCCTTGAACTATAAGGGAGGCTAAAACTCTTTTGAATTCCTGGGAGGAAGGTCGAGCATTAAACGTCCATCAGTCATTATAGCCCTGCTTTAATCTTTAGTGATGGTATTCATCATGCAATACGCGGGTAGGGTGAGACTATATTGCTGCTCAGTACCCAGACCGTTGGGTAGGGGAGAATAAATGAATAAGAGTTGGAACAATACTTGCGCGGGTTACAAGAAACCATTTCATGGCTAATATAAAATTTTCAACCTCTTTTGTGGCCTCAGCATGGATATCCTCAAAATGCACAGGAAACTCACAATGCCTCAAGAGAATTGTCAAACCAATGACTCTTCTGAGCGTCTAAGTGGGTGAGATATAAGGAGCAGAGAAAAAGTAAATTTAATGTGGCTATGGTGTAAATAACAGAAATACAGACATTTTCTAAATAGCACCGAAGGACAGGAGCCAATCATACAACGTCCTATATCATAGAAGGCACCTATTCCTCTTCTTCTGTGTAGGCCTTTCGTTATTTCCATCATACTCATCAGCATCCTCAGTTCCAACTACCACCCTTCCCTTATTTCTTGATAGCTTTCTGATTGCAGTTTACACGGCCCTTTTCAGAATCAACAGCTATATCTAAGTTAGTTCTATGAGGCACCAATTCTGCACCACCCTCAACGGCGCCCATCATCAACTGCCAAACTCTGAAATCAAACTGAAAAAAAAAACAAACTGATTATAAGCCACTTCACCAATTGAATTTCTTTGGATGTGGGTGCATTTTTGGGCTCAACTAAATGGTTGCCTTTGTCGTCCAACCTTATTTCAACTCTACCATCTTTAATTAGAAATGATAGTGCAAATACATTTTCAACTGTTTGCGAAAATGATATTCTATTCAAACCGAGCATTCCAATCTAGCACTCTTTTGCTTTCGCAAAATATTGAACATCGTTGTCTTATTCTTGTTTGTCTCTGGTTTCTCTTCCTCAGACTCTTTTACTGCTTCAGGTCGAGTCCTCTCGGTAGGCTTAGTACGCTTTCCTTGTACTATTGCTCTCCCTTATGTAGGTTCACTATTCATGGGACCAAGCATGGAACAAGCACCCGACGCATCCTGAAAAGTAGATGTAAAAGAAAAATAAAATAAAATAAACTGAAATTTGTGCCAGACTAGTCTTCGGATGTGAAAGGATTGTTCTCTTAGATTGATGAGTGCATTTGTCACATCCTCTCTTTGGTGCACCCAACCAACATTAAAGAGAATGTGTGGCACTGAAGGAGCAGATTCGTGGGTATAAGTTCTGTGCCTTGAATTTTGAGATTTCTGCGTTGTCACTAGTGTGTGTCAGGTGCTTTTATTAAATTGGGACTAAAAGGCTATCATCATATTCTTTAAACGTAGGTACCTAGCCACCTTATTCTACCTCTGCAATTTGGAAGAGAATGGAGTGTCAGTGATGGCGATAGCAGCAAGCAAAGTTTACTGCACATAATCTTAGGCTAGCATACTATTAATGGAGCACTGAATACTGACATATTAAATTAAGGAGAGTATTGCTGGTTTCATGCTGTTGCCTCATACGAGAAGTCACCTGGCTTCCTGCCTTTTTCCTGGAACAGAGTGTCCTATATGGTGCCAGACTCCTCTGTCGATGCAAATGAAGGCAATGCCATCTTTCTCCATTCCAACTCCTCACACTTAAACCTATGAGCATTTGACAAAGTTCAAATCTGCTATCACCAAGATCACTAATGTTGCGCTCACTTTATTACCTCATCATACTAGAACAAGATTCAAATAAAATAATATCCCTATAAGTAGGACATGCGAAACATTTTAGTAATCTTGAAAAGAAAGGTATAATAGTTAAAGAAAATAAACATAAAAGAATAAGAATCTTAAGGGCTACGTGGCTTGTAAGCCTTTTTCTTAAAAGAAAAAGAAAGGTCTTATTAATATAAAAGCATGCATAAATGTATAAAGGTAAAGGTTAGTTCTTATTAGATTTTCCTTAGAAAGAAAGGATATCCTTTAATGTAATGCAGGTTTTTCGTTTTATTTGAAGTAAAGTAATATTTATAATATATATATATATAGGATATTATATATATATATATGAGATAATATAATTAGAGAAATAGGATTATTGTTATTATTATTTTAAAATGTTTCCTAAAAGTAAATAGAATATATTTGTGTATAGAGAATATATATCAAAGAGTAAACAGATAAATAAATAAAACAACAATAATTTTATCATAGGAAAAAAGGGAAACATTAGTACCTATAATCATTTTACTTGTAAGATTAAGGGTATTGGTGATAAACTTAATAATGATGATAGTAATAATGTGGAGGAGTAGTACTAACACAAAATTGAGCGGCGATATAATAAATGGACAATGCAATATGAGGTTGAAATTTGCAAATAGAATTATAATCCACGCCATGATTAAATGTATATTTTACAATATTAACATTGAGGAAGATACTAGTATTAACGTTACCATAAAATAAAAAGCTAATATTGATAATTGGATCATCGGTAACATTGATAACAAACAACCATCCTCAAAAGTTGCATGGAGGAATAATAGGAACATTTGTAATACATGGTATTACTACTCTAATCATACGGCTGAGCTAGAAAACAATAGGGTGGGGTAACCAAATGACATTAGTGAATTGTACTATTAGCAATAACCCCAAGTAAGATAGGGTCACACGTCTGAATGGTAATATTCAGAACTAGGCCCTTCTCATCTTTGCTTGAGGGTAGACACAATGGACACCACATGCTTTTTTTTTTTTTAACCTCGTTCCATGCTCTTGAGTGACATTTCACTATTAACGTTGCACTAGATATGTTGTTAGATATGTGTAGTGTACTTATTTTTGAGCATCGAAAGTAGTATATTGTTCGTCGGCACATACGTTATAAAAAAAAAAATAGTTGTGTTTTTCTTTCCCTTTGGTCAAATTTATGGCATTACAACACCTTAGTTGAAACCTTGGAATGTAGTTTTGCAATATAGCATCAAGTGGCCTCAATGGATGCAGATTTTGATTATGAAACTTGATTAGAAATAATGCTTGAATTGGATCTCCAATTCTACATAAAAACATTAGCTCAACAACATGCATGATGCATTATACCTTTGACATGATGAAATGACTCTTGATTGTTGCAATATTCCTTCAATAATCTACTCTTGAATGCCTTAGAAATGCTCTTGATTTTATAAACTTTCTATTAGGATGCTTGCATAAAGATTCTTATATCAAACTATGTGAAATAACCTTATACTTATATATATCTTATCCTTAATTCTTGAAATTCAAATAACACAAGCTGACATCAAATCTAGGATTTGAAATCATTAAAATACTGCCAAAAACATATCCCAAGGGGGGGTTCCTAGGTCTAAGTGAGGACCCATTCACTATGTGGTGAATGGTTCCTAGCTTACTTAACTAGGACACACTTCGAGGATTGTGAAATGTTATGTGGAAATAGGTTCCTAGGACCTAGTGAGGACCCACTTTCCAAGTGGCTAATGGGTCCTAGGTCACTAACCTAGGACACACACCTTCAAAAATTAAGTGTTGTGTAATATCATTTATGAATATCAGGCTCTATCCCTCAAAATCTACAATTAATTAGGATTGGATTTGAATTAAAGGGGCCAATTAAGGAAAATTAAACCTCAATTAATTGATAAGTCCCTAGATTAGTGTGACAGTGTAAAGATACACTTTACAACACCCTAAATAAGGCACTATTAAGTCCATTTTATTAAAAAGGTCCTTAAACCTAATGTGAATGTGTAAAACACATTACAACACTAAATAAAGGCATAATTAAGCTCATTTTAATACTAATTATTCCCAAATTAAGTTTGAAAAAGGGATACTATTTTCTACACTACAAGCATAAACCAACCTAGATTAATTAATTATCAATAGAATTGATAATTTAATAATTTACAACAATAAAATTAGGAAATTAAATGAAATAGAAAGTTCTTTTTATCTCTATAAAAAAGTGAATACCAATGAGTAATATTTTGGACTTAGATTGGTGTATTCTCAAAAAATAATGCCTCTATGTCAGTGAAATACTTTAAAATCTACTTTGGATATTTAATTTGTTAGGAGATAAGTTAACAAGTCTAGGATGAAATAATAGTTACTGCACTAGTCCTCTAAGTTTGGACTTGTCCCAACATACTGTGAAATTCTACTTTGTAACTCACTTGCTAGATCTTTGTTTGTCTTGCTAATTCAATTAATATGAAGGTTGGTAGTAATAAGAAATACTTTGGGAAGAGTTCTCATTTTTTTGTGAGGATACAATTTCTCCTTGCTCAAATCATGTAAATGTGTATAAATATTTAAAAATAGTAGGCAAGGGCCCTAAAATAGTGTATGAATATTATGTACTCATTTTAAATCCCTAAATCAAAGTGTGTCTCATTTATTTCACCCTTTGATTCTCTAGGATGATAGATAATTCTTAAGATTTAATGGATGTGAAATGAATGCAATTAAATGTCTTTAAATACTAGTAAATAACACCAAATTATGTCAACCGTGTGTTTAGTTAGCTCAAGATGGGAAGGTGAATGTGTTAGTTGGCCAAAATTTGAATTTTAGAAAGGATAGAAACAATTCCATGACTACAAGGTTGCTTCTAATAGTTATCTCTAGGTGGCTAATGGCTATATGGAGGTAGGTGAATAGGTGAATCTAATTAATATATTGATAAAATTAATGTATATAAGTATGCATGTAAGGATAGGGTAGGGAATAAATGTATAGGGATATGTGTGTATATAAATAAATAAAATACTAAGGTAATGAGCTGAACTTCACATAAGATTACACCATGCCATTTGTTGATAAGTACATGTATAAATGTATTTCCTTAAAATAAACACAAAACTAAATGAGATATGGCATGGGTATGCATATTCGAACATTACATTTTTAACCCAATTTAGGAGAATGTGAATCCTAAAGTGATCATGCATCTCAAAGTATGTAGCATTCACAAACATGTATGTAAAGAAAATATTCAAATATCAAAAGCTCTTAATGGGGATCTATATAAAGAAACCGACCTTGCAAGATGTGGTCATGTAAGTGTGTCCTCCAATATACTCTCTCCATAAAACTTTCAAAATAAAGAAAAAATGTACCATGACTACCTTCTATCTTACACATGGAAATTGGGTACAAAAATGAGAAATTTCCCATTTTATAAGAAAAAGGAACAATAGGAAATGAGTAAAGTTAAGGATAATTTCATCTATTTGGAAAATGGTAATAGTTTTTTTAGCATGAAAGTCATAGGATGATAAGGCACATGGAGAAAAATGAAAGGAAGATAAACAATATAATGACTTCCTCTACTAATCTTGAAAGGATAAAATGAAAAATAAACTAAAATTTGATAATTTTATAAAGATAAAAACACAATTTATAACATGCAACAATAAAAATAAGCTTAAAATTATTTACTCTAGAAAAATCCTTTCAAGAAAAATCAACAACGAAGCCCCAATGTATATTCCATAATTACTAGTATTTTGATTATATTATAATTTCATATTATCACTTCTTGGTCTCAATACCAGTTGTCTAGAGAAATTATAGAAAACTAACTCCACATACAATATAAGTTTTACAATGTCCATCCAAGTATCCAATAAATAGAGCAAGACCAAACTACAAGCCATAAGTGGTTTACAAAACCAATAGTAAAATACCATGGGTTAATTGGGGTACCCAAATCCCAATACAAAATTCATTGCTCAAATCTCATGATAGTTCAACATACTAAAATTATAATGTAATAGTTACATCATAGATACCCACCAAAATAGGGAACTCCATTTATTTAAGGAAGCTAAGGTAGCGGAATGACTTCCTACACTAATATTGAGAGGGGAATAATGCAATAACTTTTACAAATATTTAATAGTTACAAAAACTAAAATAGAAATTAACATAAATATCATGCATACCATGACACAATGATTTACGTGGGGAAAACCCTTTCAAGAGAAAAACCCCACACTCCAAAATCCGCCCAATATATTATTCAGAAATCATAAAGATTACAATATACTTGCAGATCAAGCTTCTCATAGGAGTATCACTACCAAATATCAAGAGACAACACAACTGCTATTAGAATCTTAGAATGGATCACTATCTCTCTACCATCGTAGTAAAATTCCCTCATAAAATAGAGTTATATTCTAGGGAAATACAAGCCAAAAAAATTCCACCATTAGATCTAAAACCTAATAATCAGTGGTCTAGATTTACAATGTATCATTTATCTAATGTATGTCGACCATTTTAGTATTTTCTTGAAAAAGTTAACAAAAAATTCTTTACACACATCCCACTCCCCCCCTTGATGCCATTGTATATTACACCTATTGGTGTAACTAGGAAATATATATATTCATATTCATATACATATATATATATATATATATATATATATATATATATATATATATATATATATCCTATCAACAATAACCTTTATATAATTGCAAGGTTGAGACATATTTTCCCAAAAAATATCCCACTTTTCAAACACCTTGCAAGAGCAATGGGAAGGAGTAAACATTGTCTTTTAATTGCTAGGGGTCGAAAGGCCCATAATCTCTGAACACCATCTAAACTTCTTTGTGCTCACAAGCTTAGTTAAAGAATCAACAATATTCATCAAAGTCTCTACCTTAACTAACTTTACCCTACCATCTTCGACCATATCTTGAACAAAATGATATTGTACATCAATGTGCTTGGTCCTGGAATGAAATGTCAGGTTCTTGGCTATACATATCACACTCGCACTGTCACAATAAATTGTCACTACATCTTGTTTTATTCCAATATCTGAACACAATCTCTTAAGCCAGATTGCTTCTTTACAAGAATGAGTAGCTACCATATACTCTACTTCAGTAGTGGAAAAAGCAACCACAACTTGTTACTTACTCATCCAATTGATTGCACCACCAAATAAAGTAAACATATAGGCACTGGTGGATTGTTTTCTATCAATATCACCTCCTTAGTATGAATCCACATAACCATGAATATCAAGGGAAATATCATCTTCAGTCACATTACTATGATAACATAAGGAATAATCTAAGGTACCACACAAATATCTAAAGACTCTTTTAACTGCATCCCAATGAACTCTACCAGGATTAGAAATATATCTGGAAAGAACTCCCACTACTTGGTCTAGTACAAACTGTAACATACATCAAACTTCCGAATGCACTCTGGTAAGGAACTTTTCTCATGTCTTCCATTACTGATGGAGATGTTGGAAAATATAAAATAGATAAATTTGTTCCAATAGAAAGGGGAACACACAATGTTCTACAATCTTACATGTTAAATCTCTATAAAATTGAATTGAAATACTTACATTGGCCAAGCCATAGCTTTTTGTTCACTCTATCTCTTTTAATTTCCATCCCAAGAATGTGTTTAGTTGCACCAAGGTCTTTCATTTCAAATTTAGTAGAAAGTTGAGATTTTAGTTCTAAAATATACTTTTCCCTTTCCGAATAAATAACATATCATCAACATATAATGCAATAAACATGAAATGATCACCATTAGTTTTATAATAAACACAATGATTTGATCTAAAATGCTCAAATACCAAACTCAACACATATGTGTCAAATTTTTTGTACCACATCCTAGTAATATTTTTTAAGCCATACAAATATTTCTTCAATTTCCAAACCAACTTAATTTTACCTTTCACCATGTGGTGCTCTGGCTGTGTCATATAAATATCCTCTTCCAAGTCAACACCATGAAGGCAAGAAATTTTCACATCCATTTGCTCAACCTCTAAATCATAAGTAGCAACAATAACAAGCAAAAATCTAATGGATGTCATTTTTGCAATAGGAGATAATTTCTCACCATAATCAACACCCTCAACTTGAGAGTAACCCTTCGGAACCAACCTTGCTTTGTATTTCTCAATACCTCCATCTGAACCAATCTTTTTCTTGAACACCCATTTGCAACCAATAGGTTTTTGTCCTTCAAACAATGGTACAAGATCCCATTTATCATTATTTTTCAAAGATGCCATTTCTTCATCCATAGCAATCTTCCAAGATTTTGCATCATTCATACCTAATACCTCTTCTACAAATTTGGGTTCATCCATGTTAGTATTCAAAGAAAAAATACATCTCCAATCATCAACTATATACCTTTCAGGCGGTTGTCTATGCCTTGTAGACCTATGAACATATTGAGCTGGAGGTTCTTCCTCCTCTTTTGAATATCTAGAGCTAGATGAGCTCTCCTCAACTTCTTGTCTATCCTTGGACCTTGATTCAACTTTCTCAAATGTAGAAGGAAATTGAATCACATCTTCTTGTTTACTTTGTTCTAGTTGCAATGCAATAGAAGAAGGCTTAGTTTCTCTAAAAATAAGACTTCTACTATATATTACCTTTTATGCAATAGGATCCCAAAGCTTGTATCCTTTCACACCATAACTATACCAAATTAAAATACATTTCACAACCTTGTTCTCCAACTTTGTTCACTTCTCCTTTGGCACATGTGCATATGCCTCACAACAAAAAGATCTAAGATGTCTTAATGAAGGCTTGCGACCTAACTATGCCTTTGTAAGCATCTTATCAACAAGAGCTTATGTAGGAGACTTGTTAATTAGGTAATATGAAGTTGCAACAACTTCAACCCAAAACCTTTTTTCTAGGCCAACACCACTCAAAATAGTCCTAGCCTTCTCCATTAGTGTCCTGCTCATTCTTTCTACAACTCCATTCTGTTGTGGAGAATACATAGTTGTCTTTTATCTATGAATATCACAATCTTTATAGAATCTATCAAAATAATTAGAACAAAATTTACTACCATTATCAATCCTCAAAAATTTTATTTTCTTTCTAGTCTACAACTCAACCATTGCTTTAAATTCTTTAAATCAACTAAAAACTTCAGATTTTCTCTTTAGAAAATATACCCATGTCCTTATACTATAATCATCAATAAATGAAACATAATATGTGGATTTACCAATTGAAGGAACATTTATAGGACCAAACACATTAGAATGAATAAGATTCAATACACCACAAGATTTATGAGAACTAGAGTAAAACTAAACGATATTTTTTTTTCCATAAATGCAATTCTTACAAAAATTGAATTCAAGATTACAATCAGACAAACCTTCAACAAAAGGTTTTATTTTTCAAGGTCCTTAGACCTTTTCTCCAATGTGGCCAAGTATTTGGCTCCATAACATAGTTTTCTCTACAAGTAACTTTGTCTCAAAAGAAAGAGCACCCTTGGGTACCCAAAATCCATGACCATCTACTGAAGGTGAAACCATCATTTCTTCCACAAGCGTTCTTTTTCACAGAAGTACTATTGTACTCAATAGTGCATGCATCTAGCTTATAAAATGTCTCATATCTGACACCTTTAGATATCACCATAGCACCTCTAACCATCTTGCATCTTGCATCTGAAAGTACTACCTACACACCCTTATCTATTAGTTTTCTCACAGATAAATTTTTTTTTGCTAATCCAGAGATATGCAACACACCATTAATCCTTTTTATTATACCATCAAAAAACCTAATTTTAACTTTACTATGACCAAAAATTTCTAAATGAGAATCATCACCCATGTACACCTTACCTCCATCAAATCCTTCATATTTAGAAAACTAATCTTTATTAAAGGTCATATGAAAAGATGTGTTTGAGTCAATTAACCATGCATCATTACTTGCACGAGTTGCCAAAGCTACAATGAATGCATCACCATCTTCCTTCTTGGACTTAGAATCATAATCAAATTTCTTCTTTTTCTTCTTTTATTCTTTGCATTCCTTATGAACATGTCCAAGTTTACCATAGTTCCAACAAATAACTTTGGACTTTCTAGGAGATATAGATCTCCCCCTAGACTTGGATTTGTCACTCTTCTCATTCTTCTTTCCTTTTTCCTTAGGTCTTCCATGAACATTTAAGGCCTCCTTGGAAGTGATGGATACCTTCCTCCTCATCTCTTTAGAAATAAAAGAACCCACCACATCTTCAATCTTCAAAATAACAGAAGTACTCCCAATAGCCATAACAAGAGAATCCCATGAATTAGGCAAAGAACAAAGCAAGATTTGGAATTTCTCCTCCTCATCCATTTTGACACCAATACATTCCAATTGAGCCACCAACGTATTGAATGCTTCCAAGTGGCCTATGATTCATTCACCCTCTTCCATTCTCAAGGAATACAATTTCTTCCTCAAGAAAATCTTGTTCACTAAAGATTTTGCTTGATGCATCTCACCAAGCTTCTTCCATAGTTTCTATGTAGAGTTATCCTCATGGAAATTAATTAAAAGAGAGTCTTCCAAACACAATATAATTAGAACCTTGGTTTTACGGTCCATAACATCATATTGAGTAGCCTGAGTAGAATCTATAGGCCTTGAAACATTCTCATCAACAACATTCCACAAATACCGATCTATCAACAAATCCTCCATCTTTAATTTCTACATTTCAAAATTATTTCCAAAAAATTTATCCACCTCTATTCTCCCTAATGAACTTTCCATTTAAAAATTCTTGCAACAAGCTCACAAAATATCTTCTGCACAAGCTCCCACTCAAACCTGGATTATTCCAAAAAACCCAACAACCCACAACTGAAACCAAAGGTGATCAAGATCTTATACCACTTGTAAGGAAGCTAAGGTAGCAAAACAACTTCCTACACTAATATTGAGAGTAAAATAATCTAAATTTTTTTACAGATCTTTAATAGTTATAGAAACTAAAACTAAAATAAATAGAAATATCATACATACCATGACACAATGATTTACATTGGGAAAACCCTTTCAAGAGAAAAAACCCACACTCCAAAATCTACACAATATATTATTCATAAATCACAAAGATTGCAATATACTTGCAAAGCAAGCTTCTCATGGGAGTATCACCACAAGAGATCAAGAGACAACACAACTGCTATCAGACTCTCAGAATGAAACACCATCTCTCTACCATTGTAGTACAACACCCACATAAAATAGATCAAGGGAAATACGGGCCAACAAAATATCCACCATTAGATATAAAACTTAATAATTAATGGTCTAGATTTACAATGTATCATTTATCTAATGTATGTCGACCATTTTAGTAGTTTTATGAAAAAGTTAACAAAAATTTATTTAGATGCATCCCACTCCCCCCATTGATTCCATTGTATATTACACCTATAGGTGTAACTAGGATATATATATCCTATCAACAATAACCTTTATATAATTGCAAGGTTGAGACATATTTTCCCAACAATTTGGACTCATTATCTCTTATACAAGATTCTCTATGACACATCATAAGTTGGTCAAAAGTCATATTCAAATGTTTAACCCCCCTTACATGCTCTTGCACATGTCATAGAGTCTTCTTATATCTTGTAGTATCATAGATGGGTGGAAGCATGAAGCCCTATCCCAATAGCGGGCCAAATGTTGATTGGAAAACCTATACAAAATAGTATGCCCCAATCTTGAGACATAAGGAAAATTAGATTAAGTTCTTTGTAGATGAAACTTTCCACTTGTATATGTGTATCTTTGAAACATTCTTTCGGGTATCCTTTTCCCTCTAGGACACATGAAAGGATTCATTAAGCATAAATTGTCAATTCATATCAAAATTTCATGATTGAATGAAGTCATCATGATCAAATTATGCAAGATTATAATCCTTAGAGTAAGATTTTCAAATTTTGTATATTTTAACATTTTTATTTTCTATTTTTTCATAAAAATTGGTTTAATACATAAATTAAAGACATTTTTTCAGCACATGTGGAAAAATAACAAATAATGAAAAATATAAAAAATAAGAATTCCCTTCATATTGATTCTTTTTAGAAAATAAATAAAAGTATTTTGAATATATACAAAAAGAGTTACGTGTTATGAGAAAATGTGCTTGTAGACTATATTTATTCTCATTAAAAATCATATGTATATGGAGAAACCCTCATAGTAAAAATCCACCATCAAAGAGAATAATTATGCATTAATATTAAATGTGTTACAACAATACTTCAAGATTCTCTCTTCTATTTGACAACATTCTAGCAATGAATCAATGGTCACCTACAAGCATAACCATAATATAACTATCCAAAGAATATAATGTATAGAAGAGTGGAGAAGGAAAAGAACATGTGAATTCCTTGAAATCAACAACCATGAAATTCATTGTGACAAAATCCGAGGACCCCATGACCAATTCATCAATGCACCATGAATAGAAACCACTCACAAACATCTTTGAACTCTTACACAACATGGGCACACTTCCCAAAAGTAGTAATCTAAAATGAAAACTGTTGAAATTTCATACCCCTTATATCCCACTAGTAATAACTGATATGAGAAATCCTACCTAGTTTAAGATTTGGCTATGGAGATACACCTAAGATCTAGAGGAAAAATAGAAAGCACAAGAGAAGATCAATATGACAAGAATAAACAATATTCCTATCAAGTAATGCAAATAGAATATGGATATACAATATATGAGAGACCCTTGATTATATAGCCAAGGTGAGACTTAGGATTGAACAAGATCGTGATAAGTCTCTTAATCTTATGTCATGATACAACTACTATTAAATGAACTAGGACACAAGTAATAAATGATAAAATATAAAATAAGATATAATTCCAACTAAGACTTTTGGAAATATTCATAGGACCTAAGTAAACTTGACATGTGAATATGACCTACTAGGTGAACTAGTTAGGTAAGCATACCTTATTCACACCAATATTCCCCATTAAGTGCAACCTAGGGAGGAGGAAACTAATGCAAATTTATGCTAAGATTATGATGGGTCCTAGATACTAGGCCATGTTTGGTACCCATGTACAAATGAAATCTCTCACAAAGAAATAAAAGGAGATGTTCATGAGGAGATTTATACTTCACCAACATAGAATAAACTACTGAGTATCTTATTCTATGTTGGTGAAGTGTAAATCTCCTCATCAAAAAAATTGGTGCTAGAAAAGGGTTGCATTTTTATTTGGCAGTGAAAGCTGGAGTGTATAAAATCATTTTCTCCTGAGAGGTTTAAGATAATTCTTAAATCCAATCCAAGTAGCTCAAAACTTGTGGATTTGAGCTTCCTTTCATGGCCTAGGTGAAGTAGATCAACCAAAAAGTAAAGTGGGTTAGGTCTTTCACACTTGTTTTAGTCACCATAGAAATAACCTCAAGTAGTTCTAGCTTAAACCCCAGTCCAAGACCAAGTTCAAGTCCCAACCCCTACAATGGCTTGGTTATAAAATAACCCCTCACCAATTCATTTTTCCAATTACCATGAAATGCCAAAGAATTTAGAAATTTTTTATTCCAAATTCTTTGTCAATGATGTTAACAAAAAAATTGAGGAATATATTAAAATATTTGAATGAGCTCTTGCCAATAGAAGAATTGACCATGAAGATGTGACATGCAGGATTTTTCCCCATTCTTTGGGGGAAGAGGAATTTTATTGGTTTATCCATTTACTAGTAGGGTCTGTTACTTCTTGAGAAATCTTGAAGAATAATTTCTTAGGGAAATATAAAATCCCTATCAACCCAACTGAATTGTATAGGCAGTTTTTTGAAGTGAAAAGGCAAGACAATGAACCAATAAGCTCTATCAATAACAAATTTCACAAAGCTTATACTAGTTTTCAAGAGCCGTACTATCTAGCCTTGGATAATCTCATTACAATCTTTGTAAGAAGACCCAACCCAACTCCAACCTCTTTGGTAGATGCATATGGTGAAGTAGTGAAGGTTAGTACAAATTTAGGCTAGAATATCTCAGGGCCAATTAATTATTTGGGGGCACCAACAAACCCAAATCATATTTAGGGGATAAATCATACCTTGACTCATCACACCCCTATCATCAATCCAATTCCCCCAAATAAACTAGCTATCCATCCAGGCGCTCCAATATCTTAGGTGGCACCAAACCAACCAATATACTTATAGAAATCCTCTTCTTCCACAAGAACACAAGATGAAAGAGATGAAATTAAAGAACTAATTGAGAAAATGAAAATATTGTTAGTTGAGGTAACTTACTTGAGAAATCAAAGCAACTAATTGTAAAATAATACTTGGAACACTAGACCAAATAATGGAGGCTCCATTTGGAAATCCTCCATCAAATGAGAATAAGTCTTTTGGTAGGGTTTTTTTGGTGGAGGAAGCATTGTCCAATTGGTGTAGGCTAAATAACACCAATCAACATTCAGAGTTTTATTGTCTAGAGTTCTAGGTGGTAGCTAATCTTTTTCAAGGAGAAATAAGAAATGTCGAGTCAAGAGATACCTCTACATCTTCCGGTATGAGATTGTCCCTTCATCAAGTTATGATTCATCCATTGTTCTAGATAGTTATACTTTCCCTATGCAAGATGAAAATATTCCTAAGGAAGAACCTAAAGAACATGCCTATAATCAATCTTATGGACAATAAGGTAATAAGGCACCCTATAATCTACAGAGTAATAATACAAATGGTCCATTCACTACAACTACTCCTCCCAAAAAATTTGATACTCCTATAGACCCCAATGCAAGTAACAACCCAAGATTCCAAAAAGAATCAAAATAGTATATGAGGAGGAATGATTCTTCCTCAAAATCTAAAGTAGCAACTTCTTCTTCCAAGGAAAATCCATCATCACCCTCTAAAATAGTGTTAGCCAAGTTGAGTCAATATGGCTTTGAGGAGTTCAAAAAGATGAAGGTTAGTTAGTCTCTTGTAGAGCTAATGAAAGTTCTAGAAATTAGGGAAAAATTCTTTAAGAGTTTCAAGGAGGTACCCTTAGTTGAAGGTGTTTCTCATAATATAGGAGAAAGTGACAACATTTTCAAGGAAAAGGAGAAAGATAAGATCCAAGTTTCTTAAATGGATACCCCAGTTGCAATTCATAAAGGGAAGGTTGATACTCCACCTTTCTTGCTCACCTTTAGGATCTTTGGAAATAATTTGCATAATTATTTAGTAGACTTTGTTGCATCAACAAATGTTATGCCTCTTTCATTTTTCCAAAATTTGGGCTTGAATCCTACAAAATCACAGAGGAAAGTGACTCGACTAGATAAAACAGAAGTGGCAATAGTTGGATAATTGAATAACATCTATATGTAGCTCATACCAAACCTAAGTATCCAATAATTTATTCATATTCAAGTGGTAGATATCCATAATGGATATGGGATGTTATTCATTAGAGATTGGCCTAGGACACTAAATGGGTATATGACCACTAATTTTTTATACATGTGGATTCCATGGAGAGGAATGCCAAATTCAATTAGGATTGAAAGGGAACCACATATAAGGCACATGATCAATGAGTATAATTAGACCAATGAGATTATCTATTCAAAGGTTGAATTGGGAGTGTATTTTACTAAAGTAAAGCACATAGAGGAGATTTTATTGGTACACCATTCTAGTTCAGTTTAGAATTTGGAAGAAATTCTTGATAGCACAAAAGATTGTGTTGAGGAAGATTGCAATATTTTAGATGAAGAATGGATGCTAATTTTTTTTAGGATTTTCATCATGAAATGCACTGAGCAAGCAAAATTTGAAGAATTCACTTCCTGTAGAAGACTTTTTGTTTCCTAATTGGTGTAGAGTACACAATGCTACTCATTCTAAGTTTTCCTATTTCATGTGTCAATGAGAACTTGAACAGGTTGAAAAGATAAATCCAAGTATTTTAAATTTTGATCAAACAACATAAAATGCTCAAAAGGAAGAGATGCATAGCCAGGAGAATGTATAGCCAAAATTTTATGATTAGTAGAAATAAACTCCCAAGAATGTGAAAGAGACAATGAAGAGTCAAAAGAAACCAAATGCAAGAAAAGAGAAAATCCAAGGATGGACTTTAATATTTGATGGTTCCAAGTCTAGGATAGGTTTAGGTGTTGGATTTTAACTGATTAGTCCCACAGTAGAAACTTATTTAGCATCACATAGGTTATAATTTTCATGCACAAATAACATTACAAAGTATGAGTCTTTGATAAATGGATTATTGTTAGCCATCGAGAAGGGAGAAAAAGTAGTTCATGATTTTGGTGACTCTCAGGTATTGGTTAAGAAAATAAGAAAATATTATTCCTATCATGATAAAAGGTTGGGATGTTATAAGAATAGAGTATGGGAGCTTATAGAAATTTTGGATGCATCCAATATTAAGTCAATCCCGAAGTCCCAAAATATAGTTGTAAACTCTTTAGCCCAAGCTACCAACTCCTTAGAGCCTATCACCATGAATGTATTGAAAATTTTCATCATGGAGCATACCCCATGTTAGCTCTCAAAAATGCAGGTTTGAACCATGAAAGGTTGCCAAGCTTTCACAACATTTTAGGGTAATAGACAAGGCCAAATGAATTGGACCTTCTACTCTTCAGGTGTTACCAGACCTAGGCGGGTGTACCTATATGAGTGAGGCAGACTTGACTTGTGCTTATCTCTCTTGAAATTTTTTTCCCACAATGGTAGATGGGAGTGGACAAATAAAACTAGAATTTGGTATAAAAAGTATACAATCTTCAAAACTAAATCCTAATATGTTCAGTTAACAGATATAAGAAATGAATGAAACTCAATGATGAAAAGTGCAGAGACTAGTGCCTTATTGGGTATGCGGAGTCAAATGAAATCTAAAAGGGTAACCTATTTATGGAAAACACTCAAATTGTTTGGCATATGTTTTTGTTTATAACTTGTATAAACATGCAAGACTGTGACTACCAAGTTCTTCTTAATGATCCAGATGAATTTCCCTTATTACTATGATCAATTAAAAGGATTTAATCTTTCCTTGAAAGAACTGATCAATCAACCACACAAATACAACAAATGTGCACTGATAAACTGAATATAAACTTGTTACATCAATTTAAATAACTAGAAAGCATCAATCTTGGAGAAAACTTTAGTAATACTTTCAATAAGCACAATAGACAATTGACACCAAAAATATGCTGCCGCATCAACTGATTCTCATTAATATCTCTATATTTTTAAAACATGCATCATAGTCTCATCGTATGACATTTTTTGTCTACTGTATCTTCCCCTAATCTATCTTCTATCCTATCTACTGTATTGTCCTCTATCTCATAATCGAAGATGAAAATTTATACATCAGTATCTAAAAAGACATGTCATTTTGCATTCAAATGTTGGCAGTCAACTGTATTCGGGATTTTATTAACACTCACTGAACACCTGCCGAGACACCCTATAGTCATACCAAAAATCCATGTCTCACCGACAGTCATCCTGTGGTCTTATGTATTTCGTTGTGACATTCGGAGTCGGGGAGATGTTCCATAGACTACATTATGTCTCACCAATAGTCGTCCTTCCATCTTGTGTGTCGCTATGACAATTTAGAGTCGAGGAGATTTCTCATCAGATACCTTGTGTCTTACCAAGATACCCCGTGATACATTCTTGTCGCTGAGACATATTAATTTTCTCACCAATGAAACCACATTCAGCGAGACATACAGGTCAACAAGAATGTATAACCTCATTCTGATAACCTTTGATAGAGTTCCCTTTCACTTTGTCGGCAAGACCCAATGTACTCACTAAGACTTTACTTCGATACCATTCAGTCTAGCTGATACATCATTTTGTGTGCTAGTCAGTGAGACACAATACGTTCGAAAAGACCACATATCGAAGACATATGGTTTGGCCGAAGTGTGTACTCCTGTGTCAATTAGTAAGACATAATGTATTCAGTGAGACCCTACTCCGATGAATTTATCTGGCCGATATACCTTCTGTCGTCAAGACAATAAGTTGTGTCCTGCCGATAGGTGCCTGTAGATAAATTTTGATCGGTGTGACATCAAAGAAGTCTTTCCGATAGACTACAACAGATGTATATTGGAAAAATAAAGCACTATGGATTGGGGAGACCTTCATCAACTCATGCCGATAAGAATTATATTGTGAGATATTCAAGACTTGATGGATTTTACAAGAACCATATGGCAAAATATGAGAAAAATGTTGTGAAGAGAGGATTGTTTTCTTATGGTAAGGATTCATTTGGAAACTCATGGATGTGAACAACTTGTAAAATTTCATAATTTTACAGGTCTAACACCCCAGACTTGTAAATCCTAGATAATATTACCAACTTCTAGGTTTTTGAAGATGACAAGCACATTCTATATTTTATCACTAATTTAGATGTTTTCGCTATGTAAATAATTGATGAAGTAGGGGTAGAAGAAGAAAAAATAGACTTGGAACGAGTGTTGAATCTGAACAAAAATACTATTCCCAAATTTATGGTCCAAATTGAAAGAATTTTTTATTGGGACAAGTTGGGATAAGTCAAAAGAGAAACCTCTAATGGAGGAAAATGCAAAATAGTCAATCTGGGGAACCTCAGATAATGTTAAGAATGTCTTTATTGGCACTATATGTACTCCATAAGAGTGATGAAGTTATCAAGAAAATGAGAGATTATCTTGATGCTATTGCATGGAGCTACAATGATTTAAAGACCTATGATACCTCTATCATCACGCATACCATTCCCTTAAAACCGAAAGCTAAGCCATTTAGATAGAGGTAGAGACTAGTTAATGCACTATTGGAACCACTCATTTACCAAGAAGTGAAGAATCTATTATAAGAAAGGATCATTTTTCCAGTATGACACTCTACTCGTGTTGCCAATTTGGTCCTAGTTACAAAGAAGAATGGTGAGATAAAATTATGTGTTGAATTTCACAATTTGAATCATACTTTTGAAAAGGACAATTATCCTTTACCTTCACTTGATGAAGTATTGTAAATCGGGAATGGGTCATAGATGATGTCCTTTTTGGATGGATGCTTTGGATATAATCAAGTGATGGTTGAGCATTAGGACACAATTAAGATTACATTTACTACAAAGTGGGGAGTCCTTGCATATAGGAGAATTCCATTTAGATTTATCAATGTTGGAGCCACATTTTAGAGGGACTTTCATGACTTGGTAGTAAAATTTATTATTATCTATATGGATGACTTGGTAGTGTTCTCTAAATGCAGGGAGGATCAAGTAAGTGATTTGAGGAAAGTCTTTCAAAGGTACATAAAATATGGGATTTCCTTGAACCCAAAGAAGTGTATTTTCAATGTTATAAAAGGGAAACTTTTGGGACGCATAATTTCAAAGAAGGGAAATTCCATTGATCTAGATATAGTTCAAGAAATTCTAAAGTTGAATCCCCCAGTTAGTAAGAAGGAACTAAAATCATATTTTAGAAAAGTCAACTTTGTGAGAAATTTCATCACTGGTTTTGCAAAAATCATGAATCCATTGAATGATATGTTGAAGAAGGATGAAGATTCAGTGGAATGTCCAAGTAAAAATGGAATTAGAAGAGATAAAGAAAACAATAGTTGAGGTTCCCTTGTTAGTAAGCCTAGATTACACTTGACCATTCTACATACATTACTTTGCTTCAAAACACACATGTGCAACCATGCTCACACAAAAGGAGGCAAGAGAAGAGAACCATGTTGCATTCATGAGTACTCCTTTAAAATATATAGAGATAAGTTATCCTAATGTTAGAAAACAAGAATATTCTCTAGTGAAAGCTAATAAAAAATTTAGACACTATATTCTGAGAAGTAAAGTTCATGCTATAGTTCCAAATGTGGTAGTAAAGACTTCATTAATGAAAAATGAGCTTGGTGAATGATGAGGGAAGTGGGTTTCCATTATACAAGAGTATGAAATTAAAATCTAGCCTATGAATTTGGTTAGAGGGAAAGTTTTGACACAAACAATGGTAGCTAATGGTCCAGAGCTTTCACAACAGTAGTATCTTTTGGAGGAAGTGTTGCCTAATGAATGGTATGATGAAATCATTTATTATTTGTTAAATCAACAATGTCCACCTTTATCTAGTGTAGAAGAGGTCATCAAGGATGAAGAGTAGCATATTCATGTTGAAGGGATCAATGTTATACAAGAGAAATCATGAAGATATCTACCTACGATGTGTAGGTAAGCAAGAAGCAGTTCAAATTATTGATCATTTTCATAACAAATTTGGTATTGGTCATGGTGTAGGTTTGACCACAACTTAGTGGATATTAAGATCTAGATATTATTGGCCCACATTATTCCATGATGATTATGAATATGTTATGACTTTCCATATCTACAAATAGTTGCTTTAAAAGAAAATAATCTTGACAAGCTACTCCAACCCATGGTAGAGGTGAAGCATTTCACCAAGTGGGGGCTATATTTTATTGGTATGATCAATCTGCCTTAGCTTAACATAGGAATATTTTGATTGCTACTGATTATTGCACTAGGCAGTCTAAGGCACAAGCTCTTAAACAATGCAATGTTGAAACTCTAATTAAATTTATGTAAGAAAATATTATAACTAGATTTGGATGTCCTCATGCTTTGGTGTGTGATAATGGACCTGCTTTTGCATCATTGAAATTTTCCAATTAGGATTTTGAATATGACATCACACTAAATTTTTCTCTAACCATTACCCACAAGGAAACAAATTAGTTGAGTCAACCAACAAGAATCTGCTAAGTGTTATAAAAAAATATTAGATAAGAAGCCAAAAGAATTAGATACTCAACTAAGGTTCGCCTTCTGGAAATATAAAACAAGAATAAAGGTTTCATTAGGTACATCCCCATACCATTTATTCTATGGATTAGACCTTGTCTTTCCCATGCAACTGATAATTTCTATCTTGCAGTTCATGTAGGAATATCTAGGGGCAGATAACTAGATTGAAACATGCTTATCCTAATTGTTATGCCTTGAAGAAAAGTGAGATGCAGCCATAGATAACTTTGCTAAACACCAAGAGGTCATTAAACATTGGTTTGATAGGAGGGAAAGAGTCAAAAAAATTAAAATATTTGAATTAGTATCATGTTGGGATGAAGCCCATGAGTGGAAAGGTGAACATGAGAAATTTGATAAACTATCCTTAAGTCTTTTCCAAAATTCTAAGATTTTGGGTGATAATGCATTTATACTAAAGACATTGACTAGTGAAGACCTTCCATTGACTGTCAATGGGAAGTTCTTAAAGCACTATTTTTAATCTTAGGTTTCCTTGTGGAACCTTGAAATCCTATACATAGTAGTTTAGGTTTTTTGTAAGTTAGTTTAATTTGGAATTCTTTCTTCTTTAGGAGATGTTGGTCCTTTGTTTTATAATTAGATATTTGTTCGAAGAACAATCAAAGGGTGTTTTGCTTGATGTTCATATCTATTTCTTTGATAAATGTCTATGAGTTATCCCAAAGTTTAAAGTCATCTTCTTTTGATTGAGTCTTGTATATAGAACTACCACTTGACTTAGAAATAAATCATTAGTTGAGTCATTTCATAAGCATGAATTGATGATCATAATTTATACACTATTAATATCCTCTTGACATTCTTGTAGTTTCCATTGGTAAATTATGATAAGTGAAAAATATAAAATATCTCTCTAGTGACCACTATACTTCCCAAACCCATAATGAGCTTTGTTGCTTATAAGTCAAAAGAACAAAAAAATAAAAAGTGGAAAGATGATAAAAGGTATCAAAAGAATATCTATGTTGTGACTTGGGGAGTATGAAAATAACTCTATCAAGGCTATAGATGAATGGCTAGCAATAGAACAATTTTTGTGGGAATTATAGTGATAACCTTGTCGGGGTTATAGATGCTTGACTGGTAGGGAGGAAATGACCAGGTTACTTTTGTGGTTGGAATATATGTGTAGCTTATAATGATATAATTTTGGTTTCTTCATACTTTCAAGAGTCCAATAAACTCACTACGTACACACTCTTGATGATCTAAAGAGTGGAAGTGAGTTGATTTAACTAATGATTCCATTTCTCTTTTGAGTGAGTCTTCCTTGTATGTGATTTAGTTTACTAGTTAACAAGGTATTTTGGTCTTTTGAATAGAACTTTAGCCTTGAAATGTTCAGGAACATTTCCCTAGCAAAGTCACCATTTATTGTGCCTTGCACACATGGCCCATCCTAACAAGGGCCCCATTTTCTCATTTCACTCTTTAGGTTCCCTACCTTTTCTCCTTAAGAGAAAGGGACCTCAAAATTTTGATTTTTGGTCATCTCCCCGATATCTACTATGTTATTATCAAAATAGGGAGATTTGAAGTATCTTGCAAAAATTGGCCAAGTGAGAGTCATTAGAAATTCTTGAGGTGGTTTTAAGTCATGATTTTTACATTCCTCAAATATTTCAAGATTTCACATAATTCTTCATTGCAAGAAATTTCCAAAATTTTGGAGTTGCTCAAAATCTCAAAATTCAAGAGCACTCGAGATCTTTGAAATTCTTAATAGGGTCAAAACTCTGAAAATCATAGTTCCCTTAGATTTTTGAAAGGGGATCAATGATGTGATTGAAAATTGTATTGTGAATGCATTAATGTTTGAGTATAATAGGGGAATCAAAATGATTTTACCAACTCATTTCACACCTTATTCTCATTTGCAAACTCAAGCAAAGTGAAGTGAAGTTGACACAAGCATTCAAAAGATCAAATAGGGAGAAATTGCAGAGTCGTAAGTGTCATTTAAGCTAGATTAGAGGTCATTTTCTTGCATCCACTAGTTGAAAGATAAGAAAGATCCCCTTTGTGCATCAGTTTGGTAATTTCCCTCCAGTTTTATTCGAAATTGGGTAAATCTAATAATATTTGGAGTTTTAGAAGTTCATGGAAGGTTTTTCAGTTCAAAATGCAAGTCATTTTGATCTTGGTTTTAAATTTTTAATTGATTCATCTTAGTGCATTAGGTTTTTTCAATAATTCCAACATTCAAACACACAAAATCCTCACGGTGAGGTCAAATAATTGTGTTTACTAAGGTTTCTAAACAAGAAATTGTGTCAGTCATTTAGGAATTACAAATCGTTGAGCATTGAAAAAAATCCATTTGAAGTCTTGGTAAGTGAGTCTCATCTAGGGTTTTTAGGATTTAAAATTGAAATAAAAAAAAGGTTGAAAAAACCTTGGCTTTCACACCCCAAGAAATTCTTTTCTCATGAAAAATCATGTTTGCAAAAGGCTTGAAAAGGGCAGGATTGCATTGAAATTCAGCTTTTTTGAAAGAATCCAAAACCCTTTAAATTTTGTGAAACACCCCAAACTTCAAGATGGTTCATTGAAATGGATAAATGGTGTGAAACTCAAAATTTATCATGATTTAGGTAAATCTAACTTTCATAAAAAAATTGAAGCATGCCAAAATCCTCGAGTCTCAAAAAATTCTGAAAACAATTGAAGTCTTAAAGAGTTTTTTGACAAGCAAAATCCCAATTTCAAAGATTTCTTAGTCCTTAGAAACCTCTGAGGTTTCCAAAAAACTTGTAAAATTGGTTAAGGGATGAATGAAATATTTTTCCTTGTAAAAATCACTATCTCATAGAAATTTATCCCTCATGAAATAATTCAAACCCACACAAATTCCACGAATTTCCCAAAAGTTTGAAGTCAATTGGAATTGAGAGTTTGATTTAGGAAATTTAAACCATATTTGGGGATTTCTTGATCTTTGAGAATTTTTGAAAAGACCATCAAAGACACCTTCCTTCAAATATTTCTTAGTCTCTTGAAATACCTAAAGTACACATAGATTACACATTCTTAGAGATTCTTCACGTGCTTTAAATCTATGAAGCTTATAAAAACCTAGTTAGTCGTGAGAGATTTCTTAAATTACTATACGTGCATAAAAAACTACTCTTTTTAGGCCAAAATAAAAGAGGAAGGGTCGAGTTTCACTAAAATTCTTGATCCATTGAAAACTCCAAAACTTCAAAACCATCCCAAATCTTTGAAATCCATTGTGGTACAAAATCTCCAAAATGAATTTAAGGACTGAATTTCATATCTTTAAGAGTTGGATTTCCTACATATGGATCAAATATGATGGTTTCTAAAAAATGTTAAAGAATGTGGTTATTTTCCTTATATTTTATAATTAACGGGACAATTTTTTCATTTATAAGGGAAATTCGTTCATTCTTTCCACACTCTTCTCTCCAAGTAATTTAGATTATTTTTGGATAATAGATGTAGGTTGAGAAAAGTGATAAGGTAGGAAAGGTTGAAAAAGGAGAAAGTCAAAGAAACTCTCCATGATAACGTAAATAAAGTATGATTTCAAGGGACTTATTTTGGAGATAAAGATTTCCTCATATTGGGCTAATGTGGGTGATACAAACTTGGGTCATATAGAACTTGAGGAATTCAAAAAGAGGGTGTACACTCCAAATCCATCAAAGCTAGCGAAGAAAATGGTAAAGAATGGGATCACTTAAGCAACATGATTTCCTCCCTTAGTTCAGTGTCCAAATTTAATAATGGAGTGTGTAAAGCACTATAGATATGATCAAAGGAGAATCATAGGTTCGGATGGTAGGATACTTGTAATTTCATAAAGGAAGATTTGGTTGAGGCCTTTAATATTCCCACTCAATCCAAGATGATAGTAGTTAATTTGGAGTCCAAGCCAAGAAAATGTACACCAATGGACCTGATAAGTGTTTGAAAATAATTAATTCCAAGTGGGTGAAGAAACCTAGAAAAAATTTCTCCAAATTTATTAAAACCCTTTACAAAAGTGATTTCAAGGATGAATATGGAAATATGGTCACCCTGCTGAGAAGAATAATGGGCCTAGAGAAGGTTGCTTAGTTTGAGGACTAGATGTTCTAAGTTATTGAAGAGATATCTAATGGTAAGAATATCCAATGGGAAAAAATGTTGAGTGATAATATTGATGGCCATCTCAAGAATGTGGAGAAAAGCATATCCTTCACCATGACTTCTTATGTGGTGTACATGTTAGCAAGGAATTTCAAGTATAGAGGACTAACTTACCTAGGAGAAATGGGCACTAAAATAGGGAAGTATATGGTGTATGATTGTTACCCATAATTACATCTTTCTAGCACTACTCATTATAAGAGGGTGAATGATGCCTTCTTGATGTATATTGTGAGAATCTTGAAAGGAACGTAGAACATTAGACTATCACAGGAGGCCATGGATCTAGTCAAGAAATATGGGTCATGGTACATCTAATTTCCCATATTCTCATAATAACAATACATAGTTGTCCCAATAGACCATACAGATTTCCAAGGTATCCAATTGATAAACTGGTGCTTTTACAGGTAACTAGACAATTAGTTATTTTAATAAGGTCTTGAAAATTATGCATAAAATAGGTGTAGGGCATGAATTTCATGTCATGCTAGGTAGATCAAATGCTTACCCAACAATCACTAGTGCAAAAAACTTTAGAAGTGGAGCTACAGTTTTATAGTTTGAAGAATCACACTATTAGAAAAAACTTTGATCCCTATGGTGTGGCTAAGAAAGCATCCAATATATCCTACAAGCATATTCCTCACATTAAGGATTACTAGGAAAATTACCATGATGAGTTGGAGGTAAGAAAAAGAATATATTCAAGGATGTCGGTGGAAATGGTGAGACTCTACAGACCATTCTCCATAGTAGATCATGTAGATGATAATGGTGATTATATTTAGTACCATGATTATAATTCAGTGAAGGAAAGACCGATTCCACCTCTAGACTAGGAAGAGGAGATCACAAAATTGGAGCAAGTAATGAGCCTAGTGTTGAGATACACCAAATTGTGGGAAAATTATAATACCTCTAACTTATTAGAAGAGGGTATAAAATTGACATATGATCTAATGGGAGATTTGGAATCCCAATCTTCCAAAGGAGAAGAGGAAGAGGAAGATAAAGAGATTGAAATTCATGACATTGATGAAGAATATTCTGAAGAAGAGACTAGATGGAAGTAAAGAATGCTAAGGGGGTGAAGAAAAAGGACACGCCAGAAAGAAAATTAACTTAGAAGAGGAGGGTCACCAAGACTTCAATAGAAGAACCTCCCAAGAAGAAATGAGTAAAAGGAAAAGGTAAGAAGGGTGCTTATTCTTTAGTGGATCCAAATCCTCCTTTCCCTTCTTCCTCCTCACTAGAACAACCTCTCCCAACTACTACAACATAATAGTAGGGCATGGCTTCTTCCATGCAAGTTGAGGGTGCACCAACAACATCATCAACCCCTACTGCTCCTATCACTTCACAAGGTGAAAGTTCATCAAGGGAAGAGGTAATCATAGTGGAGAGTTTAGGGAAATACCACAAGTAGTTTACCAAAGAAAATCCTCTCCTTGGAATGGTATCCCATTCCCCAAGTTAGATAACATTGACAAAATTGCAATGGAATTAGAGGAGGCAGAAAAGAAAAGATCAATTTCCTTTGGAGAAATGATTACTTTAGTTAATAAGGAGAAAATCATGCAAGAGGAAATGCAACAAGAAGTGCCTCTCATGGGGAAACAATTTGAATATTATCCAATAGAATAACACAAAACATTGCTTCAATTGGTGGAGGTCAATATTGAGCAGCAAAAGGAAGAGCTCAAGGAAGTTCCTACTAAGCATGCTCATGATGAAGAAAAGAGGCATGATATTGAGAAGGAAAAAAATGATCAACAACAACATCATCATCAAGAAGAGAACATTAAAGATAAAGGAGAAGGAAACAAGGGACAAGAAGATCAAGATTTACAAGGCAATCAAGAGCAAGAAGATAATCCAAATATTGAACAATCCATTACCCCTGACTAGTTAAAGGAGAAATTGTAGGTAAATCTAATCATAGAGGCTACTTCTCCTAACCTGGATGAATTCTTATCCAAAATTATAATTTCAGGGAAAATAAAAGGGAAAACATTTACTCTAAGATTATAAGGGATGAATCAAATATTAGGGTTGTGCACATTACCACCCCTATTGTTGACAAAGCAAAAGGAGACATTTCTCCTAAATAATACAATATTTCTTCTACTAATTTGGGACCCACATCCAAAAGAAAAGAGATCCATGAGCTCCAAGAATATGTAGAAAAAATTATACAAATATTGGAGAAGTAAAAGAAAAGGGGCAGCTAAAAGCATAGGTAGATGAATTAAAGAGTTATATCAAACACTTGGTCACCCTAGTGAAAAAATATGAAGGGGTATCAAATCCTCCCAGAGTTTTGTCTAAATAATATATTTATGAGCTTGAAAAGATAAAAACTTCTATCAAGGTCACCCACAAATAGATAGGTGGAGTTTTTGATAAAGGTGTTCCAATTTTGGAAGAATTAGTGCAACTCTACACATGAGCTCAAAATTACTCCCAAAAAGTGTAGAAAGTAGCTTTTGATTGCAGGAGTTCATATGATAAGATTGTGCTCAGATTAACTATGTTAATGGATATACCTCTACAGACTTTGATCAAAGAGAAAGTTTTATTTGAAGAAAAATATCATGAACTTGAGTCCTGGTTGCATTCATTTAAGTTCAAAAGAGAAATAATGGATAAAGCCTTAGTTGATTTTGAAAGGATAAGCAAGGATTTGAATAAAATCTATGATGGATGGATTGCATTTTGGAAGCCATGATAGGTAAAATAGTTTCCAAATACAATGTGAATATTGATATTTTTTTTTTGGTCGGTAACACGAAATTTTATATTACTTGAAAATAAACATTGCATCCCATTTCAGTTTTGATACCTACAAAAAAAAATTCAGTAGCTAACAAACAAGCACCTTAATGTGTAGCCAAAACACTTCAAACCCCATGACCACTGTTTCTGCTAAAAAGAAAAAAACCACCACCTATGGCCTACAACCATTCCCCATACAGTACTACCAAAATCGAGAAAACCCTAGACCAAACCAAGACCACAATTACATCAAATCACAAATAGTGGTAGAATTTTCATACAAAAAAGGAGCCAAAAAGACCACAAAGGGTCCTTTCAGTCATGAGTACTACCTGAGCCCGACAACCCTTCACCCAACTCTTTCACATTCTTCTCCTTCTAGTGCCTGCTTCACTTCTTCGTTTGACATTTCCTTTGGCTCTTCACTTTTTCCATCTTGACCTGTGCTTCCATTTCAACCTTCTCAATAAACTCTTCAACCTCCATGAGCTTGATAAAGAGCTTGAGTGCCTTCCATCCCAAACTGGCTTCTTCTTGGCATCAAGACTTAAAATTTCCTTCTGGCCATCGAATGAATGGCTTAATTCATGAGCCCCCATGTGAATATTGATATTTTGAAGCAATGGTGGAAAAGTAATTTTTCACACTTAGATAATGAAACCCTCACAGAATATCACTTATAAGATGCAACTATGTTCTTAAGCATAATGCATAGATTCTAGGAATCTTGAAATGATTAGCTAAAACTAATTAAAGGATTTGATGTTGAGTTGGCAACCTTGTCACATAGGGTAAAGATAATCCCCATGCCTCCTAATGAGGAATTAAATAGATTTCTCTCCAAATTTATGTAATATACAAAGAAAGAGTAGGTTGGACAAGTTGTATTTGAGGAGGATTTCCCTTGAACCTAGTGCAAATCTCTTTTAATGAAAAAAGAAAGCCTAGCACCCAATTGGCTCGCCTAGGGCAGTGTGATGTGGAATTTATTTTGAATTTAGCATTTAATGTAAATAGGTCGCCCAAACTAAACCACCCAAGTTAAACTAATCTAATGAAATTAAATCTAGGACATTGATTGATGATGAGTCTTAGCCTTTGATTTGTATTTCATAATTCTATAAAAGGTCATGCCTTTTTCATTTGTAGAGAGAGAACTTGTATATGTTTCCAAGATATTGCCAAAATTAATACATAAATTCAACTTATGAATTTATCTTGTGTTATATTTTTAATGTTAGCATGGTTGCATGTGTCTATTTAGAATTTATACATTAAAATTAGTTAGTCATCTAAATATTTATTAAAGTCAATATTTGATGGAGTTCTAGGTTCATACCATTTGATTCTTGCCAACTATAAGTCTCAGTGTATGGTTAGTCTGAACCATTTTTCATGCATAAGTTCAGTTATATATTATTTTATTAAATTGCATTGATATCGATAGGTTCAATGAATACTTTATAATTTGAAAATATTTAAGAAACCATTAAAAATTGCATCTATTCTATGTAGTTGTGTTAAATTGGTAAAGAAAAATTAGGTTTTGTGGAACTTTTCTATTGATTTTAGTTTGTTTTTAGCCTTAGGTTAAGTTAGGCTTTCTAAACCCTAATCCTTTTGAAGTTTATTTGAGGATAAAATACAAAAAATACAAAAAAAATCAGAAGTTAGAAGGTTAAATCGTATATTTTTAGATCTCATAAAAAATTAAAGATTAATGAAGAGAGATTGTAGAGGAGTTTCTAGTTTTACAAGCATAAGTTCCTTTGTGATTACTAGCAAAATCACATCATTCTTGAGTTATCCAAAACAATATGGTCAAGAACTAACTTTCAAAACCTTGGGGTAATACTATTTGATCAGTTAAGTCAACAAATAAGGTTTACTTGTTCAAGAGAGAATAAGATACTAATTATTTTATTTTGTGTTGGTAAAGTGTAAATATTCCCATCAATAGAAATCCAATGTAAAAAACCTCCTCCTCAAAAGAGAGATGAAAACAAAATGCTCTCATTGAAGGAGAAGAAAAAAGACCCATGCAAGGAAAAAGTCCCACCATAAGAGAGAAGAAGAATAAGAGAGAACATGCATGCCCCCTTAATGTAGCATCTCCTGCAATGATGGTAGATTTCTGATAATGAATGTTGAAGATGATCCAAGACCATTAAACACCATTCCTCCCCTTAGGAAGAAACAAAACCAAGAATGAATGCATGATTTATTCCCATTCTTGAAAGGAAGATAAGGGAAGAAGAATGATGTGAGATTTTTGTCACGTATGCTGAAGTGTCTCCATGTTGATGTAAAAATTTGTTAAAACTAAAGCAGGTGTTCTAGGCCACATCGATGAAGAGGAAAATCTTGAATCTAGTAGAGATGATTGTAGAACATAGTTCAATGACAAAGATATATCATCTAGAGATAAAGAAACCTCATCCAAATGTTGATCAAAAGTATCCACTCATGTCAAATTGTTAAGAATTATCTTGTAGAGAATAAAAATAGGGTCAAAGTGTTCCCTCACAATAATTGAAGAAAGACCATATCCATCAAAGAGAAGATGTATGTAATAAAAAGTGTCTCCCAATTTTAAAATGTGGGACTTTGCAAGTAAACCTATAATTTCTATCAAGTGCTGATGTAGCCTAGGTGTCCAAAGAACTCCTCTTTGATAGTTCAAAAGGTCTCAAATAAACTCCTTTCTCACAAAATCAATCTGGCTTGCTTTCCTACTTTTCACCTTGTCAATCTAGTAGCATAACAAACCAAATTTTCTCAATTTCTCTCACAAATTCCTCAAATGACATTACAAGTAGATGACTAATCTAGATGCCCATTAGGGTCAAATTTGACATACCTCAATCTCATATACAATTCCTTTGAAGCAACTTTTAGAAGTCAAGCAAAATAATCTATTTTCAAGGCCAATTAGGAAAAATTTACGAAGAAACCACCTTTGAAACACTTATTAAAACAAAAATCTTGATGGGGAAGCACTCACCTACCCAATTCAACACAAAATCCACAACTTTTTAGCCAAAATAGGCCAATCAACATTCCAATCCACAAAACCCTCACTTTCCTCAATATAACCTAGGGCTTATTGAAACTCTATGTCCCACACCTTCTCATACCTCAAAACTAGTTCTAACACTTTGGAATAGCCCTACACATGCTCAATGATTCATGAGAAATGACTTCCCTTAACAATTTTACCAAACCCTAGCCAAGAACCTCAATTTTCATACATTTTCCTCACAAAACCAACAGGGACAACAACTTTATCTCCCTTATTCTTTCTCCACAACTCAAAAAAAAATCCTACAATCTATTGTAACACCCTAGGACCCATTACACCTATCACAGTAATTACAGTTAGTAATGGGTTCTTTTACATGATGAAGGTTCACAAAACCACAAAACAGGGTACTCTCAGCCTATTTCAGAAAGACAAGGAAAACTACCACAAACCTTAATAAAATGCCCTAAAACTTTCTTCAAAAGAATGTTAATTCATGCCACTATAGGAATCATGTAAGAATTGAACCCCTTTGTGACTGTATGTTACCGTACAGACTTAGAAAAGATATAAATTACAGAAAATGATTGAAAAAACAATGAGAAAATTTATAGCTTTTCCTTCAAATCCAACAACCAACCCCTACAACGATGATACTCACCATTTTAAATATTTTACCTCCTAATTCCAATCAACCAACCAACCTTTAACTACTTTTTAAACTCCTTTGTGACCGTTGGATTCTAGCCTTTTCAAACTTTACACTTTTTCCAAGTTTACAATTTGCAATTTTTTGGACATTTAAAATATTGATCCCCTTGACTCTTCTATACCCCTTCAACATTAAATATGGTCTATATAGACCTTATTCAACTCCTAACATGATCCCACACTTGAAAAACAACATAAACCTTTACCATGACAACTTTGTCAAACTTGACAATGACTAGCAATTTTTTACATTTTTTCATATTTTGCAACTTCCTCATTGCTTGTTACTCAAAAGACTCCAAATCATCATGGATGGCCTTCATCATGGCCTTATTACACAAATTTAACAACTAGAATCAACTCTAACTAAAAGGAAACATCAAAAGGATTGGTGCTCCTACACCATACACACCACCAAGAAAAGACTCATGTCACATAAGTAATGTCTTGTCCTACTCCAACCTGCTCTTTACATGGCCTCTCTGACCTGCATATCCTTTTGCTTGGTTTGGATAATGAAAACTTGTAGCACACTCTTCCCTTTGACCTTTATTTTCATTTGATCTTTCCTCCTCTAGAATCAGATATGTGGGTGGTCTTCCATCTACCCTTAGACCAAAGCATGTTAATGCCCTTACCTTCATGCCTCTAAACCAACCTTTACCAATGTTCCTTTGACCTAACTTGCCCCTTTTTGCTATTTCTTGTTGGTACATACCTTTGATCTCTCTTCCCACTTGTCCCATCCTGTCCTTTGCCTTGAAGTTTGGCATCTAATTCTCTATCTTCAAAACCTTTCTAGCTTCAGACTTATGTGTCTCTATTTTGTTAGTCCCTAAAGCTCTTCTCTCACCAAGATTTGTCTACCTTTCCACTCTTACACTTACCACAGGGCACCACAATGTCCCAATTAGTATTTCCCCAACCTTTCTTGTCTCATTTTTTTCCTTTTTATGAAGTTCACTCTCAACTTTCTCTACCTCAACCTTAGACATCCTTTTCTCACCTTCTTTGCTGCCATCAACCTCTGTGTTAGCATCCAAATCCACTATTTTCTATCCTCCATCCCTTGGAGGGATTATAAACTCCTTAATCTCTACTACCTCAACTTTCACAAACTCCTTATTGCCCATCATGATGACCTTTTATGCCCTTGTATGCTCTTGATCTTTTTCTTACATTGGTAACAAAGTAATGGTGTTTCCTCCATGCACTATCTTATAAGTATTATCCCATCCATCATGCACAACATGTTTGTCAAATTTCCATGGTCACCCAAGCAACAAATGGAAAAATATCACAAAGAACTCTATCCTTATATCCTCCAATTTGAAATTGAACTAAGTCCTTCTCATTAACTAAGAGTGATTGATCTTCATTCAACCATGACACCCTCTATGGTGTTTGATGAGGAACCTTAACCAAACTCAACTTATCTACCATTTCTTTTGAAACTATGTTATTAGTGGAGCTTGAATCAATGACTAATTTGCATACCTTTCCTTTGCTCTTGTAGGTGGCCTTGAAGAGACTTCTCCTTTGCAATGGTTCTTTCTCCTTGGAGGCCTTCAAAATTTGTCTTTTCAGCATCAAAGCTTCTCCAATATTAGGTTTTACAACAAGGTTTGATGAACTTACACTTTCCTCTTCATCCTCTTGCACAAGTTGAACTCTCTTGTCACCTTTCCTCTCACTTCCACTTGTAGCAGCTCCAAACTTATTAGAAGATTTGTAGAATGGATGTCCAAATTCACCACATTTGTAACACTTTCCTGTAAACTCATTAGAATCTCTTCCTCTAAAGTTGGTTCTTCCATCTCTCCATCCACCTCTAGACTCAACCATTTTTTCCTTCCTTTACCAACATCTTCTTGACCTTGTTTGGACTGTTTTGGTGTTAAAAAGGTACCTCTGCCCCTAGAAGTATTTCCTCTTCCTCTTGCTTTCTTCTCTTGTCTCCTCTTGATTTTCTCTTCTGCTCTTATTTCCATTTGAAAACATTGTTCCATAGATGTTGGTTCCAACAAACTGATTTCATCTTGAATGCTATATCTTAGTCCATTGAGATATCTAGCTACTTTTTCTTCCTCATCCTCCTCATGCTTAGTTCTTATACTTAGCCTATAGAATTCTTTAGAGTATTCTTGCACATATTGTTATTTTTTACTAAGATTTTGTAACATTTTAAGAAATTGAACATTATAATCACAAGGAAGGTATTCTTTATTATTTTCTTCATCCTCTCTCAGGAAGTGATCTTGTTCTTTCCCTCTTTCTTCCTTTCATCTTGTACAAAGCTCCACCACAACAAAGCATGTCCTTTCAACTTATTTTTTTCCTTCTTCACCTTGCATTCATCATCAATCTCCTCACTTTGAAAATAGTTCTCCAAAGCCCCTATCCAATCCAAGAGCTCTTCTCCATCTAGTTCCCCCCATACATAGGCACATCCATTTTTCCATGTCCATATTTCTTCACAACCATCAAAAGCTTCATCATCCTCGCATCATCTAGATCCATCTCTTCTTCTTCACTAGAGGTCTCTTCCTCTTCAGAATCACTCTCATCCATATCTACCCTAGATTTAGACTTCAATTCAGCCATCTCCCTCTTCAAGGCTTCTATTTTTCTAGCCCGCTCATCCATCTTTCTTGCAACTAGGCTTCCTTTAGGAGGCATTTTGGATTCCTTCAATTACACCTTCTTTCACAAGGGACCTACTCCATTTGCTCTGATACCAACTAATGCATCCTAGGTGGCCAAATCACTCCTCTTTGATAGTTCAAAATGTCTCAAATCAACTCCTTTCTCACAAAACCAATCTGGCTTGTTTTCCTACTTTTCATCTTGTTAATCTAGTAGCATAGCAAACCCACTTTTCTCAATTTCTCTCACAAGTTCCTGAAATGAATTTATAAGGAGATGACTAATCTAGATACCCATTAGGGTCAGATTTAACATACCTCAATCTCATATATAATTCCTTTAATGCAACTTTTAGAAATCAAGCAAAATACACTATTTTCAAGGCCAATAAGGCCAAATTTACAAAGGAACCACCTTTGAAACACTTCTTAGAACCCAAATATTGATGAGGAAGCATTCACCTGCCTAATTTAACACAAAATCCATAAATTTTTAGCCAAAATAGACCCAACAACATTCCAATCCACAAAACCCTCACTTTCCTCAAAATAACCTAGGGTCTATTGAAACTCTATGTCCCACACCTTATCAGACCTCAAAAATAGTTCTAACACTTTGGAATAGCCCTAAAAATTCTCAATGATTCATGAGAAGTTATTTCCCTTAATGATTTACCAAACCACAACCAAGAACCTCAATTTTCATACATTTTCCTCATAAAACCAACAGGGGCAACAACTTTATCTCCCTTATTGTTTCTCCACAACTCAAAAAACACATCCTACCATCTATTATAAGACCCTAGGACCAATTAAACCTATCACATACATTACATTTAGTGAATGGGTCCTTTTACATGATGAAGGTTCACAAAACCCCAAAATAGGGTACTCTCGGCCCGTTTCAGAAAGACAAGGAAAACTACCACAAAACTGGATAAATTTTCATCAAAATTGCTTCAAAAGAATTTTAATTCATGCCAATATAGGAATCATGGAATAATCAAACCACTTTATGACTGTACATTACTATATAGACTTATAAAAGATATAAATTATAGAAAATTACTAAAAAAAACAGCGAGAAACTTTATTGCTTTTCCTTCAAATCCAACAACCAAACCCTACAACGATGATACTCACCTTTTTTAAGATTTTCCCTCCTAATTCCAATTGAAAAACCAACCTTTAACTACTTTTTAAAATCCTTTGTGACCATTGGCTTCTAGCCTTTTCAAACTTTACACTTTTTCCAAGTTTACAATTGACACTTTTTTGGACATTTAAAATATTGATCCCATTGAATCTTCTAGACCCCTTCAACATTAAATATGGTCTGTATAGACCTTATTAAACTCCTAACATTACCCCACACTTGAAAAACAACATAACCCTTTACCATGAAAACTTTGTCAAGCTTGACAATGACTAGCAATTTTTTACATTTTTTTCATATTTTGCAACTTCCTCATTGCTTGTTACTCAAAAGACTCCAAATCATAATGGATGGCCTTCATCATGGCCTTATTACACAAATTTAGCAACTATACTCAACTCTAACTAAAAAGAAACATCAAAAGGATTGGTGCTCCTACACTAAGTACTCAGCCCATGAAACCATATATGAAAGACAATGAATATCCCACTACACTAAATCACAAGTAGCCATATTTGTAGCAACATAAGAATCATAAAATACAATGGTAGATGGAGGATATGGAATACAAAGCTCAAGAACAAGATCACATGTTAGAACACCCAAGTTTAAGTAACCAAAATTCTCCTAAAAAGTATAGTCCACACAAGAAGTGTGATCATCATCTAAAGGATCAAATCCATGATTAGGAACAAATTCTAAAAAAATGTATAGCCAAGATACATGATCGACCATCCCAGTATTAATGGCCTCTATTCAATTTTTCATATTTTATGCAATGAAAAATAAAAAAATTTGCAAGATGTCGGGTTCATCGAAATTTTGAGTAGGAAAAGTGATCCCAGATCCAATTAGGTCAAATAGGATTATCTAATTTTCACTTGATTGAACATTAAACAGTGGTGTAGGTGATTTTTCATAATCTTGTTGTTTAGTGGAATTTATTGGTTATTAAAGTTAGATCTTGTATTTTGGCTCCCAAGCTTGTAACTTGTCTCCAATTTTCATGATTCTTACGGTGTTGGAAAGGTATTAAGGATCTCTATCCAGCCATCCATGCACATTTTGTTATTTCTATCCCAAGTACATTGTGATTTTAGTTTTTTCTCAGTGGGTATACTAGGGGATAATTGGATATATTGGCAGTTGTGAAGGTGTTGCTTTGATCTTAGATATTTTCATTTGAGAAGTGTATTATCATTGTAATAATGTGTTATGTAACTCATCCTTTTGTAATAGTTCTAACTAAGGAAAATTATTAATCATGGCAAAAAGGCATCATAACTAAATATTTTTCCTCATCTTTATGGACTCATTCCTGAGCTGCAAACATATAAGAAATATGTTTGGTGTAATAGAAATGGCCATATCATAGGATTGATTGGTTCTAATTTAAGTGAAAACATCCTTAGAGAGACCTATCATAATATATTCTCAAAAATATCCTGCCCACACATAGTTTGGACCAAAGTTTGGAAGATTTTTAGAGATCCACATAAGCCTCCATTCCCAAATGATCTTGACTTAGATTACCTCATTCCAATTGATGATGTTGATAATGTACCATATGATGAAAAGACATTGAGTTTGAATATGATGTATAACTTGAGTGTCTTGATGATCTAGAGACTTCTCTTATAGTTCCTACTTCTCTAGTTGAGATTCCTATTTATCAGACATTAAATTTTTTTGTGGAGTCTCATATTGTAGATTTGGAAGACCAATTTTTGGGTTTATCTCTCCTATTTGATGATAGTCATGGATCAACTATTTTCAATTCATCTTTTTCTTTGGAGTTAGTTCAAGATAAGTTTCCATTTTTTCCTAGTTTGTCACATTTTTTTGTGATTGGACATGTACCTAATTGGATTGTGGAATCATCATCATCATCAACCAAGAACTTGATAACACATGATAAAATTTTAGAGACACAATATTCATACATATGGATTCCACTTCCTACCACTTCCTATTCGGAATGGGAAGCATTCCTGCATTTATACTTGGTTTATCTTCTTCCTGAGGGGAGCAACATTGTTTGTAGGAATTGAATTATTTTTTGTCTTCATACATTAACCATATTTGCAAGAGATTACACATTGTGGGGGGATATCTTGTCTCTCTTTTTCCCTTTTATGGGGGGTCATTGATTGTATATACATAATGGATGTAGTCCTTGGGGATATCATTGAGTCCTCCATCCTTCATCTTGCTTGTTTATTTTCTCTCTTTTGGATAGGATTTTTGTCCCACTAGGTTTTATCCATTTGCGAGACATTGCATTTATTATGTTTGTATTGTAAATGGGTACCTAATATGGCCTTGTAGTTAGGACCCATAGTCATTTTTCATAGTTTTCATAATAATATTATCCCTAAGTTGCACTTAAGGGGGGTGTTGGTGTGAATAAATGTCTTGTACCTAACTAATTTTCTCACTAGGTGACTAAGGGACATATTCACATGTTAAGTTTACTTAGTATTATAAGGTTCCTTGTATAAGTCTTAGTTGTCATTTCTAGATCTTATATTATCCTAGGTTTTTATGACTTAGTTGTCTCATGTTACAGGATTAAGAAACTTGTCACAACATTGTCTAGTCCTATGTCTCACCTTGACTTTATAAGAAAGGAATTTCTTGTACATTTATATATTCAATCATATTCAATATTGCATTGTCGAAGTAAGTATTCTTTCCATTCTCTCTCTTGTGGAAGATATTTTTGTTTAGCAACTATTCTTGGGGGTGTTGAGGAGTCACTATTAACTCCTATACATTATTTTTCAAATAAGGTACATAAAAGACATCATTCAAGGTGTCATACCTAATATCAATAGATCATCTCCCAATTACATTCACATAAGTATTATTTCCCATAAAAATAGGTGGCATGACAAAAGGATCAAAAGAAGAGAACATAGACTTTGAAGATGCCATATTATGAGAAGCTCTTGAATCTAGAAGCCATCTCCTTGATCTATGACCTAAAAAGCACAAAGAGCTTGTCATTTTTTATTACTTGTCCCAATAGTATGACTCTTTTCCTTACCAAATTCTGTGTGTTTGGAAGAAGTTGAAGTAGACATTCTAGAAGGTCAAATGATTTTATTCTTCACAAGAATATATTTAAATTCAGCAAGGTCCTTCTTATAAAAATAGTGTTCTTCATGTATATCCTTCTTGAAATATGTACAAGTAGGACTCTCCTTCTTAGATGATTCCCCTTAGATGAGGAATTTTTATGGTATTCTATAGAATTAAATGTGGATTATGTATTCTTCTTAGGCTTTTTATTTTTCTTCTCTTTTCCACTTGAAGACTTCCCATCCTTTGCAATCAAGGCTTGGGATTTTGAAGAATTAAAATCATCCATTTTAATAAGATTATCTTTCTCCCTAGTGAGTTGCATAGAAAAAACCTAAAATAAAGGAATCTTAAACTCACTCCCAAAGGCATTCTTTGTAGCATAGAAAGTAGACACAAAACTGAATATTTAGGTTCTAGCTTTGAAAGAAAACTTAACACTGATTGTATATTTGATTTTCCAATTTTACAACCCTTCAATTGTGTTTTTTGTGACTTGATTTTGATGATGAATTCATGTATGTTATCAAAATTACATGGATTGAGACTTATTAATTCATTCTCCAACAAATTTCCTTGAATTTCATCTATTTTCCCAAATATTTTTGACAATGTACACCTAGCCATGGGTGTATTTAAGTGCTAAATATGAAAAAAAACTTAGAAGAGACATATGAGCACAAATAGTGAATAGGTTATTCACAACTATTTAGAAAAATATTCTTTTCAGTTTTATAATCTTTTTGTTCAATATCAAGCTCATGAGCTATCCTATACAAACTCTTAACTCTTAGCAATGTTTTCATTTCAAATTTCCATTTAGGACAGTCTAAAGGTGTTAAAAGTGGAGATGAAGAGTGCTCCATGATGAAAAAAGAAGGAAAAACACAAATAAAAAGGAATACAACCACAACCACAAGAATATTCCTACCCAAATTCACTCAATCAAAGAACCCCCACAAAATATATGAGCTTGAAACTCTATGATTAGTGTTATTATAGATTCCACGTTCAAAAAACAATGAAGTGATCTTGATCTTGGAAAAAATGAGATCAATCTAATCACACCACCGAAAATTACATGAAAAATTATGCACTTTAAAAATGCACCCAAAAATATTATGATAGAAGCAAGAATGGGGCCTTGTAAGTTTTGAAAATGAGAATGACTCACCATTGTGAATAACACAAAATTATTTTCCAAATAAAAATATTGTTTGAAAAATGGAGGTCTTGAGCCCAAGTTATGAGCATTTGAAAATTTCCTTCCAAAATCAAAACTTCATTAGAGGGGAGAAATTTAAAAAGGGTGTAGTGATGTCATGCTAAGATATGCAAAGAGTATACTTCAAAATAGTTTTTGAAACTCATGATTAAATTTGATATCCAGTGGGCCATCCTAGGTGTATATCTTTCTCTAATGCTTAATTAACTGGTGCAAATGATCATGCACACAACTTAAGGGACCTGAAGATCCCTAGACTAAGCAATTCATCATTCAAGAGAGGGATTCATTGAATTATGAACCAGGGATTCATAAAATTTAGATGATGTTGGAAACATATATGCATTCATGAATTCTCAACTTCCTACATTGGATGAGTATAGGTAAATTAAACACAAATAAATGTAGTAAAATATATTTAACTAAAGTTGACATCTATTTCCCAAGAAGAGTAAATGGATACAAACAACTACCTAATTGCTATGGGTACTTAATGCTTATGACTATAATCAAATAACTATTATACTATAGTATGTCCTAATCTAGTCAGCCTTGGGTGTACTGAATAGAGTATCAACTAAAGAATTCTAATTCAAAATTCACAATACATCATTCATAATTGTATAAACTGAAAACTACCAATTAAACTTGCAATGCATAATCTAATCTATCATTCTAAACTAAGGTGGTTATACAATACCTCAAGTGGTCCTTGCTTGAGTTACTATGTGCACCAAATTTTCTTTAACTAATTACTCAAGAAAACATGTTACTAAAATATCTTCTCTTTATTTCTTTCCAATCTTATACAAAACTATTGAATAGAATCTAATAGGAAACATTATTCAATATGATCTAGATATCCTTCTCGACAGGGTACCCCACTATATAGGGTCTATGATAGTCCATTTATTTGTGAACTGAAAACAAACTTAAAGGTAGATGTAAACTCTCTTGTAGGAATAGGAAGAGGATTGAGTTTTCTATAATAATAAAAAAATAACTATCAAAACAAGAGTATATAAGTCAAACAAGGACTCTATAATCAACCAAGATTTAATCGTTATAATGGAAAATGTGCCCAAATAGAGTGATTTCTATTGTAATTCTTATTCTGATTGGGAACAAACTTCTTCTCCTTCATGACTTATGAAAAGATAAGAATGAAACTTGGTCTTCTATGATTTGATCCTTAAATGACTACCTTGATCTTCTTCTAAAAGTGATCACACTTTAGCAGATTAAATCCTTTACAATGAACTATCATATTTATGCTATGAGTTGAGAAGCCTATTATTGTGGGTTGATAGGTTCCTTGCTAGAAGGGTTAGTCCTTATTCTTCAAGGCCTTTTCATTGCGAATAAATATAATTAAACATGAAGTCCTACTAAACATGAAATCCTTGCTAAACTCATGAAATTGTGGGTTGACAGGTTCCTTGCTACAAGGTCTAGTCCTTATTCTTCAAGGCCTTTTCATTGCTAATAAATATAATTAAACATGAAATCTTACTAAACTCATGAACATTGATAACTCATACACACACTTATTAAAATTACATATATCAACTTCAAATGCTTTAAACTTTTTAAAGAATATAAAAGGTCTAGTAATGCCTTTCAGAATTTAGCATAAAATAAGATAAAAGTATGCAACTTTAGTATGGAAATAGGACATTATTATGACTCATCATCCCCCCAACTAAGGTTCTTTCTTTTCCTCAAGAAACTTATGGCCACATATTATATTGAAATGCATCTTCCTTGTAATTTGTTGTACTAGTAACCCCCTTCTCCTATTTCAAGTAAATTCTCTCTACTTTGTTATCTTCTCCCATTTGGTGTCTTTTGATACATTGATTTCTTTTCTTTGTCCACTAAAATGTGGAATTGGGAATAAGAGTAGAGGAGGATGGAAATTCCAGGGGAGCCAAGTGATGTAATTTTCAAGGGAAGTTGATATATACTTATGGGCCATTTTCATTGTTGTAAGGTTATTAAAAATTGAGTGGGGTTCTTTTCTTTGTAGTTCTAATGTCAATTCTCTCAATATTTTCTAAGAGAAATCAAGTTCCTACTTTCCAATTCCTACTATAAGTTCCTAAAACCTTTTGTAATCTTGTTATGTATATTGCCAAATCTTCTCCCTTTCCCTTCTTCATTCTATCAAGTTGATCAATTCATCAACTACCTCATGAGTATTTTTAGCTTCTACCTTGATTAGGAGGGGAATGAATTTTACCTTTCCTAATAATCCCTATGTATTTGTCCTCTTTTATGCTCATTCCTTATAAATAAAGAAAATACTTTAATTTTAATATATCCAAAAAACATGAGCGGATTCCATGTAGAATTATTAGGGATAGCTAAGTTATGCAAATAAAATTTTCATAATTGATCTTTTATATCTAAGGTTGATTACTTATATGTTTCCAAGAACAAAGTAGGTAAGGAAAAAGAGACTGGAAGATCACTAATTATTTGACCAAATTGAAAAATTAAAAATATTTCTTGCAAGTATAGGGTATGAAACCTAGTAGGAGGTCTACACTTTAAAAGATATACTATCTTGTCAGCTAATTATTCTATTTTGACCTTTAGTTTCTAATATTATTTGTATCTTTCCTATCAATTTCCTTGAAATGTGTTGTTATCAATTCATATTTTTCCCTCTCCTAATCTTTTTTATTTTTTGGAGGATTTTTTGATCTTATTCCATAATTGAATTCCATGTTAGGATAGGTGACATTATAATTTCTATCCTAAGTTGATAGTATGTGTCTCCATGTTCTTTGGAAAGTGTCCTAGGGGACATGGGAAAATTATTTGTTATTTATTTTCCTATGTCAAATTATAATTGCATTCATAGAGGTGGACCCGCTATGGTGATAGTTACAAAGCATCTTGAGAGAATATTCATTTTGGGCGTCCACTTTTTGGGTAGGGACCACCCAAAAGTGCATGATATTACATGTTTATTTGTATGTTGTGCATGTTATCTTGGGTTGGGTGCCCAAGTTTGCATGTTCTAGGTATGAGTTATAGGAGTTGTACGAGAGTAATGGAGCACTTGGGTATGAACAATCCTAATTGGCTATGGTTTAGGCACCCATGTCAAGGCCATGTGATCATTTAATATTTTTAACCATGTTTATGGTCTATCCACTAAGAGGGGAATGAGTTTCTTTAGGTGGTTTTACTTATTGTTTTAGGATACCACAAGTGATATTATCTCTCACAAACTTGTATATATTGGAGCATTGAGATGGTGGTTTCCTAATTTTGTTCGCAAGTTAAAAAAGCAACACAATGAATTAGAAATTTAGTAAGGATTATTGTATTGATGTACTTCATTGAAGATTAATACAAGTATTGTATCTCTTTGGGTGTGGATTTTTTTCTTGCAAGGGTTTCTGCACGCATATCTTGTGTCACTTGTGATTCTCAACTTGTGGTATTGCTATTTTCCTTTTATTGTTAGAAGTACTAATCACATAACAAATTATTGGTAATCTTGAAAACATTATTTCAGATTTGAAAACACATTCTTAAGTTCATATTGTTGCAAGTTTCACCTTGATTTTCCAACATTTGGTATTAGAGATAATGATTCTATTGAGAGAGGGACACCTTTCTCTTAAGTGTTGAAGGATTTTTGGTTGTAGTGGGAACTTTTTCTTTATGATTTTTGTAGATTTGCAAAGAATATTAAAATACATGGATTCTACCTCATGTCTAGATATTGAGAAATTCAATGGCACTGGTTATGAGATGTGGAAGTTGAAGATAAAGGGTCTCCTTGAAGAGAGAGATCAATGGTTGCCAATTTCAAATGAAAATAAACCATCCAATGTGGCTGATGAAGATTGGAATAGAATAGAAAAGAAGGCATGAGGAACCATTTGGTTGTGTCTTACAAATTTTTTCCTCTTGAATATTTTAGAATAATCTACCACATACAAGTTGTGGAAGAGGATAAGTGGTATTTACCAAACTAAAATTCTAACTAATAAATTATATCTCAAAATACATTTATATTCTTTGAAAATCAAGGGTGGTGATTCTATTGTAGAACATTTAAATACTTTTTATATGGTTATAATTCAACTTGCATCTATAGATGTTAAGATAGAAGAAGAAGATAAATGCATATTTTTTCTTTGTTCTTTACCCAAATCTTGGGAAAATCTAATTTTTTCTGCAAGTGGTGGTGGTGTATGTTGGAAAAACAAGGACAAAAAACTGAGATGGGGGGTGAATTAGTTGTCACAAAAACTTAAAATTTTCAAACTTTTCTTAACTTAATCTTAGATCTAATGAATAAGAAATTAACCATGAACAATTAACACATCAAAGACACAAAGAACACCAAGATTTTTATGTGGAAGCCCTATTAGGGGAAAAACCATGGTGGATGTTAGTCCACAATATTATACCCTGTTAAAAGTATAATGAAAATAATAAGGGGAATGCACATGCATTCAGACACACTGCCTAGAGCTCACTACTCAAATACAAAAGGGTCTCACTTCCCAACAATACAAAGTAGGATTAAATTTGGAGGGTATGAATTGAGAAAATAGTTTCTACACAATCCTGATTACAATTCCAATTAGGCACAAAAAACTCATTCACTCTTCACTCTGCACTCAAATGAATAGATCAATTTTTGCACACTTTCACTTCCTCTAGATTTTATTACACACACACTCTCATGCATACTCTCTGCCTTACTTCACTCAAACAATCACTCTTATATATATGCATCATGGATTGCATCAACAACTTAGTCGGCTAGAAAAATATAAAACATATTTACAATGTCGGCCCAAATTTACAAAAGAATTTTAAATGTGGATCTAAACACCATTGGCCAATACAATGATGCAACCCAAAAAAATATTCACAAGTGCACCAAACATTCAATTTTTTCTCTCCAAGGATCCGCAACACGTTACCACCACATGTTGGCCAAGAACATGAAAACTCAAACATGCACAAGAAAAATATTTGATCATGAGCACACAAATCAATGCAGACATACAAGAATATAGAGAATGATCTAGAAGCATCGAAGAATACCAAGAACTAACAAAGAAGCATCCACAACAACTAAGATTACCAGAATCACACAAAATTCACTTAGGAACATTAACAAAGACCACAAAAAAATTGTCAGACCACAACATGATCAAATCTTCATGCGAACCTCTGAAACTTCCAGTAGATGATCTAGATACTCTCATCAATAAACCATTTAGTCCACAACAACTAATCTTCAATGTATAGAAAAAAACACCTTCATGACCTACACTGTTCCACTAGCAACATGCAACTCTATAACTCTTACTTCAACAATTTACTCAATATCCTTGACATATACAACCTTTAATACAATGATGCTAATAGTGTTGACATCAATGACAACCACATATCAACAACACATCCAAAACATCCACAAATCCCCCCATTTGGCATTGATGGAAACACATGATGTGAAAAATACCATCAGCCCAACACACTTACTACTCCTTAGATTATGACTCTTCTTCTCAATTGCTCTTCTCCCCACAAGGCTCTTCTCCTTAGAAAGATTTTTCACATTGCTCTTCTCCCCCTTTGACATCAATGGAAGAGGTAACCATTACCTTTCCATATACACACTATGAACCACATATCTGCACATCTAACTACTCCCCCTAAGTAGCATCCACAAAAAAATCAATCCAAATAAAAATATAGCAATGAAGCTATAGATTGATGCAAGTAAATTCATCTTTTAGTTCTTATTAGGAGGGGTAATTACCCCCAGCAATCCTCTGAGATACTCAAAAGTATCCTTCAACAATGGCTTAGTAAAGATGTATGCAATCTACTTTTTGGTAGGCACATACTCCAATTTTACTTCTTTCTCATTCACTTTCTCCCTCAAGAAGTGAAACTTGATTGATATATGTTTAGTCTCAGAGTGTAGTACTAGATTCTTTGAGATGTTTATTGCACTTGAATTGTCACAGTATATGGCAATAGGCTCTTAATATACCACCCTGATATCTTTTAGCATCTGTTTCATCCATATCACTTGAGTACAATTATTTGCAGTAGCAATATATTATGCTTTAGCAGTAGATAGAGAAATGGAATTATGATTTTTGCTCAACCAGGACACCAGCTTCTTCCCTAGAAAAAAAGTACCACCGCTAGTAATTTTTCTTTCATCTACATCTCTAGCCCAATCCACATCAACATATGCACTTAGAGTGAGATCATCATCCTTTGGATACCAAATTATGAATTCAACTATTCCTTTCAGATATTTGAAGATTCTCTTAACAACAATCACATGTGATTCTTTTGGATCAGCCTAAAATCTAGCAACCATACACACAACATTCATAATATCTGGTCTATTCTAAGTGAAATAGAACAATCCACCAATCATTGACCTATATCTTGTTTGATTCACCTTAGGAGAATCATCATTCTATGTCAACTTACATCCGATTACCATGGGAATACCAACAGGCTTTGATTCTTCCATCCCAAATTTCTTCAACATCTCTTTCACATATTTGGATTGAGATATGAAAATTCCTTTGTATAACTAGGTAACTTGCAATCCTAAAAATAACTTCATTATTCCAATCATACTCATATCAAATTCATCCTTCATATCATTAGAAACTTTCAAACATAGATCATCATCTCCTCCAAAAATAATGTCATCAACAAAAACTTCTATAATTAACTCTTTATCATGATCCAACTTAAAGTATAAATTGCTATTAGCAGTACCTTTATTGAATCCAAGCTTCAATAAGTATTTGTCTAATCTAGCATACTAGGCTCTGGGAGCTTGTTTGAGTCCATATAGAGCTTTCTTTAGGCAAAAAACCATGTCTTCCTTGTCAGTTAGTTGAAATCCATCCAATTGTTCAATATATACTTCTTCCAGTTCTCCATTCAGAAAGGATGATTTCACATCCATTTGATAGACTTTATAGTTCTTATATGCAACATAAGCAAGAAATAATCTAACAACTTCAATTTAGGAAACAAGAGCAAAGGTTTCTTCAAAATCAATACCTTCCATTTGAGAACACCCTTTACATACCAGTCTTGCTTTATTCCAGACCACTTCACCTTGTTCATTCAGCTTGTTCTGAAATACCCATTTGTTACCAATCACATTCTTATCTTTAGGTCTGGGAACAAGTGTCCAAGTGTCATTCTTTTCAATTTGTGTTAGCTCTTCCTTCATAGCATTCATCTAGTGTTCATCTTGGCAGGCTTCAGTGACATCTTTAGGTTCAATCTTGGAAACCAGGTAGTACTCTTCTATAATCTTTCTTCTAGTTTGCACACCTTTACTCTTATCTCCTATAATTTAATTTTTAGAATGATTTAGCTTTACATACCTGGGAACTTGGGACTTTCTCAAGCTTCTAATTCTTCTGATCTTTCTTCAGCACTTACACTTGTCTCTGTTTCCTGGCTTGCTTGATTTATGGGAACAAATTGAGGTTGCTTTACCGAAACATATTGAATAATTTAAAGTTGGTTCTGTGTCTTAAAATTCTTTCCTTGTCTTGTATTGTCATCATCTGAATTGTATCCACAATGTCTAGATAACTTAGCAAAGTCCTCATCTACTCTGACATTTGCACTCTCAACCATCTTTCTCAGTCTTCTATTATAGCATTTGTAAGCCTTGCTCTTAGTAGAGTAACCTAGGAAAACCCCTTCATCACTTCTTGCATCAAACTTTCCTATATCATCATCTCTCTTGATATAACACTTGCTTCCAAAGATCTTGAAATATTTAACAGTAGGCCTATAACCAAACCATAGCTCAAAAGGGGTCTTACCAGTATTACCATTAACATTTAGCCGATTCAAATTATACACAACAATTCTTATAGCTTCACTCCAATAGATTTGGGGCACATTTCCTTCTATCATCATCATTCTAGCAGCATCCAAAATTGTTCTATTCTTCCTCTCTACAACTCCATTTTGTTGAGGGGTCTAGGGAGCAGAAAACTTTCTTCTAATTCCATGCTCTTCACAAAAATAATTAAACTCCTTGGAGGTGAACTCACCACCTCTGTCAGATCTTAAACATTTTATTTTTAGACCTTTCTCATTTTTTTCCATAGCCTTGAAACTTTTGAATTTCTATAGTGCTTCACACTTTTCACTTAAGAAAGAAATCCATATCATTCTAGAATAATCATCAATAATCAACATAAAGTACCTTTCTCCATGAATACTTCTAACTCTAAAGGGACCATAGAGATCAGTATGTAGCAGCTCCAACAAACCATTTGTATGAAATTGTTTGCTCCGAAAGGAGACTCTAGTTTGTTTAACCATCTGACATTCCTTACAAATTGTGTTAGCAAGCTTCACTAACTTAGGTAGATCTCTTACTGCTTGAGTGGAACTTACTTTGAAAATTTTATCAAAATTCACATGACACAACCTTCTATGCCATAACCAACTTTCATCTACTTGAGCACTTAAGCAACTCTCACTAGTAGTATTCAGGTGAAAGATATTACCTTTTGTCTGTTTACCTATAGCAATCATATTACCAGAACTTCCATGTATCCTGCATCTTCCATCTTTGAATTGAAGACCATATCCTTTGTCCACCATCTATCCCACACTCAAAATATTATGCTTCAAGCCTTCAACATAAAGAACATCATTGGTGTTATTCTTACCACCAAGACAAATAGATCTTCTGCCATGAATCACACTAGAATTGTTGTCTCCAAATCTTACAACCCCACCATCATACTTTTCTAGACTTACAAATTTACTTTTATCACCAGTCAAATGATGTGAGCATCCACTGTCAATGACCCACTCACCCTTATCCTCAATTCAGGCTGCAAGATCTTTCTCATCTTTAGCAGATTCAGTAGCCATAGGACTATTTTCAACAGTAGCAATGAAAACCCATTCATCTTCATTTTCATCATCTTTATCAGACTCATCATCATTCACTCCTTCTTCAGCAAAGTAACATTTCTTTTGGAATCTAGACTTGTTAGGCTTAGATCTAGGAACTCTTTCAGGACATCTTGATGCAAAATGACCTATTTTACTACAAGAAAAACATTTAATAGGAAATACACCTTCATACTTACCTTTTCCTCTGCCTTCTTTCTTTACAATCAGTGCTTCCAATTCTTGTACTTCTCTTTCTTTATCAAGTTGTTTCAATTATTCATCATACTTGGATATCTTTCTAGAGCACTCTCCCAGACATAGTAGCCTTAAATGCATATTCAGTCTTTGGAATAAATTCACCAAATTTACTTAATTCAAAAGCAGCAAGCTTACCAATCAATGTATCTCTTGTCATATTTGTCAATGTTTTGGTCTCTTCAATAGCGTGAGCCTTCACTTTGTAGGAGGGAGGCAAGGATCTAAGTATCTTAGCAACAATTTCATCCTCTTCTAGAGAATCACCAGCACATCTAATACCCATCACTATCTCATTTACTCTTTGCATAAAAGAAGTGATATTTTCATCTTCACTCATCTTTAGATTCTCATATTTTCCCTTCAAGCTCTATAGTTTATCCATCTTCACTTGTGCATCTCCTTCATACATAGTTTCCAGCTTTGTCCCCATTTTATGAGCTATCTTCAGACCTACCATATTTGTCATCTCTGAATCTATTAGAGCACTCACCAAAGCTTCAATAGCCTTGATATTATTCTCAGCATCTTTGATCTCATCAACAGTGGAGGGGCCATTTTGAGGAATAATATATTGATTTTTAGTAATCTTCTAGTAGGCTTCACCAATACACCTCAAGTGACATTCCATCTTGACTTTCCACAGTGATTAGTTAGTTCCATCAAATCTAGGCTTATCCTTCTTGTATGATGCCATCTCATATCACCTCAAGGTTTTAGAATTCTTCAGAGGAACTTGCTATGATACCAATTGTTGGAAAAACAAGGACAAAAAAATGAGAGGGGGGGTGAATCATTTGTCACATAAACTTAAACTTTTCAAACTTTACTTAGCTTAATCTTAGATCTGATGAATAAGAAATTAACTGTGAATAATTAACACATCATAAACACAAAGAACACCCAGATTTTTATGTGGAAACCCTATTAGGGGAAAAACCATGGTGGATGTTAGTCCATAATATTTTACCCTGTTAAAAGTATAATGAAAATAATAAGGGGAATGCACATGCATTCAGGAACACTACCTAGAGCTCACTCCTCAAATACAAAAGGGGATCACTACCCAATAATACAAAGTAGGATTAAATCTGAAGGGTATGAAATAAGAAAATAGCTTATGCACAAGCCTAGTTATAGTTCCAATTAGGCATAGAAAAATCCTTCACTCTTCACTCTACACTCGAATGAATAGATCAATGTTCACATACTTGCACTCTCTCTAGCTTTTCTTACACGCACACTCTCGCACATACTCTTTGCCTTACTTCACTCAAACAATCACTCTTATATATCTGCATCATGGATTACATAAACAACTTAGTCAGCTAGAAAAATATAATACATATTTAGAATGTCGACCCAAATTTACAAAAGAATTTTAAATGTGGATCTAAACACCATCAGCCAATAAAATGATGTGACACAAAAAAATATTCACAAGTGTGCAAAACATTCAAATTTTTCTCTCCAAGGATGTACATGTTACCACAAACATGTTGGCCAAGAACATGAAAACTCGAATATGCACAAGAAAAATATTCAACCATGAGCACACCGATCAATGTGGACGTACAAGAATAATAGAGAATGATCTAGAAGCATCCAAGAATACTAAGAACTAACAAAGAAGCATCCACAATAACTAAGATTACCAGAATTACACAAACTTCACTCAGGAACACTGAAAGAGACTACATAAACACTGTCAAACCACAACATGATCAAATCTTCATGTAGACCTCTAAAACTTATAGTAGATGATCTAGATACTCTCATCAATAAACCCTTTAGTCCACAATAACTGATCTTCAATATACAGAACAAAACACCTTCATGACCTACACTATTCCACTGGCAACAAGCAACTTTGTAACTCTTACTTGAACATTTTTTTCAATATCCTCGACATATAAAACTTTTAATACAATGATGCTAATAGTGTTGACATAAATGACAACCACATATCAACAACAAATCCACAACATCCAACAGTGTAGAACCAAACATAGATAATCTCATTTCTACACTTTTTTCAAAATAAATGAGAAGAAATTTCATGAATGTGGGCTCCCAAGATGTCTTGCATGTGCAAGGAAGGTCTAAAGAAAAAGGAGGGCCTAAAGGGGATAAAAAGAGAGACAAGTCTATAGAATGTTCCAAAACCCTTAGGAAGAGTAGAGTAAAGTTTTAGAATTGTGATAAGAGAGGGCATGTGAAGGAGTGAAAAAACAAGAAAAAGAGTTCAAATAATTGCACATAAAAGTCCTCAAAAGATGGTGATTTTGATGCTTTGTTTATTTCTACTAACATTATTATTAATGATGCTTGACTTATTGATTCAGGTTGCTCCTACCATAGGACTCCTTACAAGGAGTGGTTTACTTCATATTCATCTTATGATGGGGGAGAAGTTTTCCTTGGTGATAACAACATGAAGAAGATTGTTGGTAAGGGAAAGGTACTAAGTTGAGTTTAGACATGTGTCCTAATTTTAATGATGATTTTAAGTAAATGTCTAAAGTTCCTTATGCTAGTGTCATTGGTAGTTTGAGGTATGTAATGGTTTGCACTAGACCATATATAGACCAAACAGTGAGAGTTTTGAGTAGGTTTGTGTCTAACCCTAGTAGAGGTCATTAGAATTTTATTATAATGGTGTTTAGATATTTTTGTGGTACTTTTGACTACTATTTGGCTTATCATGGTGTTGATGATGTGGTTAAGTCATTGGGAATACATGATTTTGTTGATGTAGATTGTGTTGGTCAAATGTTTCTCAACCTTGCAATTACATAAGTTATTGTTAATACATAAGGTACTATTCATACAATGACAACAGGGGGTGTGGGGGGTCCTGGGGGATCATCCCCTCTAGCTAGGGATCCAAAGGCAATGCACCCTGGTGGGGGCTCGGTGATAACTTCCTCGAAAGTAAAATTTTATTTATATTTTATTATTATAAATCTGGATTGTTCATTATTAGGTCTTAGATCTAATGGCCTATATTTTATTAAGCTTGAATTTCCCTAGAAAGAAACCTTATTTTATGAGGGCATTGTATTACAGTTTTGTATTGTGATGTATTTTGAGAGTCTCATAGCGATCGTGTTGCCTCTGGATCTCTGGTTCGTGATACTCCTATAAGAATCTTGCTTTGCAAGTATATTGTAATCTTCATGATTTATGAATAATATATTGGGAGGCTTTTAGAGTGTGGGGTTTTCTCTTGAAATGGTTTTCCCCACGCAAATCATTGTGTTATGGTATGCATGATATTAATGTTTATTTATATTTAAGTTTTTATAACTATTAAAGATCTGTAAATTTTTTGCATTATCTTGCTCTCAAGATTAGTTTAGGAAGTTATTCTGCTACTTTAGCTTCCTTATAGATTTGGCAGGTGAGTTGGATGTTCGAAGGGCCACTAGTGGCTATATGTTTTTAATTTTTTTTGGAGGTATAGTGAGTTGGATGATTAAAATACAATCTATGGTTTCATTATCCACCACTGAAGTAGAGTATATAGCTGCTACACATGCCTCTAAGGAGGCAATTTGGTTACAAATACTTGGTAAAGGTATTGGTTTTGATTGCAAGATAGTGAGGATTGGATGCGACAGTTAGAGTTCCATATATTTAGAAAAAAAAAATCCTATGTATCATGCTCATACTAAGCATGTTCATGTTTAGTATCATTTTATGCGAGAAATGGTTGAGAATGGTAAGGTATTGTTTGAGAAGGTTGACACTTTGGATAATGTTACAAATTCTCTCATGAAGCCAATGACCATAGATAAGCTATCTTGGTACAGGAAGGCCATGGGCCTTGATCATTGTAATTGATTATAATTGTAATGTATCTAATGGATGTAATTGCAATGTATAATGTCAAGTGGGAGAATATTAGGATAGATAACATTATAATTGCTATCCGAAGTTGATTTTATGTGTCTCCACATTCTTTGAAAAGTGTCCAAGAGGACATGAGAGGAAAATTATTTATTATCTCTTTTCCTATGTCAAATTGTAATTGTATTCATAGAGGTGGACCCACTAGGGTGACAATTATAGAGCATCTTGGGAGAATATTCCTTTTGGGAATCCACTCTCTAGGTGGGTACCTCCTAAAAGTACATGATATTACATGTGCATGTTATCTTGGGTTGGACACCCAAGTTTGCATGTTCTGGGTATGAGCTATCAAAGAGTAATGGAGAACTCAGTTATGATCAATTGTGATTGGCTCTGGGTTAGGAACCCATGTGAAGGCCATGCTATCATTTGATAATTTTTCACCATGTTTATTGGTTTTCCACTAAGAGGGGAATGGATTTTTCTAGGTGGTTTTACTTATTTTTTTTGGATACCACAAGTGGTATTCTTTCCCACAAACTTCTATATATTGGAGCATTGATATGGTGGTTCCATAAGTTTTTTTGTAGGTTGAAAAAGCAATGAAGTGTTGTAGAAACTTAGAGAGGATTATTGTACTGATGTACTTCATTGAAGATTAATAAAAGCATTGCTTCTCTTTAGTTGTGGAGTTTTTTCATGCAAGGGTTTCTCTAGTTATATCTTGTGTCACTTGTGATTCTCAACTTGTGGCATTGTTGTTTTTCTTTCATTTATGGAATTACTAATCACATAACACATTATTGGTAATCTTGAATACATAATTTTATATTTGAAAATACATTTTTAATTTCATATTACTACAAGTTTCACCTTGATTTTACAACATTCCAAGGGTCACCATAAGAAGGGCCTTTAAGAATTCTTGAGGTTGTAGTTTGATTTATAGGATGTGGAGTCATGTTGTTGACTTCATAAATGGTCAATTGTGCCAACTTCTCTGATTCCAATCCTTGTTGATCAAAGGCATGCAACCTTTTCTCCAACTCTTGTATTTTTCTATCTAAACTTTCCTCCCTCTACTGGTATCCTTTAAATTATTCATCTAACTCTTTAATTCTCTACAAGGCCTCCTATAACTCCTTTCTATCATTTCTTCCTTTCAAAATGAATTCCTCTTCTTTTTCTAGAAATATTTCTTATTCAACCTCCTCTGATGGCATAGACCCTTCTTTAGAAATAGGGCTTCTTGGAGGTCTATTTTTGTTCTTAGCTATAAATAAGTCCTCTAAATCTGAATCCAAACTACTGCTAAGATATAAAGGCTATAAAATTTTAGGTTGTTTTTCATTGTTAGAAACCCTTTCTTCTTCAGAATCTATTTCAATTTCCACCACAACAATCTTTTTTTTTTTGGCCTTCCCCTTTATAAGCCCTTTCCTTCGTAGGTGGTGTGATTGCCTCCTTGGTTGTGTAGGCCTCTTCTATTTCTTATTAGTTTTAGAAGTAGAGGCCACACCTTTTATTTTCTTGAGCTTGGAAGGATTCTTGGTGGATGCATGGGTTTTTGTGACTCCTTTTTCTATGGGTGGTTCCTTAGAAGTTTTAGGTTGAGTTTCCTACACATCCTACTCTACATATTCCCCATTACTATTGGTAGTTGAGGTAATAAGGGAAAAACAAGTTATATTTCCCTCTTCTACGCCTATAGAAGGTTCTCCCATTTCTTGTTCTCTAAAAATTTCCTCTACATTTTTCCTTGTGAGAATATCATTGATATTATTGCAGGTTAAAAAATCTTTCGAAGATACATTGGGAAATTGGGTTCCAAGATTGTGTTTAATTAATATAATGAAAAAAAAATGTGATAGGACAAACTAGTTTTTTTTCTTCTTGTATTTAGTAGACATTCTTTTAAATTTATTGCACAAGAAATTAGGGACATTAACAATCCTCTAATGGTGTAAATGACTTATGATTCTAAAGTGTATAGTGTATAAGAGTGATTGTCTACCATCACAAGTTAAGTATTTAACAATGTATGAAGCAAAAGAAGCCCAAATTTAGGGTAAAGAGAGTTGTTTTATATGTTGATATGTAGAATATATATTCTCTCCTTGCATTAAAAAAACATTTCTAGCTACAATTGCATGTGCTCTTACTGTAAATTCCTCCCTATTCTTGGTAATCTTGATACTTATGCCACTACTACCTTTGAAGCATCTACCCTTAGTCCTAAAATAATGGCTTCACAATTCTACAAGGTACTTACAAATTTTTGAGTCATAAGTTCATTATATTTAATAAACCCGAGGAAATAATCTAGTCATCCATCTTGTTAGAAGATTAGCAGACATTGTCGATCTTCCAATAATAAATTATACATTGTAGGTTCTCTACTTATGATATCTCTCCTATTGTTGCAACTTGACCACCTCTTTCAACCTCTATTTTTGTACTATTTTCTTCTTAGATATTGTCTCCTCACCTATATTTTTTTTGTACTCTACACTTGTTATTGTCGTTTCTTGTGACCAATAGAGGGAAGTGGAGCAAATTAAGAATTGTATGTCTTGTTTCTAAAAGGTTTTATTATAAAAATTATAACCTTTTGCTTCCCCCAACTTAGGTGTGCTATTTATCCTCAAATAACATGTTTGAAAAGGATGAGAAGGATAATTATAAATCATTTGATTGATATGATACATGAAATTTTAAATGTGTGCATGAATGTGAATGCATATAAAAATCAGTAGGGTGCAAATTTTTACATCAACATTTCAAATCATACTCCATGATCCATTGTTAGGATGTTGTATAAATAGAGAGAAGAATATGAAAATGTACTAAAAAACTTGGATAGATAAATAGGTCATGGGCATGGGAGGAAGAGAATGATGTCATAGTTATTATGTATTCACAAAAACTCAATAACAATAATTAATACATTATAATATATATTAATCTATTAAGACTATAATATAATAAATTAAACTATATTAATATAATAGTATATGTTATTATATTAAGTTATATAATATAGTAAATTATGCAATATTATATATTAAAATATAATATTAATATTTAAATAAAATTATTCTTGTCAACTATTATTATTATGGTTTGTTATAATATTTGATAACAACCTATAATAATAATAATAAACTATATTATTAAATATCCCATTAAAACTATATTGATAATAGCTATAATATTAATAATAGACTATATTATTACTACTCCATGTGATGGAACCTACATCATATTTAAAAGCATAGATAGAGATAGATTTACTATTAATACAATAACTAGCATAAATAAAATCATAATAATAAATTTGCACTTTGGTGTGAGATTAATAAATATCATTATTAAATGGTTATATTGAAGGATAATAATATTAGAAACCACAATGGCACTAGTGGTAGGTAAGGTGAATCAGGTTGGTGTAGGGCAGAGGTTCAATGATGGTGGACAAGGTAGTTTTGAAGCTAGAAGGTACTAGCGCCAAGTGGATATCAACAGAATATGGAGACAAGGTAGATGGGCTCAAGATGTAGAAGATGAGATATCTCAAGATCGAATCAAGCACCAAGCATCAAATGAACCATGGAGAAATCAAAACACTTAGGGGTAAAAAAGAGGACTTATCGAGCACTTTGGTTGGAAAGGAAGGAGAAGATTTGGAAACTAAGGATTTCAAAGGACTAGGTAGTAAGGCCAAGGGTAGAGAGGCAATGATAGCTTCAATAGAATGGAAGTGATGCAGGGGCATCCTGTGGTGTAAGGGAAATCTTGCATCACTCAAAAAGATTTGCATTTCCTATTTGTAGTTTCTTAGATTTTTTTGCAGTTTTGGATACCCTTTTCGTAATAACGTAATTCCCAACTTTTAGTTTTGCTTTTCTGCTTTTTCTAGTCAACTGCTATTTTTAGTAGGTATTGGAAATTGAAGGTATTTAGAGAAAAAAATTATATGGGAGGATTCAAAACAGAAAAATAAGAACATTGGTAAAAGAATCAGGTCGAGAGCATTCCTGGTTTGAAAGATATTGCAGTTTTACTCTCCCAAAAATGCACTTGAAAACCTTCTAGATCAGATTTGAGGCATTAAACAACCCCAAAAATTTCCAAAATCGACATAGCATATTTTGAGCACATTCTTGACTCTGAGACCTTTCCAATGGTTTAAACGGTTCAAAAAAAGAGTCTCAGATCAAAAGTTATGGCTCCTGAAAGTTGGTACACTTTCAAAAAGGTGTTGATTTTTTACTAGGGTTTTAATGTTTGAATTTCAAATTGTAAATTGTGGCACCATACCACCAAAAGCTAATAATTAAAAAAAAATTGGCTCCAAAACTGAAAAGGAGCTATTTATGGGGGGGATTTTCTAATTTTTGTAGCTTTTTGGGGAAAAGGTCGCATACTACGAAAAGGGAGAACTGTATTTTTTTGTAACTTGCATGAATTGTAGAACTCAAGGATTTGAGATCCTCTGCATGTAACATTTTCATTTCCTAAATAATAATAAAATTTCTCTATTTGTTTGTGTTATTTTTGTGTCTCAAGTTGCACCCTTGTTAGGAAGGTGATTAGTTTAGGGGTCAAAACCCTAGACAAGGAAAAGTCAATAAAAGGGGTGTGCAAATGTAGATTGCGGATTTGGAAGGTGTCACTTAGCATGGTAAATCAAGTGAAAATGAGCAAGGGAAGAGAAAAGAGCATAAAAATAGTTTGAATCTAGATGAAAAAATATCCCTAGTTTTAATCTCGAATAAAATCCAAGCATAAATACTGTGATTGGAAAACCTAGGTCTGATGGCTAGATGGTATGGAAAAGAATTAAATTGGGAAAGTTTAAAAAGTGGTGGCATGGAAAGTGGGGGGAGATATACAATTCGAAGTGCTCTCAAATGATTACTTTATGGTAACTTGTCCCTCGAGAGACATTAGGGAAGAAATAGTGAATGGCATATGGGTGTTGGACGATTGTGGCTTCTACATTCGATGGTGGATGGTAGGTTTTGACCCTATAAACCACAAAATGGAGGTGGTGCAAGACTGGTATAAGCTCCCCAATATTTTGAAGGAATTTTGGGAACCAAGCATCCTAGAAAACATTGGAAATTGCTTGGGAAACTTTTTATGCACAAAAGAAAGGAGGGATCTGGTGAGAATCAACACTCACGTCAGAATCTGCATCAAAAATAACCCTAATAGGGTTATCTGGAAAGAAATAGAGCTAATCTCAGTTCACAAAAGATGGAAGCAGGCCCTAGTGGAAGATTTGTGCCCCTATTTTGGTTTGGTTAAAACCTTGGGATGTAGGATCTCAAACAAGGTATCTGGAAAAGGGAAGTAGCATTGTGATGCATAGTCTATAAATCTGGCTAGTGCCTCCCACAAAGTGCAAACAAATCACACTCAGAAATAGAAATGGGATTTCCAAACCAACAAGGAGGTGTTGATAGATACTCTCAAAAGAGGAATGAATGAGGAGGAGAAAATGGAAGGCATGGAGTCTCGTGGGTAGGAGTTAGGGAATTTACATAAAGGGGTGGCTTTAGAAACCAACTCTCTAAAATCATCAAATGAGAATACGGTTCCTTTTGGGTAAGAGGTAGAGGCAGAGGATAAGAAGGTGGGGAAGAATGATCATGGAGTGGATTTGAATGAAAAAATCTCAAAGGCTCTGGATATTTTAGGGGAAAGTTGTAGAGAGGTGGAGCTAACTCCTTGATAGAGGTTGGAAATGAACTAGTGTCACTGGTAAAAGTTGTGAAAAGTAACTTATTGGAGGAGGATGTATGGGATATGTTTGAATACTAGAAAAAATTTCCAATATTAGAAGAAGAGGATCTTCCTTTTGAAGAAGGGAGTTGTTTTGAAATTAGGGAACAAGAGGAAAATCACACAAATAGACTCTGCTGGCTTGGAAGATTGGGGATTAGCCAGAAGGAAATGCACAAATCCTCATTAGATTGTGGAGAATACAAGAAATGGGGAAGTATTTTGAATGAAGAAAAGCTTAAGTGGGATGAGGAAGCTATAGGGAAAAAGAAGATCAAAAAAATGTTGAAAGTAGGGAAGAGTGAAGCTCGTCTTGAATAGCAATGAAAATAATTACATGGAATGTTAGGGGCCTTAACGCCCCTAATAGGTGTTGCCTAACCAAGCATCAATTAGAAATCTTTCAAGAAGACATAGGACCGATACATGAGACAAAGTTAGGGGAGCAAAAGAAGGTCAAGTTTGGTAGGAAATTGAAGCATTTGTGAATGATAGGGGTTGATGCAGATGGAACCTCTAGTGGTTTGCTGACTATTTGGAAGCTGAAATCTATACTCATAGAAGTGGCTAGTAGTAGACATTGGATCATTTATCAAGTAAGAAGTCTCATTTCCGATTTGCATTTTTTACTTATTAATGTTTATCGTCCTTCAACCTGCATTCAAAAAGGGCATCCATGGAAAGAACTAGGTATGGTGCTTAACAATCAAGGGTAGGATTTTTACATCATTGGGGAGGAATTCAATATGATTTTGAGATATGAAGACAAGAAAGGGGGGTGGGAAAGGTGCTTCAATTTCAATCAAATTTGATAAACTTTATAGAAAGAAACATGTTAATTGAGGTTCAAATGGGGAATGGAAGTTTTACTTGGACGAACAAGAGAAAGGGATATTGTAGTATAGCTAAAAATCTTGATAGGTTCTTTTTTAAAGGAAATATAATGCATTTTCCTTTTACTTTGGATTGCAAGATTGTGTTAGGTGTTGGTTCAGATCATTTTCTAGCTCAACTAGAAATAAATGGTGAAAAAGGCCCAATAAGGTGCCCACTCAAATTTGAAATGATGTGGTTTAAAGATTTGAATCTTCTAGATCTCATAAATTAGAGGTGGATGGAATAAAAACCAAGAGGCTCTAAGATGTTCAACATAGTAACAAAACTAAAAATAGTAAAGAAAAATATAAGGCAATGTAATAAAAATTGTTTCAAGAAATTTTTTGAAGAAAGGTGCAAGATCAAAGAAGGATTGAAGGCGGTCTCAAAGAAGGTGATTCAAAATGGTATGGATGACAATAGTTATCAAGAGGAGAAGGAATTGACAAGGAAGCTGAATGATTTCCTTTCAAAAGAAGAAATCTTTTGGTGACAAAAATCCAAAGAGATGTGGCTAAAGGTTGGGGACAAGAACATGAAGTACTTTCACAACTCCACTAAGGTGCACATGGAAGTTAACAAAATATTGAGCATTAAATTTTCAGATGGCAAGGTGTTGGATGATCTGGTGGAGGTAAAGGTAGTAGCAGTTGAATATTTCCAAAACTTGCTAAATGATTGGGAGGGGTCCAATCTAGAGGCATATATTGATTTGTTTAGGAATATTCCTAGATTGATTTCCTCAATACAAAGGGAATCATTAAATTCTGAATTCATAGAATAGGAGGTAAAATCAGTTATGTTTTAGTTGCATCTAGAGAAGGTGACAAGGCTTGATGGATTCTTGATGACATTCTTCTAGAAGTATTGCGACTTTGTGGGACAAGATATCAATGAGGAATTTTAGGACTTCAAAGCTATGGGTTGTGTACTCAAGGAGATAAAAAACACATTCACAGTGCTAGTACCCAAAAAAGGGAAGCCATAATCTTGGGAAGAATTTCAGCCAATATCATTGTGCAATACCTTGTATAAGATACTGGTGAAGGTAATTGCTAACTACTTGAAAAGGATTATGCCATCGATTATTTTACAAGAACAAATAGGCTTTTTTCTAGGAAGATCGATTTTGGATGGTGTAATCATATCACAGGAAGTTATTCATTCCACTCAATGGTTGAAGAAGCCTACGATGCTACTAAAACTTGATATCAAGAAGGCATATGACAAGGGGAATTCGATCTTTCTCTTCAAGGTGATGGAAGCCTTTTGCTTTTAAAAGGAATGGCTAGATTGGGTCTTTGGATGGGCCACATGTCCAAGATTCTCAATCCTTGTGAACATCTCTTGGGGTCTTCGATAGGGAGATACTCTCTACCCCTTTCTATTCATAATCATGGTCGAGGATTTGTTGAGAGAGGTGAATAAAGCTCAGAGTGATGGTTGGCTAGAGGGTCTTCAAGTCACTAGTTGTCTTCCTGTGATTACACACCAACAGTTCATGGATGACACAATGCTATTTGGCACTGCAATGATTAGGGAGGCCAAATGTCTAAAAGAAGTCCTAGACAAGTACACCTCAGCTTTAGGACAGGAGATAAGTATCAAAAAAAAAAAATATTCAATACTAGCAGGGATAGAGAAGAAAAAATCTTGAGGATATTAGGTTCTAAAAGAGATATGCTCCCATGTAGATATCTTGGTCTTCCACTAGCAAAAGGAGTACAACATGGAAAAATTTGGAGCACTCTGATAGAAAAGGTGAAGGAGAGGTTGTCTTATTGGAAGATTCGATGGTTTTCATGGGCCAGAAGGTTAACATTGCTTAAATCGGTCATTGTTGCACTCTTGATTTACCTGATTTCATGTCTTTTGTTAGTGGCAGGGGAAAAAAAAGAGCTCAACAAAAAGATGAAGGTTTTTTTCTAGAAAGGGAACTCAGAACAAAATAATTTTTCACTTGTAAAATGGCAGAAAGTTTGTGAAAGTAAGAAAGTGGATGGGGTTGGGGTGAAGAATCTGCTCCTTCAAAACAAAGCATTAGGGGCTAAACTAATATGGGAACTTCATACAAAATGTGATCTAAAGTGGGTTAAGATCTTGAGGGAAAAGTATTTGGATGGTGGGGATAATATTATCTTTATAGGTATAACTCCTCCTAGTGGCTCAAGAATATGGAATTTCATGAAGAATTATAGAGATTTAATACTAGATTACCTCACCTGGGAGATAAAGGATGGCCACTCCACTCTATTCTAGGAAGATTCCTAGGAGGGCTTCCCCAAGTTAGTAGAAATGGAAATTTATGAGCAGGATAAAATCAGAACACAACATGCATGGGGAGATAGGGTAAGAGATTTTATGGTTCTGCCCGAGCAGGGTGACATTTTTTATCAATGGAAAAGTATACGAAAGTTGGGGTTTGGTGTGGAGGTGGTGGAGGCATATGAGGTGGTGATAGGAGCAAGGAAGATCTATGTGAGGCAAGGTAGTGATAGCATAAGATGGAATTCCTTGGTGAGTGGGGAGTACAAAGAAAAACATGGCTACACCATAATGTCAGAGTTTGGGGTGTTTAAATCTAGGTTTCCTATTAATCTTTGTTGGAATAAATCTTGTATCTCGAAGGTGAGCTTATTCACCTGGGCTAGGTTATAAAGAAGGGTCCTTATGACATAAAAGTTTGTGAAGTTTGGGTATCAAGGGCCCATAAGGTGTCCATTGTGCAAACAGGCAAAAGAAACAAAGGGCCATCTATTTTTGAATTGCAAATACACTCAAGAATGTTGGAAATGGTTATGCTCTAAACTATAGTGGCAGTCCATATTTCTTGGCAGCTTGCTAGAAATACTTAACAATTGGCCAACACCTCATAAATAATTGATGTTTAGGAATTTTTGGATCACGAGCCCTTCAATTCTCATTTGGGAAGTCTAGAAGGAGAGAAATAGGTGCATTTTTAAAGATAAGGAAATATCAGTTTATAGGTTGTAGAACAAAATTGAGGATAGCATTATGGAATTCACCAATGTAAGTTTGGATGAACTAAGTTAAAAGAAGATGAAATTTTCCATGTGGGACATGATGACAAGGAGGAATTGATTTGGATTGAAAGTCCTAGTATATGTTGGGGAAGGGGGTTTGGAGATGATAGAGAACAAAAGAAAGGTATGTTGGTTGCCACCAAAATTGGGGTGGGTAAAAATAAAATTTGATGGGGCTGCTAGGGGTAACCGTGGAATTTATAGTGTAGATTTTATTGTGCAAGATAGCAAGGGTGGCATTTTGGGTAGGCTGGCAGCTCCTCTACCAGTAGGAATAAATAACACAACAAAATTCCAAGCTTTGGTTTTTAGACTTGGGCTTTGCAAAGAGTTGAACATAAGAAAGGTGGCAATTGAAGGGGATTCAACCCGATTGATCAAGTCATTGCATTCAAGGCAGGTACCAAATTGGAAATTAGGAGTGAAATTGGAGGTTGCTCTAAGCATGGTGGATGGCTTAGAACTTGTGACATTTAACCACATTTATAGAGAAGGCAACATTGGCGTGGACCAACTATCCAACATAGGGCTGATGGGATTGCACTCAAAGAAATAAACATGTGATCTAAGAAATGATAGTGGGCGGATGGGTGGGTGACCCCCCACAACTTAGTGTGTGGGTATGTGACTATCTAGTGTGATAAGGTGGCTAAAGGCATTGCTTGTGTGTCAATTAGGCAAGTGTGGGTGAATTCCATGTTGGCATGGTAGAATATTTGGATAGTGTCCAAATTGGTCGAAGGGGAAAATTTTGAACAAGGTGATGATGTCACCACCCACATAGCAAAGATATTCCTAATTATGGTGAGAAAAGGTGTAGGATATTGCCATTTGGACAAAGAATTAGCACGTAAGTTTTGAGTCCTTTCAAGGACCTCAAATCGTATCCTTTGATGCTCAAGTGAAAGCTAAGCATTATTCAAAGGTTGACATCTAGGTGAATTGTACACGAAAGAACTACACAATGACGTTGGGACAATTTGGGGATACACATTAATGTTGTCCAACAACAACATACAATTGTCATGAATTTAGAATCCATTGTATTTACATTCTTCTTGTAGAAAATGGCTAAGACGGTGGTAGAAAGATCTAGGTTCATAGTAGTAATGTCAGATGAGTCGCTAGTGTGATTTGGTGTGGATACCCCAATACATCTTGATTGTGAGCTCCTACAAGCAACATTTTATAGGATTACTAACCAAAGGCTAAAGTGGATTTTGTGAAACATAGATCACCTCATGGTGGTGGTAGTTAAGATGGTACTAGGGAAAGGTCACTTGGCTTAGAACAAGACACCATGGGTCAACACACATTGTTTCTCACTTCCTAGCATCATTGCTTGACACATGCATGGCTAAGGTGGAGGAAATGGCTATGATTTGTAGCCTATTTAAGGAAGACTTGCTCAGGGAGTTGGAAAGAGTTCTTCAGGTGATGATTCCAAGGATAGGAATTCCTTGTCCAAGTGAGTTGGGTCTGGTAAAGGTTCCTGGAAAATTTGTGAAGTAATATCCTTTCTTGTTGGAATTGAAAGGAATTCCTTTGGTTTATCACAAGAAACTAATAGCAGAGGCGACTAGTTTTCTAAAGAAAGTCTTGAGGTTGGTGGTTGTGGATGGTTTTGACTAGGTTCCTAAATTTGAGGCATATGCCAAAGCAAATGGGTTTCAGTAAGTTTGTCTCCACACGAAGGTAGTTATTGAATGGTTGGGTTGGTTGGTTTTGTTTTCATCTTTCTTTGGTGTATTTTCTTGGGTATTGTGTAGTCAATTTTTGGGATGGTTTGTTGACAACATTAGTCTTTTGTATGTAATGGTCCCTATAGAAATTTGGTGCAATGGTGTATAGATGTAATGGGTTTGGTTGGGTTGTGTATGGGGTTGGATGTGTCGAACATCTCTCTAGTCTTTTTGGTGTTGTTGAGTCTATGAATGTAATGGAAAATATGCTACCCATGGGGTTGTCATTGTATTCCTTTTTGATAAAATAATATAAAACTCTATCTTACGTATCAAAAAAAAGACTATGTTATTATTATTATATTATTGAAATTATAGTTTATTAGTATTTAGTAAAATAAAAATATAATAAAAATTATATTAATAATATTATAATAGACCGTAATAATAATAGTTGACAAGAATAATTTTATTTAATATTAATATTATATTTTTAATATATAATATTACATAATATACTATACTGTATAATTTAATATAATAGCATATACTAGTATATTAATATAGTTTATTTTATTCTATTATTTTTTATTTTTTATTTTTGTGTAAGTTTCTACCAATTTAGTGGAGGTAGATCCCACGTAAGGTTTTGATTTTAACTTATTAAAGTATTTCATGTGTCAAAATATCTCATGTGACCTAGTGTGTATGTCATGCTTCTCCTAATCACTCCACCCAATGAGTTTTTAATGTTGCTTGGTTATTTTGTCAGGTGAAGTGACCAAGGAAATGATGTCGTATTTAGTTGCATTATTGTTTAACAAGCTCGTTTCCTTATTCATTTTCTTTTGATAGAGTCAAGCTCCAAATTTCTTCTTTGTTATGAAATATTAAGTCTTGCTTTGCAATCATTCGGCCTTGAGCATTTCCTCCTAGTGTTTTGTGCCTCACCTGTTTATGATAAAATGGTACTATTTGGGTTAACTTAGGCTGAGGCACATGTGCCACAAGGCTCTCTAGTTTCCTTGCCATCGACTGGTATTTTCTTGTGCAACAAGGGGAATTTAATTTTTTATCATTCTTTTATGATTCTATCCTTGTTGCTTGGGTTTTGTGAGGTCAAGTATGGATACCTCAGTGTTCCTTTCCTACTCTAAATCTCATTTATCATTTTATGGCTCAATCTCTGATAGATATCTTAAGGGGATTTTGTTGTCTCTAGATCCTTTGACCTTGAAAGTAGTCAAGATGATATTGGGTTGTAAATTTGTATCAATTGGAAAAAGGTATAGAGTAAACTCTGAAATAGCTTCACGTTTTGTGGCATCTTTGCTTGATTTACATGCCAGTAAAGAGATGATAACACAGTTGACCCGTCGAGTCTTCAAGTCATCTTTCCTTTAGGGTTTGGACATGGTGTTGATAGTTGCAAAGTTGGGAGAGGGAATTTCTCGACCCTACGATTTTCTACTTCCTAGTGTCGAGCTTCTCCCTTTTATACTAAATGTGTACAAATCAGGTTACTAGATGCACCATTTCCATGCTAAAACTACATATGACTACCTCAAGAAGGTTATCAGCTCATTTTGGTGAGGGATTCCAAGTGGATTGCACAATTCTCAACTTATGCATATTATCTTCTATGGTTTATAGTCCTAGTATAGTTATATGAACACAGGCTTAATAAATATTGCCCAATTTTGTTGTGTCAGGCTACAGGGGTTTACTAGTCTAATGTCTATTTAAAAATTATTTTTTATTTTAGAAGTTAGGGTTTTGTTTTAGGTTTTCATTTCACCAAATAGTTTTGATTTTGGTTGTTACACCATCTATCTTAAATTTCCAGCAAAACACTTATTCTCTTTTTATAGACTCTTGTTATACTTTAATATTTACAATTTAAAAGTATTTGATTAATTATATGGGTTGGAATATAACGCTTATGGAATTTTCCTTTCTTATAATGGTATAGTCGTGGGAAACTAAAGTTTTAGATTTTAATCATATTGGTTTACTTTAGATATATTCTTTGTGATGCTCCTTTAAAATATTTAGTGTTCATTAACTGAGAATGTCACCTAAAAGTGTTAATGTGTGATTTTTTTCTAATTAACGATTGTCATTAGAGTAATAATTACTTTAAGTACATTATCAAATCATTTCCATGTTAAGAATTTAGGGCTTTAGAAATTTTCTTGGCTTTAAACCCATAATATTTTGTTCTTGTTTATTTGCTTAATTGGGTTGACATTGCAATGATTTTAGTTTTTAATGATCCACACAATCCGAGCTACTTCAAATTAAGATATCATGGCCTTTGACAATACCTTCATTTTATCTATTTAAATTTTGGTTGTCACATTTATAGCTTCCAATGATAATTTGGATAAATATACTCAGTTATTTTCCGCTTAGATAGAAAATTAATCTTTTTGTATGAGACTGAAAGGTCTTGCCTCCCCATCTAAATGTAAGGGGGGAAATGATTGATCTTCTCATGGTTTTTTTCAGATATTCTTTGAGCCTTTTATTAATAGTTGTTACATAGGTGGACTAGATAAGTTTGTGTTATTTCATCTCTTACTAAAGCAAGATCCTTTTGTGAGGATCAGAGTAGGTATGCCTCCTTTCCATTTTTTTGGGAAAGGGTATGTTTGCTAATCCAGAAGAGTTTTGATTTGTGTTGTAACCTTTATTATAGTTTTCTTTGGACTAAGGAAGTTAGTTTGACTCTTTCATAGTAATTTTGGATTCTTTAGGTTCAAACAATTTTATTTGATCTCATGTTAGGCTGGTAGGTGGGTTACTAAAAAGTGCTTCTTGATGGTGAATATCATTTGTTATACCTATTTGAAGGGTATTACACTTGAATTTTCTTGGGTTGTCCTTTAGCTAGATTTTGAGACCAAGTTATTGTGTTATTTTTGATATTTAATCATCTCACTTTCGATAAGAGCTTTGTTATGGTTTAAATATTGTTTTATTTTATTTTATTTATCCTTCCTTGTTGATAGATTGTATTCAAAATTGGATGTCAAGGTTACATGGTTCTTCTTTTCTCTTTTTTAGGGTTTAGTCTTAGGTATTGTGAATTGTCTTATTTGAGGGGATATCACACAATGAATAAACTAAAACATTGGTTTAGAGGAGTACACCTTTAGATGGTTTAAGACCTTTTGACATGATTAATTTACCTTGGATTATGAGTTCTTACTAGTCTTTATTCTTTTGAATTGGTTTTACCTTCTGGTTCCTTCTCAGATTCTTTTTGTTGTAATTATTGCTTTAAGGCCTTGTCATCTTTCTATTTTGGAGCCCTCCACGTATTCCTCTAATTGATATATTTTGTGGTTTGCAAGGATAGTTGTTGCTCTATTTGCTTCCCTATATATGTGTCTGGTTGATTAGGCCTGAATTTCTTCCATAATTTCTTTGATTTTGTTCACCTTTGGTTGTAATTCCCAAATGCCTATTTGGCCTTTTTTTATAATTCTCACACAAGCTGTTGAGTCACATTCTAATTTGATGTGCCATAGGCCCATTTCTTTGCATAGAATTAATCCTTATAGGATTCCTTCAATTCCTACCTCTTGGTGGGGAGTGCCATTTAGCATTTTCCCTCTTAGCTTTATTTCCTTGGTTGAAAAGGAATCCAAGTGGAATTTTCAAGGATTGTCAATTCTTCATCATCTTGTTGTCCCAATTAGTAAAGGTGACTTTCTTTTTATTTGTTACTTGGGTGTTCAACCATTCTGTTAGGTTCTTTTCTATTATTGCTATTAATTCTTCATGCCTTTTTTCTTCATCTTGAAAAATCCTTATATTCCTTTCTTTCCAAAGGTTCCATAATAGGAATGAAGGAGCTGATACCCAGATTTGACCCCAAAAGTCTCCCTTATTTAGCATAGGTCAACTTAGTATGAAATACCACGAGCGATTACTTCTAAGAGCCTTCCAATCTAATTTTTCTTGTAGCTAATTACAACAATTTGTGGCATAATGAAAATTTAGAATTAGGTGGTCCACATTGTCCTCATTTTTTGGGTACATAAAACACCTACTGGGACCTTATATCCCTATTGGTTTCAACCTATCCCCTGTTAAGATTCTTCAGTGTAGTGTTATCCATGTAAATGCTCCTTCTTTGGGGAACACCCCTTTACCCCAACATAGTTTTTTGGGCCATCTATCATTTCCTTATTTAGATTGAATTAGATATCCAAGTTTGGCCAAGTATCAACCTGATTTGGCACCACACGAAACAATCTTTCCTGGGGCATTATTTAGGTTTACTCTCCTTCCGTTCAATGCTTCTTCCATTGTTTTTTGGCCTATTCATCACTATTCAACTCTTCTAGAATTATCCATGTGGTGCTTACTATCTCATCCTTCTTGATATAATTCATAACCTCTTTTCCTTTTCGCTCACTAATAATGGGTATGTATGGGGCTAGCACCTGATATTCCGCTAAAGGCTTATGTCCTCCCCATGAATCCAAAAATCTGCCCTTTCTTCATTGTTAATTTACCTTGCGATATGATCAGTAATAACATGTATTGTATGCTACATGAAGTTCCATTTATGAGATCCATAGTTAGCATTTGCTATTGTTAGCACTCTTTCCAAATCTGTGTTGTTTAGATACTTTTTCTACATTATTTTTCACCACAAAAAATAGGGGTTTTGATACATCTTCCATGTTAATTTGGCCCCAAGGGCCATATTTTGGATTTTAAGGTTTCTTATTCTTGTGCCTCCTTCCTGGGCTTTATATACTTTATCCTAATGGATTAAAGGGATTTTATGTATTTCATTAGAACCTTCCCACAATAATTTTTTGAGTATGCTTTCTATCTTGGTTGCTACTTTTGAGGTTGTTTGCATACATGACATGGAATGGGTAGGTACTGCTATTAATATTGCCTTGATCATTGTGATCCTTCCTACTAAGGTGAGCCACTTGCCCCTCCAACTCATTTCTTTTTTATTACATTTTTCTATTGTTTACTTGCATAAGGTTGATCTAATCATTCCTTTGAATAATGGGACCCCAAGGTATTTGCAAGGTATCTCATCTATTGTATACCCTAGAGTTCTGGCTATCCTCTTATGTAATATTTTCTATGTATAGAAGAAGTATATTTTGGATTTTTCCATATTTATCTACTATTTTGAGACTTTAGTGTATTCATCTAGGCATTCTTTAATCTTCTTTGCATCTTCCATAGAAGCTTCACCATATAATAAGGTATTGTCTACAAATTGTTGATGGGTGATGGCTTCTACACCTTAGGTGATTTGAAGACCTTTCCATAATCCTATTGGCAAGAGACACTTCACATATTTTCAAGTGTTGTCATTGATGGAAACCCTTGTTAGCTAGTTGATCTACACATCGTAATTTACTCATACCGGCAGACAAATTGAAGATCAATGGTTATCTATTTAGTTAGAACAAAGCATCCGGTAGATTTGTATTCTTCGATTCATATGCAGATTTTTTGTTAGTATTTTGTGTTGTGGATCTTAGGGAGTATTGTTCAATGCATAATTTGTGTTATTTGTAAATCTTGGTTCCTTGTATCAATTTGGGTGAAAGTTAGAAGGTTCGGTGAACTAATTTTTTGTTCATCAGTATATGAAGGCTGACTTTGTGTATATAATGTGTTGCCTCCATTTAAGGAGTTATTGCTTAAGTATTTTTGTGTTTGAATATTTTAGTTTCGGTCCTCACTATGTTGTGGCTGACTCCTATGGATACACATTAATTATTATGGATGATTTGAGTCGACTATTTGTGAATATTTCATATTTTGTTGAGGCCAACTTAAAGTGATTGATTTATTGGTGGTAGATATATATAAGTGGTTGATTATATAATTTTGGTGTGTGTTCAATGTGAATTGTTGTATGTTGTGAATGTTAGAAGGTTAGTAGAGTGATTATGCATAGTTCCGCTTATGTATTAAGGATTTTTGGTGTGAATTGAAGCAAAATAGAGCAAAAGAGCATAATCAGTCAGAAGGTCCTATCTTTGATTGTTGAGCCTAACTTGAACTGTAATCAAGCATTTGTAGATGCTACTTTATTAGTTAAAATCTTGGGAATTATTCCAAACTTTTGTAAGGAAATAAGCCTTTCAGTTTTTGAGCAATGAGCTCTAGGTAGTGTGCCTGAATGCAAGTGAATTCCCATTTTGTAATCTTTTCTTTTGAGTATACTCAAAACAATATTGTGGATTGACCTCCACCATGGTTTTTCCCCTTATAGGATTTCCACGTAAAAAATCCTTGTGTTATGGTGTTATGGTTATTTGTATTATGTGCATGCATTTTTATTTTGGTTGAATGTTATCAACACTTTAATGATTAGATTAATAAAGTTAAAAATTGTACAACACTGATTCACCCCCCTCTCAGTGTTGCTTGATTCCAACAAATCCTTGGGCTTGAAAGGAGGCTATATACATGCTAAAGTCTTCGACCATGATAAAAAATAGAAAGGGTGAGATGGGATCGCCCTATCTAATTCCATTAGAGATTTGAAAGAACTCGCATGGGGAATTGTTGACCAGTATTGAGTATCTTGTGGATGATATACATTGGAATATCATTTCTAGTCACTCTTTTCCAAATCCAAAATTTTCCATTATTTTGATAAAAAATCTCCATCTTACCTTGTCATACACTTTTCTAACATCTAATTTGTTCATCATACTTGGCATTATTTCTTTGTTTATGGTGTGTACAACCTCATTAGCTAGAATAATACTGTCAACAATGTCTCTTCTTGGTGTGAGCCCACTTTGATTTAGGGAGATAATTTTGTCCAGTAACTTTTTGAGCCTGTTTGGAAAGTCCTTAGATAGAATATTATATATGGTATTGCATAGTGAGATAGGCTGGTAATCTCCAAAGTTAGTACTATCTTCTTTTTTGGGGATCAATAGCACCATGGTGTTATTTAAATCTTTAACAAACTTTTTATGCTTTCTAAAGTCTTCAGCAACACCTCCAACCTCTTCTTCTATGAAGTGCCCAACATTTTTGGAAGAAAAGTGATGGGAAACCATTTGGTCCTAGTGCTTTCTCTGGGTGGAGTTAAAAAGTTGCTTCTTTTATTTCTTCTTTGGTAAATGGAGCTGATAAAATTTTATTATCTTCATGGGTGATTAGCATACAGATACTGTCTATAATTTTTGTATCGTTGAGTGAATCCTTATCACCTTCATGTGCTAATAGGTGTTTAAAGAACTTGATTGCTTCTTCTTTGATTTTTTCGAGATTCTAAATTTTCTCTCCTTCGGTGGAGGAGATACATGATATTTGTTTCTTTTCCTTCTTTATTTTTGTAGTGTTGTGAAAGAACTTTGTGTTTGTATCCCCTTTTGATAACCATACCTCCCTTGACTTTTTCCTCCTGTACACCTCCTCCCTTGCTAAGATTTCTTTGTATTCCACCCTTATATATTTTTCTTTGATGTAGTCCTCTTGATACATGCCATCTTTGATCACCTTGTTATTTAGTGTTAGTTTTTCTTTCAATCTCTCTTTTTCCTTAAAGATTTTTTTGAAGATGGTCTTGTTCCAATTCTAAAGTTTGGCCTTTATGTATTTTACCTTGCTCATAAAAATGAAGATTTTGGTTCCTTCAAACTTTGGAGCTTCATTCCACCATTGGCCTATCATATCCACCATATCTTCCCTACAAAACCACATATTTTCCATCTTAAAGTAGGATTTTTTGACTTTGAATTCTTCTTTAATTATGATTTTTATGGGGAAATTTTCAGATCCAACCCAAGGGAGAATCTCAGCTTCCAATGTCTATTTGTTCTCCAGCCATTTTTTAGAGAAAAGGAATCTATCTAACTTTTCCTTTATGCAACCTTCCCCATCCCTCCTATTTATCCATGTGAACACACTATTCTTGGTGTGAACATTTATTAAGTTATTGCAACATAGAAAGAGGCTAAAATCCCTCATTGGTAGAAACTCCTAATACCTAGCCATTTTTATTCAATGCTTAAGATTTTGTTAAAGTATTCTCCAATTAATACCCTCTTATTCTTAACTTGATCAATTTTTTGTCTTAATTTTTCCCATAATTTTTTTTTTCACTATTCCTGATGGGACCATATATGTTGAAGAGGATAAAGTCCAATTTTTCTTTTAAGCTATTAACTTGGCACTATGCCCAATGTGACTATTTTTCCATTATACTTATCTCCAGTGAATTTATTTTCCATAATACACCTATCCCTCCAATAGTGCCATATGTTTTTGTATATGCTTCTTCCCATCCCCATACATTTAAGATTCTCTTGGATTAATCTTCTATTTTAGTCTCTTGTTGGAGGACTAGTTATACATCTACTTTCTCTATTTGGCATTTTATCAAACATATTTTGTTAGGGGTGTTTAGGCCCCTAACATTCTAGGTAATGAGTTTCATGGGAATTCTTGTTGGGAGTGCTCTACCCCCTTATTGTCTTTGAGGAAATTTTTGATTCTTTTTAGTCCTTTTTCTTAGGCTAGTTCTTCTCGAATTTGTTTCTTATATTTTCTACCTTTTTACTTCTTTTTTTTTGGAAATTCCAAGAACTAAGCCACTGTTTGTGTTATGCTTCTATTTTCAAGTATATCTAGATCTTCATAGTATTCATTTTCGCTATCTGAGGATAATCTTTTTGTTTCTTCTAATCCTTTAGGTTTTTTTTTTCCCTATATGGACTTGGGATTGGTTCCTATTTAGAGATATCTGGCATATTATTTGTACTTGAACTAATAGGAACACATTTTGTGTGATCGATTCCTTTATTATCTATATCTATTTCCTTTGTAGTTGTGGCTTCTTTCATTCTCCAAACATTTTTTGTCTTCCCCCATTCTTTTAATTTCCTATAATTCTCATTAACCTTTATTCTCCATTCATGCCTAGGGCTTGTTTCTTTTCTTGGTTTTGATTTGGGATCGTTCTATTGGTTTTTCCCAAGGGTTTCTCAAGCATGAGGTTCCCCTTGATCTGATAGGTGACTTCATTATGTTTTCTAATTTTTCATTTTAGGAAAAATAATTTGTTCTCTTCAATCTCCAATCCTTGCTCCCATATGGTTTCGTTGATCTTTAGTAGAATCTTCTTTGGTATTTTTTAATTGCTGCTATTTTAATTTTGGCATATAGACATGAGTCATTCTCACAAAATCTAGGGTCTATGACCATCAATGTTCCCAATGTTTAATCAATTTTTCCCAAGCATTCTTTCAACCAATATTTCATCGATAGGTTTGTTAACACAAAGGATTGCACCTTGATGCTAAGCTTGAAGGCTCAACAATCCTGTTTAACATGGAAAAATCTTCGAGCCTATGGGTTGCTCATAACGAAGATGAATCTCCAAATTATGGGATGGTTCCCCTTTGGATAAACTATAAAACTAATGATATTTGGTTGGGAAAAGGGTAAGAAGGATAACTGATTGAATGTAAGAACAAATTCTAAGAGGTGATGCACCAAAATGATATAAACATGCAAATTGATTCACAACTATTTTTTAGAAAGATCTGTTCACATAGCTTAGAAAAGGGAAATTCTATCACAATCATGTTTCTAAATAAGGATTAATAATCTTCTTTTTGAAAGGAAAACTATGTTTCACAGCTTGGAAGACAAAATAAACACAAGCACAACCTAAGACCTATGATAAAGAATTGATTTTGTGCATGTACAATAATGAATGAGACAAAACTAGAGGTTTTGGTGATTAAAACACATTAAATTCATCAATATCATTCATAAAGACACTCACATTAATCTGAGAAGGTAAATTTGATAAATCTTGAATGAAAATAGTAGGAAAATACTGCATAAATGACAATAAAAAGTAACCTATAACCTACTGCTTTGTATAAATATGTAAAATGAGTTACAAACCTTCTCAATATTTGTAGTGTGCAAGAGAAAAGATGAGCAAGAACTAAGGAAAAAAGATAATTATTTTTCCTTTATACAATAAAATAGCTCCAAGAGCTAAGAAGAGTCATGTGAAGATAACTGAACTGTAAAATATCCCACCTCCAAAGTGATTCACGAGAAAAATGGAAAAGGCCTGAAAAGGGGGCACATAACTGATGTAAATTGAGATCAAATAGCTCCAAACTCCCCCTTGTGATTAGTTTGACTAAAGAGAACTGCAAAGAATAATCAAGTTGATTGAAAATTAGGGCTAAAGACCTCATCTTCCACTAATTTTCCAACTCAACTTCAACTCCACCTCCTCACATGCTTAGAGGGCATCTATCAGTTTACTTTAACAAGGATTAAGGTAACAAATAGGTAGCTACCTTAGTAATTGTCAGAACAAACTGAACTCACATATATTCTAATAGTTATTAAGGAAATTAATTAATAATTTACCTTAATAAGTGCTAAAATGAACTCATATTGTCTTATGAGCATGTGGAGAGGATTTAAATTGTTGTTACATGTGTTGCTAGGTGCCAAATATGATGAAAAGATATCCTAAGTCATACAAAGACTTAACCTTTCCTAGGAATTTGACAAAATAAACATGAGAAATGGCTAAGGCATTAATACATATGCATTTTGTAAAATAAAGTGATAAAATCACATGGCGGCCAAAGTTAGGTTTTAATAAAAAAACCTAAAAAATGCTTCTATTCTTTGGCCACAGGCTCATTTGAATTAGTTTCATTTTACATTTGCTTTCTTGCTTTGGTGCGCCACCACCATGGCTAGGGTTTGAGCTTCTGTGAATTCTTCTTCACAAACTAGGTTGTGATAGAATACTGGTAAGTTTCTCCTTTGTGAAAATGGTATATTTTCTTTTTACTGTGAAAGAAAAGGTTACTTCTGTTTCAGTTCCTAAAAAAATGATGAAATTTGTCTCTTCTTATTTGGCATTTTCTCCATTAGCGTACATGGTTTTTTTTATTTGCATTTTTATAGGTTTGGGTTTCACCATGCTTCTAGGGTTTCAAACCCCACTGCAACCTCGAGACCTTTAATAGGCTCGGTCTCTTCATTTCCCTTCCACATAATAGAACCCTAACTGCACGAGTTTGCAAGCTTCTCGGTTTGCTTTGTCAATGCTTGCACAATTTACTCATGATGTTGTTGTTATTGTAGACACTAAAAATTGTCCTAGGCTTGCAATTTCTAAATTCTTCATCATTTCCTCTTTTGTCTTTGATAATTAAATAATTTTAATTATTTAATTATTTTCTAAAGTCACATGTCTTCTATTAATTAAATAATTTTAATTATTTAATTAATTCATTTTTATCTTTATTCCTCCTTGATTAATTAAATAAATTTTAGTTATTTAATTATGTCACTAATTAAGTCCTCTTCTTTCTAAAATTAAATAAATTATTATTTATTTAATTTTTGTCCACTTTCCACTATAATTAAATAAATTTTATTTATTTAATTTGGTCCACTCTCTTGAATTTTAAATTAAATCATTATTTAATTCAAAATGATTCCCTTTGTCACATTCTTCTATAATTAAATAATTATTTTAATTATTTAATTATTCATTGGCCACCTAGATTAAATAATTTTTATTATTTAATTTCTCCTATCACCTCTTTATTCGTGCCAATCTTATCTTTCACATCAAATCTTATCTCTTGACATCTCATTTAATTTCAGCCCTTGATTGAATTATTTTATAATTCAATCTTATCTATTCATGTATGGTCATTGCCCTAATTTTGACCTAACCCTAGTCCATACTACAACATTCAATCTTAGCCATTGATTAAGACATCTTATTGACATCCAATCTCAACCGTCAATCCAAATCAAACCTTTTCTATAAGTAAACTCTTTCATAAGCCATTTGGGGGGTTGATTCTTCAAGTGTCCTTATGCTGTCAAAATCATTCTTGTTTACATCCATTTCTATCTATTATCATCTATCTATCATCCACACATATTATGCGAGTATATGTTGCTAGTGTGAGACAACAATCTTCAATATTTCTCTAGTCACTTGTCATAGGTTTATGATTGCACACTCAAATCTGAGGGAAATTATCATATTCAAGCAAAATGGAGAAGGGAAATGTAGGTGAATCAATGGTAGCATGAAAATTTCATAATATTGTTTTATGCTTATGTCTTTATGCTCATTTGTGCTTCATTGTTTATTAGGATTTGATTTATATGCTTCATTGCATTAACCTTATATTTTTTTCCTAATTACAGTTATCTTTGAAACTCTGCTTTGAACAGGTAGGATGCTTCTTTATTCTCCTAGAAAGAAGTGATTAAAAATCCCCCTTTTGGATTTTCATGGAAATAACTCTATAGTCTTCTCAGAAGCATAATTTCTAATAGAGCTTCGAAGCTCATTATAAGTTGTGGCTCCTCCTATCAAAACTCAACTCCATTTGCACCATTTGAATGGTTATGAAAGATTTCTTTACTATCCCTTTCATTCCAAGCACTTTTGAAAGACAAGAAAAAACTCCTTTTATGGCATTTGTGCATCACTGTTATCTTCATTCATGATACTTGACCCGTGATCTGCCATGCTTTTTCCTAGGGTCTAACTATCATAAAAGCCTCCTTAGGTCTAACCCTATTATCCTTTTGCATTTTACATCATTCCTTTGAGTGAATGGACTGCTCAATAATCTCCAAAAAAACCTGCCATTATGCTTGTTTCTCTTAGGCCTCTTTGTGCAACATTCTAACCAAGGAACCACCACCTTGAACTTGAAGGTTTCATTGTGCTCATATACACTACCCTAGACTACTCCCTACTATCCCTACTCTTAACACCTGTAATCTTTCATCATTCATGATGATCTATGAATGTCATTGATAATATGATCATCTCTGAATGGACCTCATTTTCCATGTATACTATCATTGTTCATTATGATACAGTCCTTATTGTATATGCACTTCATGGGCTTGGTAGTCTTGATTGCATTTTATATGTCAAATTAAAGGTGACTTTTATGCATAAAACTATCACAAATGGTTGTCCTTGAGAAGCCCTTATTCATGCTTTCATGGCCTCCTTAACATATCATTGTCATACTCCATAATGACTATCATTATCTCATAGCTATCTATTCTCTTTTGTAAGCACTATCAAATCATATCACAAATGAGAAAATCATGCTTTCGCAATGCCCTTTGATGACTATTTACATAAAATTGACTTGCTAAAAATTTCAAATGTTCTTTGTGACTCCATATAAATATTGACTTTCATAATGTAGATACCATTTAGCCTCCTTTCATTTAAAACTAAAAGAGCACTATCCTTGTTCTATAACTATGAACTTGACTGAAACCTTTACTAGCTCTTGAGGAAAACTGTACCCTCTTCATCACATGGTAGCTTCCATTCAAAAAGCTTCCTCCACCATGTACACATACAAATGTAATCAAGAACCTGCTTGTTGCTATCATCTTTTTGATAACTCTTATTAACTGTAAGCCTATTCCATCTTTCAAGTTGTTTTTGCTATTACCAACAGTGTTGGAATATTTTTATGTTAATGGATTGCTATTTTCCTTCTTCATTGATCAAAGCTCTTATTCCATTGATGCATTTAGTTTTTATTAAAAACACCAATCACTGTTCTAGGAATACCTTGAGATGAAATTTGCATAGGTTTGTGTTTCCAATATGATAATCTTCCCCTTTTATTGGGACCTTACTGTGAGCTAATTCCCCATTTGAAAAAACTATCGTTATGATTGTCTTTCATGTCAAAAAGGCTATCTTTTACTTGCATTAACTGACCTATGCTTGTCAAATGATTGTGAATGTACTCTTAACTGTGATTTGATAATTGTGCATGAAAGGACCACTTCCTTTGTTGTCCCATCATATCAAGGTAACTTGCAACATTGTACTATGAAGTCTACCAACCTGATTGTTATTGTAAATTCCTTTCCTTGGCATGTATGCAACTGTTATAACTTACACCTGTAGACATCAAAAAATTGTCCTCTTATGATACCATGTCACAACATCACATCATTTAGACACCTTGTATCATGTTTTTCCCTAGGTACCCATGTCATCATCTAATTAGTTAAATAAATCTTATTTATTTGACTAATTTCAATTATTTCCTTCCTATGCATAATCCATCCATTCCTTTAATGTTAATTAAATAATTTATATTATTTAATTAATTAAATCATTTCCATCCATTCCTCTAATGTTAATTAAATAATTTATATTATTTAATTAATTAAATCATTTCTATTAATTCTTCTAATGTTAATTAAATAATTTATATTATTTAATTGATGAAATCATAAATCCAACATTAATTAAATAAATAAAATATTTATTTAATTAATAAAATCTTAAAAGGATATTCTCGCTTTCTTTCCAAAATCTGAACTCATGTGTATCTAATTAATTTATTTAATTAGATAATTCATCAATTATCCTTCTCATCTTTTTCAGGATTTATTTCCTTTAAAAGAGAATCAAAATCTTTCTATCTTTTCCTATCTTATCTTATCTTGTTTTATCTCCTTTAAAAAATAAATCAAAATCTTTCTATCTTTTAAAATCTTATCTCATCTCGTTGCATTTCCTCTTTTGTCAAAAATAAAATCCTTATCAAATCTTATCTTTGTCCACATCAAAACTCTATAAATCTAACCTTTCACAGGCCATTTGCATCGAATCTTCTTCTAGCATCTTCACTGTATCAAAATTAGTCTTCAATCTTCCATCTATCACCTCTGTCGCATCGTTATGCTGCTGAAGTAAGCAACCAACAATCCTCCAACAATCAACCTTGAAAATCTTGCATTCTTATGCATGTGGAGAAGAGCCATGGAGGTCAATCAAGTCTATTTTGAAAATGGGTTTACATGTACTTTCTTTATTTTTATTTTCATTCTAGTTTGTGCTTCATGGTGCTTGATAGGGTTTATTTATTTTTGTTGTTTTCAACATAAAATTAAGCTTGAATTTTTCCCTATCTACAACACCCATTTTCATTTATGAAATTTACAATTTATTCATCTTTTGTAACTAAGAGGATAGTATGTTGGACTGAACCCTTGTGGGAGCCATATTTTCCTCCACATACTATGATGTTGAATAAAGTAATCCTGCAATGGCAAATGTACCTGTACCTGCATAGTAAACAAACAAGTTAAATAAAACAATGGAGCTCAGAGCTTGATGATGATTGATGACCTACTTTTCTTGGATACTTGTGATAATTGCATATATGATTTAATGCCTCATAAAATTATATTATATGTCTATTGATATTACATATGAGGAGAATTGGAATCCCAGGATCTAACACCGACTATTTCATCTCTTGCAAGCATTTCTAGAGCTTCTAAATGAAGGGAATTGAAGATACTAAAGATCAACCTTAGGGTTTGTCATTAAGGAAACTATTCCTTTCATGTGTTCTTTTCTTTTCTTTAGATGTACTATTTACTTTTATGTTGCATTTTATCAGTCGTTCCTATGGCTTGTGTGGGACACCTTAAGCATAATTTTTGTAAAAAGAATAAAAGACAACAATTCTATGCAAAGTTTGTGTAATATTTTCTTTTGTAAAATACTTGCATAATAAAATTGCAATTCTTCACTTTATAGAATTATTTGCATGATAATGAGAATCTAGCATAATTTTCTTTTTTATGTACGTTTCACTCTTAAGTCTTCATAGCAAAAACACTAGTGTTGTGTCAACTTGACCAAATTGGGTTGAAAAGCACAATTTGGTAACATTTTTTGGTGACCTTTGTTATATGCTTTCCTACTAAGCATCCTTTAACAATAGCATAACTTATCCATTAGGCATAGGAGTCCATTCTTGCTTTTTGAAACTCATAAAACTATCTGTATCTTAGCTATCAGAAGTGAATAACAATAAAACAAAACTGAAAAAACTATCATGGCTCTATTTAAAATAGGACCAGCAAATTGTGCATCAACACTTATTGGAAAACAAAAATTGAACTAAAAAAAAAGGTACCATGAACACTTATTAACTAAAAACCTCTACTCTACTATGTACATTTGCAAACTTTTCATCTTTAGAAACATTGTTTCAGGTGAATCCCATTGACTAGGATAGGTAACACCTCTCCATTCAACTTTGAACATTGAAAATCATTATGTTGCTTGCATTTTGTAATCACATAAAGGCCATCCCACATGGAATAAAACTTGGTATGCTTACCAAGTTTACTTTTAAGTTCATCCCACTGAAAACAAGATCACCCTCCTTGAATTCTGTTGGGATTTCTTTTCTATCAAAATTTTATTTCATTTGAGCCTGATGGATCTCTAGATTTCTCAACACTTATTTTCTTACCTCTTTTAACTCCATTATTTATGCAAGCCCGATTTCCATAAGCTCTTCCTCTAACATTTCTAGGTCTTTAATCAAATTCAAAGTTGGTATTTCAACTGAAATTAGGATTTTTCCTCTTTACCATAAGTAAGAATGTATGGTGAGTTACATGTAGTTCTTTTAGAAGTAATCCTATCAGCCAACAAGAATAATGTCAGCTTGTCATGCCACGTCCTTTGATTATCTTTGATTGTCATTTTGATAATCTTGATCAAGTTCTTGTTAGTAGACTCAGCTTGTACATTACCCTGAGGGTAATAATTAAATGAGGTATTCAGATATATGTTATTCTTAACTAACCAATTAGATACCTTCAAGCCTATAAATGCCAATGCATTATTAGAAATAATGGAATCAGGAGTACCAAACCATGCAACTAGGTCTTGATAGAATTTTAGAGCATTAGTTTCATTGTCCTCCTTCAATGCTACAACTTATGACAACTTAGTAAAATAATTTGTTGCTATTAATATCCATTTGTGACTTGCACTTGAAGGTGGGTTAATTGGGCCAATAAAATCAAGGCCCCACTTGCCAAAGGGTTGTTCTACCTGAATTGGGTGTAAAGGAAAGGTTGCAAGCCTTTGCTTTCCTACAAATAATGAAAATTTATTGCATTTTATGACCCAAGCATGTGCATCTTTAAACAAAATTGGCCAATAATAATTAGCTCTCATAATTTTAAGAGCTATTGTTATACCTACAAAATGACCTCTAGAAGGTCTATCATGAAACTCTTCTAGGATTCTATCAATTTGATCTAGTTCAACACATCTTAACAAAACTCCATGATAGTCCTTCCTATATAATACTCCATCAATAACAACATAAGGAATGGCTTGAAGTCTAAAATACCTTCATTTTTCTCTGTCTAAGCCTTCTAGACAATCACCAGTTTCAAGATAATGCACCATTTATTGAATCTAGTTTATAGAAGAGGCTAGAACATCAACTTGTTCTTCATAGTTAATAATAGGACAACTTGTTCATAAGTTTCTTTACTTTTTTTTCCCCAACAAGTTATTTGCATAAACCCTTTCCTCTAACAAGCTTGGTAACTTTGATATTGACATCATATTCAATTACCTTGGTAATCCAACCAACTCTTTTGTCATAAATAGCTTTGTTCAATAGGAAATATTTAACTTTAGGATGAGCAAAAAGCAACTGAATTTTATTGTTAGAAAGCATGTATCTAATTTTTTTTAGACTTCTAACTACTACAAGGATGTTCTTTTCAACAAAAGAATATTTCACTTCATAATCTTGAAGCACTTGGCTGAAAAATGTAATGGGCTACTCCAAACCTTGTTTATTATGTTGACATAGCATAGCCAAGATAGTATCTACACTCCCAAAATCATAAAGAATAAAATATTTGTTAAAGTTAGGATTGATGAGTGTTGGAGCAATAGCTATGGCATTCTTGATTTCATCAAAACTTGCCTTCCCTTCTTTGGTCTAGCTGAAAGTAACATTCTTTCTCAACATAGAAGTTAGAGGTTGTAAAAGATAAGTAATATTTGGAATGAACCTCCTAACAAAGTTTATTCTACCAAGAAATCTTTGCAAGCATTTCTTATGAGTAGGTAAAGGTAGAGCAAGAATAGCACCAATTCTTTCTGGATCTATGGAAATCCCATCTTTAGATACTACATGTCCAAGTAATTTGCCTTCATGAACAACAAAGATTTCTTAGGGTTCAATGAAACTCCATATTCTCTACACCTTTTGAAGATATATTTCAAATGAACAAAATGATCACTTGCATTTTTAGAGAAAACAACTATGTCATCTAAGTAGACCATTAAAAAAAAATTCATTAAACCATGCAAATCCATGTCCACAACTCTTTGGAAGGTAGCCCCTACATTAGATAATCCAAAGGGAATCTTTCAATAAGTCATGGTTCCCCACTTTGATGTAAAAATTTTCTTATAATGATCTTCCTCTTTTACCAAAATTTGGTTGTACCCTAAAAATCCATCTAATAAAGAAAATATGTCAGATCTAGCTACAACTTGTAAAAAAAAATTCATGGAAGGCAACAAATAATGATCCTTCAAAGAGGCTCTATTAAGGTCTTTGAAATCAACAGAAAGTCTGATTTCATCGTTCTTTTTCCTAGAAGGAACAAGATTGGACACCCATGAGGTATGCTTAATTGGGAAAATAATTTGACTCTCAATTAGCTTACTCAGCTAAGCTTTCATGAGATGCTCAAGTTTAGGATTCAAAGGCCTCTTCCTTTGTCTCATCGAATTTTCATTTGCTTCAAGTTCTATGGTGTGTTGTGCTAACTCTGTATTGAATCCCTTTAAGCCATAATACTCCCAAGCAAACACATCAACAAACTCTTGAAAAAGTAAAATGAATGCATGTATCTCTTCAATAGTACATACATGCCAAATTTTAGGAGCTTATCCTTGAATATTTCAATAGGTTCATAATGTTCTTGTTTGATAAATAGTCTTGCCTTTTCCTTTCTCACCTGATCATCTAAGTTGAAAATGGACTCAAGTGTTACCAATCCTTTTGGTAACTTGTTTGATTTGAGCTAAAGAATATGATCTTCATATTGTTGGGATAACTTTTGTTGATTTGAAACTGAAAACTCAACTTCTTCTATCAAGAAGTTAATTATCTGTTCATCACTGTCAAATACTTGCCAATAAATATTATTATTTGGGATAGTAGGTCTAACAACAATATTAACATAGTGTTGAGTATCAAAAAATTTCACTTTAGCTAGAATATCAAACTTAGCTCCCATGTCAGCTATTTTATCAGCTTGTTTATTTTGACTCCTTGGTAAAGACAAAAAATTGAAAGCATCAATCTCTTCAATCATGTACCAAACTCTATGCTTGTACAACTTCAACAAGTCATTCCTAGTGGTATTAATGTTTCTTTATTTACTACTAACTCATTATCTCTGAATACTTGAAGGAACTTTACATTTTTCTTTCTAGCCCATTTCAATCCTTGTACAAGTGCTTCATATTTAGCAGAATTATTAGAACAACTAAAAGCAAAATGAAACGCTGAAAAATACCTTTCACCATTTGGAGAAACTAAGACAACTCCTCCACGAGCACCAACCTTACTTCTTGAACCATCAAAATATAGACTCCATAATTCATTGGTATGTTGTTTTTCCTATACTTTTTCATCTTTCACTAGATTTGGAACAATAATATCTTGCTCTTGAATCATATATATGCCCAAGTCTAGCTACTCAACATGAACAAAAGTATTAATTTCATGATTTTATTTGCCAATTCATCTAAAATCAGGTTTGGAATACCCTCAAGAAGAGTATCAGGATCTTGAACAAGTTGATTTATCTGATTTTGTTCATGAAATACAAGATTAGCATTAATAGGACTTGGAACATATGGCTCAATGTGATCTTTAGCCAATAATTCAAATTTGATTGTGACCTTTGTGTCATATCTAGTTCTAAAAAAAAATGAGACCAATTGGAGGAAAAATATCCTCCTAATTTGGCTATAAAATCTCTTAACAGACACAAGGAAAAATAAGTAGGAAGATCTATCACATATAAACCTTGTGGAATTGAAAAATTTGGGCAAACATGTAATGTAATATTTATATTTTTTATTACTCCCACTGTGTTGATGGTTGATCCATCAAGCTGAACAAATCCTTTTGTGAGTGGTTCATATGTTAATCCCAATTGGTCAACAATCTTCTTTGGCATTACTAAACTATTAGCACCTAAATCAATCATGCAATTGTGAACTAAATGATCACCAATAATCAGAGTAACATAGAAGGAGGTGGCCTGACCTCTTGGGTCTACTGTTCACTCTTTAACTGTGACTTGTTTACTAGTTTTTCTTTGGGCTGATGAGTCACAAAATTCACCTTTGGCTGATCTTTGGTTGACTCTTGTGACAAAGAAATATTTGATAATGTATTTTGAAGTAAATCCTTTTGACCTGGAAGTGTTAATGAATCCCACATTAAAACATTAATATTTGATTTCTTCATGTGCTCCAAAATATTAAAAGAAGTGGGATTTACCTTTTGTTGTACCTTTAGAATAGAAACCTCTCCTTAAGCTTGTGGTTGTGGCTGAGTTCTCTAGTGATCTTTATTTGGTACAACTTGTCTTGGAAAAATTTGAACTATTTGTGAAGGTACAGGTTGAATAATAGGTTATTGATTTGAATGTTGATTTTGCAACATATTAGGCTATTGTCCTATATCCAAAACTCTCATTTTGATCTGGTATTTGCTGATATAGGATTATAAGATTGATTTTGACCTTGTCCTTGAGATTGATTAACACCACAAAACTCTTCTCCTTGCCAATTCATCAATGTTCCCTCATTTTGACCATCCTCATTAGTCACTTTTCCAACATTTTGTTGATCAACAACATAACCTTACACCATAAGTGCTTGATTTAACACTTTGTTAGGATAGGATGATTGACTATGAGGTTGGTTACAAGGGAAACACCAATCGTGATCCCGAACCAATTTACTTTTCATGGGAACTAACTCTTTTGATGAACTTGTTGTATTTGGATTGTATTGTTGAAAAGGCCTTGGACTATAATTCCTTCTTTGGGGTTGTGAATTAGCTTGCTTTAGTGGCCTATTTTCCTAATATAGGGCTTGATATGGCTTAAGACCCTAACCTTGTTGCTTTTTTATGTTCACTAACTTGTTACCAAAGGTTTGCAATAACCCCTTAATCTCTTGCAATTCTTGAGATTAGATTGGGGTAGAACTATTTTGAGTAGATGCTTGATAGCATAAGGCTGGAACAACAGGAAATGGGGCAATAAGAGGTACTTGGATAGGAATTATGGGTTGAATATTAGGGAATATAGGAATTGGATGCCTTGGTACAATTTTTCCAGCTTGAATGAGACTGTTCTCAGGCCTAATGGCAACATCAAATGCTCCTGGTAATGTCACACCACCGATTGATTGAATCATTACCACAATATCACTATTCAGAGCTTTAAGATAATATAAAAATGCATGGTCAGCAGAGGGTCTTACCATAGCAAGAATTCTATTCCAAGTCTTTTGGAATCAAAAATTGAAATCCACCATTTATTCTTGTGGGGCTCTCTTAATAGTTGTCATCTGCTCAACTATGGATAAATGATCAAATTTATCTTGAAACTACCTATTCAAGGAATTTCCTAAATCATCCCATGTTGAAATAGAATTAACATCCAACCCCTTGAACCACTGAAGAGCATTTCCTTTGAGCGATGCCACCAAAATCCTAAGTGCAATGTTCTCTTCAATAATGTGATGAACCCCACAAAGTGAAGCCACATCTCTTATGTGCTATACGAGTGTAGTTTGATCTTCACTAGTGAAAATAGGTAAAATATTGAGTGAAGCTACTGGAATATCATTATGTTGAGCTAAATTCAATTGGCTTCCCCCATTAAATGGTACAAACACAAAAGCTCTCACCATTGTAGCTACTGGTAATTGCAGATTAGGTATTGGGACTGCTGGAAAAGGACATGCAGGCCTATAGTTTGGAGGTATAGAGTGTGATCTTGGTGTGGTGGGTCTCCTTCTTATTGTCCTAGCTCTTCTTCTTGGTGGTGAAAACTACAAATAGTCAAAGGGATCTGCACGTGTCCTTGTTTGTATTCTTCTAATGAGTTGTATGATACTAAATTTGCATAAAAAAACCAATGAACAATCTCCAAATATGAATTTTAAATCTCAAAAGGCTAGAAATTCTATTGTTCATACCAAAAAATTAGTAAGAAGGATCTTCATGTGTATTGAAAATTATTTCACTATCCCATTGGGCATGCCAAAAACTATTAACATGAAGGATTACACCTTGATGCTAAGCTTGAACGCTTAGTAATCATGTGCAACATGGAAACATCTTCAAGCCTATGGGTTGCCCATAACTGATGTAAACTAATCTCAAATAGTTCCAAACTCCCCCTCATGATTATTTTGATTGAAGAAAAATACAAAGAATAATCAAGTTGACTGAAAATTAGGTCTAAAGACCTCAGTTTCCATTGATTGCTCAACTCAACTTCAACTCCACCTCCTCACATGCTTAGAGGGAATCTATCAGTTTAATTTAACAAGGATTAAGGTAACAAATAGTTAGCTACCTTAGTAATTGTTGGAACAAAATAACCTCACATATATTCTAATAGATATCAAGGAAATTAATTAATAATTTACCTTAATAAGTGCTAAAATGAACTCATATTGTCTTATGAGCATGTGGAGAGGAGTTAAACTATTGTTACATGTGTTGCTAGGCACAAAAGATGATGAAAAGATATCCTAAGTCAAACAAAGACTTAACCTTTCTTGGGAATTTGGAAAAATAAACATGAGCAATGGCTAAGGCATTAATACATATGCATTTTGCAAAATAAAGTGATAAAATCACTTGGTGGCCAAAGTTAGGTTTTAAAAAAAAACCTAAAATATGCTTTTATTCTTTGGTCACAGGTTCATTTGAATTAGTTTCATTTTACATCTTCTTTTCTGCTTTGATGTGCCGCCACCATGGATAGGGTTTAAGATTCTATGAATTCTTCTTCGCAGACTAGGTCATTATAGAATGTTGGTAAGTTGCTTCTTTGCATGAAAATGCTAGATTTACTGTGAAAGAAAAGGTTGATTTTGCTTCATTGCATTAACCTTATATTTTTTTCCTAATTACAGTTATCTTTGAAACTCTACTTTGAATAGGTAGGATGCTTCTTTATTCTCCTAGAAAGAAGTGATTAAAAATCCCCCTTTTGGATTTTCATGGAAAGAACTCTATAATATTCTCAGAAGCATAATTGCTAATAGAGATTTGAAGCTTATTATAAGTCATGGCTCCTCCTATCAAAACTCAACTCCATTTGCATCATTTGAATGGTTATGAAAGGTTTCTTTACTATCCCTTTTGGTTCCAAGCACTTTTGAAAGACAAGAAAAACTCCTTTTATGGCATTTTTACATCACTATTATCTTCATTAATGATACTTGATCTGTGATCTGCCATGCACTATCCTAAGGCCTGATTGTAATGAAATCCTCCTTAGGTTTGACTTTGTTATCCTTCTACATTTTGCATCATTCCTTTGAGTGTATGGACTGCTCAATAACCTCCAAACAACCTAACATTATGTTTGTTTCTCTTAGGCCTATGTGCAATATTCTAACCAAGGCACCACCACCTTGAACTTGAAGGTTTCATTGTGCTCATATACACTACCCTAGACTACTCCTTGTTGTCCCTACTCTTAAGATCTGTAAGTGTGCATCATTCATGATGATCTATGAATGTCATTGATAATATGATCAACTTTGAATGGACCTCATTTTCCATGTATATTGTCATTGTTTATTATGGTATAGTCCTTATTTTCTATGCACTTCATGGGCTTAGTAGTCTTGATTTCCTTTTATATGTCAAAGTAAAGGTGACTTTTATGCATAAAACTATCATAAATTGTTGTCATTGAGAAGCTTGTATTCATGTCTTCATGGCCTCCTTAACATAGCATTGTAATACTCCATAATGATTGTGTTTATCTCATAGCTATCTATTCTCTTTTGTAAGCACTATTAGATCATATCACAAATGAGAAAATCATGCTTTCACATTGTCCTTTGATGGCTGTTTATAGAAAATTGACTTGCTAAAATTTTCAAATGTTCTTTGTGCCTCCTTCATATCAATATTGAATTTCATAATGTAGATACCATTTAGGCTCCTTTAATTTCAAACGAAAATAGCACTATCCTTATTCTATAACTGTGCACTTGATTGAAACCTTTACTGGCTATTGAGGAAAACTGCACCCTCTTCTTCACATGGTGACTTCCACTTGAAAATCTTCCTCCACCATGTACACATACAAATGTAATTAGGAACCTGCTTGTTGTTGTCATCTTTATGATACTCTTATTAACCGTAATGTGATATATTGGGCCTATTCCATCTCTCAAGTTGGTTTTTTTGTTACCACAAGTGTTAGATTTTTTTTATGTTAATGGACTACTCTTTTCCTTCTTCATTTATCAAAGCTCTTATTCCATTGATGTGTTTAGTTTTCATTAAAAACACCAATCATTGTTCTAGGAATACTTTGAGAGGGCCATTGTATAGGTTTGTGTTTCCAATATGATAATCTGCCCCTTTTATTGGGATCTTACTATGAGCTAATCCCCATTTGAAAAAACTATCATTATGATCGTCTTTCATGTCAAAAAGGCTATCTTCTGCTTGCATTAACTGACCCATGCTTGTCAAATGATTGTGAATGCACTCTTAACTGTGATTTGATAACTATGCATAAAAGGACTGCTTCCTTTGTTGTCCCATCATATCAAGGTAACTTGCACCATTGTACTATGAATTTTTCCAACTTGATTGTTATGGTGAATGCCTTTCCTTGGCATGTATGTAACTATTATAACTTGCACCCATTTCCATTTATGAAATTTTCACTTTATTCCTCTTTTGTAACTAAGAGGATAGTATGTTTGGCTCAACCCTTATGGGAGCCACATTTTCCTCCACATATTGTGATGTTGAATAAAGTAATCCTGCAATGGAAAATGTACCTATACCTACACAATGAACAAGCAAGTTAAATAAAACAATGGAGTTTGGAGCTTGATAATGATTGATGATCTTTTCTTAGATACTTGTGATAACTACATATCTGATTTAATGCCTCATAAAAGTATATTATATGTCTGTTGATATTGCATATGAGGAGAATTGGAATCCTGAGCTCTAACACCAACTATTTCATCTCTTTCAGGCATTTTTGGAGCTTATGAATGAAGGGAACTGAAGATGTTGAAGATCAACCCTAGGGTTTGTCATTCAGGAAATGACAGATCCCTATTCCTTTCATGTGTTCTTTTCTTTTCTTCATATGTATTATTTACTTTTATGTTACATTTTATCAGTCATTGTCACAGCTTGTGTGAACACCTTAAGCATACTTTTTGCAAAAAGAATAAAATAAAACAATTCTATGCAAATTTTGTGTAATCTTTTCTTTTGTAAAATGCTTGCATAATAAAATTGCAATACTTCACTTTATGGCATTATTTGCATGATAATGAGAATCTAGCAAAATTTTATTTTTTATGCACATTTCACTCTAAAGTCTTCACAGCAAAAACACCAGTGTTATCTCAGCTTGACCAAATTGGGCTGAAAAGCACAATTTGGTAATAAGTTTATACATCCTAATCCATATTAGTTGATCATAGGGGTCAAGGATGATGGGATTGAAATTTTGTTGCCATTTTGCATATACAGTGGTGAGCTTTCCTTCTCCCATAGACCTCCTTCCACGATTTTTTCTCTTTCTTCTTTTGACGTAAAGATGGCCACAAAGAATCCTATGGGTAGGAATTTAATCATGATTGGGGTTTTCCAATTGATTTATGCCCATTCCTTGATATTCTTCCTACTTACTTTACTACCAATAAATCTACATATGATCACTAATTTTTCTAATATCTCTAGGTCTTCCTCTACTTCTTCCGCTAGTTCTATTGTTTGGAGGTATGATTGTTCTTTTGGGGGTCTTTGCTTGAGATTGATCTCTTTTGAACTTGTTTCCCGTGTTTTTCTTAGTTTTTCTATTTCCATGGCTTCTTCAATTTATTTTTTTTGTATTTGTTTTCTTTTCTCAAGAATGGATTGTAGCCAATTGATTTTTGATTCAAAATTTTTATATTTGCAGTTGTCTTTGAAATCATACTTTCACACTTGTGTTATAAAATTCACATGTGCAAGATCAATTTAGTATTTAACTCAAATTTTAGATTTTAGATTCACAATTTTTATTATATTATAGTCTTCTTATCTCTATCAACACAACATCGTGATGATAGATCATGGAGTATGACCCAAAACATTGATGTAAAAAATGTACATAGTTTCAATCTAGAAATTTTAGCACTATTTTATCATTGACTATGGAAACTTCATGTGTATGTTTTATGTGGCTTGGGTGATGTTTGCTTTACATAAGTTATTGATGACCCCTCATACTGAATTTATAATATAACACAAATTTAATTTTAACTTGAATTGAATCTACATTGAAACTATTTATTTTTCCAAGAGTATTGTTTTAAAATGAGTCAAAATTAAGAGCATGGTCTAGTAATGTGAGGAATTAGGATATAAACAGAGGACTCATTACCACATATGTAATCCAACTCATTACATTGTGATTTTATTTATTTTTAATTAAAATAAATAAATTTAAAATATTAAAATATATATATATATATATGATTGTATTATTACAACTTATAGTCCAACAATTTTTTTTAATAATCTCTTAGTAGTTCAACAACTCCACAAATTTGTCCTTGTAATAGGTATATAAAAAAATTGAAAGTAGAATTATAAATCAATGAATAAAAACTATTACTTCAAAAACTTACACACAACATAAAAAAATATTAAATTTATTAATAAATTAAAAATAAATCTCTAAATCGATATTCAAAATAATCTTAAGAACATTCTAAAAGGAAAAAAACATTTATAATTTTATCTTTGAAAATATTATAAATGTACCTTTATAACATATGCTAATATATATATATATATAGTAATATATATTATTATATATTTATTACTAGTAGTATATATATTAATATATCTATATTTTGATTGGTAAGGTAATTGTATTAAACTTAAAGGAGAAACATTACATTTATCCGTTACTGTCTTTTCAGGTATATGGTAAAAAATCAAACCCTGCCTAGCTATGAGACACCACCCAGGCAAAACCATCTCAACCACGCAAGGATGAGGCAAAAAATATGTGAAACTAATCACTCACAACTAAACAACCATTACATTAGCCTATGCTATGACACATGACCATTATAGACATACCCACTATGACTTAACAATTGCCCCAAAGATTATTCTAGGCAAAGACCTTGAAATCATAGCACTAGGAGTCCGACCTCGTAGCCACCAGGTTGAATTTTTATCGAAGATAATCAGTCCCCACAGAAGCGATCCTTCGATGAGCAACTAGGTCCATCCCCTCTAGGTCTAGGAGGATGGGGTAATGCTTGACTATAGCCCATAGACACCAAGCAAGTGAAGATACCATGGGCGTGGTATGCCCACACCCAAAGAACCTGTAGCCAAAGACTCACCCAAACCCACCAATAGGTCCACCTTAAATAGACACTACATTATAACATTAATTTCAATTTTTGGCACCTCTAAGTTAAGAAGCCTTGCCAGAACACAAGATGAAATGTGAGTATCGAGGTGATAGCACTCTCTGCCTTGCATAAAATATTTTCCAATAATAAATTTAATCATTGTGAAGGTGAGAAAGTCTAGATGCCGAATAATGTGACACAGCCTTAGAGTAGTCACTTGACCTTTAAAGGCCATCTACCTCTTGCTACTCCAAAGATGCACTGGAGTATCCATCCCACCATAATGCAACCCACTAGCAGAGACACAAATGCAAAACATCACCATGCCAAATGTGATCTAAACTTGGCAATTTAACTTCTCATGGAAACTTTATGAAACCATAATGGATGTTAGAGCTCTAGCACACACCTCATCCTTGACAAACAAAAAGAAAAATATGTAATTACCACTACTTACCCATGACAGCTGAAACCACACCTTGCAATTAATACCAAATTCTATGCATGTGAACCATTCGAAGGATTTGATGTAGGCACACTGGGAAATGATGACGATTTGATAGCCACCCCTGCCACCACACCATCGACAACCTAGCAATGCTAGCATTGTACCCTCTACACAACTCTGATGTGGAGAGGGACCCTCCTCACCACCCACTATGTGTATATATATATTACTATATATAGTAATATATATAGTAAAATGCTATCAAAGAGCTAGAACTCATTATATTAAGTAAAAAATGTATTGCATCCTTATTTTTTCATTTTTTGTATTTTGGGTATATTTTTCTTTTAAGACCTATGATGGGTGAGAGAGTTGTATGATCACTTATACAACCAATAATATAGAGTAGTATGGTCATGAAATTATACTTAAAGGATGGAGTTATCCTACATTAAGAAACTATCAATTGTAATAAGATATATTGAATTATCATCTAGGGATGTACAATTGAATGTGGTATGTACTAATTGTACACTAAGAGATTTATGGGGTATCTAAAATACTTTCATTCATTAAAGAAACCATAAGATAAAAAGGTAAGCATTACTAAATCAACAATTAACTAATGGATTAAAGAGTAGTGCTAATATTAATCTTAAAAATCACAACTATAAGTAAATGGTAGGTTCAGTTGGAAGTCCTATACTAAATACTAATCAATAGTTGCTACATGAATATTTCACTATCTTTAACTTATAATTGAATGCAACAATATTAAAAAAAATAAAATACAAAGTAGCATTGTACCTCAAGTGAGCTCTTTTGTGCACTCGTTACACTAAATAATCAACCAAAAGTCAAAGCCTCGTGTATATTACTTCATAGGAATAAATAAAAATTGTTCGAATTTAATTGCTTACTTCAAAATAGAATATACATAATATATTTTTATTGATTCGTCAATCCACTATTCTTTGCAATATATAAGCTTAACTATTCCTAACTAATCTTTGACTCATCATTATATCTATCACTAATCCTTGTTAAGTAGGGAGTTACTTTCTAGAAGAATAATATTGAGAAATAAAGTCCTACAATAAATCTACTAACATTAAAGAGAAGATCCAATCATAGAGGCATGTGTGGACATACGATAGAATCATGTAACAAAAAACATTAGCATTTGCTATAAAATAAGAGTCCCTAGTTTAACAATCATTTATTGGTAGTAAAATTCTAATTCAACTAATCAATCCTCCATAGTCATGGCCAAGTCATCACTAGTTTGTATGATGCATGTTGTTGCAAACCTAAACCCTCTCTTGGCTACATGAATGTATTCCCTCATTGTCACTATAAACACTTCAACTACAAGTACTCTCATGATTTTTGTTGATGACTATCTCATCTCTATTTTTCTTGTTGTTAATAAGTTAGTCTTTCTCCAAAAACACCTATTCATTAATATTAATCATATTATTCCATCACATCTTAATAAAAAACCATATACTTTATGAAAATATTTTATCAAAATATTGACAACTATGTCTAGTGCATCATATTATAGATTGGATCCTGAACCATATGCTCTTTGGCTAAAAATATCATATTTGATCCTAAACAATAAAGAGGCTCATTGGTTATTAGTAAGGGACTTTAACTCTCGTTTATATCCTTCTAAAAAGTGGGGGCCCTATGGACTATTCTGATAGTATGGCAGACTTGGTTGATCTATTAAGTGCTACAGGAAGTTTGTAGATATAGACATAAAGGGTTAAAACTACACATGGACCAATAGGAGAATGGGAGATAACCTAATCCAAGTAAGACTTGATAGGTTTATTTTCTCCTTTAATTGGGCTACTTTACTTAGCTCCAACTTGTTGGAACCTCCCCCGATTGTCTCTGACCATAACCCTTTGCTCCTTATCCTGAATGAGCATTCTACTATTGGTCCCTTTCCCTTCTAGTTTGAGATAATGTGGAGCTCTCACCCGAACTTTAGGAATAAATTTATGGTTGGTGGAATGTACCTATCCATGGCTCCCCCATGTTTAGGATCTTTCAAAAACTCAAGCATATAAAAAATATGGTAAAATGTTGGAATAAGTGGGTGTTTGGGGATGTTTTCCATTAGAAACATGAGCTTTCTAATAAACTTAAAGAGACACAAACAAGAATGGAGAAGGGGGATGTTTTTGAGAAGACCTATCAATAGGAGAAAGATTACAGCACAAAATGGGATAAAGTGTTGAAAAAAGAAAAAATATTTTGGAAACAAAAATCCAAAATTCAATAGCTAAAAGGAGACTATAATGCTTCTTCCACATCTTGGCTCTCGAGCATAGAAAAAGGAACCAAATTAAAAATTTGAAAGATGATTTGGGAGTAGAATCCACTACTCTGGCTTAGATTGGCCAATTGGCCTCTAGATATTTTCAACATTCCTTATCTAAGCCTATTGAGGCCCCTAACTTTGTTACTGATGACTTGTTAGTGGACTCCATCCCTGCTTCTCTAACTAATTTAGATAATGTTTCTATCTTCAAAGTTGTCACTCCTAAGGAAGTCAAAATTGCATTTTTCAACATGGGTGCCTTCAAGGCCCCTGTACTAGATGGATTTCCTCTAGCTTTCTTTCAATAGTACTAGGAAATTGTGGGAGAGAACTTATTCCTTGCTTCCAATGACTTATTCAATTTGGGAAAACTTCTAAAAAAATTGAACCATACCTTTCTAGTCCTAATTCCTAAAAATGATGACCCCCAGACCATGGTTGATTTTAGACCCATCAGCTTATGTAATACAATCTACAAGATCTTTTCTAAAATTTTGGTTAACCACCTGAAACCTTTTCTTGATAAAATGATTAGCCCTTGCCAAAAAGGTTTTGTCCCTGGTCACCATATTTTTGGATGCTACAACTTCCACACATGAAATCATGCACTCAATGGACAGAAGTAATTGTGCTTGTATGGCTTTTAAACTCGACATTTTCAAAGCTTATGACAAAGTTCTATGGATTTTTCTCCTTAAAGTTTTGACTAGGGTGGGATTCAATTAGACTATGGTGAACCTCATTTTTGAATGCATATCTACTATCAAGTACTCTATTTTGGTCAATAGGGTTCCACATGGCTTCTTCAATGTTGGTAGAGGGATAAAACAGGGAGATCCCCTTTCACCATACCTCTTTATTATGTTTGTTGATGTCCTAAGAAGGAATGTTTCAAGGATGCTAGTTGATGGTTCTATTATGGGGGTCAAATTGGCCACTTCCCTTGAAACTTTTTCTATACAACAATTTGTGGATGATACCATCCTCTTTGGGAAAGCTTTTGTGGTGGAAGTTAGAAAATGGAATAATTGTCTAAACAATTATGCCTCTAGTTTTGGCCAGTGTATGAAGTAAAACAAGAGCATGATCTTCTTCTTTAATAGCACACAAGCCCTTTAGGATAGGACGACTGTTGTTTTCGGCTGTAAGAGTGCTTCCCTTCCTTCTATGTACCTTGTACTCCCTCTCATGGTTAAAGAAGTAACACCTGACTTTTGGAACTCAATCCTTGAAAGAATGCAAATAAAATTGGTTGGATGGAAAGAATATACCCTAAGCCATGCTAGTAAGTTGTAGCTTTTGGATACTACTCTCCAAGGGATGCCGGTATATTTTCTATCCATTTTCAAAATCCCTAGATATATTGTTGATAAATTTGAAAAAAATCAAAGTAATTTTCTTTGGTCTAGTACAAAGGAAAAAAAAGAAATCGACTTTGATAATTTGGGATAAGGTCTATCTCCCTAAACATGGTGGTGGCCTTGGAATAAGAAAAATTCAACCTACTAATAAAGACCTGATTGCAAAGGTTGGATGGGACTAGCTAAGGAATAGAAAGGAATGGTGCAAGTTTCTAAATGTGAAATATCTCAACAACATTTCCCTAATCAGATGCCTCTTGGATGACCATCCCAGTGGTTCGTTGATTTGGAACAATATATGTAGGGTTAAAAATCTATTGCACTCTAGGTTGAGATGGAAACTGGGTAATGGTAGAAAAATTAGATTCTAGGAGGGTCCATGAATGCTTGAAATCCCCGTCTCTCAATTTGACTTTAGGAATTTGATTGTATTTGTTGTAGTTTTTTTTGACAACAATGTGAGAAACTACTTGTGCAAGCTGAATGACTATGAAATGGAAAATGTTGGAGAATAGTTGCCCTCATTCCCTGGAGTTAAGGTATCAGGCTAAGAATCTGTAGGACATCCTCTCCCTAACTAGAATAACCATTTTTACCTTGGAGGATGAATTATATTAGACTAGGGAAACCAAGGGTAATCTCTTAGTAAAGTTTGTCTACAATTTGTTGTCACTGCAAGGAACTCATAATAGTATTTTAAAACAAGTTTGGAATAGGCATCTTACATTAAAAAAAAAAAATTGGTGGAAAGTGAGTCATAATGGGATCCTCACTCAAGAAAATCTAAGGAAAAGGTGATTTCAAATGCTAAATAGATGTATGTTATATAAGAACAATGAGGAGATTGTCCCTCATATGTTATTTTGGTGTCTATTTGCTATTGAAGTTTGAGAGTTTTCCTTTGGAATATTGGGTATTCATTGGACCATGAATGGTTACCTCAAGAGATTTTTTGATAGTTGGATCAGTCCCTATCACCATCCTCTTCCTATAGAAATATTAAGGTGGTTTCCTCCTATTCTATGTTGGTGTTTGTGGAAAGAAAGGAATAATCAAATTTTTAGAAATGTGGAAAAAAACCCTAAGGAGGTTTTTTGTATTGGTCTTAGACTTATTACTGAGAGTGTATCCTTGTATGTTTGGTAACCGGGAAGTCCTTGGTTAATAAACTGTTCCTGAGAAAGAAGCTGTACACTTTGAGAATGTAGGAATGAGGGTCTGTAGCTGATCATTTGAACACATTCAACATGTTGATTGCATAGTTAACATCTATTGGTGTGAAAATTGATGAAGAGGATTGTTGTATGCTTTTATTGTGTTCTTTTCTAGACTCTTGGGATCACCTGGTGATGGCTATTGGGAGTAAAACATCCAATTTCAAGATGAAAGATGTTGCTTCTTTATTATTAGAAGAGATGAGAAGGAAATCTTCTGAGATGGCAAAGGAGGCTCTTACTGTTAGAGGAAGGTCAAAAGAGAAAGGAAAGAAGAAGGACAAGAAGTCCAAATTGAAATAAGAGGGGAGATCAAAGTCTCTTGGCAAGAAGTCCAAGGTGAAGTGTTGGAATTATAGGCAACTTGGTCATGTCCGAAAGGATTGTAAAGAGGAGAAGAAGAAGAAAAAGAAGTATTCTTCTGACAATGATTCTTCTCAGAGTGATGCAGACACCTTCATTGCAGCCTTGGCTAAACAGGCATCAGATGATGTCTGGCCAATTGATTCTGGAGCATCTTTCCACATGACATCTCATAGAGACTAGTTCACAAAGTATGAAGAATACGATGGTGGAAAGGTGTACTTGGCAAGTGATTGAACTTTGGAGATTGTTGGCCATGGAAGAGTCAGAATTCAATTCCCTGATGGAAGAGTGAAGGGAATTAATAATGTAATGCATATACCAAGTCTAGCTCGAAACTTACTTTCTGTTAGTATGTTGAATGATATTGGAGTGCAAGTCACGTTCTCCAGAAATGGCTGCAAGATGATTAGAGGCTCTATGGTGCTAGCAAGAGGTGCTCGTGTTGGTACCTTGTATAAGCTTGATGCACATGTTGTGCAAAGCAATAGTGTCTCTGCAAAGTCACAAAAAGCTACTCATGGAGGTAAAGAGGGAAATGTTCCTAATTGTGTAAACTCTAAGGAAGTTAAACTTCCAGCAAAAAAGACTATGCTATAAACTTCCAGCAAAAAAGACTATGCTATGGCATCATAGGCTAGGCCACATTGGTGAGAAAGGTTTAAAAACCTTGAAGAATAAAAACCTGGTTGAGGGGCTCCAAGATTGTAACCTTGAATTTGAATTATGTGAACATTGTATATATGGAAAACAACACCGTGTTTCTTTTTATTCTAGTCCTCATAAATCTTCTAGTTTGCTAGATTATATTCATTTTGATGTATTTGGTCCAGTGAATGTTCCTTCTTTGTCTAAGTCAAGGTATTATGTATCGTTTATTGATGATTATTCGAGAAGAACATTTGTTTATTTTTTGAAAAGTAAATTAGAAGTGTTCAGTCGATTTAAGGAATTCAAGAACCTTGTAGAAAATCAAACTGGAAGAAAAATAAAATGTTTAAGGATGGATAATGGTGGTGAATTTTTTTCTAATGATTTTGAGAGGTATTGTAAAGACCATGGGATTAAAAGACATAAGACTACACCTTATACTCCACAACAAAATGGAGTTGTAGAAAGGTTCACAGGACAGTGATGGAGAGAGCACGCAGTATCTGAGTAGTGCTGGCTTGGAGGAGAAGAGGGCTGGGCAGTTGCTACAACATGTTACTTGATAAATCATTCTCCAAATTCTGCTCTTGTTGAGAAAACAACTTTGGAAGCATGGTCAGTAAGAATCCCTCTTTAAGACATATTTGTGTTTTTGGCTATGAGGCATATGCACATGTGTCATATGAGAAAAGATCTAAATTGGAGAACAAGGTTGTCAAATGTATTTTTATTGGTTATAGTATTGGCATAAAAGGATACAAGCTTTGGAATCCTGATACGAAGAAGGTTCTATGTAGCAGAAGTGTAATCTTTCATGAGTTGAAGTCTTCTACCTTGGATCTGCAGTTAGAGACAAAATCAGAAAACAAAAGGATGTAGTTGAAGTTCCTCTGGTGCCAGATAAAGAGGAATTCAAAATTCAAAATGTACCTAAAACTGGGAGAGCTCAAGTAGTTCGAAAGTTCTGAAGAAGAAGAAGAACCTCACCTCAGAAGTGAGGAGGTCAACTCATGAAAGAAAGCAACCTGATAGGTATGGGTTTCTTTGATAGATTCTACTTGTTCCTATGCTTTAATTTCTAGCACTGATGAGCCTAGGATTGTGAAAGAGGCATTTAAAATGTCTGATTCAAACTCTTGGTTGGAAGCCATGAATGAAGAAATGGCATCATTAGAAAAGAATGAGACTTGGAGTTTGGTGCCCTTACCTAGAGGCAGAAAAGTTGTGAGCTGCAAATGGGTATTTAAAAAGAAGATTGGTCTGGATGGTGGTGTGGAAAAATATAAGGTGAGGTTGGTTGCGAAGGGTTATTCCCAGATAGAGGGAATTGATTATGGGAAAAAATTTCTCATGTAGCTAAGCTAGCGTCCATTAGATTTCTTTTGTCACTTTCAGCGCGTATGACTTAGAGGTCGAATAGATGGATGTGAAGACAACATTTCTTCATGGTGATCTTGAAGAAGAAATCTATATGTCCCAACCTGAACTTTGTGGAGAAAGGTAAAGAAAAACTGATTTGCAAGTTAAAAAATTCTATGTATGGGTTAAAGTAGTCTCCTAGGATGTGGTACTAGAAGTTTGATACTTTTTTATTGTCTTTGGGATTTGTAAGATCAAAATCTAATCATTGTGTGTACTATAAAGCTGAAAGTGACCAAGTGCTTATTATTGCTCTCTATGTTGATGATATGATATTCATAGGCAATAGTAAGTTAATGATTTATGATCTTAAGTCTCAGTTGTCTGCTAAGTTCGAAATGAAAGATCTTGGTGCAGCAAGGTATATTCTAGGGATGGAGATAACTAGGGATAGGAATAGTAGAAAATTTTGGCTCAGTCAAAGTAAGTATATCAAGACTATTCTAGAGAGATTTTGCATGAATGATTGCAAGCAGCTAGTTGTTCTAGTTTTGCATGGAATGAAGCTATCTGTTGAAGACTATCCAAAATATCCTACTGAGATGGAGGGCATGACCAATGTACCCTATGCTAGTGTGGTTGGTAGTCTTATGTATGCAATGGTATGTACAAGGCTAGACATTGCTCAAGCAGTGGGAGTTCTTAGTTAGTTTATGGCTAATCCTGGAAGAACACATTGGGATGTTGTGAAGAGAGTGTTTAGATATTTGAAGGGGACTTCAAAATATGCTTTGTGTTACCATGGGAACTTGGTTGAATCATAGAGTACTCTCAGCATTCGAGGTTATGTAGATTTTGATTGGGCAGGGGACATTGACAGTAGGAGGTCCACCAATGGATACATTTTCATGATGAATGGTGGTGCAGTGAGTTGGATGAGTAAGCGCCAGGCTATGGTCGCTTTGTCCACTACGGAGGCTGAATACATGGTAGCCACACATGCTTGTAAAGAAGCAGTTTGGTTAAAAATTTTGTGTTCTAACATTAGTTTTGATGCAGGGCAAATAACTATTTTTTGTGACAGTCAGAGTGCAATTTTTCTGGCAAAGAATCCTACTTTCCATGCCAGGATGAAACATATAGATGTATAGTACCACTTTGTACGAGATATGGTGGAGGATGGAAAGGTTAGTTTGGAAAAAAATGATACTCTGGAGAATGTTGCAAACGCATTGACAAAGCTAGTGAGCACAAACAAGTTCAGGTGGTGTGCAAATTCGATGGGCCTTAGTGCCCATGATTTTTAGTAGTTTTGTTGTGCTCTGGAGGTGCCTATGTGATCTTCGTCAAGTGGGATATTTTTGGAAATATGTGCTTCAATCCCACAGGTTGAAACCTCTAAGACAGCCAAGTCGGTGTGACATGCTTTGTGTCTGTTCGACTAGTAGTTGCAACCTTGGTGAACAGTTTTGATCACTGTGACCTTGCTTCAGTCATGCCGAATGTATCTATCACTGTGACATTATGATCACTGTGATAATTTATATCTCACTCTGCCCGAGTTGATCTCTTTCCAATGGGTCAGTGTCAAGTGGTGGTCGAGGAGACACATGGCGATTGGAGTCTTTGAGGTAACACAGAGGTTTTGCTATGAACTCTCAGTGATGAAGGAAAGTCTCACCGACAGTATACACTTAGAGTACCATATGGTGGCTTGATATGAAGTCTTACCGATATGAATATCTCTGGCTGATAGGCCACTCTTATCGGATATCAGGGAGACTCTGGGTGACAAGTGGAGGCATCGAGATAACATGAAGGGTTCACTAAGAACTCTTAGCAATGAAGAGAAGTATTGCTGACTATTGTTTGGTGCTTGATATGACTTAAGACTTCAGAGTAATGTCTCAGTGAAACTGGTAAGTCTTGGCAATAGATGAATACTTCAGGATAACTTGTGAACCTCGGTATGATCTCCTGGCGAAAGCGATAAGTCTTGCTGACTGTTGAACATTTCGGTATAACATAAAGGCTCAGTATGATCTCTTAGCGAAAGTGAAAATTTTTGGAGATAGTGATACACGTGATGATCATCAGTATGAGGTCTTGGCGACATGGCGAAGTCTTAGTGATAGATCTCTGGACTCAGTGTAACCTCTTGTCAATAGTAAGGACTCTTGGTGATATCGAATGTTGGCTTCGTGGCATCAGGGAGACACAGTGTCTCACCGACATTCCAACACAAGGTGAACACCTTTGATTGAGTGAAGACTATCCTACATGGCTTGTATTCGACCAATCAGTGAAGCTGAATGGGAACTGCTAGCAGTTGGACTATTGTGGCCGTTACTGAGAGGAAGTTCGACAGACAGGGGTGTCATGGATATACTCTATGATTGCATATTGTGATCGGTTTCATGGTTCAATGAACAGATGGGTGAAGATTTTGAATGGTGATCAGTGTAAGTTTGATTCTAAGAGCATTGTAATGTGAATGTTCTGTAGCAAGGTTGATCATTGTGAATGCTATCATAAATTGACATCAAAAAGATAAGTCTAATCTCTGTATGTAATTCTTATTACTGTAATACAAAGTGACTTCTCTTGGTGTGGTGGGTTTTTCTCTGGTAAGGGTTTTCCCACATAAATCTGGTGTTCATATGTGTATGTCTAATTCTCTGTTTTTTTTATCTCTTTCAAGTGCATCTTATTTGGACTGTAATTACAAAATTTAAAGGTATCTCTGCATTCTTCCCTGAGGTTTTGACATTAGGAGAGTTGCTTCTGCACTTAGCTTTAATTACACTTGTGAGCATCCTAGGATTCCATATCCCCTTCCTATTGCATCTAAACATTGTGATACAAGTTCTCCTCCTTGAGCAAGGATTTCTTTTATCACCTCTTTTGTGATACGGGTTCTCCTCCTTGAGTGGAGTTTGCTTTTACCAATCATACCTAGCGGTGTGGGTTCTAATCTTGAAGCAAGTTTTTCTTTCACTACATGCTTTGTCCATTTTAGTTCATCTCTCTCTTTCTATCTAGTTGTTCGTGGAGGTGGAAACACCAAAACAAGGGTTTGACTGAGTCAAACCCCTATACAGCCCCTACACTTTCTTAATCTTATAGATGTAGGTATTAAAGACATCTACTAGTTGGAGGCTTCATTACTTGGGTTTACATGATCATTTTCTATCCCTTATTCTTTTACTTTAGCATTTATTCTTTACTTTTCTTCAGTTCTATCACATTCTGTTATTTTCCTATGCTTTAGAAGTTCTCAACAATTAGAGTGGAAGTAGTCATTTCTCTATTTTATGTGGTAAAATCACTCTCTTGTTTGTACAAGATGCTAGTGTGCCTCTTGGTTTCCAGTGTGTTGCCTTGTTGTCTATATGTCATGCTACCATCCTTAGGTCGAGAGCTTGTCAGTCTATCCAAAAAATCTCTTTGACTAGCTCTTTCCAATCCTAGAACTCTCGCCATTGTTCCTTGAGGTAGTTTAGGGTAGTTTTCCCCATGAGGCTCTCTAAATGAAGAGAAATCATGAGTAGTGAATCCCCCTTCTCTACATTTTGGTGAACTGAACATGACACAGGAAATTAGGAATTTATTTACCCCTACTTGGTGGGGTCATAACTTTTTACTTGGTGCTCAGAACTTGGAACCATTTACACGGTTGGAAAGGCCTCCTAGAGGACTAGTTCAGTCCCTAAAATATTGTGCCTTTGACAACTGAATTTTAGGGACTGATGCAAGTTTCAACCCCAAATTACGCTCTAAAGACATGTTGATGGTGTTTTCTGCACAACAACAACTCAGACAAGATACAAGTATCCTATCTCTCTTGAAAGGTATATCTCTATTAGCAAGCCTCAAGAGATAACCCCAAGGTCTCTAATGTCAGGTCTTGATGATGCATAAACAACTCAAATAATATGTGAAAATGTTGGTAATCACAAAGGGACCTTACTACAAGCAAATACTGAATCCTTAGATTTATCAGATCTAGCAATATGGTGATACTTTTTAACCCTAAATCTAATCCAAATGACAAAGAAATAGCAAAAGAGATAAGGGTTTTAGAGAGGCTTCTAAATTTAACACTAGCCCTAAGATTGACAATGTAAATGATAAACACTTGAAATAGACCAATCCCTCAGAAACTGATTTCTGCTTGACCCAGATGAATCTGCAATCTTACAGAAATAGTGCAATCTTCTAAGGTATTAAATATTTTCAGATCATGAACATTCATCCAAAACAACCTTATTGCAATTGCAATGAACAAATATTCACAATTGAACTAAGCACTGTGAATGTAAAAGTCTAGGCTAACTTTGTGAAGCAACTAACAGTTAGCTAGCTGCAAAAAGTATGGACTAGAGATTGTTGTAAACACTTCAAGAATCAAACCATATACATCATCAAATCATCTAACATTAACCTAGCATACATCAAATAAACTTAAGCAATTTCAAAAGATAGAATCACAAGAACCATGCCAAATAAAATTGAACACAAGAAAGACACCAAATCACAATGTTTTTACTTGCATTAAATCATCCACAATAGCAACAATTCTAGTCTTTTGTTATAGCACTTGCTTTGAAAACGATACTAACTCCTAACTCTAACTCTTGCTATACTACTTAATTCACTCCAATATAAAAACTATCTAGCCCTTACAAATGAGGCAAAATGTCATATTTATAGATACCCTTAAGATATGTCAGCCTAAATAAGTTTACAATAATAATCAGCCACAAAACAAGTTGGCCAAAGGGAATTCAAAATAAAGTGAAATATGCATTGAATGCATGCACTCCATCTAGGTCAGCCTAGGATTTCCAAAAAAGCTCGGTCCAATGCATGTGAAGGAGGATAAAAATAATGGGGAAGCACAAATTCTGATGAAGCATTGCATTAACTACTTCCCCCTTTATCCTTAGCATGTTCCATCCTATCCTGTACCATCAAAAATATCCTATCCAAGTCGGTTGTAGGTGGCATAGCTAAAACCTTAATCCTCCTTTCAAGGGACTTTATGTCCTCTCTTGACTACTCCACTATTTTATCCCATTCCCCCTTACTGGTTTGATACTTGTCCATCATTGCAATGTATGTGGATGCATCATCCAACTGATGTCCAGTGACTGGATCCTCACTATTTGGAGAATATACATCTCACCACCATTTTATTAACCACCATTTTACAGATCTTAGTCAAGGTATCCTCAATTTGTGCCCTCTACTTATACACCTTCTCTAGAACCCTTTGCCTTATTTGCAAAAATTCAAACCATTCCCAAGGTTCTGCAACTCTGGAGGAAGGAAAAATACCATTACTCATCAATTTATCTTCAATATATTCCATGACAGTTTTGGTCTTTTGTAGCAAGAGATCCACATCCTCCTTATCTTGAGCAACTACATTCTCTAACCAGTCTATTGACCTCATGGAATCTCCACTAGTTGAAAGAAGGTCCTTCATAGCATTGTCTCCCTTAACTTGCACTCCCTGCAACCAACTCATTGTGGCATGAGTAGTAGCTTTCATTCTTTCTAACTCAATTATTGTTTCCTGTGGTAGGAAGCTTGTAGCGGATGATGAGGAGCTAATGGATTGAAAGGGATTCATTAAATCCTACAAGTACTTATTTAACTTCTCATTCTCCCTCTTTAACTCCTTAGCTTGTACCTCCTTCCTCAATCTTCCCAAGATTACAGCACTAGAGCCTTCATATTCTTCAATTTCTTGTTAAATGGAAGTAGGCCCTAGGTTGATAGTCTACATAGTATAATCACTACCAGCCACACCATCCCTATTCTTATTAGGATTGGGAGTAGCAATGTGAACCACCATGTTATTTGCTTCATCTCTCTCGATCCTTGAAATAACCCTAGCCTTCTTCTTCATTTTACCTTACCCAATCTGGGCCAGTAGGTCATCCCAATTAGGAAGAGTGTCATCCACTGCAACCTGCTTACTCCTCAACTCTCTATCCAACCAAGCAGGAATTGTGGGATCTGACTGCACACTACCATTTCCAACTATATCTTGATGATCCTTGGATGCTTCTTCATACAAATCTTTCCCTTTAGGAGTTTCTTCAACTTTACCCTCTTTTCTCTTGTCATGTTCTTCCTCATGCACCAATGAAGGATTTTTTCTTGGTACTTCCCTTTGAGGAGGTCTATCCTCTTCACTTCTCACAAGAGAATCCTCATAAGTCACCAGAGGAGATTGCAACACCTTTTCTATCTCTACCTCAGCATTGTAGAGTTCGCCCTCTTAGAATTCTTCTCCTTCTTGATCTTGAGAATCTTCAGCATCTTTGGGTTCATCCGGTACCTTATGAGCTTCATGAGAAAGAGGAACACTATCATGTTTAGTGGTAGGAATAGCTATAGGAGAACCTTTCTTTGGTACACCATCTTTAGGAGATGGAGTCCTTGATCTTCGCATGTACACCTGTGTTTTCTCACTCGAGCTTTCCACATTAACAACCGGTGGGTCAACTTCACCTCCTGCCTTGGAAGTCTCCTTTTCTTTCTGTGACAGCCTTACTATTATTCTTCTTTTGGGCATGGAAAAACTAGCCTCTTTTCCTTGTTTTTCAACTTCATCCTCTGCAACCTTCTTTGTCTTTGAGACGTGTTTCCTATTTTTAGCAATGGGCTTTCTTTGTTTCCCTGCCTCTCCAACTTCCTCTACTTGAGCATCCTTAATTTTATTTTGAAGGGAGAACTCACCTTAGTCTTACCTTTAGGATCCTACTCTATTGACTCCTTAGAAGTGGAATGGGACTCCAAGTCTCCCATCAAATCATAGGTGCATTGCACCCCCTCACTTTCCAGTTCCCAAATCTTGTGCTTAAGCCATAATTTTGTATATTTAATCACTGGAGTCATAATTTTCTCTTTCTACAGCCAGTCTATTTCTCCCACTAGTTTATCCTTCACAACCTCATAATCATGGCCTTGAATCAAATCTCCATCATCATCTATTTGATCTAGGATGACCTTAACATTGTACAGTCTAATCAAATTAACTGGCAGCCTAGAGAACTTTTTCTTTCGAATTTAAAACTCATCTTTACAGTTAGCCCAATAATCCTCTAGGTCAACCTTGTGACTATATTCTCTACTTGATTTCTTCTGGGCTTCACTAGTTCTGTCAAATCTATACCTCTTAGAATGAAAAGAAAGGCCTAGATTACTCATCTCTTCTTCAGAAAAGTGTGTCATATGTATGGAAGGGCAAGCTTCATTACTGCCCACCCTTAGGGGAAAGTCATTTCCAAATCTGGTTTTATGCTTCTCCTTTTTCACTATGGCATTGAAATCACATATTTGTCTTGTGACCTCCAAGAGTACAAGGTGATCAGTAGGATACCTAGGAAGCCTGTAAGGGGCCCTCTGACAACCATCTATCCTTATGTAAGAGAAGGTGGGAAACTGTATGAACCAAGCTCCATACTTGTTGACCAACTTCTTAGCATTTTCAGATATTCTTACATGCTTTGCACCCTGGAGCAATCTAGTGATGTACATGGTGAATGCATCATTCACCCTTCTATAGCTTGAGCGTCCCAGATGTAGCTGTGGATAGACTTCATATATTACATCTCATCCAAAGGTTCCTCGTGTACTTAGCCCCTTATATGGATGAAACCTAGCCAAATCATAGAACATATAAGACATCATTGTGAAGCTCTTAGTTTACAATAAATTGCACAATTTATCATGTATCATGGCACTTATAATTCCTACCCAATGATAATTAGTCTTTTGTTCCATCCTTACTATGACAAGGAACATCCAATTTTCAAAGAATCCTACACTCTTCAAACCTATTACCCTTCTAAGCAATGTGATGGCATCATAATATTCTGGATTGAATTTTTCCTTGAACAATTGTTTTAGCAGCTTTGAGATGTGGGGCTTAGGTTTCTCTAGCTAGGAGTTGACCACCTACAGAGCCTTGCTTGAATCATCTTCAAAATAAGTTTCAACAACCTCTAAGTCCAGAGCCACCACATGAGACCTATCAGGCATGTCAAAGGTTTGTGCCACATATATTTGAGAAAAATTTGTCGACACCTCGCCTTGAGGACCAATCACCCTTTGTGTACCTCTATCATAATGCCTAGAACACTCAAGTACTAACTCATAGCACTGAATTGTAGGAGGAAAACCGGCCACATGAGCCAACCTTGACTCTATCAATCTTTTGGCCAACAATGGAGGGTTTGGTTGTGCCATTCTTGTCTTGACTTCCTCATAGTCCCATCTGTGCACATTGGTTTCACCCACCTTAGCCCAAATGGAGGAAAGCTTGGACTCAAGAACCTTGCTCTTTAGGTCAATCTTGATCCTGTCTACCTCTAATACTAAAGACCCCTCAAGACTCTGATCCATCTGTGTACTTTTGGTTCCACCTGCAACTGCCTTACTTGATTCAGCCTATAATCAATAAGAGACCATAATAAATCCTCTTTACCATATTAGAATCTTGGTTAGTTCACCATAAATATCATGCTTATCATTCAAAAATTCAAGAAAATCATGATTAAAATCCACTAATTCATCACAAGACACAAATTCTAAGAAATCTAAGGTTTTCAACCATCCAAGGAAATCAATCCAGAGAGGAATTTCAGGGAATTTCGTGCTAGGTGGATTTTAACAATCATGGCATAAACATCATAAACCAATCACCCACATGAGGAAAAAAGTGTGAAACATCTCTCAAATTATTCAAATTAACCCTGAAATGTCAAGACATACATTATTTAGTCTATTTATTTCTCCAATTCTTCAGATGGAGAGACTTTCAGGAAAATCTATCGAGAGAGGAAATCCGTGAGAAGGGCTCAATTCTGGGTTTTGTGTATCTTCAGGAAAATGAAGGGAGGATGAAGAACCAGGGAATTCTGACTATTAAGGAATTCCACGAAGGCCTTGAATTTCCAGATATTGTCGCTTCTTCATAGTTTCACTCAAATTGATTGAATGATCACAAATTTGAGGACTTGGGACCTAAAGCTACCTCGATTTGGGATTCTTACAGATCATCTTTAAACTTTAAACTCACTTCAAAGAAAATCGATGGGAATTAGTCATGCCCTAAACCTGAAACCCTAAAATTCTGCCATGAACATATAGGACAAGCTTGGGCTTAGCTTACTTATTTTTCTAGGTTTTCAAAAAGTTCTTTATGGCCTACACAAGCAAGCTACCTCATAATGAAACCAAAAAAAAAGCTCACAAACTCACTTGGGATCATCAATCTAACAAAATCGAACAACCCTAGCTTCAAGATGTTCAACTCCCAAACATGAAGAAATTCATACTCCAAGCACACTCAAGACGCCAAAGAATCATTCACATTCAACAATCAAAAGCAAGGAAATGAGTACATACCATTGATGAAGTGAAAATCGATTACAACAATGATAGATAACAATTTTTAGCGCCCCAGCAAACAACAACAGTTATGATGCCCAGGAAAATCACCACCAAATCCAGGAATTCACAAATCCAACATGCCAAGTCTAGCCAAGCACTCAAGATCAAGCACCTCAGATCAATAGAAAGCAAATGATAAAACTTAATGGCACAAAACTCTCTAAAATAAATTAAATACATGCCACAGAAATCATACAATCAAGCATTAATGCAGCTGACAAGACAACCCCGACCAAAATTCAGGAATTCAATAGGACAACAGATATCCAGAGAAATCCGACCAACACGGAATTCCATGAGGTCCCAGAATTTTTGAACCATAGTGTAAAGCAGCCACCACCAGGTTTTCAAAGCATCCAGGGAATTCCACCAAGATAGGATTTTCCCGAGAATAGCAAAAAACCCGAAATGAGTCTAAAACTTGAGATTATCAACAAATATTGTAGAGGGATCATCAATCCGGGTAAGATAAACATTCAAGCCCATGCCAAAGAAAGTAAGGCCTTAAGATCAAAGGACCAAAACACCAGGAATGAAATCAAAAGAGGGTCCTTGCTTTCAGTGGGGTGTGTGTACGAAAAAATACACAACAAGACCTTCGAAAACATGATTTACTAGAACATAGAAAATACCAAAAAAATAAAAAAAATCTAGATTTCTGGTTTTTCTCAGTTCTGTCATCGTAAAATGAATTTGATATCTTCTTTTATTAGTTCAATATCTAATTTTGTTTAAAATTTTAATGATATTCCATTTCATGCATGTGATGGTGACTTGGCTTTACCCATGTCACTCGGTATCTTTGATCCTTCTCATGAGATTCCTCTTGCTTCAAGGGATATCTTGTTGCAAGAAGATGAAATCATTGATACCTTTCTTAATGTTACTTTACCTTCTCTTCATTCCAATGTGCTCTCTTCTAGAGATGTATTAGTGAATGATGAATTTCTTCTCGGTTCCAATGCACTCTCTTCTAGAGATGATACATTAGTGAATGATGAATCTCCTTCCACATTTGATCCTACTTGGATCGATGTTGAGAATATGTCTTCAAATAATTATTCTACTAGTTGTGATGATTCTATAAATGTAATCAATGTCTCTGCTGCCCCTCAAATTCCTAAGAGACCAATCATTTACATGACTCCATCTAGTCCTTCTTCTAAAAGGATTTTTTTTATTGATGGTGTTTCATTTGATGATTATTCTCATGATATTTCTATGGCTCCCTCTTACAGAGTGGTAGCCCATACTTATGAGAATAAAATGAATAAACAACCAATCCTTCCTCAAGCACCTAAACCTACAAATAAAGTACCTGTTGATTACGATCTCAATGAGCAACTTCATGTTACTCCAGATAAGATCTCACTATGGGGCTTGTTTTAGTCTACTTTGGTTTATCAAGTTATGCTTCAAGAAGCCTTGCAAAAGATCCTCTTGCCTTCTTCTACTAGGCCGACAGATGTTGATGCATTGATATCCTATATTTGTGGGGATTTACTGAATATCATGTTCTATCCACAAGAACTCCTACCTTTGGAAGTACAAAGGCAAGAGGACCCTCTAATGATTATAGTTAACATTAATAATATCAGTGTTATACATACTCTCATTGATGTCAGTTCAGTGCTCAATGTATGTAGCACCGATCTATTGCATAAAATTAATATTGATCCATCTTCTCTTAATTCTTCTTCTATTGACACTCGTGGGTTTGATAATGCTAGTTGACAAGCCCTAGGCACGACAGTCTTCCCTTTGAGGTTGGGATCCATTACCATACCCACCCTTGTAAATGTTATGTCATAGAAGTTACCATATAATATTCTCCTTCGTAGACCATGGATTCATGCTTTGGTTGCATTCCCCTCTACCTTGCATAAAATCTATTAAGTTTATTTGCAACAATCGAGTAGTCACACTCAAGGCTGACCCTGATGCTATGCACCTATGTGAGATGGAAGCTACTAGTTAGGATTTAGTTGTGCCTACTCTTATTCCTTTAGTATCTTCCAATGTTTCAATGTTTACTCTAGCATTATCTACCATAAAGGATACTCTTGAGATAGATGTCCTTGAAGAAGATCCTTCTGAAGCAAGAAATCCTAAGTCTGCTCCTTCTACCTCTTCTCAAGAGAATCCATGTCTTGGCAATGATTGGGGTTCTTGAGAATTTACATAATCCTTCACTAGAGAATATAAATTCAACCCAATCCACTTAAACCTTCTGATAACATCATCCACACCCACTATCAATGATTATTACTCTTTTGTATCATGGTATAGTGTGAGAAATATTTGTAATGTTCTTGATATCGATCCTCCTCCTTCTAAGGAAGATGATCACACTTTTATTGAAGAGGTTAATGTTGGTAATCTTGTTAGGAAAGATGATGGTGATCTCGTAGAGGAGTATAATCCTCGTTGCTAGAATAATACTCTCTATGTAGATCCTCCTTTGTCTTCTATCTTCATGTCTCCTTCTTGTGAACAACCAAGCTTTTCTCCACAAGAGAAAGGGTTACTTCCTACTCATTCTTTATTTGAGAAAGAGTGTATTTTGTTGTAACCTAAAAGCTAACTTAATTACTCTTCCTTCTCTTATGCGCAAGAAAACTCATAAACATGATCAAGGAAAGCGTTCTTTTTGTGCATACCAATGAGTTTTTGGCCATTCTACTAGTGAATGTAAGGCCTTGAAGGATTAAATACAAAGAAATTCTAATTTTGGTGCCATCAAACTCTCATTTGATTGATGCACCCAAATTTTCTTCAAATGACAAGTGATATTGAGGTCTACCTCTATCTTGTATGTTCTAAGTATTTTGCATGGTTCTCCTCCCCTGTATGTTGAGGGCAGTGATAACTTGTTCTAGAGATGTGTGTCCTTCTTAAGGACGCCCTCTCTTTTCTATGTCTTTCAAATGAAGCATCCCTTGAGTGGAGCCCCTTTTCTTTTGAATGATTCCTAAGGGACCTCTTTGAAAGCTTTTATCTCAAATTAATTCTATGGCATCTAGCTTGGGGGTAGCCTAACTAGACCTCACTTTTCAAATAGTGAGTCCCTTGAGTTGACCCCTTTCTATACACAGGGTTCTTGAGGGATCCCTTTGAAAGCCTTCCAATTTTTTGATGGTCTGTGTGACTATTTACTTGATCACCTATGTGGCCACTTTTCTTTCACACATGCTTTATCTGTGGGTAAACATGTAGCTTTGCAGGTGTGCTATAAAGTTATTTTCCAGCTCTACAAAGTCTCCTTTTCTGGGTTTCTTTCATGTGAGAGATCTTGGTGGATACCTCCTTATAGCTATGTGAACCTATAAGGAACTTTCTCTAAGCTTCCTCCATGTGAGAGATCTTGGGGGTTGCTCCCTTGCAAGTCTACTAGCCTGTAAGGTTTCTTATCTAGGTTTCCTTCATGTGAGAGATCTTAGGGAATATTGTTGATGATGTTTTCTGCAAAGCAACAACTCAGACAGAATATGGAAATACCATCTATCTTCAAAGTTAAATCTCTATCAGGAAGCCTCAAGAGATAACCCCAAGGTCTCCAATGTCAGGTCTTGACAATGCATAAACAACTCAGTGATAAATGTGAAAATGTTGGTAATCACAAAGGGACCTTACTACAAGCAAAGACTAAATCTTGAACTTATCAGATTTGGCAATGTAATGATACTTCAATCCTAAATCTAACTCAAATGATAAATAAATAGCAAAAGGTTAGGGTTTCAAGGAGGTTCCTAAATTTAACTACTCCTAAGATTAACAATGCAAATGATGAAATACTTGAAATGGACCAATCCGTCATAAACTAATTCCTACTTGACCAAGATAAATCTACACTCTTACAGAAATAGTGCAATATTCTAATGCATTAAATATTGTTAGATCATGAACATTCATCCAAGACAACCCAATTGCAATTGAAATGAATAAATCTCCACAATCAAACTAAAGACAATGAATATAAAAGTCCAGGATAACTTTGCAAAGCAACTAACAATCAACTAGTTGCAAAAAGTATGGACCAGGAATTGTTGCAAACACTTCAAGCATCAAATCATAAACAACATTGAATCAGATCTAAATCTAAATCTAATAACCTTGAGCAATTTGAAAGATAGAATCATAAGAACCATGCAAGATAAGTCAACACAAAAGAGATCACCAAAAAATCACAATGCCCTACAATTGTATCGAATCACAAAATTTCAGCAACAATTCCAATGTTCTGTTACATCACTTTCTCAGAATGACCTAATTTCTACCTCTACTCTACTACCTAATTCGCCTATATCTGTCTATGTATATGTTCTCTATTCTATATCTTCTATCTTACAAATTAGGCAAAATTTCCAATTTATAGAGAACCCCAAAGCATGTTGGCCAAATAAGGGTTTTACAATAATAAAATAGCCACAACAAGTTGGCCCAATTGATGTTTACAATAATAAATAGCCACAAAATAGGTCAGCCCAAGGAGAATTCAAAATAGAAATAATTAGCATTAAATGCTTGAACTCAATCCAGGTCGGCCTAAGATCTCCAATGTAATTCAAACCAAGGCACAAATTTCAATGCAACCCCATATTAACTGCTTTCTTTCATTCATATCCTAAGTGCACCTCACCAAGTCGGCCAAGGGGTGGAGTAACTAGAATTTTAATTTCTTCATTAAATTTCATCTCCTTCTAGCTGCCACCATGCCAGACTCGGCCTGCACTCAACAAAAACGAGCATCAATATCCATTATAACACTATTATAACATGAAGATCAAGATTATCCCATCACCAGTAATATATTCATAATCCAAATGAACTCAAACACAAATTGAAATCAACCCAAAAACATCGCTCAATTGCAAACAACACATTCTGGGATTTCGAGCCAGCCGCGGAATCCAAGCCAGAAGGGAAAATCTGGAAAAATCCAGCCCAGGTGAATTCCAGCAAAGAAGGCACAAAATCAACCATTAGATCATTAAAAATGAATAAAGAATGCATAATCATTGTGTAATTTACCAATCAAAACAATGGAATATTAAGAATTTATCATTAAAATCATCCATTTTATCCAATTTTCAAGTTTCACCAAGCTTCCCAAAAAATTCAGAAAAATCTGGCTAGACCAGATTTCCACAAAAATGATAACACTGCATAAATTTCAGGAAAATGAGGGGAAGAAGGAGAAACCAGGAAAATCTAACCAGACAGGAAAATCTTGTCTGGAAGAAAACTCGAACATCGACAATCTAACACAAATTCACTCAAATTGATCAAACAATCACAAATTTGAGGACCCTGGGCATGGAAATCGTTAACCTAAACCTCTTATAGATCTTCTTCGAATCTTAGGTTCATTTGAAAGAAAATTAAGATGCATTGGGGATGCCCTAGGCATGAAACCCTGAATTTTAACCATGAACACATAGAGCAAGCCATGAAACAGAGATTTGAACCCCAAGCAAAACTAAAACACCAAAGCACCACAAGACCAAATATCACAACTCAATAGGACGCCAATGATAAAGCATAACGACAAGAATCCCCAAAAACCAATTAAACTCGGAAACCCGACAGCCAGTCAAAAGTTTAGAAAAATCTGGCCCAGGCGAAATTCCACGAAGAGCCAAATTCTTTGAACTGCAGTGTAAAACAGACCAAGCTAGACTTCAAATGCAATCCAAGAAAATCCGGAAGGGGCAGAAAATCTTGAACCTGGGCCAAAACCCGAACTTCGCCCAAAACTTAAGATTTTCAACGTGTAACTTGGAGAAAACACTTAGATTAGAAAGATTAACACTTAAAACATATGCCAAGGAAATTTAAATCCCCAAAATCTAAGGGCCAAAACAACAAGAGCGAAAAAAAAGAGGGTCCCTACTTTCAGCGGGGCATGTGTGCAAAAACTGCACAACAAATGGTGACTTTGCTAGGGAAATTCTCTAGAGCATTTGATGATGGAAAAGAATCATGAACCTAGAATCTCTGGTTTTGATCTCACTATCGTACAAACAAATCAAAATGAAAGATTAAAGAATCAGAACCAAAGGCAAATTGAACCTTCCATAGACTAAAAATCCAAGTGTGTGCACATGAGTTCATTTCCTTCCTTGAGCTACTGCAGAAACAACGTGTTGTGTAGTTTTCGTACACATGCCCTGCTAAAGGAAGGGACCCTCTTTCGCTTTGGTTTTTGTGTCTTGGCCCTTTTGTTTTGAGGTTTTATCTTTCTTTGGCATATGCTTAAATTTTTATTTTGATTGCCTTAGTGATCCCCCTAAGTTATTCATTGAAGATATTTAGTTTTGAGCTAAGTTTGGGTTTTTACCCCGATTCGGGACTTTCCACCCTGGTCAAATTTTCTTGGATCCTGCTCAGACTATGGCTAAGTACTATCGTTCAGAGAATTTCAGTCTTCGTGGAATTCCGCGTGGGCCGAATTTTTCTAGATTTCGTCCTGTCGTTGGGTTCCTAGGTTTTTTTTACTGTCTTCTCGATTGCATTTAATGTCGTCTATACCGTTGGCAAACGATGTATTTAACTGATCTTTGAGGTCTTTTGTGCCATTATGCTTTGTTGTTTGCCATTGATTGAGCTGCGAAGTGCATTCTTGTGAGTGTTTGATTGGCTATGAGGCATTAAGTTTCAATTGGTCACTTTGAGTGGTGATTTCTAGTGCATTCCTGCTGTTGTTCTGTGTGGGTGCCATTTAATTAACATTTGTTGTTTCTGAGATTGATTTACACTTCAAAATTGTATGTATTTGATTTCCTTGCTATTGATTGATAAATGATTAGCATTGCCTTGGCATTTTAGGTTTGCTTAGGGCTTAATTCTCTGCATTATTTGAGCATTTTTGTGGCTAGGGTTGCATAACAATGTTTGATTTATGGTCTCCCAAGTGAGTTTTGAGGTCCTATTTGCATTTTGATGTATCTTGCTTGAAGAGCTATGAGTAATCCCCTAGTGATCACTTAGTAGTTGAAATGTTTAAATTCTGAGCTAGTCTGTGCGTTAATGGCAAATCTGTAGGGTTTAACTTAGGGCATCGCCATTTATCTTTAGTATGCTCTTGAATTGGCCTAAAATTCTAAGAAAATCCACGGAGAACCCATACCAAACTTGTCTTTAGCCTAAATCCTTGAAATTCATGATCAATCTAATGGTTTGGGTGAAATTGTGATTTAACGTCGATATTCGGGTTTTGCAACTACCTCAGGGTTTTCTGTCTCTAGCGGATTTTCTCGATTTCCTCCATTTTTTCAGAATCCGCGATCACTTTTGGAGTTTCATACATTCTGTGGATTTCTGTCGACCCTGGATTTTCCTGAAGTCCTATGTCACCTATATTTTCTGAAGTTTACAAAGTGTATTTGCCTTCACGAAAATTCGTCTCTGGTAGATTTTCCCGAAATCTAATGAAATATGAAGGAATTTGAGATAGCATGATGTGTTGATGGATGATTATGCCTTTTATGATTGTTTCATGCTATATTTAGATCCCCCATGTTTTTTATTGATTAATAATGATTGGATTAAATTACTAACTGGTGTTTTCATGATTATTCCATTGGAATCTGTCTAGCCCGGAATTCCCCAAAATTCCTCTCCGGCTCAAATTCTGAAAATGTTCCTGAAACCCAAAATTTGTTATGATCATTTTATATGAGATTTAATAACACCTTGATTGTATGAGGTTCATTCTAACAATATTTTGATGGATTAACATTTCCTTCCTGTGGTTTTTACTATGATTTCAATGTTCAGTGCAGGTTGAATCTAGCAAGGCAATGGAGGGATCCTTAGTATCTGAGGCAGAAAGGATTAAAATGGACATCAAGAGCAAGATTCCTGAGAGTAAAATCACATTAGTTTGGTCTGAGGTGACTAATACAAATGTCAGACTGTGGGATTACGAAGGGTTTAAAGAAAGAATGGTAGCCAAGGATCTTCCTTTGGTGGCTAGAAAAATAAAGGAATTGGGTTTGTCACATGTAGCAGGTTTTCCTTCCATAGTCCAATGCTATGATCTTGTCCTCTAGTGTGCCAGACACTATGACCAAGATACACAGAGGATTATTGGTCCACAAGGGAGAGTGGTAGCAAATCTCAACCTTGTTTCCATTGCTCAGACTTTTGATATGCCAGATAGGTCTCATGTGGTGGCATTTAACATGGAGGCGGCTAAGGGGTTCTATGAAGAACAGACTATTAAATCTCAACACCTCATCAATTCTTGGCTGCAGAAGCCAAAGTCTCATTATTCCAGGTTTCCTAAATAGTTATTCAGGGCAAAATTCAAGAAGGAATACTATGAAGCCATCACATTGCTCAGCAGGGTGGTAGGATTGAGAAGTGCAGGTGTGTTTGAGAATTGGATGTGCCACGCTATTGTGAGGATGGAACAAGAGCTGATTGACTATCATTGGGCTGGTGTGATTAGTAGAGTGATCCATGAACAACTATGTAATGTGTTGCAGACCAAGACCTTCACGATGACTTCATATTTGGTTTATGCACTTGCCAAATTTCACCCCTACAGAGGATTGAGTACAAAGGGAATCTTTGGACAGGATATTATTTATGAGGTTTTCCCTCAGTTGCATTTGGGGAGTTCGAACTATAGGAGGGTGAATGATGCATTCACCATGCACATCACCAGATTGCCTTAGGGAGTAGAACATGTAAGTATTTTAGACCAAGTATCATACTTTTGCAAGTAACCAGACAGATCTATGACTTTGATGCCATTGTTAAAAGAGACAAACATAATACTGGATTTGGTGGAGACTTCCCCTTAAGGATTGGCACTGCGGATGCATGTCCTTCCATTCTTTTTGCTCAGGCTTCAGAGGAAGAGATGAGTACTCTTGGCTTGTCTTTCCATTCCAAGAGGTCTAGGTTTGATATCACAAGAGAAGCCCAAAAGAAGGCCAGTAAAGAATATAGCCATAAGGTTGGTTTGGAGGACTATTGGGCCAATTGTAGCGATGAATTTGAGGTTAGAAAGAAGAAGTTTCCCTGCCTTCCAGTTGAATCGATCCATTTATACAATGTGAAGGCAGTGCCTGATCAACTTGAAGATGATGGAAACCTGATCCAGGATCATGTGTATGAGGCTATGAAGGATAGACCAATTGGTGATGTGGATTGGTTAGAAGAGGAAAAAATAGAATTAAAATAGTTGATGGATCTAGTTATCAAATTTACCAAGATGTGGCTAAAGCATAAGCTATGGAAGTTGGAAAATGAAGGTGTGCAGTGCACCTATGAGCTGATGGGAGATTTAGATCCTCACTCCACTTCTGAAGAATCAACTGAGTAGGACCCTAAGGGAAAAGGTAAGTTGGATTCCCCTTTCAAGATCAAGATAAAAGGTGTTCAAGAGGAGGAAGCCCAAGGGGTAGAAAAATAGAGAAAGCCAATAGCTAAGAAGAGGACAAGGACTAAGAATTTTGAATAGAAAGAAATGGAAAAGCAAGGTCCTGAGGTTGATGTTCATGTGCCAGAAAGGAGAAGAGCCATAAAATTGTTAGAGAAGGCAAGCTCCAAGGTATGAGAGGAAGAAGTTACCCCACCAATGGTGAATGTTGAAAGCTCAGAAGAGAAGGCATGGATGTACACAAGGAGGTCTAGAACTCCTTCTCCCAAGGATAGTGTGCCTAAAATAGACCTTCCTCTAGTTATTTCTTGGGAGGAGCAATATGATGATATTCCTTCCACCCATGAAGCTCAAAGCAAACTAGGTGAGTCCGAAAAAATTGAGGAACATCTAGATACTGAGGGAGAGGAATTTCATGAGGGAGATCTTTATAGTGCAGAGGCAAAAATTGATAAGGTAATGCAGTCTCCTTTGGTATCTTATGTAGGGTCACATGTTGGAACCAAAGAGGTTAAAGTACCTCTGATAGAAGAAGAAGCCGTGAAGGTTCCATCACCTGAACATGAGGAAGAACATGCTGAAGAAAAGGAGGGTAAGATAGATGAAACTCCTAAAAAATAGAATTTGAGTGAGGAGGCACCTAAAGATCAACAGGAGGAGAAACAAAGAAAAGTGCAATTGGAATCCATTGTCCCTAATTGGTTGGACAAGGAGATAAGGAGAAAACAAGTTATAGTGGAAGATACTCCACCGAATTGGGATGAGCTGCTAGCCAAGCTTGGAAAGGATAAAGGTAAAAAGAAGGCTAGGGTGATTTCAAGGATTGAAAGAGATGAGGCCAACAACAGAGTTGTTCACATTGCAACCCCTACCCTGGATAAAAATAGAGATGATGTGGCTGGAAAGGATTATAATTTTCAAACCTTCAATTTAGGGCCTACATACGTTGAGTAGGATATTGAAGATTATTAGGGTTCAAGTGCAGTCATCTTGGGCAGATTGAGGAAGGAAATAAAGACTAAGATGGAGCTAAAGAAGGAAAATGAGAATCTCAGGAAATGTTTGGAGGATCTCATGAAACCCTTGTAATCCATTAACCCCTCTGCCTCTACTGCAAAACCTTTACCTCAAGAGACCATCACCAAGCTTGAAAAGATGAAAGCTTCCACTTGCCACTGCAAATTGGTTGCAAGGGGTGTGAACAAAGGGTAATGAAACTATCAAGGATATTTTGTCAACTGGGAAAGATGTTGTAAGGACAACTAATTGGTTGAAGGAGGTGTTGGCTCAAGATAAAGAAGATACAGATCTCCTACTACAAAAAACTAGAACTATCATGGAGTACACCAGGGATAAACTAGTAAGTGATAAAATTATCCCTTCCTCTAGAGCTATTGAACCTTGGGAGTGGTTTGAGGCACTGCAAATTAGGCAGAAGGTTCTGAAAAAGATCTACAAGCATAGGAGGTAGATTGATGATACCCTAGCTGGTGTTTACAATGGTTCTATCACTTTCTTTGAGATTATGATAGGGAGGATAAAGATTTCCCCTTAGTATTTGAGTTTGGAACAATTGAGAAAGTGGTGGCATGATGTTTATGCTCCAATTAATGATGATTTCATTTATGAGCACTAGTTGGATGATGTTGCCACCTACATTGTTGTTATTGATAAGTACAGACCTTCCAGAGACCTATCAAGAAGTATGGCTTAAGGGAATTGCCACATAGACATCCACAAGATAGAGGCCCCTTCACTACTTCCATTCCACCAAACAATTTCAACACACCTCCAAATCCTAATGCTAGCAATAATCCATCATTTCCATAGGCGTCCAGGAAATATTTATCTCAGGATCAAGGACATATGGACCTGCCAAAAGGGAGAGGTGTTGATGCAAACAAGGACAAGGTGATGGAATACCCGAAGGAGACCCCTGCTGACCTAAGTAAGGAATAATTGGACTTGTATGTTGTTGAAGAACTCAGAAAATTAAAGGTAAGCCTATCTGCATTTGATTTATTGAGAGTTCCAACCATTAGGAATGCAGTTCTAGGAGCTTATAATGCAAGTTCCATGTCACAAGATAAATCAGTTAGCGAAAGTGTCAATAAGGCTTCTAGTTCTCAGTTAGTAGGAAGGAAAAATTAGAGTCATAATCAAGTCCACATGCCTCTTGGAGATACTGGGAAGGAGAAGGAAAAATCTCAAGTTTCTCAAGTAGATACTCCCTTAACTTTGTTTCAGGGGAAAACAGATACACCTCCATTCCTAATTTTTGTTCGAATATTCGATAATAATTTGCATAATTGTTTACTGGATTTTGGTGCTTCAACCAATGTTATGCCCTTCAGTGTCTATAGAGCTATGGGTATTACTCCTGCTAACTCACAAAAGAAAGTCACACAATTGGATAGGACTGAAGTCAATGTTGTAGGAGAGTTAAATATGATTCATATGTAGATTGCTTCTGATCCTAGAATTTAGCAGGTTATCAATATACAGGTGGCTGACATACCTGATGCTTACGGCCTAATCCTGGGAAGAGACTTTACCAGGGCTTTGAATGGATATGTATCGACTAATCACTCTCACATGTGGCTTCCCTGGAAGGGAGTGCCAAACTAGATTAGAATTGAAAGAGAGCCCCAAATGAAGTACATGATCATAGAATATCAGAAAACTTCAAATGAAATTCTGATATCAAAAGTAAGGATGGGTAACTATATGCTCACAGCCCCTCTTGAGGAGTTAGATGTAGAGGAGGTCCTCATGTTACATACATTTTCTATTGATCTCACAGTAGAATCTAGTGGTACTAAAGCCTTAGTGGAACCAGTTGAAGTTGATGATGATTTGGAAGATAGCCAGCTTGGTTTGCTAGATAATTTTCAGGAGTTCATTCAGAAGTGCATTGAAGATCAAGTTCAGATAGGAAGAGTAATAAGCTTTGGAGAGCTACTTTTTCCCAATTGGTGCAGGGTGCATAATGCCTCCCATTTAGAACTTGACTGTTGCTTGTTCTAGGCTGTAGTGGTACAAATACAAAAGTGTATCAGCCCCACTCTAGTAGTCAAAATTGATATCCAAAATGTCCAAGAGGATCCCAAAGGAAAAAGAGTGATGCTTTCTGAAGAACCATCTAGCAGAAATAGTGCAAGAGATACTGCAAAGAAGCCTACAGTTTATGGTTGTTGGACTTTAAGATTCGATGGGTCCAAATCAAAGCAAGGAGTTGGGGTAGGTTTTGAACTAATCAATCCAAGAGGTAAGACTTTTTTTGCTGCTCATATACTTCAATTTCATTGTACGAATAATGTAGTAGAATATGAGGCTTTGGTTCATGGACTGTTAATGGCATTAAAGAAGAAGGTTAAGATCTTACAAGTTTTTGGAGATTCTGAGTTAGTAGTCAAGAAAGTTATGAGACAATACTCTTTTCATGATAGAAGAATGACCAACTATAGACATAGAGTATGGGATCTTATTGAAGGATTTGATGCCTTCAACATTCAGTTGATTCCATGAAGTAAGAACCAGACAACTGACTCTCTTTCTTAGGAAGCTAGTACCTTGCAATCTCTATCTCTTTTTGAACTAAAGAAGTTTACTGTGGAGCTGACCCCAGTACCCTCAGTACCTAACAATGTCACCAACTTCTAGGTATTTGAAGATGACAAGCATATCTTATATTTCATTACTAGTGCAGATGTCTTTGCTTCTAAAATCATTGACAAAACTAAACTCCAAGAAGCAGAAATGGACTTGGAAGGTGTAATTAATCTAAAGACCAACACAATTCCTAGGGGAATGGTGCAATTAGAGAGGATCTTTGATCTAGACAAGGTCAGAGATCAAGAATAGGATACCAGGGAAGATTCCATTAGTGGACAATATGACAAATATAATATGGGATCTCAAGATGATGCCAAAAATGTCTTTATTGGTAAAGTATGCACTCCAAAAGAAAGAAAGGGAATCATCGATGCATTACATAGGTATCCAGATGTGATAGCCTGGAGTTATGAGGACTTGAAGACTTATGATACATCAATCATAACCCATACTATTCCTCTCAATCCAGGGGTAAAACCTTTCAGACAGAGGCAGAGGCCCATTAATGCCTTATTGGAACCCATAATACAAAAGGAAGTGTAGAAATTGTTGTCTGCAAGAATCATATTTCTGGTCAGACACTCAACTTGGGTTGCAACCCTGGCTCCAGTGAGAAAGAAAAATGGTGAAATCAGGCTATGCGTGGATTTCAGGAACCTAAACAGAGCATCAGAGAAGTATAATTATCCAGTACCCTCACTAGATGAAGTGCTCCAGATTGTCAACGGATCTCAGATGATGTCCTTCTTGGATGGTTATTTAGGATACATCCAGGTCATGGTACAATATGAGGATAGACACAAGACTGCTTTTACCACCAAGTGGGGCACTTTTGCCTACAGAAGGATGTCTTTTGGCTTAATTAATGTTGGAGCCGCATTCCAGAGAGCATGGGCATTGCCTTTAAAGACATCATTGGTAAGTGCAGAATCATTTATATGGATGATCTAACAATATTTTCAAAGAAGAGAGGTGATCATATCTCAAATTTGTGCAAAGTTTTTCAGAAATGTAGAGAGTTTGGTATATCACTCAATCCAAAGAAATGCATCTTTGGAGTTACAAAAGGTAAATTTTTAGGGAATGTTCTCTTTGAGAAAGGAATTGTGATTGATCCAGAACGCATAGAAGCCATTCTTAAGATTCCACCGCCTGCTAGTAAGAAGGAAATGAAATCATTCTTTGGTAAGATCAAATTTGTGAGAAAATTCATCACTAGGTTCGTAGAAATAGTTAAACCACTGAATGCAATGTTGAAGTAGGAGGCCAAGGTTGAATGGAATGCAGAAGAAAAAGAAGCATTTGTAGAGATAAAGAGGGCTATTGTTGAAACTCCAGTTTTGGTAAGTCCAAACAATGCTAAACCATTATATATATATTCATTTGCTTCTGACCACTCTTGTGTTGCTATGTTAACTCAGAAATCTGATCAAGGCAATGAGCATCCCATCGCATTCATGAGTGCACCATTGAAGGATGCGGAGTTGAGATACCCAAATATGGAAAAGTAGGCTTATGCTTTAGTTAGGGTTGTAAAGAAATCTAGGCATTATATCCTTAGAAACAAGATTTTTGCTATAGTCCCTTATCTTGCAGTCAAGATGTTGTGGATGTAGAATGGGTTAGGAGAGTGTAGATCCAAGTGGGTAACTATGTTACAAGAGTATGATATGGAGATTCAACCCATGAAGCTGGTAAGAGGGAAACGGCTTACAAAGACAATGGCAGAGACAGGGCCTGATCTTATAGCTTAGAATTATAATTTAGAGGATGTTTCTCCTGGCGAGAGGTATGATGATATTGTCCATTATCTTCTGACTCAGAGATGCCTTGATCATCTTCATGCAATACAAAGAAGGTAATTGCATTTAAAAAGTGACAGTTTCATGTTGAAAGGAGTTGTCCTATACAAGAGGAATCATGAGGGTGTTTATTTGAGGTTCCTAGGAAGGGAAGAGTCTAAAAGGGTGATGTTGGAATTTTATGACAAATATGGTGTAGGCCATGGATCAGCACCTTCTACAACAAACCAGATTTTGAGAGTTGGCTACTATTGCCTACATTGTTTAAGGATACACACAACCATGTTAGAACTTGTCACATATGTCAAACTACCGCCACCAAAAAGAAGTATGCAGCTCTCCCACTCCAGCCGATCTTTGAGGTAAAACCTTTTGCACAATGGGGAATGGACTTCATAGGTCCAATCAATCCACCTTCCTCTGCAAGTCACAGGTCTATCCTTACTTTCACTAATTATTTTACAAGATGGACTAAGGCCCTTGCTTGCAAGCAATGTACTTCTAAGGTGGTAATTAATTTCATCAAATAAGGTATCATTAATCATTTTGGATGTCCTATGTCTCTAGTATGTGATAATGGTCCTGCATTTTCATCGTTAAAGTTTTCTAATTGGGCTTTTGATCATGGTATTGTCATTAAGTTTGCATCCAACTATTGCCCTTAGGGTAATGTTTTAGCTGAGTCATCCAACAAAAATCTCCTGACTGTTATTCACAAACTGTTAGAAAGAAATCCGAAGGATTGGCATACCCAACTTAGATTTTCTCTTAGGGAAAATCCTACAAGACATAAGGCTTCCATAGGAATATCACCTTACCACCTGGTTTATGGATTAGAGCCTGTGTTTCCCATTTAATTAAATATTCCCACCTTGTAGTTCATTAATGAATATTATGATGAGGGAGATAAACGTGAGGCCAGACTTGCTGAATTGTTACACCTTGAGGAAAAGAGAGATGAAGCCCTGGAAAACTTTGCTAAACATCAAGGGGTTGTCAAGAGATGGTTTGTTAAAAGAGCCAAGGTAAAAGCTTTTAGGGTTTCTGACTTGGTTCTTTATAGGGATAAAGCCCATGACCGTAAGGGAGAGCATGGAAAATTTGATAAACTTTGGCTCGGTCCTTACCAGATTTCAAAAATTCTGGGAGATAATGCTTTCCATTTGAAAACTCTCACTAGAGAGGATATCCCACTACCTGTCAATGGGCAATATTTGAAGCATTATTTCCAGTCTTGAGCTGTTTTCATCTTTTTCCTATATATAGTTAGCTTAGGTTTCCTTTTTGTTTTGTTTTCTTTGCTTTGCTTTGGTTAGAGTAGGTTGCCCTTTCTACTTTGTCTTGTTTGTTTTGGTTAGTGTAAGTTTGCTTTTGGTTCATTTTTTTTTGTTTTTCTTTGCTCTTTTTTTAAGGGTTTTCCTATTTTCACCTTGATGTGTTGCACCTGTATGGAAAATATATCATTATCTAGGACTATTCTAAGTATTTTATTGGTGGACTTTAGTCTTGCATCTTGAAGGGATGGTTGATATCTTTGTTATTGCCAAACAGTCTTTGATTTGTAGAAGATGAGTCATTGGTTTTGATCTGAATTTGAAATATTTTGAAATCTTATATCTCTCATACATCTTAAAAATCCTGATGTTACCATAGGATCCTTGTGAAGTTTTGTTAGGTGAAAAATCCTATTTCTGCTTCAGCACCACTGTGGTTCTCAGCCCTAAGTGTGAACTTCATTGTTCATAGGTTGAAATAAACATGACACAGAAAAGCATATCAAAAGAAAGAAAAGTGAAATATTGAAATCAAAAGAATGAATTCAACTTATCAGGGGTATCTAAATATCTCTATTGGGGCTATAAACACCTAGCTGCCAATAGAGCTATGTTCAGGAGAGTCATAGCAATAACCTCGTTGGGGCTATAGACGCCTGATTGGCAACGAGACCCTATCTAGGTTGCTTTTGAAGTTAGAATCCTTACGTAGCCTGACTTGACTAAGCTTGGTTCCTGCAGTAGCTTAAGAAGGGAAATGAACTCATAGGCACTTGGATTTTCAATTTATGGAAGGTTTGGTCTACCCTTTGGTTCTGATTCTTTAGTATTTACATTTTAAATTATTTGTTTGATAATGCAAATTGAAATCAGAGATTCTGGGTTCTTGATTCATGTTCGTCATCAAATGCTCTAGAGCATTTCCCAACAGAGTCACCATTTGTTGTGCATTTTTTGCACACACACCTCGCTGAAGGTAGGGACCCTCTTTGGCTTTGGTTTTGGTGTCTTGGCCCTTTCATTTTGAGGTTTTATCTTGCTTTGGCATGTGCTTAAATGTTTATTTTGATTGACTTAGTGATCACCCTAAGTTATTCATTGAAGATCTTTAGTTTTAAGCTAAGTTCAGGTTTTTACCCTGATACGGGACTTTCCAGCCCAGCCATATTTTCCCGGATCCTACTCGGACTTTGGTTGAGCACTGTTGTTCAGAGATTTTCAGTCTTCGCGGAATTCCGCATGGGCTGGATTTTTCTGGATTTTGTCCTTTCGTCAGGTTCCTGAGTTTTTCTGACTGTCTTGTTGATTGCATTTAATGTAATTTGTATCGTTGGAAAATGATGTATTTAACCGATCTTTGAGGTCTTTTGTGCCATTATGCTTTGTTGTTTTCCATCGATTGAGTCACAGAGTGCATTCTTGTGAGTGTTTGATTAGCTTTGAGGCGTTAAGTTTGAATTGGTTGCTTTGACTGGTGATTTCTAGTGCATTCCTGCTGCTGTTCTATGTGGGCGCCATTTAATTCACATTTGTTGTTTCTGAGATCGATTTCCACTTCACAATTGTATGTATTTGATTTCCCTACTATTGGTTGATAAATGATTAGCATTGCCTTGGAATTTTTGGTTTGCTTAGGGTTTAATTCTCTACATTATTTGAACATTTTCGTGGCTAGGGTTGCATAACAATGTTTGATTTATGGTCTCCCAAGTGAGTTTTGAGGTCCTTTGTTTATTTTCATTTTGATGTATCTTTCTTGAAGAGTTGTGAGTAATTCCCTAGTGATCACTTAGTGGTTGAAATGTTTAAATTCTGAGCTAGTCTATGCGTTAATGGCGGATCTGTAGGGTTTGACTTAGGGGATCGCCATTTATCTTTAGTATGCTCTCGAATTGGCCTAGAATTCTAAGAAAATACATGGAGAACCCATACCAAACTTTTCTTGAGCCTAAATCCTTGAAATTCATGATCAATCTAATGGTTTGGGAGAATCGCAATTTAACGTCGATATTCGGGTTTTGCGACTACCTCGGGATTTTCTGTCTCTGGCAGATTTTCCCGATTTCCTCCATTTTTCCAAAATCCGCGATCACTTTCAGAGTTTCATATATTCTGTGGATTTCCATTGACCCCAAATTTTCCTGAAGTCCTGTGTTGCCTAGATTTTTGAAGTTTACAAAGTGTCTACCTTCGTGGAAATCCATCTTTGGTGGATTTTCCTAGAATCTAATGAAATATGAAGGAATTTGAGATAACATGATGTGTTGATGGATGATTATGCCTTTAATAATTGTTTCATGCTATATTTATATCCCCCATGCTTTTTATTGATTAATAATGATTGGATTGAATTGCTAACTGGTGTTTTCATGATTATTCCATTGGGATCCGTCTGGCCCAGAATTCCTCAAAATTCCTCTCTGGCTCAGATTCTGCGGATGGTCCTGAAACCCAAAATTTGTTATGATCATTTTATATGAGATTTAGTAACACCTTGATTGTATGAGGTTCATTCTAACAGTGTTTTGATGGATTAACATTGCCTTCCTCTAGTTTTTACTATGATTTCATTGTTGAGTGCAGGCTGAATCTAGCAAGGCGATGGAGGGATCCTCAGTATCTGAGGCAGAAAGGATTAAAATGGACATCAAGAACAAGATCCTTGAGAGTAAACTCACATTAGTCTAGTCTGAGGTGACTGATACAAATGTCAGACTATGGGATTATGAAGAGTTTAAAGAAAGAATGGCAGCCAAGGATCTTAGTTTGGTGGCTAGAAGAATGAAGGAATTGGGTTTGTCACATGTAGCAGGTTTTCCTTCCACAGTCCAGTGCTATGAGCTTGTCCTCGAGTGTGCAAGACACTATGACCAAGATAGACATAGGATTATTGGTCCACAAGGGAGAGTGGGAGAAAATCTCAACCTTGTTTCCATTGCTCAGACATTTGATATTCTAGATAGGTCTCATGTGTTGGCATTTAACATGGAGGAAGCTAAGGGGTTCTATGAAGAACAGACTATTAAATCTCAATAGCTCATCAATTCCTGGATGGAGAAGCCAAAGTCTCATTATTCCAAGTTGCCTAAACAGCTATTCAGGGAAAAATTCAAGAAGAAATACTATGATGCCATCACATTGCTCAGCAGGGTGGTAGGATTGAGAAGTCCAGGTGTGTTTGAGAATTGGATGTACCACACTATTGTGAGGATGGAACAAGAGTTGATTGACTATCATTGGACTGGTGTGATTAGTAGAGTGATCCGTGAACAACTATCTAATGTGTTACAGACCAAGACCTTCACGATGACTTCATATTTTGTTTATGCACTTGCAAGATTTCACCCCTACAAAGGATTAAGCACAAAGGGAATCTTTGGACAGGATATTATTTATGATGTTTTCCCTCAGTTGCATTTAGGGAGTTCAAACTATAGGAGGTGAATGATGCATTCACCATGCACATCACTAGATTGCTTCAGGGAGAAGAACATGTAAAGATTTAAGACCAAGCCAAGGAGCTCATCAAGAAATATGAGGCTTGGTTTATTCAATTTCCAACCTTCTCATATATCTAGTTTGATGGTTGCCAAAGGGCTCCTTACAAACTTCCAATATATCCTACTTTTCGAAGTAACCAGACAGATCTGTGACTTTGATGCCATTGTTAAAAGAGACAAACATAAGACTGGATTTGGTGGAGACTTCTCCTTAAGGATTGGCACCGTGGAGGCATGTCCTTCCATTATTTATGCTTAGGCTTCAGAGGAAGAGATGAGTACTCTTGGCTTGTCTTTCCATTCCAAGAGGTCTGGGTTTGATATCACATGAGAAGCCCAAAAGAAGGCCAGTAAAGAATATAGACATAAGGTTGATTTGGAGGACTACTGGGCCAATTGCAGCGATGAATTTGAGGTCAGAAAGAAGAAGTTTTCTTGCCTTCTGATTCAATCGGTCCGTTTATAGAATGTGAAGGAAGTGCCTGATCAACTTGAAGATGATCAAAACCTGATCCAGTATCATGCATATGAGGCTATGAAGGATAGACTAATTGGTGATGTGGATTGGTCAGAAGAGGAAAAAATAGAATTAAAACAGTTGATGGATCCATTTATCAAATTTACAAAGATGTGGCTAAGGCATAAGCTATGGGAGTTGGAAAATGAAGGTGTGTAGTGCACCTATGAGCTGGTGGGAGATTTAGATCCTCACTCCACTTCTGAAGAATCAACTGAGTAGGACCCTAAGGGAAAGGGTAAGTTGCATTCCCCTTTCAAGATCAAGATAAAAAGTGTTCAAGAGGAGGAAGCCCAAGGGGCAGAAAAACAGAGAAAGCCAATAGCTAAGAAGAGGACAAGGACTAAGAAGTATTTGTTCTCACGTAGAAATGCACCCTGTGCAGAGTTTACAAGAAACTGAACATTCTAGAGCAACATGGGATCATCTCAAGGCTATGGGTCACCTATAACTGAAATGAACCTCCAGAGAAGGCCGGCTTCCTTTGGGTATCACCTAAACTATTGATTCTTTGATAGAAAAGAGGAAGAAGATCCATAAATTAAAAGACTAAACCTATGGTGATATACTGTATTAATGAGAAATCATGAAATGAACACAACAAAACAAACACTTGAAAGATTGAATTCAATTGATTTACATACCCAGAACAACCTCTTTCTGATTCAATGCTTTATTCCTAATAGGTTTGGCCCACACATACACCTTGGGAAGGAAAGATCAATTTCACGACCTTAAAATATAAATGCAGAAATGTGAAAACATAGTTATAGACTTGCATGTGCAGAAGAAAGATACAGAAATGAGAATCAATACCAATATGAACATGAACTTTCAAGGAAAATTTTGTGTTGTATTTAGGATTCCAGTTGAGTTACATAAAACATACATTGACTGAGAAAGGATTAATTGAAAATCACTAACTCTTCAGGGTGTGCAATCAGAACTACCCCCAAAAAAGGCAAAAAATGCCCTATATATAGATTGATATCGGCCCCCTGGGGCTTACAAAAATATCCCAGCTCAGGAAAAGATCTAACTCAGATCTTTTAGATGAAGTTAATGTTGAAGCCCCTGCGTGTCCATGATGGTGAAGAGTCATCTCTGAGGAAGCCCTCTTCAGATATCTTCAGCTACTGCATTCATTCTGACCCTATCGTCGTGTCCAGCTGAACTACTTTAGTTGCACCTTGGATGCTCTGAGCCTGCAACAAATACACATCACCCTTCATCCCTTTGACATTCTTAGACTACCATGGAGACCCTCAAACCTCTTTGATTGGCTGAGTGAACTACACTCAGACTCTCGAGCAGTCAAATTCTTCAGTTCAATCGCATCTTGGTGAGACACTAGAAATGTCTCACCGATGCGATTAAGTCTTTTTGCAAGAATCAGTATAGCATGGAGCCGTCGTTGAGAGCTTCTCGCGAGCCCAAAGCATCATATCGATTCTACTAGAACCATCAGTAAGACAACGTCCATCACCAAGAGATCAGTGGGTTAATGAGTCATGTGGAGATCTCTATTGTTGCTGAGACCACGTGATATCGACAAGACATCACTCCAACAGTCAGTCTCTACATCGATAAGATTCATGTCAGGGAGACCTTCACCGACGTCTCTAGAAGCCATCCTGTTGGGTTCCATTTCATCTATTGGCCAGACATCCTTCTGTCAGGAAAAAGGTTGTGTCGAAGGCACTTCAGCTTTGGTGAGCACATGGTTTGTTTCACTTCGACAAGACCCCTGGTGAGACCCCCAGCTGTTCATGTGACCCTCTATGTCGCTGAGACATTTCGTAGAACTCCCCCTCCTCTTGGCGAATTCCTTTTAATTCTGAAGGCTTTGCTACTTGATAAGACTCACGCCGGTCAAGAAGAAGTCTTCCCAAGCTCCTTGTGCTACGCCGAAGGCTCCTCAGTGTCAGTGAGACCTCACCTCATCGCTGGGACATCTCAGTGAAAGTTTTGATACACCAAAGGCTCTTTGAGTTGGGGTGACATTTCCGTCTCGACAAGACATTTCACCAAGAACCTTTCCTTTGGTCGAAACCGCTTTTTCCATTTTGGAGGCTCCTCTGCTCGGTGAGACACTTGCTGATAACACCCTGTGTTCTGGTGGGGCCTCCTTTCAATCAGCAAGACTCCTCGCTCACAGAGACTTTATAACGAGCCCCTGACTTTTTTCGAGCTTCATTTTCTGTTTGGGGAGACATTGTGAAATCGTTGAGACATCTTAGCAATATCATCTAGTAATACCGAAGGCCCTCTTTCCCCTTATGCCAGGGAGACTTTGTCGGCTAGACCTTTCCCAAGACTTGCCTCCGCTGTTGGCAAGACATCACCAAGTTGGTGAGACTTCTCACCGAGTTCCTCCTGTCTGCCCGAAGAGCCATCCTTGTGTTTCGGCAAGATTCCTACTGAACTAATTTGGTCTTGGTGAGGGCCCATCCCGATATCGACGAGACTCCTACCGAAGGTAAAACATATCGAGGCCTTAAGCCTTCATCTTTCAGTAAGACCTCCTACACTCGGCGAGACCCTTTTTCAAATTCCAGAAGCTACCCCAATGCCCCTATTCACCAAGAGTCCCGGCGAATAGCGATTGAATGGCCTATCTGCCAAGGAAAATCTACGCGATGAGAGGTCATACTGAACCTCCTCCACTATAGTGATAGATCTATAGGCTCGTTCGGCATGACTAAAACTAGGTCTCAGCAAACTGCTCAAGATGGAAAGAATCAAGCAGTCAGTCGGCCAGACAGTAGGAGGGTCCTGTCGACTTTTTCCTTAGATGATTTTTCATACCAAATACTTCAAGGGTAGCTTCTTCCACTAAGTTCCCGCAACCTGGCAATAGATGTAGAGTCTTTTCCCTTGTGTGAATATCCCACCTAGCCTCTGAAGATCTAACATTTGATCATCTTGCCTGACTTAACTATAGGTGAAATAGAGGCAACAATTCTGGCGACCTTTGTGGGATGTTTGTCTGCTAAACATGAGAACCAGTGGCTACAACTTGTCCATTCAGCATGGAGTCATTAGAAAACTCAGAGAACACATAAAATGTCAGTCGTCACATGGTTGCAATACCTATGATATTTATAGGACACAACAGGTGGCCAAAATAGCAAGACAGGGGAAAACGGCAGAGAAAAATATGGTATAAAACAAAATTTAGGAGATGGAACAAAACAGAGAACAAACAAACCATAGTGCAAAGTACTTATAAAAAAAATATAAAAGCTATCTAGATATGTACAAGAAAGGAACTTATCAGGCTCGAAAGTAGGGTTTAAGGTTTATCCCATTGACTGGGATAGGAAGCGAATCTCCTTCTGTTGTAGCCAGTTGATAAGGATTGTGCTCTTTACAGCCTGTGATAACAAATGGACCAGTCCACATGTTGTCAAACTTGGTGTGATGGCCTGATCTTCTTTTAAGAACATCCCATTTGAGCACTAAGTCTCCTTCCTTAAAATACTTTCTGGTAGCCTTCTTATCAAAAGTCCTCTTTGTCTGGAGCTCATGATCCTCCAAAGCTTCCATTCCCCTATCCCTTGATTCTTCGAGTTCCATGAGCTTTGCATACCTTACAAACATGGGGTCCTGCTCCTCAAACATCTCCAACTGGTGAACAATATCAAGAGCCAGAAGCTCCACTGATAGTGGCAATCTTGTCTCTTTTCCATAGACCAACATGTATGGCGAGTTACCAACAGACCTCTTAGGGGTCACTTTTTCCTCCCAAAGTGCATTCTTTAGACTGATGTGCCAGGTCCTTTGGTTGTCCTCTATGGTCCTTTTAATAGTTTTGATGAGGTTCTTATTTGTGCTCTCAGCTAGGCCATTACCCTGAGGGTAATAATTTGAGGAGGTGCTCAAGTGAATACCATGCTTAACGGCCTAGTTAGTTACCCTTAGACCCATGAATGCAAGGTAATTATCAGAGATGATAGAGTTAGGCATTCCAAACCTGGTGATTATGTCTTCATAGAAGTTCAACACTGAAGATTCTTTTGCTTCCCTTAATGCGACAACTTTTGTCCATCTTGTAAAATAGTTTGTGGTTGTAAGTACCCACTTGTGACTGGAATTGGAAGGTGGGTTTATTGGACCAATGAAATCAATGCCCCATCTCATGAAGGGCTGCTCTACTTGAATCGGGTGCAGGGGCATAGCTAGCAACCTTTCCTTTCCTGAAAAACAAAGCACATTTGATGCACTTTCTTGACTAGGCATACGCATTTTTGAACAAGCTGGGCCAGTAGTAACCAGCTCTCATAACCTTCCAGGCAGTAGTTTTGGGGGCAAAGTGACCTCCTACAGCTCCATCATGAAACTCATGAAGCACCTTTTCAATTTGGTCACTGTGAATGCATCTTAACAGGACACCATTCAGATCTTTCTTAAAAAGAACATTATTTACCATCACATATGGTATAGACTACAATCTGAAGTATCTCCTTTTAGCTCTGTTTAATCCCAATGGGCATCACCAGTCTGTAAGAAATGGGTCATATCCTACACCCAATTGGTTGTCCCTATGTGCACATCATCTTGAGCATTCTGAAGTTCGTTGGTATTGGCAAGGATAACATCCTTTTTGAGTTTACCTTCACTGTTCGATCCTGCAGCGAGGTGCTCACATAGACCCTTGCCTCTTACCAGCTTGGTGATCTTAATATCCACGTCATACTCCATGACCTTGGTGACCCATCCTGCTCTTTTTTCATTTAGATCCTTATTCAACAGAAACTCTTTCACACTTGAGTGCGCCACCATAATATGGATTTTATTATGAGAAATCAGAGGCTTGAATTTCCTTAGGCTTCTGATCACAACAAGGACATGCCTCTCCACAAAGGAGTTTTTTTGTTCATAATTGACCAAACCTTGGCTGAAGAAAGCTATTGGTTGTTCTAAATTTTCTTCATTTTTTTGAGCCAATATTGTAGAAATGTTATTTGTGCTACCACAAGCATACAGATAAAAATATTTAGAAAAATTGGATTTACCAGCGTGGGAGCTACTGCTAAGGCCTCCTTGACCTTTTCAAAACTATTCTTTGGCATCCTTCGTCCAACTGAAGATGACATTCTTCTTCAACATAGCTATTAAAGGTCGTAATAGATTTGCAACATTAGGGATGAATCTTCTCAAAAAGTTGATCTATCCCAGAAAGCTCTATAGGACCTTCTTGTGATTAGGCAGTGGCAACTCGAGTATGGCTTTGACTCTTTTAGGGTCAATAGTAATTCCCTGCTTTGACACTATGTGTCCTAATAGTTTCCCTTTGTGGACAACAAAGATACTCTTTTTTGGGTTTAGAGAGATATTGAACTCTATGCATTTTTTGAACACTTGCCTAAGATGTAACAGATGTTCATTAGCATTCTTGGAATACACTGTGATGTCATCTAGGTAAATCAGTATAATCTTGTTGATCAAACTTTGAAATGCCATGTCCATGGCTCTCTGAAATGTGGCACCAGCATTGGACAAACCAAAAGGCATCCTTTTGTATGTCATGGTGCCCCATTTAGTTGTAAAAGTAGTCTTAAACTAATCTTCCTCTTTAACCAACACCTGATTATATCCTGAAAAACCATCTAGTAAGGAGAACCTTTTAGAACCAGCAACCTCTTGTAAGATTCATTCCATGGAGGGCAGTGGGTAGTGGTCTTTTAGAGAGGATCGGTTAAGATCCATGAAGTCTACACAGAGCCTTATCTTGCCACTTTTCTTTCTAACTGGTACAAGATTAGAAACCCATGAAGTGTGCTTGATAGGGAAGATAATACCCCCCTCAACTAATTTGGTCAGCTCTTTAATCATTAAGGGCTCGAGCTTGGGATTCAAAGGCCTTTGTTTCTACCTTATTGGCTTGGCATTAGGCTCTAATTCAATTGTATGTTGAGCAATATGGGGATCAAATCCTTTCAAATCTGAATACTCCCAAGCAAAGACATCATGAAACTCTTGGCACAAAGCAACAAAAGCTTGTTTATCTTCAGGTGAACAAATTTTTCCTATCTTAAGGAGCTTACCTTTGAAGATCTCCAACTCTTCGTAGTGTTCTTGTTTGATCTGCAAGTCAGCCTTGCCCTTTTTTAGCTGATCATCAGTACTGAAAATTGACTCTAAGGTAACCAAGCCTTTGGGAAATTTTTTTGTCTTTAGCTATATGACTTGCTCACCGTATTGCTGCTTGAGCTTCACCTGATTCACCATGGAGAACTGATCCTCCTCAAGCAAGAAGGAAAGGATCTGCTCATCACTATCAAAGACTTTCCAGTGAACGTTGTTGTCAGGAATTGATGGTATGACTACAACCTTCACATACCATTGCATCTTCTCCTTTCTAATGTCATTTGGAATGTCAAACTGTGCTCCAATGGCTACGAGCCTGTCAGCATGCTCGTTCTGATTTCTTGGGATAGACACTAAGTTAAAGGCATGAAAATATTCAAGCATGTTCCACACTTTGTTTCTATACGACTTTAATGTGTCATTTTTAGTAGTATTTATGCCCCTTACTTGATTAACTACTAATTCATTGTCCCCATGGACCTTGAAGTTGGTTATTCCTCTCCTTCTTACCCACTCTAGACCTTGAACAAGGCCTTCATACTCAGCAGTGTTATTGAAGCATGCAAAAGCGAAATGGAAAGCATAGTAGTACCTATCACCTTGTGGAGAAATTAACATTGCACCTCCTCCTGCTCCATTTTTACTTCTAGAACCATCAAAGAACATCTCCCAAAGTCCATTAAGCGGTTGCAATAACTAATCTGCACCCTTTTCCAAGTTTGGAATCTCTGTATTAGGCTCAAGAATGACATAGTTTCCCATACCAGCATCTTGAATGAGGTCTACAGGACTATCTGATACATTCTCAACTACCCATTCATGTAGCAGCACGTCCGAAATAGCTTATGATTTGAGTTCTTGAGCAACAGCTAGTTAGTTGTCAGTAGAAACAACACAATTTTCATTTACAGCAGAAGGAATAACATTGATGGGGCTTGGGTTATATGGCTCAATGTGGTCTTTGGCCAACCTTTCAGACTTGATGGTAACCTTAGTCCCATATCTTGTTCTAAATAACATGTGTAACCAATCAGCTAATACGTAACCACCTATCTTAGTTGTAAAGTCTCAAGATAAACACAAGGAAAAGAAAGGTGGAAGGTCTATGATGCATATGTCTTGAGGGACTGAAAATTTTGGACAAGCATGCAAAGTTAGATTTAGATCTTTGATGATACCTAAAGTATTAACCGAAGTGCCATCCAATTGGATCACTCCCTTCTCCAAAGGCTGGTATTTTAGTCCAAGTTTTTCAGCAATTTGTTTTGGCATGACAGAGCTACTAGCTCCACTATCTACCATACAGTTATGGACTAATTTGTCACCAATAATTACTGACACATAGAAAGGAGGTGGTTTAACTCTTTTTTCATTCTCTATGCAAGGCTGCCGATCATTTCCCTGAGAATCATTTGTTAACACGGCTCTAACCTGACCTATTGGGGGCTCTGATTCATCAAACATTTTCAAACTCGATAGGGCTGATTGTAACATATCTTTTTGACTGGGGATGACTAAAGAATCCTACATAGACATAGTTACATTTGTCCTTTTCATACTATCGAGAATGTTAAAAGGTACAGTTAGATTTTCATTGTGTACCTTTGCGCCAATATGATCAGCTTGTAAGCATGGTTGCTCCTTGTTTGAGAGTTACTGATCCCTTTGCCAACTACGAGTCACTCGAGAGGTAGATGGTTCCATAGCTGCTGCCTTTCCTCTATCAGCTATTTGGTCAAATTTGAATGCTCTCTTCTTTGCCCTAGTGTTAGCTGCAATTGGAGAACTATCTTCATTCAGTCCACAGAACTCTTGACCTTGCCAGTTAAGTAGGGTGGCATCATTACTAAGTTGATCCTGGTGTTATGAAGTCAGATCATTAAGTGTCTGCTACTGTGAACTCAAAGTATTTTGCACCATAAGTGCCTGATTGATGAGTCCATTTGAACAAGTGGCCTCATTATGAGGCTAGTTACAAGGGTAGCACCACTCATAATCAGTTGCTAAATTGTTTTGAGTGGGAACCAGGTCCCTTACTGCACTAATAGGTGCTGGAGCATAGGCCTGAAAAGGCCTTGTGTTCACACTCTATCTTGGGCCATGATAATTGCCCTGATACTGTTGTCTATTCCCTTGGAATTGCTGCTACTGACCTTGAAAAGGCAAACCTGAGGCCTAATTTTGCTGTTGATAAGGCTTGGAATAGATCTGTTGCTTTTCCAAGTTTACCAACTTGTTACCAAAAGTTTGTAAAAGACTTTTGATCTCTTGTAATTCATTTGATGAGCTTGAGGCAACACCTTCTTGCTTGTCAATGGTTGGAACAACAGCTGGTAAAGTTGGTACAGCTAGTAGAGGAGTGAAAGGAGGTATTTGCAAAGGGATGTTTGCATGAATTTGTGGAAATATTGACATTGGTGGCCTAGGAGCAAGCTTACCAGCTTGTATTAAGCTATTTTCAACTCTAATAGTTGTTTCAAAGGCATCTGGCAAAGATAATCCTCCCATTGACTGTATCATGACAGCTATATCACTGTTCAGAGCTCTCAAAAAGTATAGGAATGCATACTCTGGAGGTGGCCTCACCGTTGAAGGGATTCTATCCCAAGTCCTTTAAAATCTAAAATTGAAGTCATTCATCTGCTCTTGTGGAGCCCTCTTTATTATGGTCAGTTGCTCCAATAGAGACAAATTGTCAGACCTGTCTTGGAATTGCTTATGCAACTTTTCTCCAAAATCATCCCATGTTGCAATTGAACTGATCGGTAGGCTCCTGTACCACTGGATAGCTCTTCCTTTTAGTGAAGCAGCTAGCAATCTCACTGCAATGTCTTCCTCGGTTATGTGGTGGACTCCACATAACGAAGCCACATCTCTCAAATGTTCAATGGGAGTAGTTTGATCTTCTCCCGTAAAAATTGGCAGACTCTTCAAGGCTACCATTGGAATATCATTGTGTTGTGCCAAGTTCAAAGGACTCCCTCCGTTGAAAGCCACAAAGGGTTGATTCCTTGGAGCAGCCATTAAAGGTATCTGAGGTGGATTTGTTGGTGCAACGAAATGAGATCTTACAGGTGGTGTGGACTGAGTTCTTCTGAAATAGACGATTGTTGTTCTTTTCCTTTCCTCAACTCTGCCTCGTCTTCTGGGTGGTGACAGCTGCAAGTATTCAAAAGGGCCTGAGTTGCTTCTTGTTTGAACTCTTTTCATATACTATAGAAGGCGTGGATTTCTAGAGTTCTTCCTCTTTGTGGAGTCACCAAGTATGCCAAAAGGCTTCTATAAAGCCTAATAATTCACTGGCTGCATACCAAACTAGTAGTTACAACAAATTCCTGTCCCACCGAGCATGCCAGAAACTATTGTCACCTAGAAATGTACCCTATGTAGATTTTACAAGAAACTAAGCATTCTAGAGCAACATGGGATCATCTCAAAGCTGTGGGTCACCTATAACTGAAATGAACCTTCAGAGAAGGCTAGCTTCCTTTGGGTATCACCTAAAATATTGATTATTTGAGAGAAAAGAGGAAGAAGATGCATAAATTAAAAGACTAAACCTATGGTGATACACCGTATTAATGAGAAATCATGAAATGAACACAGCAAAATAAACACTTGACAGCTTGAATTCAATTGATTTACATACCCAGAACAACCTCTTTCTAATTCAATGCTTTAGTCCTAATAGGTTTGGCCCACACATACACCTTGGGAAGGAAAGATCAATTTCACGGCCTTAAGATATAAATGCAGAAATGTGAAAACACAGTTATAGACTTGCATGTGCAGAAGAAAGATACATAAATGAGAATCAATACCAATATGAACATGAACTTTCAAGGAAAATTTTTTGTTGTATTCAGGATTCCAGTTGAGTTACAAAAAACATACATTGACTGAGAAAGGATTGATTGAAAATCACTAACTCTTCAGGGCATGCAATCAGAACTACCCCCAAAAAATCCAAAAAATGCCCTATATATAGACTGATATCGACCCCCTAGGGCTTACAAAAATATCCTAGCTCAGGAAAAGATCTAACTCAGATCTTTTGGATGAAGTTAATGATGAAGCCCCTGCATGTCCATGACGGTGAAGAGTCATCTCTGAGGAAGCCCTCTTCAAATATCTTCAACTACTGCATTCATTCTGATCCTATCGTCATGTCCAGTTGAACTACTTCAGCTACACCTTGAATGCTTTGAGCCTGCAACAAATACATGTCACCCTTCATCCCTTTGACATTCTTAGATTGCCACGAAGACCCTTAGACCTCTCTAATTGGCTGAGTGAACTACACGCAGACTCCCGGGCAGTCAAATTCTTTAGTTGAATCGCATATAGGTGAGACACTAGAAGTGTCTCACCGATGCGATTAAATCTTTTTGCAAGAATCAGCATAGCATGGAGCAATCGTTGAGAGCTTCTCGTGAGCCCGAAGTGTCATATTGATTCTACTGGAACCATCGACAAGACACCATCCATCGCCAAGAGATCAGTGGGTTAATGAGTCATGTGGAGATCTCTACTGTCATCGAGACCACGTGATATTGGCAAGACATCACTCTGACAGTTAGTCTCTACATCGATAAGATTCATGTCGGGGAGACCTTCGCCAATGTCTCTAGAAGCCATCATGCCAGGTTCCATTTCATCTGTCAGCCAGGCATCCTTCTGTCAGGAAAAAGGTTGTGTCGAAGGCACTTCAGCTTTGGCAAGCACACAGTTCATTTCACTTCGACAAGACCCCTGGCGAGACCCCCAGCTGTTGACGTGACCCCCTGTGTCACTGAGACATTTTGTAGAACTCCCCATCCTCCTAGCGAATTCCTTTTCATTTTAAAGGCTTCGCTACTTGGTAAGACTCACGCTGATTGGGAAGAAGTCTTCCTGAACTCCTTGTTCTACTCCAAAGGCTCCTCAGTGTTAGTGAGACCTCACCTCATCGCCGGGACATGTCGGTGAAAGTTTTGATACACCGAAGGCTCTCTGAGTCAGGGTGACATTTTTGTCTCGACAAGACATTTCACCAAGAACCTTTCCTTTGGCTGAAACCACTTTTTCCATTTTGGAGGCTCCTCTGCTCAGTAAGACACTTGCTGATAACACCCTATGTTCTAGTGGGGCCTCCTTTCAATTGGAAAGACTCCTTGCTCGTAGAGACTTTATAACGAGCCCCTAACTTTTTTCGAGCTTCATTTTCGGTTCGGGGAGACATTGTGAAATCGTTGAGACATCTTAGCAATATCACCTAGTAATACCGAAGGCCCTCTTTCCCCTTATGTTGGGGAGACTTTTTTCGGCCAGACCTATCCTGAGACTTGCCTCCGCTGTCAGCAAGACATCACCAATTCAGTGAGACTTCTCACCGAGTTCCTCTTGTTTGCCCGAAGAGCCATCCTTGTGTTTCGGCAAGATTCCTGTCGAACTGATTTGGTCTTGGTGAGGGCCCATCCCGGTATCGGCGAGACTCCTGTAGAAGGAAAAACATATCGAGGCCTTAAGCCTTCATATTTCTGTAAGACCTCCTCTACTCGGCGAGACCCTTTGTCGAATGTCGAAAGCTACCCCGAATCCCTTGTTCGTCGGGAGTCCCAGCGAATAGCGATTGAATGGCCTATCATCCAAGGAAAATCTACATGGTGAGAGGTCATACCAAACCTCCTCTGCTATAGCGATAGCTCTACAGGCTCATTTGGTGTGACTGAAACTAGGTCTTAGCGACCTACTCAAGATGGAAAGAATCAAGTAGTCAGTCGGCTAGACAGTAGGAGGGTCCTGTCGACTTTTTCCTTAGATAATTTTTCATACCGAATACTTCAAGGGTAGCTTCTTCCACTAAGTTCCCGCAACCTGGCAACAGATGTAGAGTCTTTTCCCTTGGTGAATATCCCATGTGGCCTCTGAATATCTAACATTTGATCATCTTGCCTGATTTAACTGTAGGTGAAATAGAGGTAACATTCTTAACAGAAAGAAATGGAAAAGCAAGGTCTTGAGGTTGATGTTCATGTGCCCAAAGGGAGAAGAGTCATAAAATTTTCAGAGAATGCAAGCTCCAAGGTAGGAGAGGAAGAAGTTACCCCACCAGTGGTGAATGTTGAAAGCTCAGAAGAGAAGGCACGGGTGTACACAAGGAGGTCTAGAACTCTTTCTCCCAAGGATAGTGTGCCTAAAACAAACCTTCCTTCAGTTATTTCTCGTGAAGAGCAACATGATGATATTCCTTCCACCCATGAAGCTCAAGGAAAACTAGGTGAGTCAGAAAACATTGAGGAACATTCAGATACTGAAGGAGAGGAATTTCATGAGGGAGATCTTTATAGTGTAGAGGTAGAAATTGATAAGGTAATGCAGTCTCCTTTGGTAGCTTATGTAGGGTCACCTATTGGAATCGAAGAGGTTAAATCATCTCTAATAGAAGAAGAAGCAGTGAAGGTTCCATCACCTGAACATGAGGAAGTACATGCTGAAGAAAAGGAGGGTAAGACAGATGAAACTCCTAAAAAATAGAATTTGAGTGAGGAGGTGCCTAACGATCAACAGGAGGAGAAACAAAGCAAAGTGCAATTGGAATCCACTATCCCTAATTGGTTGGACAAGGAGATAAGGAGAAAAAAAGTTATAGTGGAAGATACTCCACCGAATTGGAATGAGCTGCTAGCAAAGATTGGAAAGGATAAAGGTAAAAAGAAGGCTAGGGTGATTTCAAGGATTGAAAGAGATGAGGCCAGCAATAGAGTTGTTCACATTGCAACCCTTGCCCTGGATAAAAATAGAGATGATGTGGCTGGAAAGGATTATAATTTTCAAACCTTCAATTTAGGGCCTACATCCGTTGAGCAGGCTATTGAAGATTATTAGGGTTCAAGTGCAGTCATCTTGGGCAGATTGAGGAAGGAAATAAAGACTAAGATGGAGCTAAAGAAGGAAAATGAGAATCTCAGGAAATGTTTGGAGGATCTCATGAAACCCTTGCAATCCATTAACCCCTCCACCTCTGCTGCAAAACCTTTACCTCAAGAGACCATCACCGAGCTTGAAAAGATGAAAGCTTCCACTCTTGCCACTGCAAATTGGCTGCAAGGGGTGTGAACCAAGGGTAATGAAGCTATCAAGGATATTTTGTCAACTAGGAAAGATGTTGTAAGGAAAATTGATTGGTTGAAGGAGGTGTTGGCTCAGGATAAAGAAGATACAGATCTCCTGCTGCAGAAAACCAGAACTATCATGGAGTACACCAGGGATAATCTAGTAAGTGATAAAATTATCCCTTCCTCTAGAGTTGTTGAACCTTGGGAGTGGTTTGAGGCACTGCAAATTAGGAAGAATGTTTTGAAAAATATCTACAAGTAGAGGAGGAAAATTAATGATACCCTAGCTAGTGTTTACAATGGTTCTATCATTTTCTTTGAGATTATGATAGGGAGGAGAAAGATTTCCCCTAAGTATTTGAGTTTGGAACAGTTGAGTAAGTGGTGGCATGATGTTTATGCTCCAATTAATGATGATTTCATTTCTGAGCACCAGTTCGATGATGTTGCCACCTACATTGTTGTTATTGAAAAGTACCTAACATATAAGGTGGATTGGGATAAGTCAGTAAAGCAGTCAAGGGAGGAAATTGCATCAATTGAAAGGTGACTTAGGGTTTTTCCTTGGCCACCTATGGCCGAATTGGAGAGGGTGCTTTTGAAAGTTCACGTAATGATGGATTGAAATAAAGACAAAGGGGAAGGTAGTTAATGATTGGATACATCGAGATTTTTGCTTCCCTATTATTCTACCATGCATTGGTTCGAGTTGCATTGGAGATCCCAGGCTGACCTGGATGAAGTTCATGCATTTAATGCATATTTTATCTCATTTCAAATTTCTCTTGGCCAACTTGTTGTGCCTAATTATTATTGTAAAATCCTATCTTGGACGGCATGTTTTGGGGGTTCTCTAAATATGGTATTTTGCCTCATTTGTAAGGGTTAAGAAATTTTGGACATAGACAAATAGAGAGATAGTGTAGGAGTGAATTAAGTATAGCAAGAGTTAGCAAGTAGTTGTTCTCAAGAAAATATTGTAATAGAAAGCTAGAATTGTTGCTACAGTGGATAATTTGATACAAGTAATGATGTTTTGATTTGTTGCCATACTTGTGTTTCTCTTATCTTGCATGGTTCTTGTTATTCTATCTTTAGAATTTCTTTGAGGAAAATAGATGTTTAGAATTAGATTTGATTTAATGATTTTTATGGTTTAATATTTGAAGTGTTGCAGTAATTCCTGGTCCATACTTTTCGTAACCAATTGATTGTTAGTTGCTTTGCAAAGTTAGCCTGGACTTTTATATTCATTGTGCTTAGTTCAATTGTGAGGGTTTATTTATTTCAATTGCAATAGGGTTCATTGAATGAATGTTCGTGATTTGAAAATCTTAACACCTTAGAAGATTGCACTGTTTCTATAAGATTACAGATCCATCTAGGTCAAGTAGAAATCAGTTTATGAGGGCTTGGTCCATTTCAAGTGTTTTTTCATTTGCATTGTTAATCTTAGGTTTAGTGTTAGATCTAGAAATCTCTTTGAAACCCTCATCTTTTGTTATTTTCTTTGATTATTGGATTAAATTTAGAATTGAAGTATCATCATATTGTTAGATCTGATAAATTGAGATTCAGTATTTTGCTTGTAGTAAGGTCCCATTGTGATTACCAACATTTTCACATTTATCACTGAGTTTTTTATCCATTGTCAAGACTTGACATTAGAGACCTTGGGGTTATCTCTTGAGGCTTGCTGATAGAGATTTACCTTTCAAGAGAGATAGGCTATTATATTCTGTATGAGTTGTTGTGCAGAAAACATCATCAACACAATGTTTAGTTAGGATAGGCTACATAAAGATTCTAACTTCAAAAGCAACCTAGATAGAGCCTCGCTACTAGTCAGGCATCCATAGCCCCAACGAGGTTATCGATGTGAATCTCTCGAACATAGCTCTACTGCTAGCCAGGAATCTATAGCCGTGGTAGAGATATTCAGATACCCCTGATAAGTTGAATTCAATCTTTTGATTTTCAATATTTTCTCTTTTCTTCTTTTGATATTCTTTTCTTTTCATTTTTTCTTTTCAACCTGTGAAGAAAGAAGTTCACAATTAGGGCTAAGAACCACAGTGGAACTGAAGCAGAAATAAGATTTTTCACCTGACAAGACCTCACAAAGATCTTACAACAACCTCAAGATTTTTATGATGTATAAAAGATATAAGATTTCAGAATACTTCAAATTCAAATCAAACCAGTGACCCATCCTCTTCAAATCAGACATTCAGACTGCTTGGTGATAACAAAGACCTCAACCATCCTTTGAAGACACGGGATTAAATTTCATCAAGGAAATACTCAGAACAATCCCAGACAAGAGAATATTTTCTATGCAGGTGCAACACATTCCAAAAAAAAACAAGAAGACCTCCGAAGCAAGAGCAGAGCAAAAACATACCAAACTAACTAAAGCAAACTAATTCTAAAGCCATCTATCCTAAAGAAAAAAAAATAGACTAAAGAAAAAGAAAAGAAGAACAAGCTACATTTATTCAGATCAGCAGTATGTGCAAAAAGACTCATAACAACTCATTATCAGATAGGGTGAACTAAGACCCACCCCCATACAGTTCATCAATGCATGGACAAGCACCAAGGTAATGGTAATAGTCCTCAAAAATGCAAATTTATCTTTATACTCACCAAAATAAACCTCAAAAATGTAGCATTCAAACTCAACCTCATAATTAGGAATAATCAATAACTGAGGCAATTCATTGAAACCATGATCAATCCATATGCAATTTTCCTTTCCTAAATTCCCATAATCAAATTGATAAGATTCAAAATTCATAGCAAGGAGAGAAAAAACCTGATTTTGTACTGTTGTAGATTGAATGTTGTTTTCATCCTTCTTCAATTGTGAAGAGCTGATATCTATGTTATCAGGAGGTATCAATTGATGGTGCAATATCCCTCTTGCATTCAGAACATGCAAAATAGAATTAGAGTCTTCAATGAATAATTCAAGGTGAAAATCATATTGAAAAGATTCATAAGTATAAACATGGAACTTTTCACCTATGTGCACTTCTTCATGAGGGATCAATGTTGAAAATATAGTAACTTCCCCATCATGGTGTTTTTTAGGAGGCCTCATAGACTGATCTTCAAGCACATCTTTACCTAAAGTAGGATGATCAAGCTCATTAGTGATGGCTGCAACATCGTTATTCTCAAAATCATTTAGATTTTCTTGCACATCCATATGAATCACATCAGCTATCTTGTCATTAATACACGAAATCTATGAAGTTTCCTTACTGAATTTATCAACAAAAAGATGAAAAATAGAATGTGATGAGTGAAGGGACTCCCTGAATTCCTCTCCTATTGGCATTTGTTATGGTTCTAGATTGTGACTGCTCAGAATATCAACTCTTTTATTAAGTTCTTCTTCACCCCTTACAGGACATTCATCAGCAGGTTGTTGAAGTTCCTGCTTGAAATCTCCTCCAGGGCTGCTTCAACTTTTACTACCATGTCTCCCTCAAACTCTGTGTCAGTTGGTTCATTTATGGCTTGTTGATATTTTTTTATTGGAAGCTCACCCTTTGTAGTTTGATGCACATGATTTGACAACCATACTTTTTCTTGTACCTCCTCTATTAATTCTACTGATGCTTCAGCATTGTTGGATTTATGAATAGGCATATCATGTAACATCAGGATTTCCTCAGTCTCCCATCCTTGAGGGTTAACTATTAGTGCATAATTTCCCAAGCTTGTTTCAGACAAAAATACCTCCTTAAAAGTATTTGTATCAACATGGCCTGAAGCACCCTTTTGTTCAGAAAGCATATCTCTTTCAAGAGACCCTAGTACTGCACCCCTAATTGTAGGATTCTTTAACAACTCATGAGCAGAGAGACTTACTTTTAATTTATTGAGTTCTACCACACACTCTCCTATTTTATTTGCAGTCATGGTAGAATAGTGGTCTTCAAAGCCAACCACAAATTTATCCTTGTTACTTTCAATGCTTCCTCCTTTATTAGCGTCAAACTGTCCTCCATTTATGAAATACTGAGGAGGCACATGATGGAATGCTTGAACCTCTTCATTTGTATACTCTTCTTCATCTAGTGGACCATTATCATTCTCCTCATTACTTCCAAAGGATTGAACCATAGATTCTTCACTATATACATACCCTATTTCAACACCCTTGTCTAGTTCTCTTTCTAGTCCATTTTCTTCACTTCTTAGAAATGGGACACAATTCACCACCATGACTAATATGTCATAAGGATTAGATGGTACTATCTCCCATCCACTTGAACTGTTGTTGGCATGTTGGACTTTCAGTTGGAAAATGGACACAGCAGTCTGGTATTCTTGATAGTCTGACTCAAAATGTTGATTAGTATTGTGAAGCCTACACCATCCTAATAAAGTCATTTTTTCTAGATAAACTTCACTAGATTTCTTTTGATTATTTGGCTGATCCAGAGAGGTTAAGGCTCTTCCATTATTCTGAAGTGATGGTTTTCCTCCATAATCTTTATCAAGATTTTGTCCTCTATCAAAGTTTAGCCCCTGAGCCTGCATCATATCCTTGTTGCTTTGATCATAGTTGGACTAAATCCCCTTTTGGGCTGCCTGGGATTGACTACTCTGGTGCCTTAGGTAGGTGACTTCAATGTTCAGCTTCTCAACTAGCTTTGTGAGTGCATCTAGCCTCTCCTTGTTTGCACTATTTGATGGAGGAACAATACCAGCTAAATTCTACATATAAATATTATGTGACCCATGGTTCAAGGGTTGCTTAAATATCTCAGAGCTCTGCAAATAACTAGGTATATTAGGTTGATGATGAAATAATGTAGGCTAGTTCATATTTGGATGGTAATTTGGCATGAATGTAGCTTGATTTATGGGATGACCTAGGTGTGGAGCCAAGGGTGATTGAGGGACTAGACTCAACATAGATGTTTGATTAGCCAAGGGTCCAGACAAGTGTTGTCTCAAATCTGTACTTACTTTAACAGCCACATCATAAGCTTCAAATAAGCTACCAGGAAGGTTTGCTTTCCATTTGATGAAAGTAGATGTTAAACTATCCAAAGCTTCATAATAAACCTCCTTGGAAAAGGCATCATCTATAGCATAAGGGTGTTGCAGCCTAGCATAATCCCTATGGAATCTATTATTAAAAGCCACTATTGGTTCATTTTCCTCCCTCTTGATTCTAGTAAACTGCAGAAATAACTCATTAGCACTGATTGGGATCTAAAATTTCTATAAAAATGCAGTCTCCAGCTAAAGCCAAGTAGTGATAGACCCAGCAGGAAGATGGTTATACCAAAAAAATGCCTCATCCCCAAGGGAATATGGGAAAATTATGCATGCAACATCCTAATAATTAATTCCCCTATCCTTAAGGGTAGTTTTAAAAATCCTAATATGCTCCTCTGCAGTCCTTTTGGGATCATTAATGTGAAACTTGGAGTAGAAAAGCTCAAGGTTCTTGGGCATAGAATTGTAATGGTTGAAAGATAAGGGAGATGGGTAGTAATGGCTGATTTTATCATTGGCTGAGGTTGTGGAATGGGGATGTCCTCAGACTCAGATGAAGATGGACTTGATGAAGATGGGGATGATGGGGATGATGGAAATGATGGAAGTGGATGGGTGGATGATGATTCTTCCCTTGTACTAGTCCTTCATGACTTGGTAGGGGCTTGCAATTCTTGAAATTCCTCTTCTCCTAGTATAAATTTGGTTCTTCTTCTTAATCTTTCAAGAGAGATGGTAGACAAAAATTGATACAGCTTGCTTATTTAGGCCCTCCTTCTAGCGCCAATATGTTGATGATGTTTTCTACATAGCAACAACTCAAATAGAATATGGAAATCCTATCTCTCTTGAAAGGTAAATCTCTATCAATAAAACTCAAGAGATAACCTCAAGGTCTCTAATGTCAAGTCTTGACAATTCATCAACAACTCAGTGATAAATGTAAAAATGTTGGTAATCACAAAGGGACCTTACTACAAGCAAAGACTAAATCTCAAACTTATTAGATCTAGTAATGTAATGATACTTCAATCCTAAATCTAACTCAAATGATAAAAAAAAATAGAAAAAGGTTAGGGTTTCAAAGAGATTCCTAAATTTAACTACTCCTAAGATTAACAATGAAAATGATGAAATACTTGAAATGGACCAATCCCTCATAACTAATTCCTTCTTGACCAATATAAATCTACAATCTTACAAAAACAGTGCAATCTTCTAAGGCATTGAAGATTTTCAAATCATGAACATTCATCCAAGACAACCCAATTGCAATAGAAATGAATAAATATCCACAATCGAACTAAACACAATGAATATAAAATTCCAGGCTAACTTTGCAAAGCAACTAACAATCAGCTAGTTGCAAAAAGTATGGACCATGGATTGTTGCAAACACTTCAAGCATCAAATCATAAACACCATTGAATCAGATCTAAATCTAAATATAATAACTTTGAACAATTTGAAAGATAGAATCACAAGAACCATGCAAGATAAGTCAACACAAAAGAGATCACCAAAAATCACAATGCCCTACAATTGTATTGAATCACCAAATTTCAGGAATAATTTCAATGTTTTGTTACAACACTTGCTTAGAATTACCTAATTTCTACCTCTGCTCTACTACCTAATTCACTTGTATCTATCTATTTCTATGTTCTCTATTCTATATCTATCTATATCTTCTATCTTACAAATGAGGCGAAATTCCCAATTTATAGAGAACCCCAAACCATCTTGGCCAAATAAGGGTTTTAAAATAATGAAATAGCCACAACAAGTCGGCCCAATTGATGTTTACAATAATAAATAGCTACAAAATAGGTCGGCCCAAGGAGAATTCAAAATAGAAAAAATTAGCATTAAATGCTTGAACTCAATCTAGGTCGGCCTGAGATCTCCAATGTAATTCGAACCAAGGCACAAATTTCAATGTAGCCCCATATTAACTGCTTTCTTTCATTCATATCCTGAGCGCAGCTCACCAAGTTGACCAAGGGGTGGAGTAACCATAATTTTAATTTCTTCATTAAATTTCATCTCCTTCTAACCGCCACCATGCCAGACTCAGCCTGCACTCAACAAAAACAAGCATCAATATCCATTATAACACTATTATAACATGAAGATCAAGATTAGCCCATCACCAGTAATATATTCATAATCCAAATGAACTCAAAAAAAAATCAAAATCAACCCAAAAATGTTGCTCAATCACAAACAACACAGTTCGGGATTTCGAGCTAGCCACGAAATCTGGGCCAAAAGGGAAATTCTGGAAAAATCTAGCCCAAGCGGATTTCGGTGAAGAAGGCACAAAATCAACCATTAGATCATTAAAAATGAATAAATAATGCATAATCACTGTGTAATTTACCAATAAAAAGCATGGAATGTTAAGAATTTATCATTAAAATCATCTATTTTATCTAATTTTCAAGTTTCACCAAGCTTCCCAAAAAATCCGAAAAAATCCAGCTAGACCGGATTTGTAGAAAAATGATAACACTACATGAATTTTGGGAAAATGAGGGGAAGAAGGAGAAACCAGGAAAATCCGACTAGACAAAAAAATCTCAAGGCTGGAAGAAAACCCGAACATCGACAATCTAACACGAATTCACTCAAATTGATTGAACGATCACAAATTTGAGGACCTTGGGCATGGAAATTGTTAACTTGAACCTCCCACAGATCTTCTTTGAATCTTAGGTTCATTCGAAAGAAAATTAAGATGCAATGGGGATGCCCTAGGCATGAAACCTAAATTTTAACCATGAACGCATAGAGCAAGCCATGAAACAGAAATTCAAACACCAAGCAAAACTAAAACGCAAAAGCACCACAAGACCAAATATCACAACTCAATAGGATTCCAATGATAAAGCATAAAGGTAAGAATCCCCAAAAACCAGTTAAACTCGAAAACTCAATGGCTAGATAGAAGTTCAAAAAAATTAGGCCCAGGCAGAATTCTGCGAAGAACCAAATTCTCTGAACTGCAGTGTAAAAAAAACCGAGCCAGACTTCAAATGCAATCCGGGAAAATCCGGACGAGGTGGAAAATCCTAAACCTGGGCCAAAACCTGAACTTCACCCAAAACTTAAGATTTTCAACGTGTAACTTGGGGAAAACACTTAGGCCAGCAAGATGAACACTTTAAACATATGCCAAGGCAATTCAAATCCCCAAAATCCAATGGCCAAAACAACAAGAGTGAAAAAAAAAAGAGGTGGCGTGTGTGCAAAAACTACACAACAAATACCTTCTTGCAAATCTGCGGACCTGTAATGTGTTTTTCTTGGTTTCCTTCATGTGAGAGATCTTGGGGGATACATCCTTGTAGGTTTGTGGGCCTGTAAGGTGCTTCCTTCATGGGGTTTCCTTCATGTGAGAAATCTTATGGGTTTCCTCCTTGTAGGTCTACGGGCTTGTGAGACGCTTTCATCCTATGGGATGTCCATTGTTGTTTTGTGGGTCTTTGGTGTGCTTTGTTCAGACTCTCCTTGGGTGTGAGGTCCTATGGAGCCATCTCTCTTGGAATTTTCATCTCTCCCTCTCACTCTCTCTTGAGCCTTTTCACTTCTCTTCTCTTCTCTTTTATATTTATTGGATCGAAGATCTAAATCTTCTTCATCCTAAGTATAGGCTCTTCTTCTCTTTGTTTTAGAATTCTTTTAAGTTTGTTATTGTTCTTAATTTAGGGAAAATGCATAGTACTGAGACAACCCTTTTACATCAAGGTCTCTTTTGCTTTGCTTACTCAAATCCTTTAGTTTTTTATGTGCTAACCTTATTTTCCGGTGCAAGGTATTTCTTATCAAATGCATTTGTTTTGCAAGTCTTCAACCTAGGGGCATGCTTTCATGGTTAGAAGAGTTGTCTGCTTCCTCTATAGTATCCTTTTGGCATATGATGTTACTTATGTTTAGTATATTTTCTTTAGCATGCATATTAATGTAGATTCATATCCCCACTAAAGTGGAGACAAAATGTATAGTCGTAAAATTGCACCCCTTGCTATTTCACATACATTCTTGTATCCACTTTAGTGTCCACTCCCTTAGCATCTTGTGTAGGATCATTTTATCCCCTGCATCAAATTTCTTCCCCTCTTAGGATGCTCAACACCCCTTTTCAGTAGCTACACTCATGTGTCATATTTGCGTCAAACCTTTTTCTTTTCTCATTCTCATCATTTTTTAGTGTGACGTGTCTGAACACTAGCACATCACATGAACGTCCATGCACTGCGCTAACATCCTGCAACATTTCAACATTCAAATGACCATTTTTGTGCATGTTTTCCACTTGTCACCTCCTTTGGTTAGTGGTAATGGCTTGAGACTCCTTATAACCATCCGGGAAGCTTCTTTTCCTTCCTTAAATGCTATGTTTTTACTTCATTTGCAACTCTCTTTTGCTTCTAACTTCTCTCTAGCTTTGGATCTAACCTTCTACTCTCTAGCTTTTTCTTGCATAGCTTGTTACAGCAACTTCAAGCACTCTTAAGCTCTCTTTGCAACACTCTTAGCTTTTTCATCTCTATCTCCCTTATCTCATGCTTGTGAGCATCCTAGGATTCCATATCCCCTTCCTATTGCATCTATACTTTGTGATACAGGTTCTCCTCCTTGAGCGAGGATTGCTTTATCACCTCTTTTGTGATACAGGTTCTCCTCCTTGAGTGGGGTTTGCTTTTATCACTCATACCTGGTGGTGTAGTTTCTACTCCTGAAGTGGGTTTTCCTTTCACTGCACACTTTTTCCATTTCAGTTCATCTCTCTCTTTCTATCTAGTTGTCTATGGAGGTGGGAACACCAAAACGGGGGTTTGATTGAGGAAAACCCCTATACAACCCCAACACTTTCTCTTGATCTTATAGATGTAGGTATTGAAGACATCCACTAGCTCAAGGCTTCATTACTTGGGTTTATGTGAGCATTTTCTATCACTTATTCTGTTACTTTAGCATTTATCCTTTACTTTGATTCAGTTCTATCACATTCTGTTATTTTCCTATGCTTTAGAAGTTTTCATCAATTAGAGTGGAAGTAGTCATTTCTCTATTTTCTATGATAAACTCACTCCCTAGTCCTTACGAGACACTGACACACCTCTTGCATGCTAGCACACCACATTGTCATCCATATTCTGTGTTGTCATCCTTAGGCTAAGAGCTTGTCAGTCTCTCTAGAAAATCTCTGTGATCAGCTCTTTTTGATCCTATAACTCTCGGCATTGTTCCTTGAGGTAGTTTAGGGAAGTTGTGTTGGATCTCAGTTGTGTTTACAATTTTTCCTTGATGAAAAAATCCTTTTCATTATGTTCTCATTGTTAATCTGTCTCAAAATCATTGTTAATCTATCTCAAAATGGTTCTCCTTGCACATCACAGGTTTAGGTTATTTGCAGAGTCTCCTCGATCCACTTTGAAATGTCTGAATTGCCTTTCGGCAAGACATTTCAGAAGTCTTGGCGATTGAATTTATCATTCAGGCTGCAGTCAGCAAGACTTCTATTTTGTTTTGGCGACAGAATGTATTCTCTATCGGCTTATGGTATATAGTCGGGATAAGGTCTTATCAAAATTGAGATGTCACACCGACTCGCTTTAGAATAAGCATTTCGGCAAAGTGTAATGCCATCGATGTGAAGTCACAATGAGATTGCAATGTTATACCGACCGATGGTGAATGGATGTGTTTCAAAAAAAGTCAGGGTTCTCGGGATAAGGTCTTAGCAAAGATATATTATTTCCCCAAATAGTGCTTGTGGATGTCTATCGGCGAGACATTCTCATGGTTTTGGCGACTAAGGATGATTGTATCAGCAAAGGATGTGGCTATCGGGGTGGTGTCTCACCAATTTCTATATGTCTCCCCGACTTGTGCACATGGAACGGTTCGTCGGCATTATTCAGTTGGTCGGGCTAACGTCTTGCTGAATTCAAAATGTCTCGGCAATGGGTGCTCTTTGGGTTTCCTTCGGTGTAAGTTAAATCTCTTGGTATGAGGTCTCAGCGATATTGGTTTGTCACACCAACCAACATTGGAAAGAATCATATCAGCATGAGTTATCCTATCGATATGATGTCATAGCGAACATTCAATGTCACACCGACCACTGTTGGAGAATTGTCTTCGGCAGGACATTCTGGAAGTCTTGGTGATTAATACTAAAGAGAGGCTTTCGGTGAGAGGTTTTGATTGTCTTAGTGACACACAAGTGAATGAAGTCTTTCAAAAATACATGGTGTGCTCTACAGGAGGTCTCCCCGATATCTTAATGTTATAGTGATGCACAAAAGGAAAAAGGGTTCAGTCGGTGTGAGATCATTAATGTCTTGGCAATAGGAATGAAAACGTGAGCTTTTGGTAAGACACGGAATGTTCTATGAGATGTCTCCCTGAAAGTTGAAGGCTACAACGACACTAGATGAAAGGATGTCTTTTAGTATAATGAAGCATCATCTACAAGAGGTCCCCCCAAGAGTGATAATTCACGACGACTTGGAAATGTTAAAGTCTTTTGATAAAACACTGCAAAATCTACAAAGCGTCTCCCCAACAGTAGGATGTCACAGCGACAGATAGAAGGATGATTTCGGTGAGAGAACCTTTAGGATACAGCGACAGTGCATGAATAAAAAGGACGTAAAATCTCTTGTGTCTCAGCAAGTGGTTAAAGAAACCTCAAACTCTATGGCCGTTTATGGAAACTTCAAATTACAGTTACAGGCTGACATCATTGATTACATCGAATCTTAGATTCGTTACATAACATGATATTCATTGAGTTTATTTCTGAGCTATTGTGTTTTTTGGATGATTTGCAACTCGTTAGATAAGCATTACTATTATTTTTTCCATCATCGTCATTCTGTCAGTATTCAGCTTTATATTCAAAAATCAGCAAGAGTATCTGAAGATCTGGTGAAAAATGATTTTTCAAGATTTCTTCACAATTGACATACTTGAAAGGTAAATAAATACCTGTGTTGAAAACTATAAGGCAAGTTGGTTGTAATTTTGAGAGTATCATTTCTTGTCTGTATGGATATGAATGAATGAACTCTGCAGAAAGATGGGTGCTTAACTAAAAACAGAGAAATCCTCTGAGTCACTATTATTGTAATTTTGTAATCTGAGTGAGGAGTTGGTACTCCTTGAGATGGGTGTCTCTAAATGAGGGGTTGGTGCTCCTTGAGTTGGTGTTCATAATTTTAGCCTATAAGGCTTTTGTGAACTTTTGTTTAAAAGATTAAGCCAGGAAGGCATTAAGGGAGTGGTTTTTATACCCCAGGAGGGTTTTCCACTTGGTAAATTCTGGAGTCTTCTTGTTCTTCTGAGTTCCCTTTGCTTTACTGTATTGTTGATTATTTTATTTCACTGTTTGGGTATTATCTTTCTCAATTCTATTTATGAATTATTGCATTCAATTCATGAATGCATTAATCAGAGTATATTGAGATCAGATCTGTGCTATAGTTATTTGAATTTGTGAAAATTGGTCAAATATGTTATAACACTGATTCACCCCCCCCTCTCAGTGTCATTTTAACTCCAACAATTGGTATCAGAGCCTAGGGTCCTCTGATTGGTTTAATTACCTTGGATTGATCTTGGTCTGGGAGTTGTTTTTACTGGCACATTCTCAAGACGGTGCCTCTATAACCAGAGCTCCATTATTTGATGGAATAGATTATGTGTTATGGAGAATAAGAATGGAAGCTTTTCTTGTTTCCTATGATGTTGATGTTTGGAGCATGGTTTCAGAAGATTATAATGTACTAGCCACTATTCCCACTGATGCTGCTGAGAAAAAGAAGTATGAAACAAATGCCAGAGCTAAGCATGCCATCTTGTGTGGATTAACTAAAGATGTGTTCATTAAAGTCATGCATTGCAAATCTGCTCATGGAATCTAGGAAAAACTTGAAACTATATATCAAGGGAATGGGAAAGTCAAACTGTCAAAAATCATTACTCTCAAACATCAGTTTGAGGAGTTGAAAATGAAGGATGATGAGAAAGTGGCTGAATATTTTCTAAAGTTGATGAAATTTTCAATGGAATGAAAGGTCTAGGTCAAGAGGTTAATGAATTTGATGTGGTCATAAAAGTTGTTAGGTCCTTACCATCTAAATTTGAATCTAAGGTTTCAGCCCTAGAAGAAAAGAAACACTTTGATAAGCTTACCTTAGACAGCCTGCAAGGAATACTTACTGCCTATGAAATGAGAACTAGCAAAAATAATTCAACAGGAAAAGAAATTGTCTTTAACACTGAAAAGAAAGAGAAAATCGAAGTCAGTGAATCAGAGTTGTCTGATTCTAAAGAATCCCATTTTGTTAGAAGATTTAAAAAGGGATCAGGAAAATATAAGGGAAAACTTCTCTTTAAATGTTTTAACTGTGGAAAAATAGGTCACTTTGCAGCTAAGTGTCCATATGATGATCAAATAGGTGACAATGAGACATCTGAAAAACAGTCTCAAAAGAAGGTTTTTAAACCTAAAAGAAACTTCAATTTCAAAAAGAAGAAAAGTCTATTTAGTAAGGATGAATCTGATTCTGAATCTGAAGATTCATCAGTTGAAGAATATGAAACTTTGTTCATGGCTGAAACCTCTCAGCAAAATGATACAAACACTATCGACATTGAAGAAGGTCAAGTAGATCTTGAATGTGAGCTGAAATGTGCTTTACAAGAGATCATAAACCTCAAAAAACAAGTTCTTGCTCAAGAACATAAATCTGATCAAGAAATAGTCTCTCTGAAAACTCAGCTTGAAGAAGCAAAAAGAGTTGAAGACTATCTTCAAGAGACTGTAAGCTGCAAAGATCAAAAAATTCAAAAACTGGAACAAGAAGTAGTCTGTCTTAGGAAGGAAATTGAAAAATATGAAAGCACTCTAAAACTAAATGAGATGCTCAGCAAGCAGAAGAGGTACAAAGATAAAACTGGTGTTGTTTTTGAAAATGGTGAATGCTCAATTGACCATGCAAAACTAAACCCCTTTTTTGAAGTCAAAGGTTTGGGTTCAAATCACTCAGAATTTGGTAAGGATCATGTTCAGTCTATAAGAGGTAATAGATCTTCATACATTGTCAATCCTTTCTTCTATGGTTATTGCTTTTTTTGCAACAAATTTTTCCATAAGGTTAGCACTTGCAGGCTTATGAATCCTAGAATACCCAGATTTGGTCTTAGACAACACTATGGTTTTGTTAGACAAATCAGATGTTTTAAATGCAATGCTTTGGGACATTCTGTCAAACAGTGCAAAGCTGATCTGCAATCTAAACAGCAGAAATTTAAAAAGGTTTGGAAACCTAAGATTGTCAAAAACATTGAGCAAACTATGTTGGTTCAAACAACTTTTCATTCCAAGAAAACGGAATTATGGGTCTTGGACAGTGGATGTTCTAATCATATGACTGGCGACAAGGATAAGTTTGTAAATCTTGAAGATTATGTAGGTGGATATGCTAAGTTTGGTGATAACTCTGGTATTCAAATTAAAGGAAGAGGTTCACTTCTTCTAAATGAAGACACTCCTATCTATAATGTGTACTATGTGGAAGGTCTCAAGCACAATCTTCTAAGTGTTAGTCAAATTTGTGATAGTGGTTATCATGTTCTTTTCACTTCGCAGGGATGTGAGATTAAAAACAAGCTTGGAAAGCCTATTGCAGCTAGAAGGAGGACAAATGGAAATGTATACAATCTTCTCGACACATCAAGCAATGGCAATAATCAAGGTATGTGTTTAATGAGCCAAATTGAAGAAAGTTGGTTATGGCATAAAAGATTAGGACACATAAACTTTGAAAATCTGGTTAGAATAAGTAAGAATCAGAATGTTAGAGGTTTACCAATATTGAACAAGCCAGAAAATTCTATGTGCAAAGAATGTCTAAGTGGTAAACAAACTAAAATCAGTTTCAAAACCTTTACAACTTGTGAACACTGACTTATGTGGACCAACCAAAACAAGATCTATTAATGGTGAAAGGTACTTTATGTTGTTTGTGGATGATTATACTAGAATGGTTTGGGTCACATTTCTTAAGCACAAATCAAAAGCATTTGAAAGGTTTAAAATCTTTCATAAATTGGTTGAGAAAGAATCTGATTTGAAACTTAAATTTCTGCAATCTGACAAAGGAGGTGAGTTCACTTCTCAAGAGTTTATTGATTACTGTGAACAACACAACATTAAAAGACAGTATGCTGCAACAAAAACACCTCAACAAAATGGGGTAGTTGAATGTAAAAATAGAACTGTAAAAGAAATGGCTAGAACAATGTTAGATGAAGCTAAGTTGCTTGATATGTACTGGAAAGAAGCTATTCATACAGTTGTATACACTTTGAACAGAGTGCAGATTAGAGTAAAATCTAAACACACTCCTTATGAACTATGGTATGGAAAAACTGCTTCTGTCAAATACTTCAAAATTTTTGGAAGTAAGTGTTTTATCAAAAAGGATGATGATAACCTTGGGAGCTTTCAATCAAAAAGTGATGAGGGTATCTTTTTGGGATACTCAACTCACAAAAAAGCTTATAAATGCCTTAACAAAAGGCTTAATAAGATTGTTGAAGTTGTTAATGTAAAATTTGATGAGAGATCACATTTGTATGTTGAATCTTTGCAGGATAATGAGGAAGAAGAACTTGAATTAGAAATAATTTTAGAAGGAACTGAGTCAGCAAGTCCTAGGAATGAAATAGCAAGTCCTGAAAAGGTTGCTTCAAAAGCTCTAACCAAATATCACCCCAAAGATCAGATTATTGGGGATAAAAATGCAGGAGTTCAAACTAGAAGAAAGGCTACAGAATCTGATGAAAAAGCACAAATAGCTTTATGTCTAGTTACTCAGTTTGAGCCTAAAAATTTTAATGAAGCTCTCATAGACTCATGTTCGCTTAATGATATGCAAGAAGAAATTGATCAAATTGAGAAAAATCAGACTTGGGAGTTAGTCCCAAGACCAGATGACAAGAATTTCATTGGAGGCAAATGGATATACAGAAACAAGCTTGATGAAAATGGTAATGTCATTCACAACAAAGCAAGATTTGTCTGCAAAGGCTATGCTCTACAAGAAGGTATTGATTTTGGTGAAACCTTTGCACCCATTGCTAGATTAGAATCTATCAGAATATTCTTGGCTTATTATGTTTATAAAGACTTTACTGTTTATGAAATGGATGTCAAAACTGCTTTTTTAAATGGCTATTTAGATGAAGAAGTCTATGTTGAACAACTTGAAGGATTTATGTGCAACAATAAGCCTGATCATGTTTATAGATTGAAAAAGTCCCTCTATGGCTTGAAACAAGCTCCTAAAGCTTGGTACTCTAGGCTTGACAGTCATTTGCTTTCAAATGGTTTTGTTAGAGGAGGTGTAGATAGCAATCTTTATGTTCAAATTGAAGATTCTGATATTCTAGTTGTTGAAATATACGTTGATGACACTATCTTTGGCTGCAACAATGTTACATTGAGTAAAAAATTCTCTCAGCTAATGGAATCTGAATTTGAAATGTCATTATTAGGAGAATTAAATTTCTTCTTGGGACTTCAAATATCTCAACGTGAAAATGGGATATTTCTATCACAAACCAAGTATGCTAGAGAGATGCTTAAAAAGTTTCAGATGGATGAATTCCATCCAGTTAGCACTCCAATGTCTACTGGATGCAAAATTACTAAGGTTGATGATTCCCCTTATACAAATCAAACTAAATACAAATCAATGATTGGCAGTCTGTTATATTTAATTGCTTCTAGACCTGACATTATGCAGGTTGTTTGCACTGTTGCATGGTTCCAGGCATCACCTAAAGAATCCCATGTCACTGTTGTTAAAAGAATTTTTAAATATATTCAAGGTACTCTTAATTATGGTCTATGGTATCCTAGAAGCAATGATTTTTCACTGATTGCATATACTGATGCTGACTGGGCTGGTTGTTTGAATGATAGGAAAAGCACTAGTGGTGCTGCATTCTTTCTTGGTGATTGATTAGTGGCATGGCACAGCAAGAAACAAGAATTTTTTTCTCTCTCTACTGCTGAAGTAGAATACATTGTTGCCACTTCATGTTGTACTCAAGTTATTTGGATGAGTCAAACTCTATCTGATATGGGTATTGGAATTCCTAAACCTGTTTCTATTCTCTGTGACAACACTAGTGCGATAAATATTTCCAAAAATCCTATTTTTCACTCTCGCACTAAACATATTGCTATCAAGTTTCATTTTCTTCGTGAAAAGGTTTTGGCTAATGAAGTCTGCTTACAGTTTGTTGGATCTCAAGATCAGGTGGCTGATATTTTTACTAAGCCCTTAGCTAAAGAGTTATTTGCAAGATTGAGACTTCGATTGGGAGTTATCTCTCAATCTTTACTTCTCTAATTTTACAAGCATTGGCTTAGGGGGAGCTTGTTATATGTTTTGATTCACTAAAATCTCTCCTACCATCTTGGTTGTTGAACTGTTACTCTTCTTGAAGCTATTTCTAATGGTGTTTTTGGTTGGCTCAGTTGTGTTATGGCAATGCACATTTTTCTTTTATTCTTTGCCTTGAGGCAAAAAGGGGGAGAATCTTTTGTGTTTTGCCATCAAAGGAAAAGGGGGAGTTTGTTGGATCTCAATTGTGTTTACAGTTTGTCCTTGATGACAAAATCCTTTTCAGTATGTTCTCATTGTTAATTTGTCTCAGAATGGTTCTCCTTGCACATCACAGGTTTAGGTTGTTTGTAGAGTCTCCTCGATCCACTTTGAAATGTCTGAATTGATTTTTGGCAAGACATTTCAGAAGTCTTGGTGATTGAATTTATCATTTAGGTTGCAGTTGGAAAGACTTCTATTGTGTTTCGGCGACAGAATGTATTCTCTATCGGCTTATGGTATACAGTCGGGACAAGGTCTTATCGAAATTGAAATGTCACACTGACTCGCTTTAGAATAAGCATTTCGGCAAAGTGTAATGCCATCGGTGTGAAGTCATAGCGAGATTGCAATTTTATACCGATCGATGGTGAATGGATGTGTTTCAGAAAAAGTCAGGGTTCTCAGGATAAGGTCTTAGCGAAGATATATTGTTTCCCCAACTAGTGCTTGTGGATGTCTATCGGCAAGACATTCTCGTGGTTTCGGCGACTAAGGATGATTGTATCAGCAAAGGATGTGGCTATCGGGGTGGTGTCTCACCAAGTTCTATATGTCTCCCCGACTTGTGCACATGGAACATTTTGTCGGCATGAGTCAGTTGGTCAGGCTAACATCTTGCCGAATTCAAAATGTCTCGGCGATGGGTGCTCTTTGGGTTTCCTTCAGTGTAAGTTAAATATCTCGGTATGAGGTCTCAGGGATATTGGTTTGTCACACCGACCGACATAGGAAATAATCATATCAACATGAGTTATCCTATCGGTATGATGTCATAGCGAACATTCAATGTCACACCGACCACCATTGGAGAATTGTCTTCGGCAGGACATTCTGAAAGTCTTGGCGATTAAGACTAAAGAGAGGCTTTCGGTGAGAGGTTTTGATTGTCTCAACAACACACAAGTGAATGAAATCTTTCAAAAAGACATGGTGTGCTCTACAGGAGGTCTCCCCGATATCTTAATGTTATAGTGATGCACAAAAGGAAAAAGGGTTCAGTCGGTGTGAGATCAATGATGTCTTGGTGACAGGAATGAAAACATGAGCTTTTGATAAGACACAAAATGTTCTATGAGATGTCTCCCTGAAAGTGGAAGGCTACAGTGACACTGGATGAAAGGATGTCTTTCGATATAACGAAGCATCATCTATGAGAGGTCCCCCCAAGAGCGATAAGTCACGGTGACTTGGAAATGTTAGTCTTTCGGTGAAACACTGCGAAATCTACAAAGTGTCTCCCTGATAGTAGGATGTCACAGCGATAGATAGAAGGATGCTTTTGGTGAGAGAACCTTTAGGCTACAGCGACAGTGTATGAATCAGAAGGAAGTAAAATATCTTATGTCTCAGCATGTGGTTAAAGAAATCTCAAACTCTATGGCCGTTTATGGAAACTTCAAATTACAATTACAGGCTGACATCATTGATTGCATCGAATCTCAGAGCTGTTACATAACATGATATTCATTGAGTTTCTTTTTGAGCTGTTGTGTTTTTTGGATGATTTGTAGCTCGTTGGATAAACATTACTGTTGATTTTTTCCATCATCGACATTCTATCAGTATTCAGCTTTATATTCAAAAATCAGCAAGAGTATCTGAAGATCTAGTGAAAAATGATTTTGAAGATTTCTTCACAATTGACATACTTGAAATGTAAATAAATACCTGTGTTGAAAACTGTAAGGCAAGTTGGTTGTAATTCTGAGAGTATCATTTCTTGTCTGTATCGATATGAATGAATGAAATCTGCAAAAAGATGGGTGCTTAACTAAAAATAGAGAAATACTCTGAGTCACTATTATTGTAATTTTATAATCTAAGTGAGGAGTTGGTACTCCTTGAGATGGGTGTCTCTAAATGAGGGGTTGGTGCTCCTTGAGTTGGTGCTCAGAATTTTAGCCTATAAGGATTTTGTGAACTTTTGTTTAAAATATTAAGCTAGGAAGGCATTAAGGGAGTGGTTTTTATACCCCAGGAGGGTTTTCCACTCGGTAAATTCTGGAGTCTTCTTGTTCTTCTGAGTTCCCTTTTCTTTACTGTATTGTTGATTATTTCAGCTCACTGTTTGGGTATTATTTTTCTCAATTCTGTTTATGAATGATTGCATTCAATTCATGAATGCATTAATCAGAGTATATTGAGATCATATATGTGCTATAGTTATTTGAATTTGTGAAAATTGGTCAAATATGTTATAACATTGATTCACCCCCCCCCTCTCAGTGTCATTTTAACTCCAACAAGTTCACCCTGTGAGGCTCTCTGAATGAAGAGAACTTGTGAGTAGTGAATTCCCCTTCTCTAAAATAACCAATAATTTTTTTAATTAAGTTTCATTCAATGCTCCTAAAAGTTTCCTTTGACATTAAATTTATCAATGATAACATCAATGCTTAACCATAAAAAACCAATGAACACAAATGTTATCGTTGTAATATATATTTTAAGCTCCTTAACCATTTCCTTACATCATGTAATAATTTCTTATATTGTCACCAATATTCATAGGATTTTAATGGCTCTTGTGTCTCAATATTTGGACACACCATGACCCTTTTATGAAACTAAGTTGCAAAAGGATTTTAATAGTAAGCTACAAATCTAGCAATAATTCATACAAGTGGGTCTTCAATCTCAATCATGGCCATGTGCAGCCTTGTATACTCTTATACTTATGTGGGTGGACCAAAAATCATGTTGGTTCTCTTCTAACACTCATGATCCAAGATATTTTAACAATATCACAAAAATCATTTATTATTTATTCTCCTTGACAAGTGCCACATGATGGTTATAATATATACCATAAATAATGAGGATTGTACCTGCTATAAAATCAACATAGGTATTGTCCCATAGTCCTCCAAATCATTTTATTCCTCAACCACAACCTCTTGATCAACCAGTAATATGATTTATAATTTATTGATATAGGTTCTAGATAGGTTCACCCCTCACTTCTCCTCAGTGATGATAATTTATTATGACATAAATATCATTGTTGTAGCTAAACACCACTTCAACTTGTGCTTCATTTTTTACTACCTAGTTTAATAGGCTATCATACAACCATTATCATCACATACAAAAAAAAGTTCCCACATATTTAAACACCTTGAGAGTTTTTTCTTAATAATTCTATCTTATTCACTTTAAATACACCACAACCTTACCAACTCACAATATGTGCTTATAGTGAGTTACAAGCTTTGATTCATCTTAATAATGTGTGCCTCTAAACATTGACTTATACTCATGAACTCTCTGAGGTATACATTATATTTCGCATGCAACACATCATCAAGCACCTCTCTCTATATTTAATATGATTTTTAGGTTTTTTAATGATTGACTATTAAATGCAATTTTCCAACAAACCACTCTTACCACTACCCTTCATTTAATGCAAACAACTCAACCAATAAATCATAAACTTATGCATCATATTCACACACTCCTTACCTGACTTGATTTAATGTAATCTAACAAAATAATATACAATTTATTCATCTCATGGTACTTAAAATCATCTAAAAATTTCATACAAAAATTATTATTTCTAACACATGTACTATTAGGATTAAAATTATAGTGTTTGTGCACTTGATTTGATGATCACAAAAAAAAAAAAAAATCTTCTTTGTAGATATCATAATTACTTTGGAAAATCATATAATGTTGCACTTGTTAATGTGCAACTTTATATTTATATAAATTCTTTGATACTCCAACAAATAAATTCACAAAAAATACCATAAGCCAATAGTTGTATGGGGTTGGAGGTGATGGTGGCAACAAAATTTCCATACTTTGATTTTGATTATGGTTTTAATTTTCATTCTAGTTATACTCACTCATGCTTGGAACTATCTAGTTTAATTACCATATTATTACTCACTTTATAATTTACATCTCTAAATTTGTATGTCCTTTACACTCAACAAAAGAGATGTTCACACCAACTAACATAAGCACATAGTTTAAAAATATAATGGAGAGTTCCTCGAGTGGTGGCGATGGCAGTGGTGCAATTTCAAATTTCAAAAAGACGGGATTTCTTGATGATGTTGTAGGCATTAATGGTAGACAATTTGTTGATGGGAAGGTGATGGTAGTTGGTTCCTTTGCTTCAAGTAAGCGTTGTGGGTCCCCTTTAGTGGAAAATGAATTTTTTGGGGGTAAAGGTGCTCTAAAAGTTGCGTGTCCAACGCATTCTCCAGTGCCCTTCTCTGAAAAGGGGAATCTTAAGGCTGAAAATTTTGGGCTAGGCCTATCATCTGGTACTTTTGATGGGACTCCTAATGGTGCAAGTATTGGGAATGATAAGAATAAGAATAATTTCTTGTTAGATTCTTCTCTCAAATGGACGAATCTATTTGGTGTGAGGCCTAAAGGTAAAAGTACTTCTCCTCATGTGTTGTTTGTTGCTAATTCTAAGATTGGAGAATACTCTATCTCTATTCTGAATTGTATTATTGATAAGAGCATGTCAGATATGGACATGGCTCTATTGGGTAAATTTTTTGGACCCCAGCCTCATATTGAGTTGGTTGGAAAGTTTTCTTTAAGTCGTTAGAGGCCTAAGGGACAGATTGATGTGGCTATTATTGCAAAAGTTTTATTTTCTTTCACATTCAACTATGAAGATGATTTAGTGTTGGCACTTATGGGTGTCCCCTAGTTTATTGAGAAGTCCTCTTTGATGTTGAAAAGGTGGGAACCAAGTTTTAACCCGAAATTGTGCTCCTTCTCAGCTGCCTTAGTCTGGGTTAGACTTCCTAGTCGCCCTATGGAATTTTTGGATGAGGAAGTGTTTAAAGGGACAGCAAGCACTTTTGGTTGTTTTTTATCGATCAACCAAATGACAGCTTCAAGGAAGCTTCTGGTTTATGCTAGATTATGTGTGAATGTGGAACAATTATTTGAACTACCTGCCCTAATAAAGATAAACTCAAAGTTTGGAGTTTGGGAACAATCGGTTGAATTTGAGTCTAATCCTTTCGCTTGCTTCCATTGCAAGGAAGCTAGCCATTGGGCAAAGAAATATCCTCTCAAAGCACTGAAGCAGATGTCTAAATAGTGGAGAGAGAAGGATATAGAGCTCAGAGCTTTTGCAGAAAGGGGGTGTTAGCTCTCAAAAACGCAGGCTGAATGCCTCAAGAGGTTGCCAATCTCTTGATACGTTTCATGGTAACAGACAAGGTCAAAAGAATTCAACCTTCTACTCTTCAGGTGCTGCTAAACCTAAGTGGGTGTACCTTTTGATTTGAGCAAACTTATCTTATGATTAACCTTTTGAAATGCTTTGTCCACAATGGCAGATGGGGGTCAACAAATGAAAGAAAACTTGATAACAGTAGCAACAACAATCTTCAAATCTAAATCCTACTATGCTCAATTATCAGATGTAAAGAAAATGAATGAATCTGAATGATGAAATACAGAGACCAGTCCCTAATTGGGTAGGTAGAGTTGAATGATATCAAGATGAGCAACACTCTCTGGAGGAAACTCAAATTATCTGGCATACATTATGTTTACAACTTGTATAAACATGTAATACTGTAACTACTAAGCTCTCCTTTAATAATCCAAAAGAATCTCTCTGATTACTGTGATCAACTAAAAGGATTTAATCTTTGCTTGAAAGAACCAATCAATTAACCACATAGATACAGCAATTGTGCAATAATAAATCAAATATAAACTTGTTACATCAATTTAAACAACCAGAAAGAATCCATCTTGGAGACAGCTTAGCAATACTTTCATTAAATTGAACAGATAATTGACACCAGAAATATGCAGCAACATCAATTGATTTTCATAAATAACTCCAATTTGAAAACATGCATCATAGTCTCTGATCTGATAAATCTATTGTACTGTATCCATCAGAATTGCCTATTGTATATCAAATATCTAATAGCTGATGATCATTTTACAATTACAAAATTCCTATTTATACACCAGCATCAAGAAAATAAATCATATTGAAATTCCATGTTGGCCTTCCATAGAATTCAGGCTCCAATCAAGTCGGCCTACAACGGTTTTATGAACTCACACATCATCCATAGTATTTGAATTTCTATTATTCACCAGTGAAATAGTCGCCAAGACATATCGTAGCTATGCCGAAGGCAATTCAATCGCTAGTCGCTCCGTGTGCTGTTATTTGCTTTCGCCGTGACTATCGACCATCGAGGAGATGTCATATAGATTTCATTATGCTTCATCGAGAGCTCCCATCTAACTCATATGTTAGTGTGATAATCCAATATTCATGCTGACAAAGTCACCTCTACTTTCCATTTAGCGAGACCCCGGGTACCTCGCCAAGACCACAAACCGAAATCAAAAAGTCACACCAAGCAGTATCCTTTGTTATATTCATCTTCGCCAAGACATTCAGATTTTCTCACCAATAGAGTTCCTGTGTGTATTATTGGCGAGACAAATCAATGTCGGGGAGACTTCTCAGAGATTGAATTATGTTATACCGAAGCACTCTGAGTCCACCATAAATCGCTCAGAGAAAGTGAATCTCACACCGACAAAGGCTCTCATTACATTCAATCGGTGAGACCCATATGTATTCACTAAGACTGATTCCCAAGTCATCTCAGTCTCACCGAAATGCCTCGTGATAGAAACTCCATGTGCAAAGTCAGCGAGACCGAAGGTCACTCCCCGAGACCTTATCCCGGTAACTTTATCTCTCACTGAAAGTCATTTGGAAGAAATATTTTTGTGCTTCGTCGGTGAGACAAACTCACTTCGCTGTGACATTTCATCAAAGACTTTCAACTCTTGCCGATAAGATCCTCCCACCTCTGGTCAGTAAGACAAATTATATTCGCCAAGACCTTCCGCTGATAACCCTTAGCCTTTGTCGATGAACCACCACATGCATAGTCAGGGAGACATATTGAATTCGGTGAAACATCATCCCGACAGCATAACTCCTATCGATTTGAAATATCCTTTATCACTGAAACCATGTGAACGTCTTGCCAATAACTGCTAGCATGAAAAATTTGATCGCTATGACACAAAAAATGTCTTTCCAATAGGCAACATAGACGTTTGTCAGAAAAATGGATCGGGGAGACCCTGATATTGTCACGTCGAAATGCCTACAGCAAACATATGTTAGCAAAAATGCATTGTGGGTCGGGGAGACAGTCATAGACCTATGTCAATATGGACCACAACGTGAAAAATGCATGACTCAATAAATTCAATGCGGCAATATGGCAAAATATGGGTAAAATATGCATATGGTAGGACCAATCTAGAAATTTATGAGTGTGAACATGTAAAAACATCAGATTTTTACAGTCCCAATAGTGGCTTCATCTAGGGATGAATGATAGTGAGATCATTGCAAGGATCCAGATCTTTGAGTGAGTAGACCAGACAAAATGATGAACCAGTGAGCAACAATGGAATGAATGGCAATGGAAATGAATGCAAAATGGAGATGAACCAAAACCCTAAACTATTTTGCATGGAAAATAATTTTAAAGAGGACCATTAAAAGTTGTCCATGCACTAGCAAACCCTAAATCCTTTGTGTTTCAACTTCACTTGTTCTAAGCTGTTACAATCTAAAACTCAAATCATACTTTCCCCTGTCAAATACCTGGTTTTGTCTTGAGTTCTTCAGATTCCTCTTGAAGACACACATGCAATATTCTATGTCACTATTATTGCAAGTTCTTAGAAAATCATCATGTTCAGCTTGGCCCAAATTCCCTTCATCATTCTGTAGCTCAAATTCTCCATCACCATGAGGAAAATCTCTATTATCTTCAACATAGAAAATATATGCATAGTTGATACAACTTCTTATATTATCTCTCTCACTGTTGTGTACTATAACACACTCTCTTAGCTGTATTGAAATTTCATCATCAAAGTGCTTCTCTTGAGAAACAAAAGACTATGTCATATCAATGTTGTTTGAGGCAAAAAAATATGACACCTTTTGCAGATCATTGACAATAACATTTGGATACAACACTGTATTATGACTCATATCTTCAATATCATGCATATATGAACCAATCAAAGCTGAACCTCTATCATCCTTGGTATGCAAACAAATGTCTTCTCCACATGAGTTAAATTTTTTAAAATCACATACCTCATCTTGAAAGGACACAAACTTTTGATCAACTTCAAAGGCTCCACCATCAACTCGATAAATGCACTGAGAGTCATATGAATCATCACACAAAGATCTTTCTCTGTCAAAACAAATGTAAACTAGACAAAGAACCTTAGGATCACCTTCATGTGTATATCTTTGATATTCAAGAGTTAGCAAATCTGAAACTTGCTCACTGCTAAGTGAATATGCTTCTACATTTTCATCACTACAGTTATATTCTTCACTTTTGTCATCATCAAAAAGAGGTCCAAAATCATCAGAGAATGAAAAATCAAAAACACTACCAGTACAGTTATTTATTCCATCATTCAACATACCACTTTGTTTGTCTGAAAATATCTTTTCCTCATCATCAAGTGTATCTTCATAGCTTTCAACTGCAGCTAGAGGCATTGAATATTTACTATCAAATGAATCAACATTTCCCATTGCCTCTTTATCTTGATCTTCATAAGAACTGCAAGAATCACCTTGTTGTAGATTAAAATCCACAAATTCATCTTCACAATTTGTATATTCACTAGATACCTCATAACATACACTGCCATCTATGTCATAATATGTTATGCAGGACAAAAATTCAATATCCTCGTCTTCCTCATGCAGGCAATCATATGAACCATATTGACTTGCACATGTCTCATCTTCTATTGGTTGTAGTGTATGACCAGTTTCTCTATACTCATCAGAAATACAACTATTGGATTCAACATTGATAGTGTTCTCATACCTTATCCCTTCCATGGCATCAATGAATTTATTTACTTGATCAAAGGTATGTTGTTTTGATGATTCTGGCCAATAAACTAATTTAGGCTCCCATGCTTCACAAAAGTACATCTTCCTCACACCATTGCAGTCATGCATAACATACTTTTTAGTTAGATCAGCACTGACTAATTCTAGCTAGGTTAATTCTATTTTAAAACTTCCAAGATCAACATCACAGAAACAATTGATCTAATCTTGTGGTACACAGTCAACAAGTTGGTTCATTCTTGGCTCCCTATACAACTTGACCTCTTGACCATTCACTGGAATAGTTGCATAAGACAAATCAAATTGGATATTTCCCCCAACTACTGATGTCCACTGTCTTGATAAAAGCATCCCAAACTCAGGAGGGGTATCAATTACTGTTATATCTATATTATAAGCCACATGTGGATAAGTAGCCAGTTTGACTTCAACATTTCTCATAATACCTACCACAGGAATAGGTCTATTATCCATTGCATAGAACCTTCCCTCATTAGTGTCAACTCTCATGCCAAGCTGCTTCATAACTCCTACTGGCATGATATTTATAGAAGCACCAGATTCTATCATGCAATTTCTCAGCAGTTTGTTATTTATAAGCAATGTAGTGAAAAAAGGATCAACATGTGGGGGAGTTGTTAATACATCACTCAAGCAGACCTCTGGGATATTTACTTTCTCCTGCCTATTGACTACTTTAATAGCTACTTTATTTTCAGAATTCATTATCAATTGAATAACACTATCTCTGTATTCCTTAATTTTCATCATCTCAAGTAAAGGAACAGATATTTTTACCTGGGATAATGTCTACGTGAAGTCAAAAGATGAGCCATTTGCCTTAATCATTTTCTTTTGTTCTGATGTTTCTCCTTTGTTTTCTTCCTTCTAATTAATCTCTTGTATTTCTTTTCATAGCTCCTTAACTTCCTCCTTTTGGATAGGCCTCTGTTCATTTTTATCATGTTGTTTGTTTTCTGGCTTCTTCACAATTCCTTGTGTTTCTTTCTGATCTTTCATAAAAATTCCCCCAAGAACGCCTTCCATCTCATTTACTTTTCTATTTCTCAACCAGTATTTACTCCTTGCTTCCTCAACCACAGCAATAGTTATTCTCTCTATTTCATCTTCAATGAGTCTCCTCACACTGCATTGAGCAAGCAACTCAACAGAATGTGGCTCTGTATAATCTTCTTCAAAATCATAAAAGACCTACTGTTCAACCATATGGACATTATATTTCTAATTTGAAACATCATATTCGTAGCCTTCATCCTCTGAAGATGAGTACCCTTCTTCCATATGGTAAAAAGTGTTTGAAGTCAGATACACTTTGTGATCTTCTCCATTGTTTTCCATCAACATTCCTTCTTCTTGCATTCTTTGGGCTACCACACAATAGTCTGAAGAATGTGGTTGATTACAAACTTCACAAAAGTAATTATTACTCACCATATAAGTTCCCTTTTTTCTCAATGGATCAGGAGTCTCTTTATTTCTAGGCCTAGTTGTTATAGGTTTTCCATCCTTCCAGTCTGTATTATAAGGCATATCATGCAACCTCGGCCTCTAATTTCTATATGTATCCTCCTGTCTGTACTAATAATTATTGCTTTCCTGAGGAGGCCTAGGGTTGTCTCTTTTACTGATTATACAAGCAGCCTTCATGTTGTTTTCAATTGTCAGTGCTATCTTCTGAGCTTCAACCAGATCTCTTGTGAATCTATTTCTTAGTTCATACCCTATTTTAGGATGGAAAGCATTCAAATAAACACTCAAAGCTACAGAATCTGGCAACCTTGATCAAGGAGGTACTTTAGTCTACAACTTGTTGAATCTTCGGTTGAAATCATAAATTGAATCATTCTTATTTTTTTGAATTCACATCAATTCATGAAGAGTTACATCTGGTGCATTTAGATCCCCATATTGTTCTAAGAATCGATCCTGGAATATTTGAAAAGAATTGATTGAAAATGCGGGCAGGCTGTTGAACCAATGCATAGCATCTTCAACAAGTGACATCATAAACAACTTCATGTGTAAATCTTCATATGGCACATCTATGTCTTGGATGGAAACGTTGAAACTCTTTACATGCTCTTTAGCAGTGATTGCATTACTCCCTGTAAATTTGGGCACCATACTCCTCCAACTGCCATCCATAAGGGTATAACTGAAAACCTGCTAAGTCAAACTGTCTAATCATGGTTGTATGCTGGTGAGGGGGAGGAATAGGTGGACACTGATGCTGGTGCATGGGATTATTGTACTGTGCATTATACTATGGGATAAAAGATTGACCAAGAGGTGGATGCATACCTGTATGCTGTGTAGGAATGTAAGATGGATGATTTGGCTGTATGTATTGATTTCTTGTCTGATTGTGAGAAGACATCGGTGGATTTGAAGGCCCTGCACCATGATTACCTTGCTTATGAGGTGGTACATACTTTGGGGGGCAATTAGTTGTTTGATCAATAACTTGAGTTTTTTGCAATTTAGCCTCTAATTCCTCTATCCTCTTCCTCTGTAATTCCAACTATGCTCTTACTTCCTCAGGAAGCTCATGATCAATAAACACATTTTGGGTACCTTCCATCTTCTGATCATATTCATGTTGAATTCTGATTCGTTCAGGTTCAAGTCTAGCTTCAATCTCAGCCTATTTCCTAGCTTTAAACTCAGCCTGTTTCTAAGAATCGTGAAAAGGAAAAGTATTTCTTTGATCTTCAGAGGTACAAAGTTCTACACTTGAATCATCTCTCCATGTATCATAGCAATTATATGTTTCACAATGTGCTCCTGGTGCTTTGCTTTTGTCTATTATGCACATGTCCTCATTGATCCTCTTTCCATTATCAGTTATGTCATCTTTGTGTGTCCACTTACTGCTGCCAGCAGGAGCTCCAGTATGACCTCCCCTGTACTGAGTTCTGCTTCCATTCATGTTTGAAAAAATGCAATGTTTCTTTCAGAGTCGCCACCTACTTTTCCAAAAGTAGGAAAATTATTATTTCTGATCTTTTACCCAACGGAATCACTCTTTCTGAATCTTCTCAAATGATAACCTTTTCTTCAATGACTTTAAAATGTGGTCTTCAACCAAATTTTTTGATATAGTCCCCAGCAGAGTCACCAATTTGTTAGCTCTCAAAAATGTAGGTTGAATGCCTCAAGAGGCTGCCAATCTCTTGATACGTTTCACGGTAACAGACAAGGTCAAAAGAATTCAACCTTCTACTCTTCAGGTGCTGCTAAAAATAAGTGGGTGTACCTTTTGATTTGAGTAGACTTATCTTATGATTAACCTTTTGAAATGCTTTGTCCACAATGACAGATGGGGGTGAACAAATGAAACCAAACTTGATAACAATAGCAACAGAAATCTTCAAATCTAAATCCTACTATGCTCAATTATCAGATGTAAAGAAAATGAATGAATCTGAATGATGAAATGCAGAGACTAGTGCCTAATTGGGTAGGCGGAGTCAAATGAAATCAAGATGAGCAACACTCTCTGGAGGAAACTCAAATTATCTGGCATACATTCTGTTTGCAACTTGTATAAACATGTAATATTGTAACTACTAAGCTCTCCTTTAATAATCCAAATGAATCTCTCTAATTACTGTGATCAACTAAAAGGATTTAATCTTTGCTTGAAAGAACCAATCAATTAGCCACACAGATACAGCAATTGTGCACTGATAAATTGAATATAAACTTGTTACATCAATTTAAACAACCAAAAAGAATCCATCTTGGAGACAGCTTAGCAATACTTTCATTAAATTGAACAGATAATTGACACCAGAAATATGTAGCAACATTAATTGATTTTCATAAATACCTCCAATTTGAAAACATGCATCATAGTCTCTAATCTAATAAATCTATTGTACTGTATCCATCAGAATTTCCTACTGTATATCAAATATCTAATAGTTGATGATCATTTTACAATTACAAAATGCCTATTTATACACCAGCATCAAGAAAATAAATCATATTGAAATTCCATGTCGGCCTTTCGTAGAATTCGGGCTCCAATCAAGTCAGCCTGCAATGGTTTTATGAACTCACACATCGGCCATAGTATTTGAATTTCTGTTATACACCAGTGAAACAATCACCATGATATATCGTAGCTATGCCGAAGGCAATTCAATCGCTAGTCACTCCACGTGTTGTTATTCGTTTTCATTGTGATTGTCGAACATCGGGGAGATGTCATAGATTTCATTATGCTTCATCGAGAGCTCCCATCTAACTCATATGTCATTGTGATAATCCAATATTCATGCCGACAAAGTCACCTCTACTTTCCATTTGACGAGACCTCAGGCACCTCGCCAAGACCACATACCGAAATCAAAAAGTCACACCGAGCAGTATCCTTTGTTATATTCATCTTCGCCAAGACATTCAGATTTTCTCACCAATAGAGTTCCTGTGTGTATTATCGGCGAGACAAATCAATGTCAGGGAGACCTCTCAGAGATTGAATTATGTTATACTGAAGCACTCTGAGTCCACCATAAATTTCCTAGAGGAAGTGAATCTCACACCGACAAAGGCTCTCATTATGTTCCATCGGTGAGACCCATATGTATTCGCTAAGACTTATTCTGAAGTCATCTTAGTCTCACCAAAATGCCTCGTGATAGAAACTCCATGTGCGAAGTCGGCAAGACTGAAGGTTACTCATCGAGACCTTATCCCGGTAACTTTATCTCTCACCGAAAGTCATTTGGAAGAAATATTTTTGTGCTTCGTCGGTGAGACAAACTCACTTCGTTGTGACATTTCATCAAAGACTTTCAACTCTTTCTGATAAAATCCTCCCACCTCTGGTCGGTAAGACAAATGATATTCACCAAGACCTTCCGTCGATAACCCTTAGCCTTTGCCAATGAACCATCACATGCATATTCGGGGAGACATATTGAATTTGGTGAAACATCATCTCAACGGCATAACTCCTACCGATTTGAAATATCCTTTGTCACCGAAACCATGTGAATGTCTTGCCAATAACTTCCTGCATGAAAACTTTGATCATTGTGACACAAAAAATGTCTTGCTAATAGGCAACATAGACATTTGTCAGAAAAATGGATCGGGGAGACCCTAATATTGTCACACCAATATGCCTACAGCAAACATATGTTAACAGAAATGCATTGTGGGTCGGAGAGACAGTCATAGACCTATGTCGATATGGACCACAACGTGAAAAATGCATGACTCGATAAATTCAATGGGGAAATATGGCAAAATATGGGTGAAATATGCATACGGTAGGAAAAATCTGGAAATTTATGAGTGTGAACATGTAAAAACATCAGATTTTTATAGTCCCAACAGGGGGGTCTGTCCTTACTCATGAAGATGAGGCTAGAAAAACTATGGAAATGGGTATGGTACTGGTTGAGAAGGTTGAAATTCTTGAGGGCTAGGTGGATTTGGTAGAGTTTAATAAGGAACAGGAGCAAGGAGGTGAGGATATCTCCTCCCCTATTCTTGATACAGTGGAGTATTGAAGACATGAGGATTGAAGTTACAGAGGTAGATAAGGCTTCTATAAATACTAGTTTAGGCTCTCCTCCTTCAAGGGTGAATCAGCTACATGATGATGGTTCAAAGGTTGAAGGCTTGGAGGTTTTGTCTAAAGTTAAGGACAATTGGGAACCTGAGGATTTGGATAATCCTCCTTACATTATGGTTTGAAGGTGCAATAGAAAAAAGTATTCCCCCTCACCGGGAGTTGTCACTAGGAACAGACAAAGGTCAAACTATGTGTCTGATCCGATAGGAAGAGGTTTCCCTCCTACGAATGCTACCAAGGAGAAGGAGAGTCGATTGGACATTGTTGATGGTACACAGAGAACTTTGTTGGAGATGTGCTCCAAGAGCACCTCCCATAAGCTCTTATGAAGATCATCTCCTAGAATATGAGAGGGTTAAATCACCCTCATAAGCATGATCTTCTTGCTAATCTAGCAAGAGATCATCGCTCTACTATTGTGTTAATACAAGAAACTAAAATGGGTATGGATAAGTTATCTAGAATGAAGAATAAGATTTTAAAGGAATGTGGGATGCACTGCTCTGATGCGATGGGTGCTTTGGGAGGGATTGTGACTTTTTGGAATCTCAGGTTGATTCAGGGGGTTGAGGTGTTTAATGATTGTAATCATGTGGCAGCTTATTTTCTTAATTTGTGGGATAAGTTCTCTTGGAATCTGTCTAACATTTATGCTCCTAATAGTAAGAGTACTAGAAAAACATTTTAGGAGAGCCTTGGGTCCTTCAAAGTGAGGCATGTTGTTGGTAATTGGTTGGTTATGGGGGATTTTAATACACACATTCATGATGTTGATAAAATGGGTGGCTCGTAGATTATGGATGATAGCAGATATGATCTTATGAATCTTATTAATGATAATGCTCTTCTTGACTTGGATCTCAAAGGTGCTTCTTTCACATGGTCTAACAGGCATGTGGGAGATGCTCTTATTTAGGTCAATCTTGATTGTGCTCTTATTACCCCTGATTGGTTGGCTTCCTATTCTTGCTCGCTCTCGGCTTTGACTAGACTGGGTTTGGATCACTTCCCTTTGTCTCTGTTGTTGGATCTATTGGGAGGGAAGAAAAATATTTCATTTAGATTTGAGAAGATGTGGACCTATCATCCTGATCTCAATAATTTGCTTTATGATTGGTGGAACATTCAATTGGATGGGTTGGCTATTTTCAAAGTTGCTAAAAAGATTGCTAATGTGAAGGATAATGTTAGGAAATGGAATAGGAATTATTTAAATGGTCACATTTTTTTGGAAAAGTAAGGGGTGACTAAGGAGCTTCAAGCTATAAAAAAATCTATCCAAGTTTTTGGGTATGATCAAGCCTTGGTTGCAAAAGAAAATGTCCTCTCTAGATTTCGTAATATTGTTACTAAGGAGGAGGAATTCTAGAAGCAGTGCTCTAGGATTATGTGGTTGAAAAGTGGGGATAGGAATATGAAGTTTTTTTACCTCTCTACGTTGAAACATAGGGCTTCCACACGTATTAAGATAATCAATTCCAATAACCAAGTTTTAGAGAAGGATGTTGATTTGTAGTTAGCTACTTCTTCTTACTTATCTAACCTACTTGTGATGGAGGGGGAGCTTGACTTGGATTTCCAAGTGGATATTCTTAGGGATATCCCTCATATCATAAATGAGGATATTAATAAGTAGTTGGTGTGCATTATGTCAGCAAAGGAGATTAGGAGTGTTGTTTTCTCTTTTGAAGGGAATAAGGCGTCGGGTCCGAATGGATTTCCTATGTTATTTTTTGATTCCTTCTGGGAAATTATTGCCAAGGATATTATTGCTAGTACTAAAGAATTTTTTGGACTAGTTCTCTTCTAAAGGAATTGAATTCCTCTTTTATAGTCCTTGTGCCTAAGAAACCGAGTGTTGTGTCTTTTGATGAATTTTTTCCTATTAGTTTATGCAACTTGATCTATAAGATCTTCTCTAAGGTGTTAGTGATCAGATTGCAAAGGGTGTTGCCTCTTATCATTTCACCTCAGCAAAATGGGTTTGTGGCTAGTAGGAAAATTTTGGATTCCATTCTTTATGTTCACGTGAATATTCACTCTTTAACTATCAATAAGTATGTTGGGTTTATTTTGAAGCTTGACTTGCTTAAAGCTTCTGATAGAGTTGATTGGGGATTTCTTTCTAATATTTTGACTTCTTTTGGCTTTGGGGAGAAAATAGTGGCTCTTGTGCTTCAGCTTATCTCCACCCCTCAGTTATTTATCCTTTTCAATGGTTCCCCTTCTCCTCTGTTTGATTGTTCCAAGGGTCTGAGGTAAGGAGATATGATATCTCCTCTTTTTTTGTTATCATGGTGGAATCTTTGGGTCATCTCATTTAGAGATTCATTAACTCTAGGGTTATGACTAGATTGGCTCCCTCATCTAGTAATCTTATCTCTTCCCATTAGCAGTTTGTTGATGATTCACTTATGATTGGGGAGTCTTCTATTAAGGAAGCCAAGGCTATTAAACTTATTTTACAAAGGTATGAGGCTACTTCGGGGTAGAATGTTAGCTTACCCAAGAGTGTTATCTTCTTTTTTAATAATCTTGTCTATAGGCATATCAAAATTGCTAGAATTATGCAATGTCAAATTGGTGATCTCCTTGTGACTTACTTGGGTCTCCCCTTGTGCTCGAATTTTCTTGAGTCCTTTCGATGGGGGCTGATTGATAAGTTCAATTATAAATTGGCTAGTTGGAAGGGTGTATTTTTGAGCCAAGATGGGAAAGTGCAGCTAATTAAGTCTAATTTTTAGAATCTTCCAATTTATTCTCTCAATTTATTTTATATGTCGAGGAAATTTGTGGATAAACTGGAAGGAATTAAAAAAAAATTCCTCTGGTCTAGTGTTGAGGATAAGAGAAGAATCCATTTGGTTGCGTGGGATGATGTTTGTAGACCCAAAAAGGTTGGTGGTCTTGGAATACAGAAAATTTGTGAGTTTAATGTTGCTCTTCTTGGTAAACAGTTGTGGAACCTTATGATGGCTAAGAGTGAATGGATGAAGATTGCTTGGAGAAAGTACTTACCTGGTGTTGATGGTATAAGGGATTTTGTATCTCTTGATTTCTCCCTCTTGTCAAGATCTACTCTTTGGAATTGTAAGGTTAAGGCTTGTAGGCTTCTCTCTAAGGGTCTTTTTTGGTAGCTAGGAAATGGCAAGAAAATATTTTTTTGGGAAGACAGGTGGTTTGGTAACAAACATCTTAAAGATGAGCCTTAGGCTCAACCTTTCATGGACATGTGTCTATAGAGGTTTGGTAGATTTGTTGCTAATTGTATTGATGGTGGCTACTGGAAAAGGCTACATGAGGCTGACTCGGGGCTAGAGGGTCTCTTTAAGGCCTTGTCCTTGGTCCATATTCCCTGTCTCCCTTCTTCTGATAATTTTTTTTGGAAGCCTTCTTCTAATGGTAACTTCTATTTTTCTTCATATTTTCATCTTAATGATTCCTTTGTTGGCCTTGCTCTTTTTTGGGCCTCTTTATGGTCCTCTAGATTGATTCCTAAGGTTTTTTTTTTGGCTCTTCTGCCAGAACAAGGTATTAACTACTAACAATTTGGTCAAGAGAGGTTTAATGATGCCTAACAAGTGCTTTCTATGTGAAGAGGATGCCGAAAATTCTTTCCATTTGTTGATTGGCTATGGTTTTTTTAGAATTGTGTGGGCCCATTTTCTCTCTCTTTGGAACCTCAGTTGGGTGCTCCCTACTTTGATTAAGGATTTTTGGTCTCAATGGGTTAGACCTACATCCAATCCTACTCTACTGGTTTTGTGGTCTCTCTCTCCCTCATATTGTTTGGGGTATTTGGCTTGAGTGCAATAACAAGATTTTCAGGAGTTCCACCCTCTATGTTATCTCTATGTCCTATAAAATTTGTGCAACTATTAAAGAAAATTTTGTGTCTAGGATTTCTTTCCACAATGGGCCAAAGGTTATGCTTAGTCCCCGTGATGTTTCTGTAGCATAGAATTGGAAGTTGTCTTATGATATTTCCCTCCCAGTTACTAAAGGGAAAGCCTCTAGGGATGATGTTGTTTGGAAAGTTCCTCTAGATGGTTGGGTGAAGGTTAACTTTGATGGAGCTGCTAAAGGGAATCTAGGACCTACAGGTTGTGGGGGAGTGATTAGAAATTTTAATGGTAGGCTCATTTCTATTGTGGTGCTCCCTTTGGGAACCCGAAAAGACCACTATGTGGAAGCGGATGCAACCTATCATGGTCTTAAATTGGCACAAACCAAAGGATACGAGAAATTATGGCTTGAGGGAATTCTCTCAATATCATCAATAATCTAAAGAATTGTGCTACTCCTTTATGGACTATTGAAAATTTTATTATAGATGCTATTGATATTTTGAAATCCTTTGATGAGTATTACATTTCTCATATATTGAGAGAGGGAAATGGATTAGCTGATGTCTTTGCTTGTCTAGGAGTTAGAAGTGTTAGGGAATGGGGTCTGAATGACCCCCTCCCTATGGAAGCAATTACAAGTATAAATCATGATTTCCAAATTTAAAGTGGTTGATGACTTATAAAGGCTAGGGGTGCGCATGACTTTCATCACGTGGCAGGTGATTATGTTGAAGGATGGTAAGCAAGATATGAATCAAGCTGATTATACTAGGGCTGATATCCATAGGGAATAGAACTCAAGGATCATTAATCTCTCCTACTATTATTCCATTTTTACATAGATTGTGGGAACTCTTTGTATTGCCTTCTTGAGGTTTCTTCTTATTGCGTTCAAAGTTTTCAAGATTCTTGACTCTGCAATTCCTGAAGCCATGGGAGGAGATAGGAACTACACTGAAGCTTTCTCATGTGATTTTGTCAAGAAGAAGCTAGAGGTGTGGAAGATTTTAGAGAAGGGAGGAAGGACTCTGTACCTGGAGAGGTTACATGGTAACAACCCATAGACAACTACATTCTTTGCAAAATCCTGGAACAATAGGGTTTTGAATTTGGGAGAAACAGAGTTCGATGTGAATGAATATTTCATTGCCAATATCACTAGGTTGTCAACGGAGGGAAAGAAAGTCTTCAAAGATAAAAAGGAATCGCACACTACCATGAATTTTTTTTTCAAAGGTGATGAAGCTCAAGACCTAAGGACAATGAAGAGTGGGGGTTACTAGAGGATCTATCTCAAGGCGTTGTGGGGGGATTTGGATGAGGAGCTCATGTGTTACATCACCCTTGAAGGATGATTCTCTACAGTAAATGCCTACCATTTTTTTATGCTCAATCACTTCCACCATAAAAATCATATTTATTTTCCCTACTATCTTTTGGCATCATTGGATTCTAGCCTCAAGGACCATAAGAAAAACCCCAAGAATCCAACTTTGCATGTGGGGCTCATCCTTTCAATTTCTGATTATGTGAAAGCATTTGAAGTGGCTAAGCCAATTGTGATCCATAAGGGTAAACAACAAAAGCTGGTGGAAGAATATGATATGGTCTATGAGGGGGAGTTGGCTAGTAAGAAAGGGAAGAAGAGGAAACTCATACTAGAAAAGGAGTTAGAATTTGAGGAGGATGTTGACTATGTACTGAATTCTCTTACTACCATGGATGTGGACACATAAACCCCTACTTCAAGAGAGTCTAAAAAAGGGGTTTTGATCCCTAATAAGGGTTATGAAACCTACAATGAGTAGTTGGCTACTCATATGTCGAGTAGATAATTGAAGGAGAAGAATGAATTGGCTAGTGAGGCATCTTTGCCACCCCCTATTTTTGGGACAAAGCAAAAAAAGGAGCTAGAGGTGGGAAGTAATAAGAAAATGGTTGTTAGGTCTACGTGCCAATTTTTGGAGATGAAATATCCTCTTAATATTATGGGTGAACAGGGTGTTGTGGACTCCCCGGTTGAGGAACTAGACTTGCAGATGAAAGGAAAGGTTGTGGCTAAGGTTGGGCAGGGTGCTATGGACTCTCTAGTGGTGGACCTAGACAGGCAGAAGAAAAGAAAGGTTGTGGCTACAAATATTATGGAATTTATTCGAAAGATCGCAATGCCAGTTGCTACTAGGAAGGGGAAGGAAGTCTTTGTCAGTTAGGATAAGGTAATATCCTCTTAGGAGGATGATGTTGTGGGTAAGGGTATTTTCAGCATTGATAGGAAAGACATTTCTGATGTCCTAGGAACTAGTAGAGATGGTTCCATTGTTTTTTTCAAGTTATTTAAATGGGATTTCCATGAACTTAACATGACAAACATCAAAGTTCATGGTGTGATGAGTAAATTTGGTGAGTCTTCAGTTCATAATCAAATTGATGAATTGTTTCACTCTTTAAAAATTGTGGCAGATGAAACACTTAAGATGAAAAAAAATATTGAAGGTAGAGTTCTCACCCTTGAGAATCATCTAGAGAGGATTTATGCTAACATTGACAAGGGTGGGGAGGGGACTAAATATGTGGTTAATTTTGAGTCTGTTGGTATTACCTCTCCTTTTGATAGCGCCAAGAAATGTAAGGAGACTACTCATTCTGAAGATATTGGTGTTGGTGGTAAGTTGTTGGAGGAAAAGGTGTCTGTTGATAAGGGTGGTGATAAAAATAATGTTTTGATTAGTGAGGTGATTGTGTGTGTCCTGGGGCTAGAACCCATAACAAGACTAAGGCTCAGTTTGGTGCTCCTATTAAAGAACTATCAGATGCCTTGGATGATGGTCAGAAGGTTGTGGTGTGCGATGTGCAGGTTGTGGATATACTGAAGAATATGTAATTTTGTTGTTTTTGTTCCTCCTTTTGGTTGAGGTTTTGTTGATGGTGCATTGTGTATGGGCTGATATATGCTTTATGTATTTTTTCTTAGTTTCAACTGCTCTTTTTTGTAAAGGGTTCTGAGCCCCTTCAAAACCCATTTTTTTACCTCTAATCAAAAACACAAGCACATAGTTTTATAAGTTTGGAAGTAATGGTGGAAATAATTAAATGCTTATATTTTCTTTGATTCTAATTCTACCTACTTTTGTTTATAACTATTTGGTTTCCTCACCATATACTTTCATTTTTTTTAACATGTAACTCTACATCTTTTTATCCCTTATAATTTTGTAAAGATAAGTTCACACCAAGTGCATACTTGTATGAGGTTGGAGGTGGTGGTAGAAATGAAATGTTTTTATTTTATTTTATTTTATTTTACCTCAGTTTTTTTCAAATCCTTGTGAGTTTGATTAAGCTTTGGTAAGTGTGTTATTGGTTGTAAAGCTCCGAAGAGTTTCTTAGAACCTTTTCAGTTTCCAATAAGGTTTCACTAACCATTTGTTATTCCAATAACTTGTTGAAATTTCATGTTGTTTTTGATGTTGTTCTTTGTTTAATTAATTTTAATATCGTCAAGTTTGATAAGGTTACCATAACCATGTCGGGTTCTGATAAGGTTTTCACAACCTAGTCTAAAGTCGACATAAGTAAAGCAATTTATGCATTCAATCAGAAGTGGAGAAATTGAAGACAATTATAAGTTTTTTAGAACTCCATGGAGGTTTCAAAACATTTATCAAAACTTGAAAAGGTTCTCATAACCAATCCTAGAACCGAAACAATTTGAATATTTTGGCTTCAGCATGGGATTTCACAATGTTTTGGAAAATTTGAAGATAATTAAGAAGTACTTAAGAACTTCTTGGAGGTTTTGGAACCTTTTATTGATATGTGGAGCTTGATCAGACTTAGATTTTAAATTTCCCAACTTATTTGACACATTTGACTTCCATGCAGTGCCACTGAAGCAAAAATCCATATATTTTGTTAACGAAATTTATAATCTGTTGCCTATTTAAATTTTTTTATTAACAATTAGAAAACTACCCAAAAAAAAAAAGTTAATTGTTGCACATGTGGGAAACCAAGAGCCACGAATTGAACAATTGCAGTAAGGGTGTGCATGGAAGTCAAATAGGCACATGTTTTTTTGGGTTTTTATTTATTGTAGGGTGGGTGAAAAAAATGGTTAGTAGAAAGTAACAGTTTTGTGATAGATCTTTTATGTAGGTTGTTGTGATGGGTGCACATAGAACTATGCGTAGAAATATAAAGTAATGGAAATTATGGATTATGATTGATGCAAGTTGCATCTATTGTTGCAAGCTAATTATAATGCTATTTCTTGGGAATTATTAATAAAAGGACTATTGTTGGTGGACATAGCCCAAGATTTGGGTGAACCATGTTAAAACTTGTGTTATCTTTCACCTCTGTTATTTCTATAAATTATTTAATTCATTTTTTTTATTTCATTGTGCAATTATAATATGCATTTAATTGGTAGTTGGAACTATCTATCCTTCCTTCAATTCCTAACACCTTTATCAAAATTTGACAAGGTTTCCACAACCTCAAGAAAAGCTGATGGAATCACCTTTATGTGAAATTATTCTTCAAGGCACAATCTTAATAAAGCCTTTCAGAGGATTGTAGAGGTTTTGAAACCTTTATCATAACCTAATAAGGTTCTCATAACCAATGAATTCTCTGACACACTTTTAGAACCATTCCTTTTCAAATTTTCAAATGTATAAAAAGTAAATATTAGATGATACAGTTCACACGTGCTAAATTTAAGATGCACCATTAATTCTCACCTACCACATCAGAGAATTAGCTATGAATTCTTATAAATGGATTAGGCTTATAGAAGAATTCATTTTGATGAGTACTCAAGACGAAATTTGTAAAACACATAGAAGCAAAATTTTGAAGAATGCACAAGGATGAAGTTACAATATTTAGCCCTAATTCAATGGTACAGTGAGATTCATTTTGAAGAATTCATTTTGATGAGTACTCAAGACTGAATTTGTAAAACACATAGGAGAAAAATTTTGAAGAATGCACAAGGATGAAGTTACAATATTTAGCTCTAATTCAATGGTACAATGAGATTCTCCTAGATTTCTATAAGATAGTATAAAGGATAATTTTCATTAACTCAAATCCTACATTCCATCCACCATGAAATATAAATGCATGGATTACGATCATTTATCTAGTTTATCAAGCACAACCAAAAATCAGAGACACTAGGCTAGGGCATATAAATTTGGATGACATTTGGGAAATAATCAAAAAAGAAGATACGTCCCCCATATCCAACGACTAATAGAAAGTTAGTTGTTACAGTTATAGCTTTTCTAGTAGCACTACAATGCACAAACCTAGTTATTAAGTGCATGATTCGTTATGATTCTAACATGAGAGAAATTAGAACAAAGGAGAATTAGTTGGTAATTAAGGTAAATGAAGAAAATTTTGTCTCATGCTTACATTTACCAAAGAGGGAAGAGTATATAGATTTCAATTTCATAATTTCTCACCAATGTTTTCATGAAACAAAAAATTATATAAATGTAATTGCTCGAGAATGGTTTTCTACCCCAAAGAAAGGAAAATATCAACTACCCAAAAATTTACATAAGACTCACTTTGAAGATGAGATTTTGGACATGATAATACTCTTGCACTAACTAAAGGGTAACACAAAGGCCCATGAATTTGAAGATTGGATGTACTTATTTATTCAAATAATCATTCGTGGTGAATAGTATCTTGATTGGGATCAACTTATCAATGACCAAATTCACTTGATGATAGTCTATTTTCCACTCAATGGGTCCTTTTATATGTTCTCTTACTTATTCTATACTATTGCATTTGAAAAAAAATTGACCAATCGAGGTTCATGATGAAACTATCCAATTCTATGATTACTATAATCAACTCCAATTGGAAAATATTTGTAAGAGTTTTAGAAGAGTAAAAGATGAATTTACTATGAGGATGGTAAGAGAAATACAATGAGATATGGGTTTGAGGGTTTATCCAGAGGCTATTCAACTAATTGATACATATGGAATCCATTTTATATAGTTTCAAAGATTGACATACATCAGAATTGGAGGATTTGATGGTCTCCCTTAGAAATTGCCTAAGTATGTAGAAGAAAATTTGTTCTTATTAAAGTATGAAGGAAGGTGGCTGAGGTAAATAAAAGGTGCCAAGAAAGAAAAAGGTAGGTATCCAATTTCCTATTGGCCTTGGTTATTATTCCTATAAATCTATGTTTTATTCTCTCAAAATTGAGGACTTAGTAAAGTTCTCCATGCAATTTTACAAGAGGATATTTCCCCTTGATAGTAAAAAAACTATCAGGGGTAATATGAAACTAGGGCTAGGTTTCTACCACATTCCACATTTGGAAGACTATTGGGAAAATTTTGAAATGAAAATGAAGTTTGAAGAAGTTGGATGAAGGCTATCCTTGAGAAAAATTGTAACTTTTAGGTGGAATTGGGATGTATCAAATATTGAAGATGATGAGTCATATTTGGTGGATCCAATTTTCATTAATATTGTACAAACACAACCAATTATTTCAATTAATTGGATTGTTAAATAGGTTGAAATTATTGATGCCAAAACCGTAGTGGTAATTAAAAGAACTCAAGAATGGGTAGCCAAAAAGATTGCAAAAAAATGACATGGTGCCTCCAAAGTCTTAGGATACTCAAATTCAAGTGAGAAGAATTCAACCACAATCATGTTCTCAACCATCTTCCTCTACTCAACAAAAAATTGTAAAGGGACAAGGGGATAGCGATGAAGATCTTCCAAAGAAAGGAATCCCTAAGAGGACTTGTGAAGATACTTCCCAAACGAAATTTTGGAAAGAAAAGGAGAAACAAGTAATAGAAAAATTTGTAGATCTACTTTCCTCTCCATCCAAAATAATTGGCTCCTCTTCTTCTCATGCTTCTCCTAATTCTCCTCCAACAAATTCACCTCAATATTCACCACCTAGGGTATGCCCTACTACACCTTCTTCCCTTGAAATGAAAATATCTAATACTCCTCTTAAGAGAGCTTTGTACTTTACATCCCTAGTACAAAATCTATGACAACCCCTACTCCCACTTCTTGGTTAGAGAAGTATCTCTCTAAAAAGAGAAAAATAGTTCAGTCGAGTCTCCTTGATAAGGATGTTGTTGGTTAGCTACTTCAAAGGTCTCCAAAATCCAAGAAGTTAAAAACTACTTCTATATTGATGGAAGACACTGACACAAGAAATATGTATGTGGAAGTAGCACATCCTTCTACAGAAAAGGATGTAGGGCAAGAAATTGTTAGTGATTTTAACATCATTAAAATTAACTTAGGACCTTCTACCAAAGATGGAGATGTCCATAATTTTTAAGTGACAACTATCAAAGTTACAGAGAGGATAGACAAAGATAAACAAACCAAGGATCAATTGAAGCATCGAGTAAAGGTCCTAACTAATGAAACAAAGAAAAAGAGAACCCTAAGTTTAATGTTGTAGACATGAAAAATGTACTGATTGCACTTGATCTTGATTACTAACACCACTTCATCCTAAATCATCCCCTTTGTTGATCATTTAATAAGATAGTTTGTATTTGATTAAATTCATCACATTTCATCTCTTAATTAAATAAATCATTATTTATCTAATTAAGTGTCCATATCCTGTTGATTAAATAAATTATGTTATTTAATTAACTTCTATAGTCTCCCTTTAATTAAATAATTCAAGTTATTTAATTAAATCTCTAAAATTCATTCTATTAAATAAATTAATATTTATTTGATTTAATCTAACATCATCCCTCTTTAATTAAATAAATCAAAATCTTTATTTAATTAAGTCTAAATTATTTTCTTCTCATTTTGATTTAAATTAATCCTAAAATATAAGTCAAAATAGTCAAATCAACTAATCTCCTTTTAAATTAATCAAATCTTGATTAATCTTAATCGCAATCACCTAAATCCTCTAGATTTTAAAATGCACAATAAATCATTTCTTTTGATTTATTAAATCTTCTAATTTCTCTCAACATGGCATCAAAAGGGAATATTCCTCCAAATTTGAAAATTCCCTCCAAAAGGACTTGTCCCTTCCAACAAGGCATTGAATGCATCTTACGTGTCCTTTTGCATTGAGCCAAGTGGCATTAACTTCATTCCTTTCTCCCTCCAACTTGTCATTTCATAAATTTGAAATTCCACCTAATATCATTTATTGTGCACATTCATCAAAATGTGCTCAACCTTCCTCCTCTGACATCTTGACAAGTGGCATTTGGCCATTGGTTGATGATTAATCCCACATTTATCCATTTTTCCTCATTCTCCATCACTCTCATCAATAAATAAGAGGCTCTCACTTTTATTTTGGATCCACAACTTCATGCAAAGGCATTATCTTCATATTTTGAATTTTCTCATCCATCATTCATCCATTTTCATGTTTCATAGCTAGGTTATGCAAGATTTTCTCCAAGGAATCATCAAATCTTCATGAAGTCATCACAAAGCTTACAAGGGATTGGGAAAGGGCCATTTTCCACATCAAAATGGCACCAATTCTCCCATGGGATTAAGAGTTTGCTTGCTTTAATAGGATTTAATAGCTTTCTTTGTTGTGTTCTTCATTTATTTTCTATTTTGTGCATATTCAAATGAATTCCATTGGGAATGTTGATTTGACTTGCATATTGATCTAATTGTGTGATTATTTGTTGTATTTGTGCAGGTCTATAATCAACATTCACATTTTGGCACTAGAAGGAGGGAAAATTGGAAGAAATTAACACTTTTTTTCCAAAATTATGTTGTTTTCTTGACATTTTTGTGCCTATAGGAAACTGCACCACTATTAGTCCAACGATGCCATACAGCAACACTACCAGTCCAATGGTGCCATACAGTGATGTTGCAAACTCCAAACTCCATTGTTGAAGTCTTCCTACCTAGAAATTTGAATTTTAAACTCTAACACTGGTCCACTTTTCTATTGTTGGATTTTTATACTCCAAACAATGTCGCTGGCTCAAAATAGTATTGCGCTCACTGTTTTTGCTACAAAGCATTGTTATTAGTCCTAGCAGTGCCATATAGCACTGTTGACATCTTCAAACTACGTTGTATATGCAGACTATGTCATTGGAGTTGGGTAAAAGGCACTTATCAATTTAATTTTAGCATGTTTCTTTTCATTTTGGGTGTTTGTGATGACTAACTAGTTTTTGATCTCTATTTTTGTAGTTCTAACTAGTTTTTGTAGGTTGGCTTAATCAATGGTGAAGGAGGGAAACAAATCCAAAGCCTTCTATGACATCATCATCTCATTGTATCAAGTGTTTTTTAAAAAATTTGGGAGAAATTATAATCCCTCCTCTAAGGATTTTCTATCTTTAAAGCTCTTTATTACTCAATAGATTTCAACTTGGGTTTAAAAAGAATAACACAAAAGGATTAAAAAGAACCTTAGGAAACTTGCTAGATTTTTTTTAAGGTTTAACAATTGAACAAGCAACTTTCACTTTTCCTTTTGGTGCTTAAAAAGAATCCAACTCTTGCTTTGAAAGGTTAAAATGAACATGTGCATTTATGTTTTGTAATCACTTATCCAGAGTAATATCATCTTAAAGATGTATGCACTTCTCTCATTCCTCATGGAGATCTTGAGAATCAAAAGGATTTTGGTGATATTAAGTTGTGTAAGTGATTTCCTCCACATTTCAATTTGGATTCTTAAAATTGAACAAATCTTATGAGTTTGAGTGGAGTTTATCATATGTGTTCTCTCTTTGTTTCTCTACAAAGATTGACCGAACTACGAACGTACTTGCTCACTTTTTTTTATCTATAGAGGGCATGCCTTGTGGGAAAAAGTAATCACCCAGGGGAACGACCCAACCAGGAACACGCTAGAGCCAAGCGACTTCCACCCAGGATATAAGTGTGGGTACTTGAGGAAAGTTCAAGTATCATGAGGATTGTTCTAACAAGAAGGGTAGCAATGGTCTCTTGTCATATGGATGATCCCCCACGAACGTAATTCCTATATTAAAACCCCTTGTTTAAAAGACCAAAATTCTTAATCTATTTGTTGGTGCAAGAACGATCGTTTTGAAGCCGCCTCACATTTTTTATGGCTTTTAGTAGAGATGAGAAGTATTCCATGGGAGTTTCGTGGGTACTGATGTTTGGCTGACCCATAGAAGTGAGTGACATGGAGGGAAGCCAGTGTGTTCAAGCATCTAATCATCTGCTAAGAGTAGGCATAACGAGATTTATCCAAGTGGGGATTCAACAAATATTGTCTCAATATCCATAGGGTTGTGCATGTTCTTGGAATCAAAACACTTTGCTTGGTCTTAAACATTGGAAAACAAACATTCAACATCATCATCAAATTTGAAACCCTTTAGGAAGCAAATACCATTAACAAAATTCAATTTTTATTGCTTGTCCTAGGGATTATATCCTTAGAGGCTTCTAAACATCTGAATTTACATCTCAATTTTCTCACTAAAGTCAACAATAGGGAACTTTTGCCTTAATTTCCTTGATTTCCACATAATGGACTTTGTGGGATGAGAAAAAATTGGGACATTAGACATTTAGTTTGAAAACCTAATCAAGAATTGTGTGTGGTAAAAAGTCATTAAGTAAAGTTAAGAAACAATTGAACCCCACACATGTGCTCTTCCAAATTATTTCCTGAAAGATCAAGATCCACAAACCAAAAACCAAAGGTCTTAATCAAAAGGCTTGCAAGAAAAGGTTGTTTGTTCTTTACGAGTTTAGAGAAAGATTGAACTTCAACTTTTACAAACGTGCATCAAGGAACAATCCAAATTTGTATTCATTTTACTATTTTCAAGAACCAAGTCTCTTTCAAAGGTTTGAATATCTCACATAGTAAGTACTAGCATGTTCTTCAATACCTTGGTCTAGTAAAAAAAGTCTTTCTAAGTCTTTTAGGATCAAAATCAAAACACTTTCACCCATCCTCCAAACATCAAAATCAAAAATCACCTCACAAACAACTCTTGTCAAATCTTGAAAAAAAATCCTTTATGCTAAACTTTTGGAAAATGCTTTCAAAAATCAAAACAAATCCAAATCATCTTGTTTGACTAGGTGTGTGTAGATGAGTCCTTCTTCACACACTTAGCCAAATTATCATCCTGTGGACAAGTTCACTCTAGGACAGCATCTAACCTCTTAGAGTTTATGATTTCATTATCCAAACCAGATCCAATCAAAATCAAATCAATCCAAAGTCAAAATCCAAAATCAAACATCAAATCCAAAGTCCTAAAGTTTAGTGTCCCCCTCAAGGTTTCATAAGAGCTCGCTCATCCACCAATCCTCCATCCATCATTATCATCATCATCATCCTTTGATCCTCATTTCCTTAGACTTTCTTTTTGTACCTAAATATTAGATCAATCTAAAGAATTAGAGGTTCATCTCTTACATTCTTGAAAATTAATCCCTATTTTTTGGTTCAAACTAGATCTCAAAACAAGAAGAGCATGGAAACCAACAAATAAATATCAACTTCGAGTGATTTGAGTCAAACCATTGCCAAAATCAATCCCGTTGGAACTAGCAATCCCACTCTCTATTTTCCTCCCCTTACACAATACCATCAAGAGGAAGGTGTCCAAATGGAGGATGCCACCAACAATGTGTTAGGGATGACACAAAATGAAATCATTGAAATGGTTCAAAATTCTGAAACACACAAAATCATCAACATCATGATGAAACTCAATCCCTCACAATACATGCTTGAATTAGCAAAACAAGGGGCTAAACTCCCTTCCGATTATGATGTAAGCACTATTATGGAACAACCCCTTGGGATTATGCCCCCAATATCATCCACACCCCCAATTTCATCCACACCCCCATTCCAAAGCATCACCCAAAGCATCCCCCAAATCACAAAATCCATTGTTCCAACTCAACCAATTGTAAACAAGGGGATCTCATTGCTTCATGCATTACAAACACATCCCCTTGTGAACAACCAAGATTTGGATGTAAACACTATCTTGGGCCAATCTATCCCCCAAAATCCATTACACCAATATGTCCCACTCACCTTTTAGGATCCTAATGACCCATCATTATCTTTTCATGCAATACCTCTCAACACACAAACCTCTCTCCCTATGACTTAGCAAGGAGGAGGTGGGATATTTGGACCAGGGGACATCTTTGATCCCCCTTCATCATCAACTTTTGATAAAGGGAACACACCACACTTTTTCCCACCATTTCTATCTATACCACTAAAATCCACATCACCTCTCAGTTTAGGGATTCCTCCTTTACCACCACTCAATCAAATCCAAAACAACCCCCCAATCATCAATCAAAACATCATACTGAATCCTCCAATCTTTCCATCAATATCGCAACAACAGATGGAAACCATCTAAACAACCTAGGAAATCACTACACCATCCATAAACATGGTCTCTCAAGGACCAAAAATGTCAATCGCACCATCTACCACAAAAATCCCCACCATCAATACAACCACACCCTTCATCATGGCAACAAGCACCATTCTGAATTGGCCACCACCATTGCCACCAAGGAAAAATGTGGCCAATCAATATAGCATCACGTTGCAAGTAGCACAAAAAACCTATCAAAAGGAATATCAGCAATTTCAAGTGCAACAAACCCAAAACACACAAATTGCACAAAAAACTACTCAACAAGCACAAGTTGCCCAAGCAACTCAAGTCACACAACAAGTGCAACAAGCAAAACAACCACAGCAGGTTGCTCAATCTCAAGCCCTATTACAACAACAACAAGTTGCCCAAGTTGTGCAAGCAGTTCAAGCCACACAAGCTACACAAGTCGTACAAGCTGCACAAGCTACCCAACAAGCACAAGCTCAGGCTCAAGCTCAAGCCCAATATCAAGCTCAGAAAGTGAAAGCACAAGCTCAATACTAGGCACAACTACAAGCAACCCAAAAACAAGCATATCAGCAAGCCCTACAATAGTAGCAAGTGTAGCAAGAAGTAGCATTACTAACCCAACAATAAGCATTGTTGGCACAGCAACAACAAGACCAACAACAAGCATTTGTGGCACAACAACAGCAAGACCAACAACAAGCATTGTTGGTGCAACAATAGAAAGACAAACAACAAGCGTTGTTGGCATAGCAAAAAATGTAGGCATATTAGCAAGCCTTGACCGCATAGCAGAGCTTGCAACAAACTCTTAACACTCCACCATCACTCAAAAAAAATTTCCACTTCAAAACACATTCACTCCACCCCCTAATCTACAAGATGATGTGACAGCACAAATCAAATTGCTCTCGCAGCAATTGCTCGACCTTCAATCAAGGAAAACCACCAAGACACCAAGCAACTTGTGTCCCTATCCATTTGATAGGAGCCTTGCAATGGTACCATTCCCCAAGGGGTTTGAAATCCCCAAATTCAACAAATATCGTGGGATGGGAAACCCTAAAGATTACATTGGGGAATTCCAAGTACATTGCATGGAGGTCACATATGACAATACATATTTGATGTGGCTACTCCATCGAAGTTTGGTTGGCCATGCCATGGAGTAGTTCTCTTGCCTACCTCCTGGAATCAAAAAGTTCCAAGAGATCATCGAGGCATTCATAAAAAATTACGCCTTCAATATCGGTATGGATGTTAGTCTAGAGGAATTGTCAGCTCTTAAACAAGCTAAGGGGGAATCATTCGCTTCCTTCTTGCAACAATGACAATCCAAGGCCACCAGGAGAAAATGGACCATGCCTAAAGAACAAGTTTGTACCATTATTGCTAACCTTGACAAAACCTTGGTGTTCCATCTTAAGGTACAATGTATCACCACTTATGACCAATTGATCCCCAAGGCACTCAGAATCAAACAAGCCCTTATTGCACAAGGGGGAACACCTACATATCCAGAACATCAAAGAACTTCCCATCCACCAGCTATAATGAGAAGCCTTGAAAGTTGGAAAGGAACAAAAATGTCACAAATGATGGTGTGGTGGATTCCAAGGTTGTAATTAGTAACCCCAAGTGAAACCACCATGGTACAATGAGAATCACCTTTTTGATTTTCACAAAATCAAGGGGCATACCACTGCTAGTTGCATGAGGTTGAAAAATTTGATCCAAGATCTCATTGATGAAAAGATCATAAATGTTAGAATTGGCTATGGCTTCCAAGATCTTGAGACCAAATGGAAAGCACAAAAGAGAGATGAATATGAAAAGAATAAACTATATTCAATGTCAATGATATGAGATGATTGTTTACAATGAGAGATACCTTGGTTATATAGCCAAGGTTAGATGTAAGATGTCATACGATTATGACAAGTGTCTTAATCATATGACATGAGACAACTAATCACACTTACCTAGCTTCACATGTAGTAGTTGTCAACAACTAATGACAACTAACACCTTCTAGAAAGATTCCTTCCTAGGACCTAAGTAAACTTAACATGTGTAAATAAGTCCCCTAGTAATGAATTAACTAGGTAAAAGACATTATTTACACCAACACCCCCTTTAAGTGCAACTTAGGGAGTAGCATATTATTATGCAAATGACACAATGATGCAAGAATGGGTCCCAGCTACTAGGCCATGTTAGGTACCCATGTACAATGCAAATAAAATGCAATGCAATCTCTCACAAATGGAGAAAATGAGAAAACCCAATGGGACAAAACTCCTCCCCAAAAGAGAGATGAAATACAAAAGAGAAATCTCTCAATGATGCATGAGAAGGTAAAAATCCCATGTGAGGAAAAAGACCCCCCCATAAGAGAGAAGTAGAAGAGAGACAAGTTAGCCCCCCCTCAATGTTGAGTCTCCTGCAATGATGGTAGAAGCTCGACATTGAATGTTGAAGATGATCCAATCTCATCGAACAACATTCCTCCTCTTAGGAAGAAACAAAACCATGGATGTATGTAGGATTTCAAGAATATGGATGATGTATGATGTCTTTGAAGCATGCTCAAGTGTCTCCATGTCGATACCAAAAGCTGACACTCTCCAAACAGACGTTCTAGGTCACACTGTTGAAGAGGTCAATCCAACATCTAGTAGAGATTAATGTAGAGCATGATCCAAAGACAAAGATATCCCCTCTAAAAATAAGGAAGCCTCCTCCAAATGTTGTCAAAAAGAATCCACACTCACACCAAACTGCAAAGAATGATCATGTAGAGAATGAACAAAAGGGTCAAGGTGTTCCCTCACAACAACTAAAGAAGGAGAATCTTCAACATAGAGAAGATGAATGTCATCGATGATGTCTCCCAAATCTACAAGATGAGACTCCATGAACAATTATGAAATACCTATCAAGAAGCCATCCAAAGTAGAAAAATATGAAAGAAAATTAGGATGATGTATGTCCTGTTGCACTGAATCACAAGGAACCCAAATTGTGGAATCACAAAAATCATCAACTACAATAGTAGATAGAGGTGATGAAATGCATGACTCAAGAACTAGATCTGATGTGAGAACTCCCAAGTTCAAGAAGTCAAATGTCTCCTTTGAATCATAGTTCATATGATCAACAATCGAAGGAACAATGTCATCATCAAAAGCAAAATTTGTAAAGGTATACGACCGAGATGAATGATCAACCACACCAGTAGCAATGATCTCTCTAGTCTCAAAGTCTTGAATGATGACTGAATCAGTTGTGAACTCCCCAGTTCTCCCATCTCCACCATGTGTAATCTGATATATGAAAAGAAGATTGTTCGTCAAATCACGAACACACAAGACATCCTGGAAAGTGTTGTCCCCAAAACTAATAGATCCCTTCCCTTTTATACTCATGTATGTATTGTTTCCCATCAAGATAGGAGACATAGTACAAGGCTAAAATAAAGAGAAGATAGTCTGTGAAGATGTCATATGATGAGAAGCTCCTAGACCTGAAAGACCACAAAAAGCTTGTCCTTTATATCCTGATGTAGATGCTTGACCTTTGTCCTTTTTAGACTGTTTTGAAGTAGAAGGAGAAGAAGGTGATTCAGACATTCTAGAAGGAAAATCAATGTGATTATTTTTTAGAAGATGCTTCAACTCATCAATATCCTTCTTATAACAATAGTGTTCTTCATGTCCATCCTTCTTGCAATATGCAAAAAAAAGCCTCTCCTTCTTAGATGATTCTCCTTTCAATGAGGATGATGATTTTTTCTTTGCTTGATATGAATGTGGATTATTCTTTGCTTTCTTTTGTTTCTTATTTGATTCGGATTCTTTCACCAACAATGCCTAAGATTTAGAAGTCTTGATGAGACCCATTGAGATAAGCTTTTGTTGCTCATGTATCAACATCTCACAAAATGATGCAAATGAAGGTGTAGTATATGTAGACCCCATAGTCAATCTATGAGTATGAAAGCTAGAAACAAAAGAAGCATAATCAGGACTAGGTTTGTTCATTGTATTGTAGACCAATTGAATGTCCATGTTATCAATTCCACATGCTTTACATTTCTCTCATATCATTAACCTTAGTGATGTAGTCTTGGATGTTGTCAAAGTTCTTAGGATCAAGGCTCGTCAATCCATTATCAATCTAATAGCCTCTTACTTCATCTGTAGTACCATACAATGTTTTCAATTTTTCCCAAGCTTCATGAGAATTTTTACATGATTCAATTTGGAAAAATAAATCTTGAGAAACAAGTCTATGAAGACACCCAAGAGATTTGGTATGTTTAATCATCCATTTTAACTTTTTATCTGCATTTGTAGGTTCAGGTACCTTATCTTCAACATATAGAGAGTGACCTTATGTCATTAGAATACTCCATGTATTTTGATTCCATGTTGAATAATTATATGATGTGAGCAAAGGAACCTTAGAATGATCCATGAAAATGAAAGAGCACAAGCAAACATATCAAAGCAATACACCAAGAGACCCCCCACCCTAATCACTCAATCAATAAATCCCCCAAGCAATATCTAATTTTTCACTTTATGTTTAGTGAGTTTACAGTTGCTAGATGCCAAAAATAGCAAGCTAGACTTGATCTTAGTGCTTACAAATGCCAAAATAGGCCATAGAATCAAGTATAATTTTTGGTACAAGATGAGATCAATCTAATCATACCACTAAGAAGTACACAAAAAATCATTCACTTTCAAAAAGAATTTCACCCAAAAATGTTACCGTAGGAGCAAGATATGAGCTTTTGAAGTTCCAAAATTAAGGATGAAGCAAAAACACCTATGAAAATATAAAATTTCTAGAAAAACCAGACACCAAAACCAAAAATTTATTGTACCACTATGAAGAGCATGAAAAATTAGCCCAAATCAAAAAAAAAATCTTGAAAAAAGGAGCCAAAATGAGCAAGATATCTGCATTTGAAAATTACCTTCCAAAATGAAAATGCAAATGAGAGGGGGGGGGGAAATTAGAAACCGCTGATGTCAGTGAGTCATGCAATTAAAATTGATGGCTTGGTGCTCGTTAAAATAAAAAAGCCCCTACCAGAATCTTCGCTAGAATATTCCTTTTCCAACAAAATATTCTCTCACCGATTATATTTGACCACCAGGCAAAGAATGTGGGGCAATTTTTTATTGAGATGTTCAAAGGGCACGGTGGAGGGGTCTACTTGAAGCTGTCAAATTTTTAAAATATCACTACTAGTCCAAAATTTGACTGCTGATTTCTGTAATTATTGTTGCTGATTTATTGATGTCGGCCTTTTCTAAATGCACTGTCCGCCAATTTTTCTTGCTGGAAATATTTTGAGACTGTCAAATTTTGAGTTTCAACCACTGGAATATGGTGAGTCTTTCTGTGGCCATGTGAGCCTTTAGGCAGCTGCCATGTGGTGTATGTGTGGCCCACCTATACCACCCACAAGTACACTACAGCAAGTACGGTTCTGCAAAGTCTGCAAACATAAATCTTTTGTTTTTTTTTTATATTTTTTATTTTTACAATGATTTTTAAAAAAACCTTTTCAAATCCAAAAACTGCAAAATGTTTTTTTACAAAATATTCAAAAATTATTTTTATTCACAGAAAATATATAAAAAAAATTGAAAAAAAATGTATCGTCGCAATGATGATCTTGGGGCCATATGCTCTGGCAAAAAAAATTCCTCACCAAACACTGCTCCGATTTGGACATTTGGTAGTTAATCTTAGGGTTTTTGGCCCTTTAGACGCTGATGGAAGGGTCGAATTTGACCCTAAAATGCTCCAAAATTGTAGCTACCTTCTGGATCCGGCAACCACTCTTTAACTTCAAACCATCATAGATTTGGCCTTGTATGCTTGATTTGGACAAAACAAAAGGCAAAATCAACTTTCTTGAACCTTCCAGATGCAATGGAGATTGGATTTGCACCAACAAGCTCCTGATTATTCAATAATAAAGAACCAAAACTTGAACTCCCCCAAATCTAGTATCTCTCTTTAGAAAAAGACTCTCTAATGGCACCCAACCTACTTTGATAGCTAGAATTGGCTATGGCTGCCAAGATCTTGAGACCAAATGGAAAGCAAAAAAGAGAGATGAATATGAAAAGAATAAACTATATTCAATGTCAATGATATGAGATTATTGTTTACAATGAGAGATACCTTGGTTCTATAGCCAAGGTAAGATACAATATGTCATACAATTATGACAAGTGTCTTAATCATATGACATGAGACAACTAATCATACTTACCTAGGTTCACATGTAGTAGTTGTCAACAACTAATGACAACTAACACCTTCTAGAAAGATTCCTTCCTAGGACCTAAGTAAACTTAACATGTGTAAATAAGCCCCCTAGTAATGAATTAACTAGGTAAAAGAATTTATTACACCAACAATAAATGTTGAGCAATTAGTTGGAAATCATGACTTAAAAATATGCATGAATCTGATGCTAGATCATAACCAAGGGAATAACCATGGGAAACAAAATTATGCCAATGTGAACCACGTGTATGACCATGTTGTATCTCTAGAAGAAATGGTCACTGTCATTAATATCAAGGGAAAAGCTGATTGTGGAGTCACCACATGTGGAGGCAAAATCACCATCGTTGGACCACCACAGCCATCTAGGGAATCCATCTCAAATCCAAAATCTATTCCTCATGGCTACAATGTCCTAGACTAGTTGAAGGAAACTCTCGCTCAGATCTCCATCATGGAGTTGCTAAAGATATTGCCTGCACACAAAAAAAAATCTAGAGGAAGCATTGGCTTCAGCCACCATCTCTGTGGATCTAGATGCTAACCAGTTCCAAGCTATGGTCAGAAATATCACCACCCCAAGTCTCCTAACATTCTCTGATCAGTAATTTCCCTCCCAACCATCTCATAATAGTGCTCTTCATCTTGAAGTCCTGGTTCATAAAAAGAAAGTCAAAAGGGTCTTGGTGGATGGGGGTGTAGGTCTTAATATTTGTTCCCTCAAATTAATAAAAAATCTAGGATTCTAATATGATGCCATTGAAAAGGGTAAGGGCATCACAATTAGAGCTTATAATGATCAAGAAAGAGTGTCTCAAGGCACTATCCAACTCCCTATCCAAGTAGGTCCATCCATTATGGAAACAACATGTCAGGTCCTTGACCTTGATTTACCCTATAACATTCTCCAAGGGCGTCTATGGATCCACTGGATGCAAGCAGTCGCTTCCACCTTCCACCAGTGCATTATGTTCCCATACCAAAATTAGGAGGTCACTATTCATGGTGATCTCGAGCCCTTTCCCTACTACAAGAGCCTAGAAGCAAAATATTACAAAATCCCCCAAGTTTCAAAGAATGATGAAGGCCCCACCACTCCATATGTAGACCCAGCTACATTGGCCTCCACTTCTGAGAAAAAGACACTTGCCATCCCTAACATATCTGAAGTCAAGGTCATTATCTAGGACAATGGGTGTGGGAATTACAAAATGAAGAAAAGTGCTTTTGTCATAGGAGAGTTAGCTCAGTCTCCAAGGACCCATGGGCAACCCCAACCAGCTAAAACATTGTCCCATACCTTCAGAGAAAATCCCTCTAGATTCAAGTTTTGGGGAGATCTAAGTCAGGAAATAGTCAATTAAAGGGACATATCCAGTCTCCTATATCAAGATGAAAGGCTTGTGTCTGATCTTCTAATGGATGAAAGCAGCAAAGGCCTACAAATGATGCTCGGTATGGGCTATGATAGAAGAAAAAAACTTGGGAAAAATGATAATGGCCTATTTGAACCCCTTGTTGTTGAGAAGCGAATAAAAAATCTTGGACTTAGACGTACCCCTCTGAAGGTGACCATACTTGGAAAGGGTACCTCAGTTAATAAGGTCAAAACTCCCCCTCAAAAATTAGCATCCACCCTTCAATTACCCATATCCATAAGTCGAGTCATAGACAACTTTACCTTTGACATAACTGATGTGTGTAGTAGTGATGAGGATCCCATAATAGACTTGCCTATGCTTTTCAAGGATTCCTCCCTACTTATGATTAGTACCTTGTATTTTGAAACCAATGACCATCAAACCCATGAAATTAACTTATTCTACCCCTGGCTCATCGATTACAACCAATGAGCATCACCAATTCTAGACACATTCAAAAATGATGAGGTGCTCTCAAAATTCATGGGAGTGTGGAACATGGTACCATATAGAGATCACAAGGTAGGGTTTGACATCTTACTGGACACACAAGCTTATTATGGGGAAACAATTGATTCCTTTAGTCACAAAAGTGAAAATTTGAGAATAATCTCTAGGTCCTTAAGTGAAAATTACACTACAGCACTCTTTGACCTAAAAATAGTAAAAATAAAAGATGTATCCAATGGTGACAACCTCTATGAGGCACTAGGTGATGAAGGATTCAATCTTTTTCTCAGTGTAATTCATCAAGAGAAGTCAGCACTCATAGAAAAAAAATGTAATCCAGTCAACTTGGGAACAGAAGAACAATCACACATAACATTCTATGCAGAGTCACTTCTCACAAAAGAACAGGAACTTCTAGTTGTGTACTTGAAAGAAAGAAAGATAAACTTTGCATGGACCTATGTTGACATGCCTAGGCTTGATCCAAAATTTGTGGTTCATCACCTAGTTGTAAACCTTGAAGTTAGACAAAAGCTCAAAAAGATGCATCCCCAAATTGCATTGTTTCTCAAAATGGAATTGCAAAAGCTCCTAGATGCAGGGTTCATACGACCGATAGATTATCCAGAGTGGATCTCAAACCTTGTACATGTTTCAAAGCCCACTGGGGGCATCCATATCTACACAGACTTCAAATAGCTCAACAAGGCATGTCCCAAGGATGACTTTCCACTACCAAACATTGACATGATTATGGATATGACAATAGGACATGAGATGCTATTTTTAATGGACATATTCTCAAGCTACAACCAGATCATGATAGAAAAAGACAACCAGCACAAAACAACTTTCACTTGTCCATGGGGGACATATTGCTAGAGTATGATGTCATTCAGGTTAAATAATGTGAGAGCAACCTATCAGAGGACCATGACACTAATATTTCATGACATGATCCACAAAACTATGGATTATTACGTGGATGATATATTGGCCAAATCCAAGAAAAGATGAGATCATATAGCCAAATTTGGATCCATTGTTGATAGGTTGGAGGAATACAAAGTTAGACTCAATCCAAAGAAGTGTGTCTTTAGAGTATAGTCAGGGAAGCTCCTCGGGTATATAGTGTCTATGAGAGGGATTGAAATAGATCCTGCCAAGGTCAAAGCAATCCTTGAAATGGAGGCACCCAAGACACTGAAACAACTAAGGGGCCTACAAAGAAGACTCTAGTTCATTCGTTGATTCATAGCACAACTAGTAGAAAAGGTTGTCCCCTACTCTCATCTACTCCACAAGGGGGTAGCATACAAGTGGGATGAAAAGTGTGATTAGGCCTTCAACAAGATTAAGGAGTACTTACTCACACCGACAATCCTCATGCTACCAATTCCAGGCAAACCCTTTATCTTATACGTATCATCAATAGTGGAAGCTCTCGATGCTCTCCTAGCACAGCATGATGAAAATGGAAAAGAGAGCTATCTATTATATCAGCAAAACCATGGTGGTCCATGAACTAAACTACACATCTATTGAGAAAGCATGTCTAGAAATTGTATTTTCAGCACAAAAGTTCAAGCATTACATTCTAGCCCATCAAATAAAACTCATCACAAAGATAGACCCCCTTAAGTACCTACTCTCCAAAGAAACACTTACAGAGCAGACAACAAAGTGGGTTATGATCCTCACCTAACATGACATCGATTATGTGGAATACAAGGCCAACAAAGAGAAAGCAATTGTAGACCAATTGGCAGAGGCACTAATCTACTCAGAGAACCCACTTATCTCAAAATTCCTTGATGAATCAATCTTCAACTTAAGTGTAGTGGATCACTGGAAAATTTATTTTGATGGGTCCTACACACAACATGGATCGGGGGCAGGCATCTTCTTATCACCCCACAAGGAGACTACATTCCAAAATCATCCAAGTTGTCATTCCCTTGCACAAATAGCATAGCAAAATATGAAGCTCTTGTCAGAGGGCTAAGAATAGTAGTGTAATGGAAAATAATGGCACTAAAGGTCGACGAGGATTCATAGCTCATAATCAATCAAGTCAATAATGAGTAGTAAACAAAAGATGACAAGTTGACTCCATACAAGAGATTGGTAGAAAGTCGTAAGAGATTCTTCATTGATATCACATTTGAGCAACTACCAAGAAAAAACAAAAGAGCAGCGGATGCAATGGCTATAATCGGATCACTCCTAGATGTCCCGAACAGTGTCCCAAAGCAAGAATTCCCCATAGAGTAGCTTCTCATGCCCAACTTTGAGGTATTAGAGTCTGAATTTGTGTATGAAATCATTGGTCTCGATGATCCCCAATACCATGATATATACACTTATCTGAGAATAGGAGTCATCCTCACCTACATAACCTCAAACCTCAAGAAAGCCTTTGTCAAAAGTCATCCTGGTTTGTCATCCTAGGAGATACCCTTTACCGTAGAAGCATTGAAAGAACCCTATTACATTGTTTAAATGTTGAGGAATCCTTGACCACCTTAACTAAGGTAAATAACAACATTTTTGGTTCACACTCGAGTGAAATGACCTTGGCCAAGAAATTGTTGAGGATAGGGTACTATTGGCCTACCATGTAAATAGAAGCACATGATTTTGTCAGAAGGTGTCTACAATTTCAGTAACATGGAGATCTCATCCATGCACTAGCTCAAGAGCTCCACCTGATTGTTACACCTTGGCCCTTTTCACAATGGGGGCTTGATCTCGTTGAAAAAATCACCCCCACCTCATCCAATGGACATAAATTCATCATCACTGCCACTGATTACTTCACAAAGTGGGTAGAATCCATTCCTATGACTTACATCACTAGAAAGAAAATATCAAAGTTCATCCTAAACTACTTAATTTGCAGTTATGGTGTCCCCCAAGCCATTATCTCATATAATGGGACACCATTCAAGAACTAGGATGTTCACAACCTATGCCAAAATTTTAAAATCCAATATTGATTTTCCACCCCGTACTACCCCCAAGGAAATGGCCAAGTTGAGGCTACAAACAAAACTATCCTGAAAATACTCAAGAAAACAATCAATGAAGTTGGTCGTGATTGGCAACTCCAATTGAATCCCTCCCTATGGGCCTATCAAACAAGTATCTACACACCAACAGGTGTCACCCCCTTCTCCCTAGTCTTGGATCAGAAGCCATATTACCCATTTAGATTGAGCTCTCATCCCTAAGAATATCATTGTAGAATCTCATCACGGATGAGGAATATCAACTGTCAAGGTTAAATGAGCTAGAATTATTAGATGAGCGGCATATGGATGCCTTAAACCATTTGCAATTGTACCAGAACTGACTCAAGCAGAGCTACAACAAGAAGATCAGGATCCATACATTCTAGGTAGGAGAAATTGTGTTGAAGGAGAATCATAAGAATGTCCCAAATCTAGATGGCAATGGAAAATTTGAACCCAATTGGTTGGGACCTTTCATCACAGTGAGCTATAAGTCAAGGGCATATCAACTATCAACACCAGAAGGGGAACCTCTATAGGAGCCCATGAATAGCTCCCATCTCAAAAAAATTTATGGCTAAATCTTTCAAGGTGTAAAACCAAAAATACAAAAAAATCAAAAAACATAAAAAAAAATCAGAAAAAGGATTAAAAATAGTAAAGAGAAAAATTGTCCTCTAGTCAAAACCACTTCGGTGGCGCTTTAGGCAAGTACCTTGGTGAAAACCTGGAAAACATGCACCTTGTGTAAATAAGCACTCTCCATCCACCAGGATCTCCATGGCTCAGTCTGCATCATCCATCCATTACGCTTCCATCATCCATCGCATTCCATATCTCCATCCATCACTCACCCACATCTGTATCATAGTTTGGTCCTATGTTTGTATCATGATTCCTCCTAGTACTACGCGGTCCATTCTCAAGGTTAGTTTGTCCTACCTTTATTGGAGTAGTCTATTGCATCGCGTTGGGGGCATGTTCTCATTGGATTGAACTTGTGTATATTCTTGAAGTCCCTAAATTGAAAAATCCAAAAAACATTCATAAAATCACAAAATCCAAAAGCATTCAAAACATATAAAAATCCAAAAATAGGTCGAAAGGACAGTCAAAAATAGAGTTGTCTTGTCAAACTAAGGGTCTCTGAGCTCTGAACGTAGGCAAGGTTGATCTTTGATCTTCCCCTGAGACACTTAGGTCAGTCCTTTAGGAGTCTGTCATAATAAAATGGCAATCCATTTGTTCATATCTCATCAATAATCAAGTTTGTGTTAGTCGAACTACGTGGTCTCTATGTGTACAATGTAGAAAAGTCTAATCTATTGATCAGCCCCTAAGACCCCTAGGATAATTCTTTAGGTTAGTCTCTTAGTCAAAATCTCAAAAATCCCCAAAACATTTGAAAATGGAAAATCAAAACACTTGTAAAACACCTTGAAAATACCAAAAACAACCTCAAAACATTTCAAAAACACCAAAAACATCCAAATATTTAAAAATCCATCCATCCCATTTTTCAATCACCCGAAATAAACCTTCACTCACGATAAATCAATCATCATCCTCAACCTTTGGTGAAACAATTGGAAACAAGTCTAGCAGGCTAAAAGTGAAAACTCAAACGTCAAGGTCTCAAATCTAGGTTAGTACATAAACAAGTTGGTCAACTCTTTGTGTCAATAGCCTATCATCCAATTTGTCCCAAATCATCATCTGATGACATCATTTCCTAGGATGCATCCTTCCTATAATGGACATCAACATCAAGCATCATTGTAGTTTAGTCTTGGCTAGCGGTATTGAAGAACATTAGCTTGTTTGTTTACTTTATCTTTGTCTTTTGACTTATCTTTTTTCACTCATTTCAATGACCTCTCAATTATGTCCCAAATGAAAGGATTTAGAGAGAAATAAATAAGGCAATGATCATTATCTTTTTATCTGCTATGCTTGTTGGATACTTTTGTAATATAACCTCGGTCATGTGTGCTTTGTTTGGGTGTAAGGAGGATGTTTTAGGTATCTTGTTGACCACATAGGAAGGCTTTCCTTTCTATGTTTTGATCCAATATTTTTGGAATATCTAAACTACACTTTGAACAAGGTTTAGTGTGTTAGGTGTGAACAGGAGTACTCCTATCTGATTGTCAAGTCAAAGTCCATCACACTAGGTACAACGCCATCTTGGTTATTTATACCTTGATGCATCGTGCCTATGTGTATTATCAAACATAAGGTAAATAGCCCTTTTAAAGTCCCAATCCTTGGTAAGAAAATCATCATCATCATCATCATCATCTTTTCACTTGTTGTATTCTCTTACGTTCTTCTTACTTCTCGCCATGCTAACATGGTACCATGATAGTCAATCATCATCCCCGTTTCATCCATCCTGCATCCACAAACCATCAGCATAATGCATATCATATCATGACATATAGGAAAAAATGATCACCTCATATGCACTGCATTCCATCATCATCATAATATATATTGGTTATTCTAAGCATCTCATAAACCATACATTTGCATTCATTGCATAAGCATAAAAGGAACCATCATATAGGAATTATTAACTCTCATCATATACATATCATTTGTTTGCATCATCATATAAGTATTATCATAAAATATGCATAATATCACTTCATAAGCATCATCATTAAATGCATCATCACATAGACATAATTATAAAATGCATCATTGCATAATATCATGTGCACCATCATAACATCCATAAATGTATCATCATATCATACATGAGAAAGATAATGAAAAATAAAAAGATTGCATCTCATACATCATCCATTAGGTGCATAATACAGATTTTTTATCCATGCATCATCATAGAAGTGCATAGGAAAGATACTAAAAAATAAATTCATCCATAAATCACTACATCACATTATAACATCATACATCACATAGTATCACATAGAATTAAAATCATATATGCATCACATAAGATAAAATCATCGCATCACATATAGGCCATCGCATATAGAAAGTAAAAACATTCATCCATAATGCATAAATAGAATAGGACACATCATATTGGA